>CM022490.1:7584908-7618839 GCA_011952105.1 Coreoperca whiteheadi
CCCCACCCCTTCATTCACATAGATGATTGAGAATTTATAATTCACCAGAGCTCTGCTGCAAAATTCCAATGCCGCCACTGACAGCCCCTACGAACCCCTCAGGAAGCAAATAAAAGGATTGATTTGTTGTAGATGTGAGGAGGAGAAGACTGGAGGGGCTGCTGAGTGCCGGGTGAGGAGGAGTGATGGAGGGAGTAATGATAGATGGAGGAGGAGAGGTGTGGAGGAGCTGTGGATGTGATGCTAATGAGTTTGGACATCTCCGCCACTGCACAACAGCAGGACTGGAGCTCGGTGTGTGTGTGTGTGTGTGTGCGTGTGCGTGCGAGCACTGAATAAGGCACAAGTCGTTGGGTCAGTCAGGGTCAAGGCCACATCACAGACAGTACATCACTGCCAGAGCCACACATCCAGCTGTGCAAGGCAGAGGGAGCAGTTTTTACTAGCATGACTGATGTTACTATACGCTGAGTATCAGAAATGCTACACACCCTCTCACATTTAACACTTTTTATAGCCTCAAGCCCTGAAATGATTTCTCCCTCAAAGCCAAAACAAGACACTGTGATTTTATCTGACTAATCATGATCATGATTAATGTGCAGCATTATAACCATGAGCATACTCTATTATTGTTGTTGTACGCTGGTATAATTAGTAGCCTTTGTCTCACGTACCTTTAGTCTTTTTAGTGCCAGCACGTCCCAAAGTTAAAGTTTCACCAATCAATACATTTATGTTAATGGATCAAATTCCTACATGTAATGTGAAAGGTGTCGCTCATAGTGACAAGCCGGCAGAGAATTATCAGCAGATAGCTGCAGTTCCTCTCAGTTCATGAGAGTGTTTTAGTTTCTCTCAGCTCATTGTTTTGGTTTTATGGCCCTGCAAATTTACCGTTTTGGTTCCATCTCATCAGCGCCGTTGATGAGAGCTGCTTTCAGTAAAAACAAAAAACCAGACAAAGTTAGCGACTAGCTGGTGAACACAAAAATGAGCTAAAAAGAGATTTAATATTGAACTAGCGTTTATCAAGTGGCCACAAACATGAAGCACGCTAGTGTTGCTGAGTGTCGGCTGGATTTACGAATAGGCAACTGTTTACAGCTGGATTCACTGACCCTAAGTGGGCAAAAAAAACATCAATAAATGCAGCTTTAATACAACATTTTTTATCAAGCGTGTTGCTTCCTGTCACAAATGTGGTGCTTCTTATCCCTTGTCCCCTTCTGTGACATATTTTACTTTTTGTCTTGTACAATAGGTTTTTTTCCCCAATAGCCTCTCATCTCTTACCCACTTCTAGTGATGTGTGCTGATTAAAAACAAAAACAAAACAACCTTTTCCTGTTTTGTGCTGTAAAGCTCTTGACTGCTTTCATGCTGTTTTTTCACCCAATCCAACTTTGTAACACACAGTGTAAAATGCATTGTTGAGGCAATACAGTACAGAGTCCAAGAAGCTGGCAATCTTATAATTGTTATAGTAAACATAGAAATATATGAAAAATAATATAGTTATGCCTGGTTTAATGTTAGAATGTTTGTGTCATATTTAAAAAGTAACTTCATTCAGTCTAATAATATTTCCCTGCCCTAGTGGTGACAGCAACAGTGACGTACCGTAGTGTGGTCACATGTACAACAGACTTTCACCCAGCTGTCACGTTGGCTCTGGTCAGGGGTGCAACAGACTTTTACCTTTCCACCCATAGGGAGCAATGCAGCTATGTTTTCCTTCCTTCCAAAATCTAGTGATTCCTTATCTTTAAAAATAAAAAACTAATGAAGACCGTATGGGTGGGAAATTAACTTTTTGAAAATCTGAACATGTACCAGCCACTGACAGGCGAATGTTCAAATTCACCAGCTCACAAATTTCCCACCCTGCGGCAGATAAATCAACGTCAACGCCATTAGGTCTGTTTGGAAAACATGCAACAACTAAACACTTGGCTGACAGACGTGAGTGCACACTTTCCTCTTTGTATGTTATCAAGTAACTCAAAAGCTCTTTCAGCACACAGAAGCTCCCTGTTTAATTCTCTTGGTGTTACTGGTACTCACCGCCTCTCTGTATTTTCCAGGGTCAACGGGACTCCATCTCCCCTCTCTCTCAGCCCCTCCCCAGCGAGCAGCGGAGGGGGAGGCGGAGGAGCAGGGGGAGGATCGGGAGGTGCCCCAGGCTCATCAGGAAGTGTGGCTATTCCCCAGCGGATTCACCACATGGCTGCCAGTCACGTTAACATCACCAACAACATCCTGCGGAGCTATGAACACTGGGAGACGGCCGACAGACTGGCCACCGATAGCAAAGGTAGGACTCCAATTGACAAATGACTTTAAATGACTGTGTGTATTTTCAGATCAAGTCCCAGATACTGGGGTCAAAAGGGTGAAAATCAATCAACACTTTACTAACCATTTACTCGCAGTTTAAGTAGAAGTCCATGAGTTCATATTTCTTGCATCGTTTCTTTTTTGCTGTGTTTTTATTTTTATGTACTACACTCGCGAAAAGATCTGTTGATGAAATTTGAGTTTCAGTAGGTTGGCCATTTTCTTCCACAGCGTGTCACTGCTTCTACCGTACTAAACTGCTGTTTCTTCTTCTGGAATAGTGGAAACTTATACTCCAGAGGGTTTTAACACCCACCTGACTGTTTCCAAAAGAAAATGTAAAAGCTTTTATAAAGTATACATTTGTCCAGTTACCAGTCGGGTAGCCAGATGAATATTTAAGGCTGTAGAAGTAAGAAAAAGTTTCAAAACGTATGCGTGTGTATAACCCATCATTACAGACAGAACTGTTACTAATGAACGCTGTAAAATATATCCTTCTAATGGCGAGGACAGGAGAGGAATTATTTATAGGAGAGTTTTCCTCACATATTTAGAAGTAGTGGTCAAAAATGACATTTTCCCACTATTCTCTGACCTAATGCACCTTTAAAGCATCCTTGAATGGCCATCGTCCATCGCGATGTTTCACTGTAGACCTCGTCATATTGCCACTTTGGTAGACATCGGGACAGACATGGAGTAGTTTGTGGAAAGTGTTGTAAATCACGGTTTGTTAGTATCTAGGTAACGTTACGGATCAATGACTGACTGACCGGTCTTTGCCTGTTGATGCCCACAGCACCATCCGAACAAGCACCCAAACTTTAGTCATGTGTTTCATTTCAGCACAAGCAGCAGCAGAGCCAGAAAGCCCTCAGTAACTGTGTCTCTCCCTCACCCTCCTATAGAGTTCTTCCAGGAGCTGGACTTGGTGATGGAGCCGTTGAGTCAGCAGAGCAGCATGACTGAGCTCGTCCGATACATCAGGCAGGGACTGCACTGGCTCCGCATAGAGGCTCACCTGCTGTAAGGACTGGACCAGAGCCAAAATAAAGATTTACAAAAAAGAAATGGGCCTGGGAGCTAGAACTGCGATAACAAGTGAGATGAGACTCCGGACAATGCTTCAGTTCCTACTGGGATCCTTCAAATGACCCGACACCCCCCATGGTAACGTAACGGCACAAACTGGGGGGATAAATTGGGCTGAAATTCACCTGCAATTAGGACTGAACAGTAACTAAGTCTGGGAATTTCATCAGAATACAAATTAGCACATTAAAATGTGGCTGATGCGGCTTTTTGGAGCAACTGTACATCAGTGCAGGTAGCTTAAGGGACAATAGATGTTAAGAACCTCGCTATGTCCCAGAATAGAAATAAGAGGAAAGGTAAAAAGTATTTTTACTAAGACAGGATCATTTTCAAAAGGATATGTGAGAGGCTGATGTGATTAAGGATGGTGAAGGTAGGGAAAGAGCTCAACAGAGGCTCATCTGCTCCAGCAGTGGCCTAGAAACGTGTCTGTGATTGGGACTAGAATTAAGGCCTCAGGCTGATATTGATCCAAGTGGAGTTCCGGTCCAATCCATTAGATAAGGGCCACGCTGGTAAAGGAAAGAGGCTCAGCTACAACCACTACAGCTGAATTGATGGAGGCTGAAGTTGCTCTGCTTCTGCTTCAGTCAGAAGCTAGACACTGCCGTACCTGCCTGTGTTGTCCATTCCTTCGATAATTTAAATATAATCCTGAATGTCTTCACGTCGAACTCAATTTTTGATACTATTTATGGCTGGCATTTATTATGCTATAGCCATTTAATGTATTAACACTTGTTAGTTACCTTTCACATAGAAGTTTGCATTGTCAGTGGCGGAGTGCGCCATTCGTGCCCTTAATTCAAATGGCGTACACATGCACTAGAGATTCACAGGAAACAATGCAGACGCATGCTTATATGTAATGACGTAATCAAGGAGAGCAGAACAGCTAGACAAGAGAAGCATATTTACGTCGGTACAAGTACAGCTACAGCGATAAAGGAGGCGTGTTTCCTGCCCCCAGTGATCAGTCACCGCGTAACTTTGAACAGAACTCTGGGACTTGTATCATTAACGACGTTAGCGTCGTTACGCTAACGACGTAAGCGTTACCACCAGTAACCAAAGGCGTCGCAAAATCAATCAGAAGTGAAATCCTAAAGGGTTATAACTTTCTTCTTAATTCTGGATTATCTTGTGGTTAGTTTATTTGAATGCTCTCGCCTACCTCTAAATAGGGCCAGTTACTGTGTGGAAGTTTTCTGCACTATGCCGATATGATTCCTGAGTTTTGGTGCCAATACCAAAACAATGTATAAAGAAATCTAAAAGACCAAGTTGTTTCGATGTTAAATGTTGTCTAAACACAAACAGTCATACAAGGATTTAGTCTTGAATTGGCAAGATTTTTATTACCCTTAAGAACTCTCTCATCGATGAAAATCATGTCATCCTTGACAGTTTTTGATAAGCCTACTTGTTGCAACGGACACATTTTGGTCCAAAAAGGTGGTGAGGTCTGATAACCAGCCCTACCTCTTAATGTAGGGGCCCCAGGTGTAGGGCGGTGACACTAACATTTTCAAAGCTTCAAATACATCTGTGAGTATCAGCATAGGCTCAGTTTGTCCAGTTGCCATCAGCAACTCACACGCGACCTGGATCAGAGGTTTGTTTAAATAGAAGCTCTAAGGTCTCAGATGTGGAGCCTCTCAGATAACCCTAGCCCGACTGAGGATTGCAAGAGCCGGTCAGGTTGCAGTCTGGGGAGTTAACAGCTCAACCGAACAAGCGCTCAATCCACTGGTCCTCCAAATCAGGACTTTCCCCCCAATCAAAAAAAAAAAAAAAAAAAGCATTTGTCTGGTTCTTCTCTTACTGGTTATGGGCTTTTGGCAAATTCCATTCAGTTCTATTTCCCATAGTAACCCACCCACTAAGGTGTCAAACACTTACGGGTGGGGGTGTGGGGGGGGGGGGGGACAAGATTCAGTATGATTTGGCTCTAATTAAGCCCCCACCCACGTGCAGATCAAGTACACAGGGTGAAAATCTCACATCGGCTTTTCAGCCCAAAAAATCTGTGCAACAGCAGCGACTTTGTACGGCGCTTGATGAGATCAAATCACCTGCTGGAAATCTTGTAGTCGTTTCCCAACATTCGTCGTGTTGTGTTGTTGGTGTGTATACGTGTACAGCTAATCAGTCTATTTAAATCATTACGTGACCGGACAATAATGATGTTTGTGTACCATAATGTACAGACTGTGATCCTGAAAACAGTGTTTTGTTTTTGTTTTTTAGTGTCTTGTGAATGATTCAATGTGAATGAATGAGGGCGTGAAACAAGAAATTAGGGTATCTATATACTGTTTGCGTGTGAGTGTGTATGAGTGTGTGTGTGTCCATGCACAGGCTATGGCTGCATTTACACAGCACCAAACGTAATCAGATTTTTAACCCTTTGTGGCACATAAAAACAAAAGGAGACCCTATTGCTCCCATGTGGCCTCTCTGTTTTCACATTTGCTATAAAGACTTAAAATTTGCATTATTTTTTATGGTCTCTGTGAATCCAGCACATCAAGCATGAGTTTTTAAGTTTTGGATCATTTGACCATCGCTGAATGTGTATGGAAGACAATGCGGATGTGAAAAGTAATTTTCACTTTTGACAAAAAAAAAAGAAACTCAAGTGCCTCTATTTGTGTCCAGTGGGAATTGCTCTATTTATTTAAGAACAAAGACTTAATCTAACTGATTTTCCATACCATATTGGTATAAATATGAGATTGTTTTTCGTAAAATCAAATGTTTCCACAAGCTTTTTACTGGCGTTTATGACGACACCAGGGTTTGGCTTTAAGAAAAATGTGTGATTTTAACGTGTCAAATTTGCATCCGTTTTTTTTTTCTTGATGATTTGAGCAAGTATGGGTTTGTCTGAAATGCCTGAAAATTTTAAACCATCGCATGCAATAAAGGATAGCTTCAGACCAAGAACTGCTTGTGTCCATTTTGAAAAAGAAAACAAACAAAAAAAAAACAGTCTGTATTTCTTGTCGCATAGTCATTTACAGAGTGAATGTTCTACATCACCTGAAAATACAGAGCCGCTTTAAATGCACAACACTAAATTTAACAGTCTGATGGAGGGAATAACGTTCAAGAACGTCAAGGCACTTAACAGGAAAAGTTCAACATTTTAGGGAGCACGGTTAACCATCTTCTTGCAGAGAGTAAGATGAGAAGACTGATACCATTCTCATGTCTGTACACTAAATATGAAGCCAAAGCCAGCAGCTAGTTAGCTCAGCTTAGCATAAAGACTGGAAACGGGGAGAGAGCTAGCCTGGTTTTGTCCAAAGGTTACAAAATCCACCTGCTAGCACCTCTGAAGCTCACTTATTAACATATTCTTTTTAGTTTGTTTTAAGGCTAGATAAGTTATCTTTTTTCTACAATAATAATAATGACTTTACTCATATAGCACCTTTAAAACAGAGTCTACAAAGGGCTTTGACAGGCAAAGCAAAAACAGGATCCAATGTGTAAAACGTCTACGTCGTGACAATCGGGATATTACCACGTGCACGAAAAAGGTTATTTTCAGTCAAAAGTAACGTAGATGATAGCTGCTACAGTAAGTGCTCACTGATCTGGGCTTTTTGTTTGTGTTTGCTGACGAGTTGTCGTCTCTTGTTGCGAGAGCTGAAGCCGCAGAAGTGCAGTCTGTCCCTACCGGCTGGGTAACCAACGCTAGTTTAAGCGTCAGCAAGCTGCCGGTCTGTAGCTGTATGGGATAAACTGTGTGTTTTTGACTGTGCTTGCAGATGGTGCAGGTTTTTTACTATTTTTGCTCAACTATCTTGCACATGAAGGCCTAAAACTATGTTTTATTTTTAGTCTTCCTGCATTTTGCAGGGGGAAGAAAATTATGATTAATTAATTGTGAATCGTCCCCAAAGCTTATAGGAAAAAAAAAATCAAGATTTGTTTTTTTTTGCCCAGCCCTGGTTTGTTGACTACGTACAAAAGCCAAAGTGTAAAAGCAACATGTTGCGGTTTTACTGTATGTGTTGGGCCCTTTTCTTGGTCAGGCGGAGTGACTTCACAGTGCACTTTGGGTTTTGTATGGATATAACATGGGGATTAGGGGCTTTTGTTACCTTTGGACAAAGCCAAGCTGGCCATTTCCTCCTGTTTCCCGTCTTTGGGCCAACCTAAGCTAACTGGCTGCTGACTCTAGTTCCATATTTAGCACACAGACACGAGAGGGGTAACGCTCAGCAAGAAAGCGAATACGCGTATTTCCCCAGGTGTCAAACTCTACCTTTAAAATGGACTCATGGTTCTTCATCTGAAAGCCTGAAAATGTTTACTTATGAACATGTAGGATAACGGTCCAAACTCCACTCCCTGTTGTTTAGCAAAAATGCCTTTCAAAGTTGTTTTTTATTCAATTATTTGGGGTCATGAAGCCAAATTAGGAGTGTCCCGCAATGAGCCAATGAACTTCTACTACAGCCAACAAAGAAACCCACAATCTGTTTCTGTTAGACCTCACGTCAATAGTTGATCCACAGTGTTGCTCAGTCCAATTCAATGATGTTTGATGTTGTTTTGTTTTATGGTGAAACAGTGATGTTACTATATGGTTATTGTTAATTTCACACAATGGTCCTTATTTTGATTATATGCAGCGGTACAATATACTTATACAATAATATGCTGTATAATGTCAAAAACATTTCATTGGTGACATCATGGGACGCATCGGTTTCATCCCACTATGCTACATGTCACATGATGACTATGGTAAATGTTGAATTCATGCAACAGTTCATTTGACTATATGCAATGTCAATATGTTGATATATTCTGAAACATTTCGGAGACAGACTGCCTCAGCATGGCCTTTTATTCTGCTGGCATCTTATTAAATATCTCATTAGCTCCTGTTATATTGTCACACTTGTCAACTTGTTTGTCAAAAGCAGCAGTGACAGAAACGTCGCTGCTGTTGTGATTACGATAGAGAGCGAAAGAGAGTGATTTATTTTTTGACAACAGATGGTTACAAGCCAATAATACATTGATAATCTCTGCAGTAGTGATGAGAGTTAATATGTGTTTGCATTTCAGAAAATCAGATACACTTTGACTGCTTAGGAAATTGCCAAAACTGCCTCATACAGTAAAAGAACACGCAGTATTTATAAGGACAATAAAGCGTTTTTCCTCTCAAATTCTTATAATCTACCAGAAAGCTGCTTTTTTCCCTTGGCTTTTTCTCCATTGGATTGTCCCCAGTCGTACTGTCAGAGTCAGTGTTAGAAACAAGTATTTGAAAGAGATTAGTCTCAATTTATCTGATAATTAATCATTTGTTCACTGAAGGGAGACATGAATATGCTCTCACTACCGCACAGATCAGTTCTAGGAAATAACTAACATGTTAAGTCATGTTTTGTAATTTATGCTTCATTACTAAGGGACTTATGTCCTTTTAATCAACTAATGCTGAGGGAGAATTCATATCTTCAGCTGTGACAGAATACACCATGTTGGCAAATAAGTTCTGAAACCAGTTTACTGTATATCTGTGTTTATTTATTGCGCAGTACAATATACTTGCAGGCAGTAGGAGATTTGTAAATTTTGAACAGGGAGAATGGCCTAATGGTAGCGCCCGCCCCCCCCCCTTTTAGTCCCACAGTCTTTATGCTAAGATTGGCTAATTGCCTGAGAGCTCTATATTTGTACTTAGCACACAGACATGAAAATAGTACAGAACATCACATCAAACTCTCGGAAAGAAAGCAAATAAGCATATTTCCTAAAATGTAATAGGTACTTTGTATTGTAGCTGAGAAACAGCTATTGTATTAGGGTAATGTAGCACTAAACATAAAATACTGGCCATAGAGAAGTCAAACATACAAATCATCTCATTAACAACTTAGCAGTAAGTTAATTAAGGAGCTTATTTGTCAACTAACAATTAGACAGCCTGTTCTCTATCAATTTTACAGTAAAGAGAAAACTTTAAAATGCAGCCGTATAATTTTAACCAATCAACCAGTAATATTCCCTTTGAAACCATGTTAACCTCTGCTTGGGTTGCTTTGATGGTTTCACTGTCCCGTGTGCAGTTATTTTGTTATAGCTATTATTGTATCCCTCCCAGGACACAACGGTGTTTAATCATGCGGTGATTCAAAATGGCCCAGGTGAAAACAACCCATAGAACAGCAAGTTCAAAAACTGTGTTGACTCAGAGCATTTTGGTGTTTTCAGTCATTCTGTCGGCTGGTCTCAGGTGGTGGTGATGTAGAATAGGCCCAGGTCAGTTAACGCCACAGCTCAGTGCAAAATGTAGCGGTTTTTAAACTAAACCTTGTCAGTATTCTTGGTGATGATCTACTTTGGTTATTGCAATTATACAACAGAATCAAACTTCATGTGGCATTTCTCAATGCTAAAATGCCAGACGGCACCTTTAAAGTGTTGGACATCCCAATGTGGTAAAACGTGCATATTTCAAGGCTGACGTTGGTGGTTTTGAGATGGGCAGCAACACGGTGCCTCTGATTCAGCCTGACAAAATCTCTGTCCTTGGTTCTGATATACATCACTGGCTAAACGCAACATTGTAAAGATTTCTACAAAATAACACCTGAGAACACATCTGTCCAACATGGATCGCATTGTATTTTTAAATGTGTTGCACAACTTCAGCTGTTTTTCTGTTTCTATCAGTGCTATCTTTTGGCCTTTTATATGGTTCTTTTTATAATGAAGTTGTTCTATGTGATGATCAGAAGTTGTAATGCAGTTCCATTGTTTTTAAATATTTAATGTCTCTAAAATATGGATTAAAATCTGTTTGAAACAGTGGTCCTGCTGCGCTTCTCAATGTCTTATTTGTGTCTTTTTAAAATGCTACATTTTACAGGGCTGTGATTTGCACTCATAATGAGGTTTTGCAAACCCATCATGTCTTCATATTCGTTACAAGAAAACATGAAATCTTACTTTCATGTTGCATTATGAAGTTTCTTATTCAATAAAGAAAGCAAGAGAGCAAAAAAGAAATACCCAGTTTCCAATGTATTAAAATCTAAATATAAAGGATAATATGCACTCTTACAATAATTAATGAATAAAATCTCTCCAAATTTGCACTCAACAAGATTATTTTATAAATAAGACCGCAGCCTTTGAGTGGCCTTGATGTATTACATTATAAGAGCTAAGCTAGTCTTCCTATTGTGCTAATGGACTCTTATTTCTACATCATAACAACTATTAGTCTGCTTCACCATGCATGATTAATTAATTGAATATAACCGCACATTAGAATTTATGAGGGAGGAAGAAGGCTGTGTGTCTTGAGAAAGTAAGAGAGGCGGTGGAAAAGAGCTAGCTGGACTTCAGAGAGTGTGAGAAATGAGAATAAAGATGGAGGAAAGACAAGCAGTCTTAAAGTGTGAATTTTCTGGGAGACATAAATCCCATCTCATTAAGTATTTCCCTAAATGAGTAAGGAGGTGGAAAGCCTATTTGCAGACCCTGAGACATATTAGGTGGGTGTGTGTGTGTGTGTGTGTCCTTGGTGTAGAGCCAACACGCTGACAGCTTAGATTTATAGGTTTAATTGCCATAGGTAACCATGCAGTCAAATAAGCTCTCAGAGATATGGTTTAGCATCAAGCAATCCACAGAGGCTAAAATGTATGGACACTCGCATGTTGCAGCAATAAGTGTCCATTAGCCCCAATGGGATATCCAAACCATGAAACCATGAATACATAATGCTTTGTGACGTTTCAAACGTGTGTTTAGACAGCTGGATAGAAAGACAGCTTATGTAGTACGAGCACTAGAGCCTCGTGCACACCGCCGTTATTGACGTTTACACGGGGACTGCCGCTGTGCTCAAGGCGGCCAGTGTGCGAGTTTCCCCGAGTGTGAGCAGTCCCAACACGCTGACAGAGGTTTTAAAGTTGTGAAAAGCTCACGTTATGGGGCCTTTAAATAAAAGCCTCTGATTGAGAAGCAGAGAGCGGATCTCAAATGGATATGTATTTAAATGCAGACTTTATTTAAGAGCCTGGGGTCAGAATTGTAACTTCAGTTCTTTGGGAGCGTAACAAATACATATTAAATACATTTTAAATCCATTTTTACCAGCAGTGTGGGGCCAGTTTTGAACTTCCAATTATCTTTGTGACATTTTCTGTCAAAGCTTCACAACCCGAGTACTGAGTACAGCTACTGATAATCTATCAAATGCTTATTATGGCAGACAAAAAAGAATGTGTAAACCTTGGGATGGACCTGCAATTACATTACTGTTTACCTGCCAGGATAAATGACAGACAAAAGAAGAAAAAGGAAAAATAGAAAATTTGAATTCAAATTTTTAAATTCTAAACATGTGGGGGACCTTATGAAAGTCTTGGAGGCTAGTAGTTTGAGATCCTTGATCTAGAGACAACAAAGCATCATTTCTGCCATCTTGTGACGTCGTAAGTGCAAAAGCCTAGGGCACCACTACTGAACAACAACACTTTTGTATTAAAAATACTTTTTTTCCTGATGATAACGTTTTAATCTCATCCTAACAGTAGCCTGTTATTGCTATAATAAAAATTTCCCTGACAATGTATTTTACCCCATTTTTAAAACCACAGGCTTCACCACCAAAGAGTTGATTACAGCCTTTCAATTTCATTAAAGGAAACCCACTCAGAAAATTAATTCCCTCTGTCTTATAGTGCAGAGTGGCGGTTTTAATAGATTGCCCCTCATTCTTTGACACGTTTAAGAGTCCATCATCCCTTTAGCTGTGCCCGCTTATCCTTGAGGGTCGCGGGTCGCTGGAGCCAATCCCAGCAGACATTGGATAAGAGGCGGGGAACACCCTGGACGGGTCGCCAGTCAATCACAGTGCTGACATATAGAGGCAGACAACCATTCACACTCACGCCTGCAGGCAATTTAGAGTCACCAGGTAACCTAACTTGCATGTCGTTGGAGAGAACATGTCAACTCCACACAGAAACCTGCTGTCCACAGGCTTTCTGCTGTGAGGCAACAGTGCTAACCACTGCAATTGTGACTGTTTAAACAGGGGTTCTCGCTGCCCCAGAGGCGCTAACGAGGGAAGAGCTCGTCAGGCTCTAATTGAATGACTCCTGATTAAACTGGCTTCCCATTGGCAGCCAACATAGCACATCTTGTCTGACATCTAATTGGCTGCTTCCTTGATGCTCCACGTGCTCTGCGGACACAGATGTCTACTTTGCGGGTCCGGTAGGACAATGTGGTCAAGTGAGCTGCCATCCACATTGCCGTGGTCAAACCAGCCGCGCCTCAATTTGGAGTGGTCACGTATTCGGACCTTTACGGTAAATGCGTTGAAACAGGGTTAGCGACTGTTTTCTGTCTCTTTTTCACCATTTGCAAATCGGTGTTGCTGTATGAAAGTCGTACCTGGAGAGTAGCTATGAAATCTGAATTGTGCGCAACATGATCATATCACATACCATCAGAGGTAGGTAGTAACGCGTTAAATTTACTCCGTTACACTTACTTGAGTAACGTTTTGAAAAAAATGTAGGCCTGCTTCTAAGAGTAGTTTTACTGCACCATACCTTTTACTTGTACTTGAGTAGATTTGTGAAGAAGAAACGCTACTCTTACTCCGCTACATTGGGCTACACTCGACTCGTTACTGTTTTTTTGACATTTATTCTACATGTTCTCTGCTTTATTTTTGCCAGAGAGATGCCGGCAGTACATCTACCACATGACTCCATGTCACCAATCAGATGTAGCAGCAATTATCACGTATCTCTGTTTCACGAATCTCACAAACTCTGAGGGAAAGAAAATACATGAAAAATGGCAGAGGCAACTGTCTCCAGTGTTCAAACGGAAAAGGATGAACACCCCTGGCCGCAAATAAAAGGCATATTTCGTTTAAACAGAGTGTAAAACAACAGTTATATTATGCGGTGTCTTCTGTGTATCCCAAAACAAATGTCTCAGGTTTACATATGTAACCTTGGTTCCCTGATAGGGAACGAGACGCTGCGTCAGCTGACACTATGGGATCGCCCTCAGCGTAACCGCCTCTGAATCTCTGCACAACTTAGTCCAATCTTGATTGAACACGTGACGCACGCCCTCGGAACCGGAGGTTATATAGGGAGCCGACTTCACTGTTGTCGTCAGTCTCCTGATCGACCGAAGCAAGCTGCTCACAGGCAAGTATGGCCGCAAGACGCAGCGTCCCGTTCCCTAACATGGAACCAAGGTTACATACGTAACCTGAGGTGTTCCCTTTCAAGGAAACTTCAACGCTATGTCAGCTGACACTATGGGAACGCAATCCCAACTCCGCCATGCTGGAGGGATGCCTGTCCGAGAGTGAAGCCAACACAGGCACACTTCAGGACAAGAGGGCCACTGACCGATCAAAATAAGTTACAGAACATGCTGAGGGGGTCTGAATTTCAGAACATAGTGAGCCTGTTGAATCCCACAGGGACACACAGGTGGCTGTGAAAGCTGTAGTATCACTTACATGTAGCTCCAACAATCAATTACATTTGCACCACATTAAGAATCCTATTATATTATTATCCAGGGGACACGAAGGAAACTGGTAACATAGTGGTGCCTCTCTAGCGAGCAGCCATCCACCATACTGTGGAATGCTGCAATCGCAGCCACGTATATTTTAAGTGTAGCGGGGGAGAGTGCAGCCAAAAACCGGCTTTGGAGAAACTCCAGCACTGAAGCCTCCTGGCAGTGAACTGGGCGAAGGTGGCGCTCCTGGCACCACATAGTGAAAAGCATCCACTTGCTTGCATGCAGTTCCCTCGTGGAGGTCTGGAAGAAAGTGCCGTAAGGCCAACAAGACCGCTCGCATCGCTAGGCAATTTATGTGCCACTGGTGCGGCCACCACAGACCTCGGGCTGAGCGGCCGTCCAGGACCGCGCCCCATCCCGTGCTGGAGGCATCCATTGAGACTGTGCGACGGTGATACACCATTCCCAGCATTGGGCCCTGGGTCAGGAACACCCGCTCTCTCCACCTGACCAAAGAATGCATGCACCTGCGCGTAACCTTTATCAAGCAGAAAGGCTTGAAACTCGCCCTGCCCCAAAGCGCCACTGGCGGCTGGGTGGTAAGGCTGAGTTCCCAAGCGCTCCATGGGGGAGCAGCCATGTGCTCGACCGCTGGGGGGGGGTGCCCTCCGAGGCCCGACGAATCTGTCTGAAGAGTTGTTAGCGGCCATGTGTGGAAATTATGTTTTTTTCTTGTAATCATAAAACATTTTGAATGCCAGTCGCTACAACTCCCTTTTCAGTGAAACTTCTGTTCTGAGAAGTCTGGCATTGACATTTGACACAGAGAGAAGCTCACTTTTTTGAAAATTACACTTGATACCAAAACAGCTTTTCTAAGCTTGGTATTCTGATCACACTTTGAATTGGCTGTTTGGCTGAGCTTTACATGCTAATAATGCCAATAATTATATTACAAATTAAGATTCAAAATTGATATTAAGAAAGATGTTGTGTTTTGTTTTATGTACTGTAGGTGCACAGCAGATGAGTACTTAGAAACAGCCACTAATGAAGCCATCGGGATGACTGCAGATGAAGGTAGCTATCCAAACTGTGGTATTGCACATCAAATTACAGAGGCCCGGCAAAAAAAAGTTGGTAATCAAAAACAGTGACATTCCAACGAATCAGCCTCCAATTCTTTCATTTCTGAAGTTAAAAGCACGTAGTGAGATGGACGTGTTAAATTTGAAGTCTTTAAGGAGCAGATCCCAGGCAGAAGGTGCAGAATACATAAACACGGCGGTGTGCACAAGGTCTGTACGCACATGTGGGAGAAAAAATATAAAATCATCTGGAGAGCGCAAAGAGAACTGTCCACTAGTTTTCTTATAATACTTCTTATAATAAATATAATATATTATATATATTTCATTTCCCGTGAAATATTCACACTGCAGGGCTTAATGTGGGGAGTTTGGCTGTCTGGATTCCTTGTGCCAAAGATCAGAGTCTTAGTCTGAACATGACTGCGAGTAAAATGACTATCAGAACTCAAAATGGCTTACCTCAACCCAGATGACTTCAATAATATATCTGTAATATTAGTATTAAGGATAACACTCACGATGTATATAAAACCTACGCTTTGAGACTTATGTGTGTCACAGTTAATTGTTTTTCATGTCGTCACTAGAAGGGATGTGACATTTTAAACAAATACATACAATTAACATTGTTACCAAAAACAATATGTCAGGAACCGGCCTTTGACCTGCTTGTATCTTCTGATGCAGCGTCAGAAAGATCGGAGATGGTGGGTGTCGGTTCTGGTGAATGGACATTCAAGACCCCAGTTTTCATTTGGCAACAGTTGGAACTGAATCAGCTGCCTTTGACACATTGTTTTGAATATGTTAATGATTTCACCTAACTGGCTTCACCTGCAAAATATGTTTGGTTTTCCTTTGGTAGGTTAGTGCAGTTTGAGCTGTGTCTGGAGCGTCCATTTTGATGGTCACACACTGCATGCGGTTTAAAAGCCACATGTGCCTTCACTGGCAAGCGTCACAACACCCTGAAACGTACATGAATGTCAGGATACATGTAACATTTACTGCATCGCAGGGTTCATATTCTTTGTCGTTTTAAGTTGGTTTTTTTTTACTGTCAACTGTAAGAAGAACTGAAATTTCAGTTCACCATAATCAAGAAGTCTCTCTGATTTACCGTGAATTTGGAGTTATTCAAGTTTATGTAATAAGCACCTGGACCAGTGGTAAAATTATTTTTTTGGAAATCAGACGGGCCACTTAATGAGGATGGACAGAGACCTGTTTTTGCTTAAAGAGACATTAAGCTTTGTCACAACAGCTTTGATTTTGCTAAGGTTTGCCAGAGTTTGCTCAGCGATGACTGAGCCATCAATGACATGTTACATTTTGATTTGCTTGAAGGTGAGACAGTTGCAGTCACCACAAGATATGATGAGCTTCTTTGTGTTCTCTGGAGGGGACTTTGACATTGGATTCCTCAAAAACTATGCAGTAAAAGTACTTCATAATATTTTTTGCAAGTAGTCTTAACATGTACTAAGTCCAGCAGTATAAATGTTTTGAACAACTTACGGAAGGAATGGGTTTGAACCCACTTCAAATTTTGACGAATAAGCTTCTTTTGGTTCTCTGGAAGGGACTTTGACAGTGGATTCCTCAAAAACTATGCAGTAAAACTACTTCATAGTCTAACGCGTTCTAAGTCCAGAAAAATGAATACAGTAAAAAATGCTTCACTTTGATTCTGTATGTAGTCATAGTTATCCTGAACTCAAATATATGAGTTGTCATTTTAATTTAAAGTAAAAGAAAAGTAATAGCCCTCACATTTTACTGGAAGTTTTTTTTAATTTATTTCCTGTGAAGCGACTAGCTGGTGAACATACTGGAAGATTTAACAGCTAAACTCCAGATATTTCCCTCAGATGTTGGTGGAGACCAAAAACAGAATGGTCAGAAAACACGACTCAAATGAATGATAACGTTGCTCCGTGACTGCTGGATGTGTAAATAAGCAACTGTTTGCTGTTGGGACTCAGCGGATGAGTTCATTCCTGTGGGTAATTTTAACTGAACTTTGTTAAAAGGACTGCGTTCCCTTTTCTCCCACAATCCCTGAAGTTGTGAACGCACCAGGGACGTCTGTCGACGTGTGATCCCGGAAGTCACCAAGTCAATATAGCAGCGTGGACACGCTCCTCTCTTCATGGCCTGGAGGCAGCTAGCAGAAGGCCACAACAAAGAAGCCTGCCTCCCTGCAGAACTTCACTCTCTGATGTCTTACAGCGGCGATGCAAGATCCTGCATAAGACTACTACCTCAAGACGTTAGCGGCAAGCCGGCCAGCTAAACTTTAAGAAGTAACCGAGCCAGTTAGCGCGAAGCTAACCACACCGGCAACAGGCGCCGAAAGACAACGTCTCCCCAGCCTGCACGCCGACATCGCTTCAGCTGCTTTCCACAGCAGAACAACAACTTCTTCCCCGCTTGGCCTGATCGGACAGACGCCTCCCGCGGAGCAACACCGGACACCCAAAAAGGTCTGGTAACAACCATTCGGCATAGCATGTTAGCCAAGCAGTAGTACAGAACCGTTTAGTAACTTTGCATATGTGACCTTACCAATGTGATTTTATGAAGGCTTATCGTTGTGAGTCTTTTCAATCTGGTAACTTAGCCACGGCTAAACAGATGTTAGGGATTAAAGCAACAAACAGGGTCTTTGCATGCTGACTAACTCCTTTTAACTGGGCACTCTTTGCTTACAGATCACCTTTACCTGCTAGCACACAAACACACACACACCTCTAGTTGGCCTCCAGCAGAGGCCACAGCGGTGCCGATACAACGTTAGTGGCGTCAACTCTCTATCTTCCATGGCTTACTGCCATCTTTAACTGTCAAATTAATAGGGGTTATGTTCGTTAATGCAGCTGATTTGCTCTTGTCACCTTCCCTTGAAGGGAAGTTAGAAAGGGACAGTCAAAGTAATGCAGCTGTTGTGTTGTTTAAACTAGCTAGCTAAAAATGTGTGTTGACAGCAAGGAACATCTGGTTGTTGAGATGAGCAGTTTGTTTAGGTCAGTGGTTCTCAACCTTTTTGGCTTATGAACCCTTAAAATGAAGTGAATGCAGTTCAACCCAGGGCTGCGACTAACGTTATTTTAAAAATTGATTAATCTGTTGATTATTTTTTCAATTAATCGGATAAAAAAAAAACCCGCATTCATTTCCAACCCTTTTATTCAGAAACAGAACTGACAGTGCAAAAAATCTTCAGAAAGTGCACAAACAGGTCGCTCCTTGAACATCCTTGAGCTGTTTAAAGTAATAAAAAAACAAATGGACTAACACAAAAAACATACAGTATACATGTGTGCTTTACATCTGCCAAATATATAGGCTTTTTAAAATAAATTGCACAAAAAGATGTATATTTTAGTTTAAAGGGACCTGAGCAGTCAGAATAATACATCTTTTTGTGTGCGGTCATGTGATCGGTGAAACAGAGTTCCGTGATAATTGTCGCTACGTCTGATTGGTGAAACGGAGTCATGTGGTAGATGTACTGACGGCATCTCTCTGGCAAAAATAAAGCGAAGAATAAATTTAAAACGAAAAGTAACGAATCGAGTGTAGCCCAATGTAGCGGAGTAAGAGTAGCTTCCTCAATTTTGTTACACCAAAGGTGCTGCTTAATCTGCACAGCATTACACAGAGTAACATAGTGAGATGCTTGATCCTATGTGCTACACAGAAAGATATTAACTGTAGATGGCAGGTGTTTTTCTGCAGTACAAATAGATGATCTAGACAATCCTGCTAGACAACAACAAGACTGGGCTTCTTGGAATTTTCTGGAAGTGTTCAAGAAGAGGTGAGCGGAAGAGTCCGTGGGTGGCTTGCTGCTGGGTCATCATGGCTTGTAGTATACTGTTTCTACAGTAGCAGTCCAAAGAAAAATCACAAATGGAAACATTGGCGAAATAAACACACAGCCCCCATTTACCGAAGTCTGCTATCTCACCAACAGGATTCCAGTTTGTCATAATGCAATGAGTCCTGTCAAGCTATGCATCCCGCACTCTAACGCTTTCATTATCCTACAACTAAAAAGTATGGTGCAGTGAAACTACTCTTAGAAATACTTCTTTTTTTTTTTTTTTTAAAGTTACTCAAGTAAGTGTAACGGAGTAAATGTAACTCGTTACTATCCACCTCTGAGATGCACACACTCACAAAATCACACTCAAAGACACACGCGCGCTCACTTTCTATCACTTCCTGTCACTTTTGCATATCTTGCAATTAACACGCTTTCTTCTACCGCCGCTCTTTTTTTTTTTTCTTTTTTTTTTTAAACTGTTGCTTCGCGCTCAACTGCTTATTTTATATTATACTCAAACGTCTCTGTGTATTATTGAGTGGCAAAATAACCGCACGACACAACGAATCGATAATGACATTTGTGGCCAACTCTTTTAATAATCGAATTTTATCGATTTATTTTATTATTTTTTTGTTGCAGCCCTAAGTTGAAACAAATAATGCTTTTCCGTTTTCTGGAAAAATCTATCAAAACCAGAGGCGGCCGAGAGGCTGAAAATTAGTCAGTATTTCACAAGAGAAATTGCAACAATTACAGTAAAATCAGAAAGAAATAACATGATGATAAGTGTGTGTATATATATATATATATATAGGGTGAAACCCTCCGTGCATTGTGAGGCGCTTCCTTGTCTTGATATTGGGGCCTCTATCTCCTGGCTATTTTATTATACCAGTGGGGTATAAATACACATTTTCTATCCCATAAATCAGATTGCAAAACTCACTGATTAGGTGAGGTCTTTCAGCTGTTTACCTTATTTAGGCTTTGTGCTACTGATCTATTTCAATTCAATTTGTGGTGAGGTTTGTATTTTCTTTCTGTGCCATATTTGTGTTGACAGGGCAGTCATGCTGACATTCTTCGATCAGCCAGGCACTTCTTGTCCTTATTGTCCCCTTCTGGAAGAGGAGATGGGGCAGCCAGCGATGATGTCCCTGGCCCCAGGCAGAATATAAGGTTTACTATTTAAAAATACGCTTTCAGTTCTGTGCACATGGTGGATATGATTTTTTAACTTAACAATTACAGACTGTGATTAATGATTCTGCAGGGAACAGAGGCAAGGAGGCCAGAATGTGAGGTGAGGCCATCAGCCACCTTCTCTTCAAATGGAAATGACAAGGTTCAGCATTAGATTCTGTACATTAACTTAATCCAATAAAAATGGATGGTTTGATAGTATTCAAGTTTTCACAGACTATATTACTTCCTACAGGTCCTTTCCAGGTATCTTCACTAGGGGAAGAGGCGTTTTCCTGCAGTGAGTGTTGTTCCACTAGAAGTGGCTTTCCACCTGAAACCAAAACAATATGAGAAAAAACCAACAGGGCCAGAGCAACTAGTCCACCTGCAGACAGGGCTGCTAATTTAGATGAGAGCACATAATGAGGTAAGCAGTTGCTATAGATGATTTAGGGTAGTTGTACAAAGAAAATTAAGATTTCAATTAATTAGTCCTACACTACTCCTGTTTGAGATGTGGCAACCATTTACTGCAGTTGTTTGTAAGAATCCTTCTCTTCCAGTGAGCCTGTCGAGCTTCTGTAAGGTGTATGAAAAAACAAACCCAATCATCTTAGTTTACCCTGGCATGAGCAGATAATGACTGGATTTAGATTTTTGGGTGAACTGTCCCGTTTAACATAGTCTTTATTAATGTATTGTAAAATGAGAATCTTTTGGCACGGGCTTTAATTCTGCTGACTTTAGCCCCAACCAAGCTAACTCATTTCAAAATATGAAGCTAGAATTCTTCGAAGTAAGACTGACATGCTAGCACGATCAGCTTTCATCTTAACAGTCAGCAGCATCCTTTCTAAGGAGTTAATGTTTATTCATCATGAACCGTCGGCATTTTAAAACTAAAACAGTTTTGCTTACAGTTACGTGATACACTCAAAGTTGTAATTCCAATATTGGAGACAGTAACTGGTGGCTGGCTGCTTTACTGGTAGGCACAACTGTTTGTTTGTGTGTTGAGAACAGCGACATCTTTTATGTTGGCTAACTGGGCTCCATATAAAACTGTGAACTGTTCTTTTTATCGTTATCTCATTACTAATGTGATTTGGCATTCTGTTATGAACATTGATAAAGTCATGTCTTACAGAAGTGTAAATCATTTTTTGTAGTAAAATTAACCAAACTCATTTATTCATCTAGCCATTAATATTATAGTTTATGGTTAAGTGGTTGACTATAAAGATCCCGTATATCTCGTGTGTTTTCTATAGGAGGATGGGGTGGCCGAAAACTCCCCACTGTTGCACCTGATGATACTGGCTCCACAGGCAAGCTCTTGAAGGCCGCAAGTCGGGGGGGGTAAAGGTACACTTTACATTGCTCCAATGGAAGAGGAACTCCAAACAACTCCTTTACAACTATCCAATGACGCGTTCAGTGGCATGCCAGAAGTGTGGAGGAGACATTCCACTGCAGCTCCTGATGGAACAGTTCCAGACGGTAGGTCCTGTTCAGGGTTAGCAGCAGGGCAAGAATGTTATGGAGGGTAAACTGTGGTGGTGCAATGCAGTGAAGACTGACATGTCACATGGCATAGCCTGCACTTTATCTGATCATGCAAAACGTTATAACTGATTTAAAGGACATCGTTACTGTAAGTAAGTGCAATAAAACCTCCACGGCTACTTTATTAATACACCTGTTCAACAAGCATAAACATGTAGAAAATGATATTTGAATCTGCTCTGCAGTCTCATGTTGTACACAAGCACAGCGAGCTAACTCAGCTTGTTAATTGTTAACTCAAGTTGTTACAAAGTAGCTAAAACGAAAAGCTGTCTGTATGTACTCTAACTGTTTATCTCAGTTTGCCACGAATCTTAAAATTTGGCAAATTCATGTAAACGTCCTGCTGGCTGAGCCAAACCAGGCCGTCCTCTCTCTTCCAGCGGTGACTTACCTGCGGTGAATCGCAGCAGAGGGAGGAGGACAGAGGACAAGGGCTGATACTGACTGAAGTTTAGAAAGAATGAAGAACACAGACCTCACTGAGTATTTTACTGACAGTTTAGATCTCTTTGTCCGTGAGATTTTATTCCGTTTATATAGTGACTTTGCCCTTATAAACACTGTTGCTGCTCTAGAAACATTTGGTTATATTAAATTCTCATCCTGTTCTGAATTCATTTAAAAAAAATAATACATATTGTTTGTAATAAAATCCTAGCAGTACAATGTTTGTTTATATAATTGATCACTCCCTCACACTTAAGGAGTCCATGTCTGGGGAGAAGGAGGGGGGTTGTCATAACATTTTTGATATGCAATAATGTTTATTGCTTTGACACCGTGTCCTTGTTGTAATTAATTTAGTTTATTTATTTATATATATGTATGAATATATATGGCCATTAACTTTAGTTTTTGTTATTTTATAACCGCTAAGAACTGAATTTGTATAGGGGCAAATTAAAAATGTACTTAGGTCAAGTAGATTTTGGACCAACTTGCCCAAGTGGGATAAAAACCTTTACTGTTGAACCCTGCCTGTAGTGGAAAAAGGTCAGATTGCAACCGTTTGAATACTGCTCACCTCACCCTCCCCTTCCAATCGTGCAGTAGAAACATGGCGGCCTCCGTGGAAGGTGAGCTGTTTCCTATGTAGATATAAACAGTTAATCCTAAGGTAATGAAAATACAATCCTTATCCTACACTAATGCAAAAATACTTATAAATATTATATTCCATTTCTGCCCATAGCTCCTCCTAAGTGTTCCACACTGACCTTTAGACATATTTTATTGGTGTAAACTTCTGTCCTTGCTAAGGGACACAGTCAACTGCTCTTTCCATCATTTGCAGATCAAAAGTCTGTCAGTACTCAGCTGTCTTGTCCCTCTTGCAAAATTGTGAGTTATTCAATGCGATTGATAGTTCGCACTAAGGAATATTTTGACGTATGTGTCTATATATATATATATATATATATATATATATATATGTATGTATGTAATTTACTGCATGAATTGTCAGTGTTACTTTGTGTATGCCTTAGCAAAGGCTCATTTTAATTTACATGTAAAATATATTTTTCAGAGCTTGCTGTCTTTACAGGCAAGCCTTACATGAAAGCTTAATTGGTAACATTTTAATTAGATCTCTTAATAGAGTGACTCACTGTACAAGACCCTAACAGGGCCATGTCTCGCTTTCAGCATTCATGAAAGGAAGGATCCCTTACTTCTCAGCATGGATACTAGAACAAGCCCTGCTGAACAGGATGCTGAACTCCTCTGCTTTTATGAGAAACTGAATGTGAAATGGAGACGACCCTTGAATTGCAGACTTAAAGGTAGCTTCAATTACATGTCGTAGTAGTTGAGGACTACTTTAAGTATGGCTTTTAATATATCAAACCCTGCATTGTGTTCCAGGTGATGCAGCCATTGCACAGGCTTTTCAATTTCCATTTGTAAACCACTGTTTGCACTGAATGGTTGTGTTAAATATAATAATTAAAATTTTGTTTGTCTTATACAGCAAGCGCTGATGTTACACAGCTCTTTGGTGGAGAGCCAGGCCGTTTAGGGCCCTCAGCCTCTCACTTTCTTGTGGAAAGTGACATGTTCATCATGGCAGGAAGACTGGTGGGGCACTCCTTCATTCATGGAGGCCCATGCCTGTCGGGGCTCAGCCCCGCTGCTGTTCATGTCCTGAAACTGCTACTGTAACGTTGGAGGACTGTCCGGACCTGGACATCCGGCAAGCGATCAGGCATGTATGTTTTTCATCTAACCTCATTAATTCCTCCCTGTTATGTACAGAGGTCCCCACTCCCTTTGCCCAGTGTGTTAAAATGGCTACGGAGGTGGAGACTTTCTACACCCGTTGTTGTAGCGTCCGTCTTCACACATCTTTTGTTTCTTTTTCCCCTTCCACGGCCCTCTGTGTCTTTTAGCTTGAGGGGGGAAAAAAGAAGTGTCCGGGACTTGCGCCTGGGACCTCCCTTGCCTAGCTGGAAATAACCGAAGGAGGCTTTTTGAGAAGTTGTTGGTCCGTGCTGCGTGTGAAATTTAGGAAATGGTGACATGTTTGCAGAACATAATCTCATCCCCACAACTTGCTTTGGAATAATGAATGACCTAATGTGTTCCTCCTTCCGTTCGTTATTGTCATTAATAGGGCATTGGACGTGTCACGCGTCAAATGAAGCAGTTCAGACGTGGTCTTAAAGAGACACCAACGTGGGCGTTCCTGACCCGAGGGCCGTGGTCTTTCCAGAAGAAGGAGCAGTGGATTATAGCCCCGCGGTAACTTCTTACAGTTTGTTCTTATTTGTGTATATTTATATAATTTAATATTTTTAAATCTAGGCCTTTCTTGAATGCTCTTATTTGGCAGAGGTTTCATATCATGTCCGTTATCAATCCTTATGGTTAGTTCCTAGTCTTGTTGTAAGGTTGTCTAAGTTCACCTCAAAATGAATTTGTGACAATATAGCGATGTGGTCACACCAGCCGCGATGGGAGATTAATATGTATGGTGCAATGAAACACATGACACGAGAAAAGTGGGTTTGGGAAACCCGGTGAACTCTGCTAGGTTTATTCAGTATGCCTTACTTTGAGCTGTTAGTTTTTACATGCTATTATACTGTATGTGCATTGCTGAAATATTCCCTGGCAATTATTGGCAAGAGATAAATAAGTTGTTTGGCGAGAACATGAATATTGAATTTGGGGTTGCTATGGCAGCTGGTAATAATTATGTATAAATTAGGCTGTAGGCTATTTTGTTAGGGACATAAAAGCAAAGGTTTAATGCGCCTTTTCCTTAACTAATAGCTTTTACTAACGATCAAATGGTTGTTCTTAAAAGATGTTAAGTTCCTACAAGATTCTGCTCACAATAATGTCTGTCTTTGCTTTTGAGGATTTCAAAAGTAGTTTTTGGGGCCGAGGGCCGTATATTTTCATTATAGACGAAAGAAGGTGGACATCTCTATGGCAGATATCTCCAAAACTTGGCAGCTCACAGCAAAACAATCTAGATTGATAAATATCTCTACATGTAAGAGGAAAATGTATTTTTCACTTTGGTTACCATACCCTCCTGTACAATGTCATTATTTTGATGTTCTAGTTGATTGTAAACATTTTTCATTAAGAAAACGTTGAATTAGTGAATTTGCCAGTAGAAGATTACCATGTATTTGGGAAGGCAAACATTGCCACTTTTCAACCTTATTTGTATGCTTTTCACATACCTCAAAATGACCTTGAATTAGGCAGTGTGCTTGTCTTTGGTTTGTAACTGGCTTTCCAAAGGTAACCAGTGACGATTTTGCGATTTTGATGTGTCTGGTGGTCAATGAATAACCACAATGGAGCTCAAAAGTCACACCAAACATAATGATATAAGAAGCGATGATGAAGTGGCAAAATGATTAATGTCTTTACCCTGATGTGTTTTATTGCTATCAATGTAGGTCATTCTTCAGCGCATCACCTGGCCTCGTGATGATGATGATGATGGTTGCTCAGTTGACAGAAAATGCCCCATATCAGGTTATCTTCGTCACGTCATTGAAAATGGTATGTTTACAGAGTTAGAAATCATGCCAACATGCTATTAAAGTAAATGAATCACCCGAAGTTGTTATATGTAAGTGGCAAGTTTCTTTTTAATGTTAGTTAAAGAAATTGTTCAATTTAGTATATTTATTATTAAAAAGAGGATCTTTGCACACCTGTATGTGTAGGACAGGTGCATCACAGTGGAGCAGATTGCAAATCCAAAGAGTCGAGAGCCACACACCCTTCACCTACAAACATCTTTATTGAAAAAAATATTTCGGTTAAAGGTCGGATCAGATTGGTAAGATGTATAAGACCTGGTATCTTACATTTCTGGTCTTACCAACCACTCTGCTCTTTGGATTTGCTATCGACTCCACTCCAGCACACCTGTCCTACACAGAGGTGTGCAAAGGTACTCTTTTTTTAATACGTAAAACAAATAAGCTATCTACAAAAATTTGTTAGATGACAGGTAACAAATGTGATGCATTAATTGACTAATAAAACCTATTTATATTTACTGATTTACTTTTCTTAAACTGAAGTAAGCCTTCATCTAATCCATTTTTGTTCATTCCGCTCAATCAGCTAATGAATTGCCCAATCTGGTGAAATTCTGGACCGGGTGGGGGATTCTTCCTAGGGATAATCTGTCCATTGAGGTGGTCACGGGGAGCTTCCCCACTGCCTCCACTCTTGGGTGAATATAAACAGTCGTAATCGTTTACAGAAGGTTATTATATACATTCCAGATTTAAAAAAATTGTGGTAGTGAATTCCATGCCAGCATTGCCCTATACTACACTGTCCTCTGTACTTGGTTTGTGACAGACCGGTTAAACCAATTAAAGCTGATTTGATGTAAGGTAACAGTACTTCTAACCATAATGCTTCTACACCAATACAACCTAGGTCTTGTCTAATTTTTACAGGTAACTGATCTTGAACATACAATGCTACTCCACCTCCATGTGCATTTCTGTCATATCTGTACAAATTATAACCATCTATATGTAAAATCGGGTTCTCTATCATTGAGTCTAAATGTGTTTCATATAATGCAAGTATGTTCAAATTATGGCTCCCCACACCTTCTGTAATATCCTGGATTTTATTCCTCAAACTACAAATATTGAAGTGAGCTATTTTTAATCCTTTATTTAATAGTACTTTATTCTTCACAATCACCATCTTGTGTTTTATTTAAATCATTACTTTTGATCGAGCTTTCCTTTTTTATAAAGCTATCAGAAAAACAAACTAACATAAACTCACACACACACACCCATTTTGTCAACATTTAACAGCAACAAAACATAAGAACTTCCCGCCTGCAGACATAAAACCTGAAATATAGCCTAACTTCTGTGGCCATTGCTTCATAAATTAAGCTCTTCTCACAGCCCCAAAATAACCAAAGCCTACAATAACCTGGACCAGAGTCTCGGGCTATCTTTATACAACTCAAAAAACAGAATCCTAAATTAATAGCCCGCAAAATCACTTCCAATCACAAAGTCATTATCTACAACCTGTGAACAGTATACGTCTCATCCTTCTTTGTTTTGCAACTCTGGTTCAATTACAGTTTTTACATTGGTCTCCGCCGTTAGATGGTCAATAAACTTCTAAGTCTCTCCTTCGAAAATCAAAATCCGAGTGGCCGGGTGAATTATACCATTGTTTCACTCCTGCGCTCCACAGTTTTTCTCACTTCACCAAAACGTACTCGTACTCTGGCCGTCTCCGCTGAATAATCAGTGAAAAGACGCATCTTCATCCCACGTGTCTCCATTGCTTTTTCTTTTCTCACAATGCGTAGACTCTCATCCCTCGTCACCAGCCTCTGCATCCTTACAATCATAGCGCCCTGTCCGAATTTAGAACTTGGTCCAACGATGTGCATTTTCAACTTCTGAGGCGCGTTGGAGTTTTTTCTCAAACAACTCTTTCAATAATGCAGACACATAGCTTGTCGAATTCCCCTTCTCGGCATCTGTAGGCAGGCCAAGAATACGAATATTATATTTCTGACTATGGTTCTCCAAACGATCAACTTTTCCTTTTAGATCAGTATTCTCTTTACAAAGACGTTCGTTTGCAGTCTCCAAATCAGAGATTCGGCTATCCAGATGACATGTCTTCCTCCAGTGCGTCTACTCTTATAGTGCACGCTGTCATTTTCTTTGACTGCTTTAAGCTGCGGTTGCCGCACCAATTTCTTCTAGAATAATGGTTCGAATTAATTAGGACAGTTCTTGAGAGTTAATGTATTTAGCAGCCATGTCACTCCCAGTCACCTGTTCAGCCATGCCAATTTCACTCTGCTTTGTTTGCGCTCTTGTTTGAAAACAAGACATAGTGACATATGTCACCATTGGATCTAATCCACTATCATTTTTAATCAAAATTTTACCACAATTTTTGTATTTAGTCTGAGGTTGGCGTGCTTCCGACGTGCTCAGCTTTGATGCATGCTCATCATGGTGACGGTAAAGGCGTCTATGGGTGTTTATGCTTCGGCAAAAGGCGACTTGACCTTTATTTGAATTTGGCTTTAAATTAAATTCACCATTTGGCACTACCACGTCATATTTATTCATAATAATTCAACTTAATCAACATGTCCCCTTCAAGTAATGTGCATATTGAGTTTTAATTAAAAAATATACCATCTCACAATTACATCTTCTCCCCCATATTAAAAAAAAAAGCAATGCAAATTTTTTTCATGGAAAATTATTACAAAAGAAGTATTTATCCATGACAAAAACAAATGATGACTAAAGTCTGTTGAAGCAAAAGCTGATGAAATTATATAGTTTGGCTCAATGTTGTGCTCAGTTGACTTCCACTTCCTTCAGTGGTCTCCAGTCTGGCGGATAGAACATGCTCACAAAACGGAACAGCAGCAATGTAAATATCACAGCCGAAGGACTGGGATGCAGCTCTTGGGTTAACACGCTCTCTTAAAGCTGCCGTTTGTCCATCAGTCAATGGGCTTTCTGTTTCTGGGACAATGACGCTGCAGTGGCCATTGGGAGTTAATCCACTATTCTCCCACTCAATCTGAGGAATATCCATACCCTATAAATGAGAAAAACAGAAAACCTCACTTGTATGCAGTACTAATTACTTTGATAGACAAAGACGGACAGCAGCCGTAAGGTGGGCACTTTTGGCTTGCAACATTTGTACACTCCTTACTCATTTATCCTATCTGGCCTTTTCACACGTGTCTTCTACAGTATCTCTGATTTTTCTAGGACTATGAGCACTTAGCCACTGCCCATGTTGTTCAGTAAATGTTCATGGCACTTACTGTGACCTTCATGTTAGTAAGTCACTGCTAATTGTTTATTGTTCTAACATGTTATCTTAAGGTAAGTTAAGTTACACTTCCCCATGGGGAAACTTTTCCTATGCATTTGAACCCAAGGGAAATGGCAGGGGTATTAACCTACTTGCATGTTTTAATAACTTGTGTACACACTTATTTTTGCAAGCACAAATGTCACATAGGATGTATATTGTTGAATTTACGTTGTACGTTTGATCATACCTCCATGTTATCTGGATCTGGAATTGGATGATGGATTTGGCCCAGCGCCCACAGCTGATTAGGGGTCATGTGCC
The DNA here is from genome assembly GCA_011952105.1 of Coreoperca whiteheadi. NCBI lineage: Eukaryota > Metazoa > Chordata > Actinopteri > Centrarchiformes > Sinipercidae > Coreoperca > Coreoperca whiteheadi. The sequence continues at coordinate 7,614,225 of CM022490.1, forward strand.
CTTCTGTTCTTATTGCATGATTGGCCCAGCCACTGCGGAAAGTGTCCCGGTCATCTTGCAGACGTGGCAGGAACACATAGTGGCAACAGAAGAGGTGTGTAGCACTGGCGATGTTGAGGAAGCCCTGTTCTTTGAGATGTGTGTTGTAGTAGATGTTTGTGACAGCGGTCCACAGGTCTCTCCATAGCCTCTCAATTCTAGAAAATTGCAATGTTCACCGAAATAATATAGTCTCTATTATTAAAATAATAATAATAGGTGACGTCATTCAACAAGCAGTCTCTGAACTTTTGGCCTAACCGTTGATTGTGAACACTCTTGCCAGATATGAAGCTGCCCCTCCCGGTGCCACAACCTCTAGACATGAGGCGTGCAACATCCACGTTTTCCAGTCCTTGATCCCCTCGTACCCTAAAAATACAGTAACCTTTCCAACAAAGGCCACAGGTGCTGGTTATATACACACTCACACACACATATATAAATAAACACACATATGTATGTTCGTATGTATATGTGTGTGCAGTGATGCCGGTATCGCGTTACAATTTCAAAACCAGTAATCAGATTAAAGTTACTTATCCAAGTCCCTGTGCGTTAATATGTTATTAATTTTCCTTAATAAAAACATTTTCGCCGCCTTCTCACATCACAAGTCTCGTTTTCAGCATGAGAACAGCTCGCGTCATGTGTAATAACACACATCACGCAGTGACACAAAAGGAAACAACAATGGAGGGAGGCGAGAGATGCGCTTTTTCTAGCTGGAAATACAGACACTATATTGAGTTTGTGTCAGCTAAAGATGGCAATATTAAGGTTCATTGTACACTCTGTGCCGGTGGAGACAAAGTGTTATGTAGCTACAAAAACACTACGTCAAATGTAAAGAAACATTTGGAGTCGCAGCGCTGCACGGTCAAACTTACAGAGCGAGTCCCACGAGGTGGTGCGAAGCGGAGAGCAGAAGGCCCCCCACCACCCAAACAACAAAGGCTGGACTTCGGTAAAAACAAGCAGTGTTGCCACAGTTACTTTGAAAAAGTAATCTATTTACTGATTACTCCTTTAAAAAGTAACTTAGTTACTTTACAGATTACTTGATTATAAAAGTAACTAAGTTAGATTACAGGTTACTTTATCAGTTACATTCAGCCTCTGCCGACAACCCCCCCGCCGCCTCAACATAAAATGACAGCTGGTTTTGCCAACACTCATTTTATTGGAAGTGCATTTTTAACAGTAATGTCAACAGTGTATCGCCAAACACTTTAAGTTGAACTTAAAAACTATCTCCTGAAAAAATACGTTTGAATAAAAACTAAAATAATGCCAGACTTTCCTGCATATATGTATGTTGGAAACGTGTATGTATGTACTGTAATTATATTGGAAAAGTTTGTGTGTATGTATCTGTTGAAAATGTGTATGTATGTATTTTGGAAACGTTTATGTATGTATGATGAAAACGTGTATGTATGTTGGAAACGTGTATGTACTGTAATTATATTGGAAAAGTTTATGTATGTATGTATGTATCTATGTTGGAAACGTGTATCTATGTATGTTTGGATGTTGGAAAGGTGCATGTATGAATGTATGTTGGAACTGTGTATGTATTTTGGAAACGTGTATGCTGGAACCGTGTAGGTATGTATCTCGGAAATGTGCATGTATGTACAAACTGTGTATGTATGTATGTAGGAAACGTGAATGTATATATGTTGGAAACATGCATGTATGTATGTTGGAAACGTGTGTGTGTGTATGTATGTAGGAACATTTATGTATGTATGTTGGAAACGTGCATGTGTGTTTGTATTTAGGACATCTGAATGTAGTTACGTAAGTTGTTGGGGCGGCTGTGGCTTGGTGGCAGAGCACGTCGTCTACCAATCGGAAGGTCGGCGTTTCGATCCCGGCTTCCCCCAGCCACGTATCGAACTATCCTTGAGCAAGATTCTGAACACATAGTAACACACATACTTTAATACATAAAATAAGACATACATTAACACATAGTAACACACATACTTTAACACACATACTTTCTTACTCTTAATAACACATACTTTTACTCATAGTAACACACATTGACACACATAGTAATACACACCCGATGACATACATAGTATCACATATACTTTATTACATATAATAACTCATACTTTAACACATACTCTGACACACATTTTATGTTACTGTGTGTGTTAAAGTATGTGTGTTACTGTGTGTCAAATTATGCGTGTTACTGTGTGTGTTATGTGTGTTATGTGTCAAAGTATGCGTGTTACTGTGTGTGTCAAAGTATGCGTGTTACTGTGTGAGTCACTATGTGTATTACTATGTGTGTCACTATTTGTGTCAAAGTATGCGTGTTACTGTGTGTGTGTTATTGTGTGTGTTATTATGTGTGTCACTATTTGTGTCAAAGTATGCGTGTTACTATGTGTATTACTATGTGTCAAAGTATGCCTGTTACTGTGTGTGTTACTATGTGTGTCAAACTGTGTGTGTTACTATGTGTGTCAAAGTGTGTGTGTTACTATGTGTGTCAAAGTATGCGTTTTACTGTGTGTTACTATGTGTGTTATTGTGTGTGTTATGTGTGTCACTATTTGTGTCAAAGTATGTGTGTTACTATGTGTTACTGTGTGTGTCAAAGTATGCGCGTTACTGTGTGTGTCAAAGTATGCGCGTTACTGTGTGTCAATGTATGCGCGTCACTGTGTGTGTCAAAGTATGCGCGTTACTGTGTGTCAATGTATGCGCGTCACTGTGTGTGTCAAAGTATGCGCGTCACTGTGTGTGTCAAAGTATGCGCGTCACTGTGTGTGTCAAAGTATGTTTGTTACAATGTCTGTCAAAGTATGTGTGTCAAAGTATGTTTGTTACAATTTCTGTCAAAGTATGTGTGTTAATGTTTGTTAACATGTTTGTCAAAGTTTGTGTTACAAAGTGTGTTTTCCAATGTGTTCCAGCGTGTTACTGTGTGTCAAAGTTTGCGTGTTACTGTGTGTCAAAGTTTGCGTGTTACTGTGTTAATATATGTGTTACTGTGTGTGTCACTAAGTGTGTTACTATGCGTGTCAAAGTATGTGTGTTACTATGCGTGTCAAAGTATGTGTGTTACTATGCGTGTCAAAGTATGTGTGTTACTATGCGTGTCAAAGTATGCGTGTTACTATGCGTGTCAAAGTATGCGTGTTACTATGCGTGTCAAAGTATGCGTGTTACTATGCGTGTCAAAGTATGCGTGTTACTATGCGTGTCTCAGTATGCGTGTTACTATGCGTGTCTCAAGTATGCTTGTTGTTATTCAATTCAATTCACTTTTATTTATATAGCCCAATATCACAAATCACATTTGCCTCAAAGGGCTTCATAATCTGTAAGATACGACACCCTCTGTCCTTCGACCCTCGATTCGATAAAGGAAAAACAAATGATAGAAACCTTAGGAAGAGCAACAGAGGAGGGATCCCTCTCCCAGGACGGACAGACATGCAATAGATGTCGTAAGTACAGAATAGATTCAAAGCATAAAAATTATAACATATACAGTTATGATGGGAATGGCAAAATTGTTGTGTGTGTGTATATATAATTATGTTGAAAAGTGTGGAATGTAAAACATAAGGGAAGACGATGGGTCCAGACGGACAACAGAGCAACTCCAGGTAGAGCCCAATGAGCAGGACCCGGGCCACTCGTCCCCTGCACCATAGACACAGCAGCACAGCCCCAGCAGGTCGCCATAGTCACCGATCCAGATAGACTTCCGGATGCTGAAATACCTGCTTAAAGTGACAGTAAGAGACAAGAGACGGACAACAAAGCACAAAACTCCGGGAGAGGGAAGAAGTCAAGTTGGTAACATGCATTTATGGGATGAGAATGCATTCGGATGGAGAGGAGGACACAGGTGAAGAGAGAGAGGTGCATCATGGGAAGTCCCCCGACAGTCTAGGCCTATAGCAGCCCTAACTATAAGCTTTATAAAGAGAAAGGTCTTTAGCTTGTTCTTAAATGTGGAGATGGTGTCTGCCTCCCGAACCCGAAGTATGCGTGTTACTGTGTGTGTCAAAGTATGTGTTTTACTATGTGTGTCAAAGTATGCGTGTTACTATGTGTGTCAAAGTATGCGTGTCACTAGGTGTGTCAAAGTATGCGTGTTACTATGTGTGTTACTAGGTGTGTCAAAGTACATTTACATTTACATTTAGTCATTTAGCAGACGCTTTTATCCAAAGCGACTTACATTTGAGGAAGACAATGGAAGCAATATAACAACACAAGGTAACAAAAAGCATAAGTGCATCAAAAACGAGTCTGGTTAAAGCCCACCACAGTATACAAAGCTAACGATAGGAAGGGTTTCTTTTTTTTTTTTTTTTTTTTTTATAGTAGAGGTAGAAAGGAAGAAGAGTTAGTGATTGTCAGTCAGGTGTTGACCGAAGAGATGCGTTTTCAAGTGCTTTTTAAAGGTGGCTACAGAATCTGCTGATCTTGTAGAGGCCGGCAAATCATTCCACCAATGTGGAACGGATCCAGAGAAGGTGCGCGAGAGTGATTTTATTCCTTTTTGGTGGTACCACCAGGCGTCGTTCTTTTG
>CM022490.1:7625933-7673510 GCA_011952105.1 Coreoperca whiteheadi
CTACCTTTCCACCTGGTCTCCTGGACACACAGTATGTCCACCTTCCTTCTCTGCATCATGTCAATCAACTCTCTAGCCTTCCCTGTCATAGTCCCAACGTTCAAAGTCCCTACTGTCAGTCCTACATTCTTAGCTTTCCTCTTCTCTCTCTGTCTACGAACACACCTTCCTCCTCTCCTTCTTCGTCTTCGACCAACAGTAGTCCAATTTCCACCGGTACCCTGTAGGTCAACAGCACCGGTGGCGGTCGTTGTTAACCCGGGCCCCGACCGATCCGGTATGGAAGTCATTGTCATGATTCGCATTTTTAGTTTGGCATGTGTTTTACGTCGGATGCCCTTCCTGACACAACCCTCTGCATTTATCCAGACTTGGGACTGGCACATGAAGACACTGGCTTGTGCCCCCCTGCGGTTGCATTACTATGTGTCAAAGTATGTGTGTTAAAATGTGTGTTACTGTGTGTGTCCAAGTATGTGTGTTACTATGTTTGTCAAAGTATGCGTATTACTATGTGTCAAAGTATGCGTGTTACTATGTGTGTCAAAGTATGCGTGTTACTATTTGTGTCAAAGTATGTTTGTTACTATGTGTGTTATTATGTGTAATAAAGTATTAGTGTATGTGTATTAGTTTGACAACATACATTGTAAGACGTATACTTTGAGACACATTGTAACACACATACTTTGACAAACCTAGTAACACACATAGTAAGACACATACATTGACACACATTCTTTGAGACACATTGTAACACACATACTTTGAGACACATTGTAACACACATACATTGAAACACATACTGTGACAGACATAGAAACAGTTTTTTTTTTTTTTTACATATAATAACATACTCTAACACACATCTGAACATGCATTTTCTTGCCACTGTACCAACATACATACCTAGATGCACGTTTCCAACATACATACATACAAAAAGACGTAAATACATAGATAAATACATACATACACGTTTCCGACAAACATTTATAAAAAAATGCAAGTTTCCCACATACATACATAGATACATATAGGGCTGAAACGATTCATCGAGTTACGCGATTAACTCGATTACAAAAATTCCTCGAGGCAAAAACGCTTGCCTCGAAGCCTCGTTAAATTTCTATGACGCGCACGCGCAGAGATCTCATTCACACGGACCGCACAACGTAGTGCGTGATACATTTTGAATTGAGTTGGCGCGATGGCAGAGAATGTCTAAGTTTGGGATCATTACATTCACATTTCACCAAGCGTTGCTGAAACAACGTAACGTAGCCTAAGCCTCTGCGTTGATGTTCGCTGATTTTAATTCCATGCTGTATTTCCACGCACGGCACGCGTACACACACTCACTCATCTAGGTACATTTTGATGTTTGTTTTGAGATTACAGCTGAAAAAGTCTAGTACCTGTATATAGTGTATCTGTTTGGCTTGATATTTTATATTCATATATTTTTTGTTCTCAGGTGGGTAATTTGCAGAAGGTGCAATCCTTTTTTTGTAATGTTGTATTAAGAAGACAAAACTAAGGCCAAATGCCCTTTACTATTTAAGTTTGGATTCATAGTTTTACATGTTTTACAGTAACTTGACTTAACTGTATTGTTATATAATTGTTGGCACTGGCACTTATAAACACTAAATGGAGCTGGAGTTGGAATCAATACCTCTGTTTTAGAAATAAAAGCCAAATGCTTGATCATTTTACAGCCACATCATTTTCGTTATGCATTATTTGTTTTGGTTGTTTAAAAACACAAACAAAAAATTATCCGATTAATCGATCGATTAAGTGCTAGCTTAATTGATTACAAAAAGAATCAATAGCTGCAGCCCTAGATACATACACATTTACATACATTCATTAAAAAAAATGCACGTTTCCAACATACATACACATTTCAGACCTACACACACATACACATGTCCAACATAAATACATACACATTTCCAACATACACACATTCATACATACATGCACATTTCCAACATATATACGTACTTCCAACATACATTCATGCACAATTCCAACATACATACATAAATACACGTTTAGAGCATAGAAACATACATACACGTTTCCGACATTCATACATATATACACACATTCATACATACACGCACGTTTCCAACATACATACATACACAATTCCAACATACATTCAAAAATGCACGTTTCCCAATACATACATGCATAATACATGCACGTTTACAACATACATACATAAATGCATACATACACGTATCCAACACCCATAGATATATAAATACACGTTTTAAACCTAGATACATACATACAAAAAGACGTACATACACACGTTTCCAACATACATACACAGTTTCAACATATATATATACACACACACACTCACATACAAACACATATATATATATCTCACAACCTATACAGACATATATACACACACACGTATATACTAGGCCTGCACGATTCAGGGAAAAATATGAATCACGATTTTTTAGCTTAGAATTGATATCACGATTCTCTGCAACGATTTTTTTTCTCATGAAGCGTGATGTTTATTACACACATGAACCAGGACAAAACAAACTGGCAGTACCAAAAATATCTGTTTTGGCACATTGCACATCGCCACAAGCCTACAAGTTTTCATCAATATCCAATAGGGGTGTGACGGATCACAGTTGATCTGTGACCCGTACGGATCACGACCCACAGTTCGGCACGCACGTGACCCGCGGATTAATTGCGCTTGTTTTTAACTAGCGGATTAATCTCAATTGTTCAGGGATCGGAGAGTGAAAGTGAAACTACACACAGCAGTCATGTGTTCACATGTTAATAAGTCAACGATGGCTCGCGGCGGAGCTCTAAAAGCCTCCCGCATCATTTAAATCGCACATATGGGAGCCTTTCGGCTTCCCTGTAAAATATAATGATGAGGAAGAAGGGCGGTGGACAAAAATGGTATCTAGACACCAACAGTTCCAAAGGATCGGAAAAATTATCCGATCCGTGACTCATGATCTGTAATGTGATCCAAACCCTGAGCTTTGTGATCCGTTACACCACAAATATCCATTTTTTTTTTTTTTATTTCCGTACTACAGCGCTCGCTCAAAACGTGACTAAAAGGTGCTTTGTCATTGGCTGACGGTGAAGCCCTGAAATTTGTGAGAGCTGTCCTTTCAAAAAAAAGGCCAAAGTTTTTATTATTATATCGAAGACATTTAAAATAAAAATCGTGAACAGGGTGAATCGAGATCGCGATTTCATGAGATTTATCGTGCAGGCCTAGTATATACACATATACGTGATTAGGTAGTGGTGGCTGGTGAAAAACATTGTTGGTGGGGCTGACTTTTTTACATTTCGTAGATGTGATTTCCTGCATTCTGGTGCATTTAAGGCCATCTCCCTTGCCTATAGCAATAAAAGAACTCAAACCAGTCAACACCAATTGTCTAAAAAGACAATATTAATTGAACTGTCATGTAGATATCAACAGTTTCACAGGTAATGATAATGAACTAGTTGCATGTTTATAATGATCTGTGTCCAGATATAAAAAGTGCAAACACATAACAATACATTATAATGGAGAAGACAACAATCTATTTCTTTGAAGTTCACTGTGGACAAACTGACAATTGGATAATGGATAACAGTCTGTGTTGATATATATATATATATATACACTCACCTAAAGGATTATTAGGAACACCTGTTCAATTTCTCATTAATGCAATTATCTAATCAACCAATCACATGGCAGTTGCCTCAATGCATTTAGGGTGTGGTCCTTGTCAGGACAATCTCCTGAACTCCAAACTGAATGTCAGAATGGGAAAGAAAGGTGATTTAAGCAATTTTGAAAGTGGCATGGTTGTTGGTGCCAGATGGGCTGGTCTGAGTATTTCACAAAAAAAAGTGTCTACAATTTGCATGAGCTCACCAAAATTGGACAGTTGAAGACTGGAAAAATGTTGCCTGGTCTGATGAGTCTCGATTTCTGTTGAGACATTAAGATGGTAGAGTCAGAATTTGGCATAAACAGAATGAGAACATGGATCATGTTGTATGATCATCATGTATCCATCCTCGGATGTCTATTTCCAGCAGGATAATGTCACAAAGCTCGAATAATTTCAAATTGGTTTCTTGAACATGACAATGAGTTTACTGTACTAAAATGGCCCCCGTAGTCACCAGATCTCAACCCAATAGAGCATCTTTGGGATGTGGTGGAACGGGAGCTTCATGCCCTGGATGTGCATCCCACAAATCTCCATCAACTGCAAGATGCTATCCTATCAATATGGGCCAACATTTCTAAAGAATGCTTTCAGCACCTTGATGAATCAATGCCACGTAGAATTAAGGCAGTTCTGAAGGCGAAATGGGGTCAAACACAATATTAGTATAGTGTTCCTAATAATCCTTTAGGTGAGTGTATACATATATCTATATAAATAAGAGAGCGAGCGAGAGGGAGAGGGGGCCGGGGGGTCACTCATCGTGACCATGCAAAACAAGTTTAAAGGCACTACAAAATTTCACGGCATCAATGATCTTTGACAAAATATGCCAATTCCTGTTATTAAGTTATTAATATAGATTAATAATTACGGGGCACCACCTGGACTCAGGAATCAATAACCAAACGTGGAAAACAGTCTCAAAGGTAGCTGTCTACCTAAAATGTTGATAATTGAATATTACCTCACATTAATGAAGGACACTGACGGGTGAACCCGAGCACTGACTATCACAACAAACACATACAATAACCACAGGCAACTGCTCTTTAAAATATACAATAATGTTTATTTAACCTTATCATTGATTAACAATCAATAACTTCAGCAAACAATCACTATAGTCTAAGCTGAACAAAACAAGCATACGCAATCAGCAAGCCGATCAGAGTGTGTGTCGGGGTGTGTGTGGGCAATAGAAGAGGGGGAGGAGTTGCGGGGCTACCCCGCGTAGTAGCGTGGGGTTGAGATCAAAATGGCGACAGCTCGCTGAATTCAACAAAAGGGACAGGTCCAAACAGGCGGTCAGCCTGGTCCGCTCTTTAAATAACGCACAGCTTAGCTATGCTACCACGTTATCAGTGCACCGTTTGGGGCGTGTAAAGATATGTGAGTTAATGGAGGAGAAAGAAGGAGAGAATGCATACAAAAGAAACAAGAAATCTCTAGTGCTGTTGTTGAGGGTACTAGCGTTCATATATCTCAGAGCAACGCAGCTGCAGACTCACCTGCTTCAGCGGTTTACTGAGCTGGCATAGAGCCCACCATCGATTCCACAGTGGCTAGGCTACCAGTTACCGGCGAGGTCAGTACAAGAACGGTAACTTCTAACACAAAGGGAAAAACACACAGAGAAGCAAGAAATCTCAGACGCTGGGGGAGGCGTAATAACTCACTTCATCCACAGTAATCCGACCAGACTTCCATCTGTGTCTTATTACTGGACTTAAGCCTGATGAAACGTGGTTCTTAGCTCCACAGGGCTATGGCTAATAGTTAGCTAACTGGACTTTAACACAAATTAAAAATAGCACACGGATGGCTTGGCGGCCCCAACGTAGCAAGCACAATTCACAAAAATAAAGCTTAGATGAAATAACATACCCAGACACAATGTAGCCTCTTACTTGGGGATCGCTTTGTCCAAGTGATAGTAATCAGTCTGTTTTAACCGGTGAGGGGCTCCTCTCAGCGGGTCGGTGATTACAGCATTTTGGCGAGGGATTCACAGGACGTCGGAGGAAGGCATGCTCTGGCTCTAGCTCCCTGGCTCAAAGCTCATGATGAGCTGGGTGACTTTCTTCTGCAGGCAGGGTCGTTCGGGATGAACAACTGTGGATCCAAAGGGTTTCAACGAACACTGACAGTGTGTTAAGTCGAGCCAGCAAGTACGACGTGTCCTTCCTAGGGCAATTAAACTCACGTGAGGGTGTCTCTTGAGGTAATTTGGCGTTAACTGGAGAGAGATGAGGTGTCCTCCTGCCACAACGAAGTTGCTGTGGAATGAACGCAGAGGAGTTTTATAACCTTGGTAACGTCATAGTCGTGCACCGGGGTTTCATGCGCTGTCCTGCGCCTCACAGCCAATCACAGCCTGTAAAGTTGGGGTCAACTGAGAGCTTGCTTTGGTTCCGGTTCAGGTCTCAGTTTCAGTTCACACCTCAATACGAACAAACGGCTGTTTGCACCTGGATTAGGCTTGCCTCTTGACAACAGGCGTTCAGTTCCTTTGTTTCCCCCTAAGCTAGACTAAGTTTAGGCAAGGCCCAACAAAACCATACTTTGACAGATTCTTGAAAGAAGGCCAGGGTGGTTGATGCAAGGTTGTTGGAGGCCTCACCAAGGTACATTAATTGGAGCACAATGCAGTGATACCCAGGGCTATAAATTAACTTTTTTGATCACCAGCCAATGTGGCTGGTGACTTAAGAAAGTGCGAACATTTCATTTCAAGTCTGGGATCTATCTGTCCATCTTTTGAATCACGTCTTCAGAGCTGCTCTTCTTCAGAGGTGCCATCAGAATCTGTTCCTTCTGTGCTACGTTTGCACACAAAATCAGGCCTGCGTGAGCGCAAACTGTCAGCATGCTAGATGGCAATGGCTTTGTTGGATCAAAGTCTTTGATGTCAGGTGAGCACAACTGGGTTTTAAGGAGGTCAGAGAGGGTCTCACCTTTTAGGCGTGAGCGCCAGTCAGTCTTTACCTGCTTCATAACACTGAACCCTCTTTCACAGTCAGCTGTAGTTGCAGGGATGGTGAGAAGAGCATCAAAAAGATAAAGGACATCAGGAGACCGATGGCGCAGCATTCTGTTCACAGTAGGCCAGGTCTTCTCAAAGGTTCCTGTAGCAGGGTGAGACAGACAATATGCATTATGCACTTGCAAACAATCATGAATTTTCAAATGTCTTTAGTTATTGAAAGATGGCATCAAATTTGGATTGTGCCTTTAACAAATTAAATTTACTCTGATTCCTGACAAACAAAATAAAACTTTCTCACAGTATTAGACATTTCTATAGAGCATGGGAACTTTTCAAGCACTTGTTTAAAAATGTGGTCTGTCTGCAAGCAGCTTTGTAACTACACCATTGTTTACTCCTGTCATTACAGATGCTCTATCTGTGGTGATTGCCACTAGTTTGTTCTTCAAATCAGCGTTGACTCCACTTTCCATTATACTGCTGCAACTATATTTGTAGCATCAGGCTTGGAGACAGCTTTTACACCAACAAAATCAACTTTGACCTTCTCCTCACTGGCACTCCTGACATAGACCATTTCTACTTCCATCACTGCACTGTCCAGGGATCCATCTGACCAAGATGAACTTGCCATCTGATAATCTTGCCCTCATCTTTCTTCTCTCATCCTCTGCTATGTAGCATTTGAACTCTTTTGCCTGGTAGTCATTTGTGTATGTCTCTCCTATCTTCAAGCCTTTCTTCCTCCCCACCCTGAAATTCATTTTCGTGTAAATGAAGCAGCTGTTAGCGCCGACAACACAGTACATTTCATTGAGATTTTTTTCTTTTCTTTTTGAAACCTCCAAACGTAAAGTTTCATCTGTGCCTATGGAAACACTCTGAATCGTATTAAATGCATGTAACGTTAATTTACTTACTTACACATCCATGCAAAGTTGGTGAAAGGCCTGCTATTTTTTCCGATGGCATGGGCCAACTCAGACATCTTCAATAAAGCGAGGCTTCTCCCAGCAAGGCTCTCTTCAATACGACCTGTCTTGGCAGTTTTAATCCTTAGGTTCTCCTGATGACTTCAGGCACTTTCATGGTCCTTTACTGCCTCAACTTTAAAATTATTACGTCCCCCCACGAAATTGTTTTGTATTTTTCTTTCGCGTACATGTGGCAATCCTGACAAAACATGATGACATTTTCGTGATCAAACACAAGCGATTCACGACCCATCAGCCATTTGGAATAAAATGTTCTTTTCTTCGTTCTCTGTCGATATCCCCATCCCCTGCCTCGTTCCTCTTCTCGCCCCCAGAAATCTGTCCCCAACCACCGTCACATTTAGTTTAATCTTAACTGTTCACTTTACGAGCAAACTCACTCCTCTTTGCTCCCTTTCCTGGCTCCATTCGTACTTCTTCCTTGTGTTATTGTGGGTGCCCCGTTCGTTTGCATGGTTTCTCGCGCTGGTTTCGCTGCAAACTGCACACAGCCAATGTGCGTATGAAACGTCATCCCGTGGCATTAGGGCACAGTGTTCATGGGAAATGTAGGAAGTGCTGCCAGGGGGATAAATGACCGAGAACAGAGCCTTATGTATCATGCATGTAATGCCTCATGCATCAGTGGCAAAACTGGCTAGTAAATTTTTATCAACATCCACCAAAATTAATTTTAACCTGCATTTGGCAGGTTGGTGGGTGTTAATTTAGAACCCTGGTTATACCACTTTGATATGAGACAAAAATGTATAAGGTTCATTCTATGTTAACTCACTCAGAATTCAGAACTTTTCCCAGTTCATGTCATGGATTGTTTTGAAAGAAATTCATGTGAAAACTGCTATTAAATTCATGGGACCTTGGAAAGCCCTATAGCTCTACTCCAAATATATTTTTAGTTAGTTTGGCCTTCTGAGGTAAATTTCATCATCTTTGTGATTCCTTGTGTATGTAATTGCTTATTTTTCACTGGATTTGGTTGAAATCTGTACTGAACAGCCAAGAAACCCTAAGAATAATACGCAACATGTATTCATGTAAATTGTTCAAATTAAGAAAAATATATTTGTTTTACCCGAACAAAAAATCTTTAATTTTCAAACATTAATGTCTCCACTTTCTTGCAACCAAATTTTGATTCAGTGTAGTATTAATATAGGTCTATGACATCTAGAAGTTATTTGATATTGCATTAATAATTGAGCGCCACAGATTTAGCTAAACAAAGCTTAGAAACTAAAAAACACTTTATATTTACATTTATTTATATTTTGACTGTATATTTTCACAAGAAAGATAATTAAAATTTCCTTGAAACTTTTTATGGGAAAGTGTTATATACAGGGATACAGGAAGCAAATTACCCATAGGGTTTCTAGGATGTTCAGTACAAATTTCAACCCAATCCAGTGAAAAATAAACAATTGTTTAGGCTTATAACTCACATACAAAGAATTTATCTCCGAGGGCTAAACTTCAACGGTTCATAACTAAAAAGTATTTGGAGTAGAGCTACAATAGGATTTTGCAAGGTCCCATGAATTTGAGATAAGTTTTACATGACTTGTTTTTTTAAAAGAAAATCCATGACACGAACCAGGAGGATCTAGGCGAGTTGGTGTGGAATGATCCATAAGCATGATAAATGTATATTTATCCCTGAAAACTCTGCTTACCTTCTGTGTGCACGCACATGTGCAGTAACATGAAAGAAGCACTATTAAGAAGAAGCACTATTAAATCCACGTTATGATGAACAGGCCTATAGTAATTTATAATTTTATGATCATATTATTATGAATTAATCTGTCTTTTGTCAATAAGAAGATTCTGTAAAATCACTTACCGGATTAGTTTATGATTGGTGTCGATGTGCATAAAGGACTGGGGGCTTGGAACTGAGTAGGTTCTTCGCGCAATGCAACCTAAGTTGGTCATACGGGTTATGACTCCGATGGTGTCAACACGGTGCGCGGAGGCTCTGACCCGGTCATACTGCACCCGTAGTCCTTGAGCTTGGAGAAGTGCTTTCTTCATGCGATATCCAGAGTGACGCTGCCTGGATTCACACACTGGTCCAATTCCTCATCTGTCAGAGTGCTGTGCAGCGCCCTGACTGAGAGATCAGACTCAGCCATGCGTTGGTGCACTGTGCGTCTGGACACCCCCAAAAGTCCAGCTATGCATGGGATGGACAGATTAAGGTCCAAAAGACTGCAAATGTACTCCAGAGAGAAGACATCGTCGGTCGTCCAACTGGTCCTTGTTCAAATTGCAGTTTTAATGGGTTGCTAACCCTTTTTCTTTTTCCACATTTTTAAGCCTATGTAACTCTGTCGGGGCATCTAAAATAGACAGAGAAACAGCTATCTGGCTAGATATAGCATTTAAAAAGACATTCTTGTGTGCAGATAAACTCTTAAGTAGTGCAAATCCAGAGGCATTTGTCCAACTACACGCCCCCAGCGAGAGCGAAGTCGTCCCAAAATATGTAATATTTGTAAGGAAGAAAAATCTGCTGCATTAATGAACATAATTGCACACCAAACCCCTATTAATCGCCCAAGAATTTGAATGCAATTTCAGGGCTTGACATTCATTTTGTACTGGCCTCTGGCCCAACCTTTAAAGGAACTGGCAACAACTCAGTTTTAGATGACTGAAGCAATTTCCATTCAAGAAACAAGTAACAAACATGTAGAAGCCATAACAACGTGTTTCTTCCCATTTTTTAAGCAATAAATAATTAGCAGTAGTTTTCTGTAAATAGCGAACTGAACAACAGAATGACCCCTATTAGCACTTTATATTGGAGTTTGATCATTACAGCTCAGCTCCTCACAGCTGACTCACGGGACATAATAATGTGCAATAGTGCGTCATTAAAGGAAATATCACGGACATAATCACGAACATGCTGTGTTAAACAGGCACTCTTGAACTCCTATACTAACTACATCAGACTGCACACCGTACAAACATATCTAACATATTTATCATCCATATTGGTAACCTGTCTTTAGCATTCCATATATTTAGACTGCTCCTTACTGTAGTCGTTTGTATATTTGCGCTCTTAAAGCTAAAGGCTACAGCACTCAGTTTTCCTCGCTACAGAAACACCACAGTCAATCTGGCTAGCTAACGTTAGATACACATTCATTCTGTGTCACTTGGTGGCTAAGTTACCCTAGCATTAACATGCATAATTTAGTTTTTGTCAGCATAAGCGGCACACATCCGCGGGCGCACAAAGCGGAAAATAACACGTCCGAGCCTTAATTAACCGAGACCACCCCTCCAGCAAATAGCCAAAGTCAAGGCTAGGCGAGGCGCGTTTTTTCTCTTTATCTCATAGTGACATATATAACAGTTTGGGGTTCCAAACATACTCATCACCCACCACCGGGCCAGTGCTTCTGTCAAGCCCTGAGTTTGATGGTACATAAAAAGCACAAACCGGACGACTTACCGGAGCCCCGTCGTTCTCCCTGGCATCCATTGCTGGTTTCAACCTTCGTGCCTGACTCGCGCGCTGATAGGCCAGAAATCGGCTCGATTGCGTACAGGCTCGATTGCTTCTCCTGTCGTGGCTGGGTAGCCCGGATGTTGCTGTTTCAACTTCAAATTTTCCGATCTGAGTCTGAGCAACCTAAATATTTTATTTTGAAATTCTGAAACTGGAATTTTCGGATCTGAATTTCTGAACACTGAAAAAAAAAAATTCAAATTCAGATTTTGAAATTGCAAATCAAGAAATTTCATATTTTAATTTCAAATATGTGAATGCAAAAGAAATAAATTCAGATACATGGTTTTCAAAGTAAAATATTTCAATGCTATGAATTCAGTTTAAATTTCAGTATTAAATATTCAATGGCTTTAAAAATTAAAATACTTATGTCTCTTATTTGCTTCCATACACACGCGCACACACACACACACACACACCTTTTTGTCTTTCGTTGGTGTATTTGGAGTTAGTTTTCAGAGTGTGTTTTTGCTTTGTTTACCTTTTTAAATAAATGATTGTGTATAATTATGCTGGTCTCTTTAATGTCTCACACAAGAGTGAATAATTTGCCAACCTCCATATCCTTCACCTACTATAGTAGGTATTGCTATTAATGGTAATTTTGGGCTATAGTCATACATAATGACTATTAATCTGAGTTCCACATTGGTAGTTCAGTGTATTTTGAGACTGAATCAATTAATTGCCTATCATTTCCCTTTACAAGGATGGTGCCCCGAGGTCTTTATTAATTTAAAGCATTATTTAGGATTATCTTTAATATAGGAACCATATAGCTGTGTGTAAAGCTTAGTGTGTAAAGTATGGAGCTTCAACCTGAAGGTGATTAGATTAGTTTAGCATAAAAACAGGAAGCAGGTCTTTATGCTAAGCTAGACTAGTCACTCGGCTTTGGGGCCATTCTTAATGCATGTGAGACTGAACTATTGCTTAAAGCTTTGTCTTATTTATCATTAAGATAACATTTTAAAGTGTTATTTGTTGTATCAATTTCGGACATCTTAAAGAGGAACTCCACCAAACCTCATCATACTGTGGCCTAATGCCCACTTTGTGTCTGTTTTATGTTTTAAACCCGTATGCCTCATTTTTCTATGTCAACCATGGCATTGTGGTACCGGTTGCAATGGCCATTGATGTTCCAATTATATTGAGATTCAAATGCAGACCACAATTGTGTCTCAGTCCATTATTGTGAAGAAGCTTCTTGACTGTAAAATTGTAAAAAGCAGTGGCATACTAGAACTTTCCTAAAACGTCCCTACAATGTAAAACTGGCCAGATAAAACACTGTAAGCAGCTTAGTAGCCTCACAAGAAGGAGACAGCCGAGTCTACAAAATTAATTTGGTCATTGACGAGCATTTCTGGTGAAAAACAGCTCCTCTAAGAAAATACTCTGAAACCACTTCAAGTCCTTTGGAGGCAGAGTACACTACAGTTTGTTTACAATTCCTGGATTCATTCTCACACACACACACACCCTTGAGACGAACCCTAGTCATGCTGAGCTAAGCGGTTTTTTTTTTGTTTGTTTTTTTACACACATACTTTCCCTCCCTCTAATGTAATTGTGTATGTCGCCAACGTTAACAGAAAGGCAGTGTTGACCTGCCAGAATATGAGCCCGTGGCGGTAATGAGATTACTAGCGTATGAAACATAATGATAGACGATGAAAGTGAGACAAAGACAGAGTGGACTGGAGAGAAGGAGCAGGTAAGAGAGGGAGAGAGAAAAAAAAAAAAAACAGCAGGTAAACAGTAATGTAATTGCTATTAGATCAATTTGATCGTGGTCAGAGATCACTGCTTGTGATGATAAATATTGATCTGCTAAAACCACTGAGGAAGAAATATGGGCTGACATGAATACAGGCAGAGTAGAAGAGAGCAGCTGCACTGACTCAGGCCTCCGTTTCAAAACATGACAATGACCATCAGCATTACCGTACCTCTACTCCACTACATCTCAGGGGCAAATATTGTACTTTTTTGCTCCACTAAATTTGTCAGACAGTTTAAGTCACAAGTTATGTTTCAGATTCAAGTTTTCAGACATTAAAACCACATATCTCCAAATCTGGGGATTTAGCATTTTCTGATGAAATGTTGAGAAAACTCATAGGACAGGGGACATATTTGATGTATTTATGAAAATTGTGGTATTTGCTACTAAAAGGATCTGAACACTTCTTCCACCACTGGATATTAGCAGAACAGCATGAAACTGAAAGCGGGAATGTGTGTCGCGTCATCTTCGTGCAGGATACCAACAATATTGCTCCATAGCACTACTTGTGGTCAAGAACTCCATAGGGTACCTTTAAAAAGGTGAGAATATGTCAGTGCTGTTTTGACAGCTTGTTTCTGGTGCTCCCAAGTAGCAGAGAAATCAGTAATTGCCCGTTATACAGACAACGATGCATTATACAGATAGTTACAAACCGATTGGAAAGAAATGAACAACTGAAGCCGGTGAGGCAACTATGACTGTTGATGTGTTGAAAGGACAACAAGGAAAATGACTTAAAGGCGAAGAAATTATTGGAAGAGGTGAAATTGGCAGGGGAGCGATGTCAAAGTGCTTCCCTGGTTTTTGAGACATTTTTGACTTTTTCCATTTGTAGCAAACAGACTTCACTTCAAGCCGAGTTCTACACATGGTTCTGCATGGCTGCCCGAAAATTGAAAACGGTAAAAAAAAAAAAAAAAACCTCAAAAGGCATGAGACTGAATTCATACCTTGGTTCAAAATGCAATTACAAGGCTTTTAACCGTTTGTGATGCCCGGAGAGATTGACTCTCGTGAATCGTGCACAAATTAGGAAATGTTCAGTTCAGTCCAAATTCTTCCACCGCCGGCGAGCAAGGCATACACATTCTCTGCTCCAGAGAAAAGAAAGCCAGCGGGAGGAAGGAGAGACAACACAGAACAGGCGGCGGTCCCTGAGGAGCTCCCTCAGCTTCACAACAGTGGGGCGCGCATGTGTGTGGACAATCTGCCTGCAGGATGCACAGGAAGACAGACAAACACGAGAAGGTGGTGATCATAAGTTACTAAAAAGCCCAAAGTCAACTTTTGCTGGAAATGTTATTTATTAAGCAACCTCCTTGCCAAGCTTGAGATTTGAATTATTTCTGCAGCATTTATTTTCCCTTCAAAAAGCTGGAGCTCACGCTCAAAGGAGCTAATTTTTCCCCTCCATTGTCAGTATCTGTATGAACAGTTTATATTACTGGTTGTAGCCATCGTTCCTGATGTTAACAGGACACAGGGACACCAGCAAAGCACTGGAAGAAAAGAAAAAAAAAAAATGGCACAAATACAAAACGAGGTCAAGAGTGGAAGAAATACACAAAAATGAGCTAATTCAATTCCATCTTAAGAATTCGTCAACATCCTGACATGACAGAACCGCACTGATTACAGGATTCATCTGCATCCCATTAACATGAAGCCAGTGCAGCCTACAATAAAAGTTGACAGACCAAATCCCCTTGATTCATTGTTGGCCCTGAAATTCAAGCTGAAATTGCTTTCTTCTAAATTGCCACAGCACAAAATGTTCATGCATTGGAACAGCAGTAAAAACGTAGCTGCACTCTGGTTTCATTTGCATTGAATTATTATGGGTGCCTTTTACTCACTTCATTTTGGGTCCACAAATTGATCTGAACTGACTGTTTACAAGGAGGGAGGCAAATAGCTGCAAGTGAAATCAAGTGCAAATAGAAATGTCATATTGTTTAACACTCCAGTACAAAACTGAGCAGGTCCCTTTTAGCTGTTGTACTTCAAAGTGAATAGACGCCACCTGAAGCAGACTGGATGATCAATAGTACACTCAAGAGCACTTGTTCCAAGAAGAGAAACCGGTGTCATTACTAATCAAAAGGGCTAATTCTTCAGGTTTCTTCAATATTCCTTAAGATGGAAAGACTTCGATGAAGATAACAGCGTGTAAAACGCAACGTACTCATTTGCAACGAGGAGGCAGTAGTCATAGCCAATGAGGCGTCAATCAGGAGTTCATGCTTCCTCGTAACGTCGTCTGGGGAAAAAAGGAAGCCTGGTTCAGCAGCTCCGACATCTGTGCAGTGCAAATTAGATGTGTTTAAGGAACGGTTTAACATTTGGGGAAATATGTTATTTAATTTTTTTAAGTCACATTAGAAGTTTGATACCACTCTCACGTCCGTATGCTAAATATAAGCCATCTGGCAATTACCTTAGCTCAGCACAAAGGCCAGAAGCCAGGGAAAAGCGTGAGCCTAGGTCTTGAATAGACTTTTAAAAGTAGCGCCAACCAGAACCCCTAAATTTTACTCATTAACAAGTTTTATCTTGATTGTTTGTACATAAACAAACGTAAAAAAAACAAAAGACAAGCTGTGGTTTTCCTGGGGCGTTAAGTGCTGGAACCTTCTGTCCGAGTGCAGTGAGTTCCTGGAAGAAATTTCTGTTTGTGCACACATTAAACAAAATAAGATTAAACATGTTAATAAAGGAGCTTTAAAAAGGCTACGCTAGCTGTTGCCCCTTTGGCCAGTTTTTAATAATAAGCTATGCTAAGTGCGTGCTGGCTAGAAGGCTAGCTTTATGTTTGGCGTACAGATATGGAGCGGTATTGGTCACAAAGCGAATAAGCTAATTTCCCAAAATGTCAAACTATTCTTTGAACTGATGTAGATAATCAGAAATCTGTCACCTGGCAGCTGAAATCAGAGTCATGTAAAATTAGAATGACACTTCCTTCTCAAGTAAAATTATCAAGTTTACAGAGCGTCAGGTGAGAAGAAGCCAGACATTGAAAAGGGTGGAAGTTGTGTTTAGCAGCAGGGAGACAATCAGATGTTTCTTTGTCAAGAACAAACTTAACAGGGAAACCTCTTGAAAGAAACCGCTCAAATGCTTTCTTATTCACTTTGCTCATGTGAGAAAGCCCAGATCTGCCTGCAAATGAGCTCTTAACAAGGAACCTTAGCCTGAAAGATTAGTGATACCACATTACACTGAATCAAGTATGCATTGTCTTAAGAAATATTCAAGGCATTTTCCTTCCTCAGATAAAGTTTTTCCATCCATCCATCTTCCCTTTGTCCTCGTCACTGTCCGTCCATCTGCTGCGTTTTATTCTTGTCGTCACGCCTTCCTTCTACTTGTTTTCATGCCTGCTGTGAGGTAAAGGAGCTGCAGCTTCATTCTCATCTGCAGACTCACAGTCTGGACAGCAACCACAAGTTCAGAAAATAAGCAGAACGGGGAAAGGAATCAATAAGTGAACAACTGGGTGGAAAATGGGTATATTTCTAAAAGGAATTCAAACTTACATGAGGCAGGCTGGCCATCTTTCTCATTATCACACTGTGGTCAGAGTCACTGTAGACGTTCTTGTCCTGAGCAGGGTCGCCTGCCATCATGTACAACTCTCCAGCATGGACATCGGATACATTCACCTAGATGGATGATAGACAAATATAATCTGTTACTGTCATGGAAAGCATCTCCAACATACTGTGCCAGACAAGACTGATGATCCCACACACACACACACACACACACCACCTCTCCCCAGCCTGAACATGATACATTCACACAGAGGAGAAGAGAACGCTAAGAGATGATTGTCATGCTGTGCAGGTATGCGACACACCAACCTGAAAGGTTTTAGGGTTGAATCCCAGCCAGAGAGTGTATCGATAGTCCCAGGAGCGTAGCGAGTACCCCATGACCTTTATGTCTTTAAGGTCAGGGAGGTCAGAGTTCACCTAAAAAAAAACAACAACATTGAACTATAAAAGTGTCTTCAAACTGTGGAACGTGTTCTGCAGTGCTGTCCCATCTACAGCTGCCAACTCATCCTGCGAGGCAGCCAATGAGCTGATGTCAGGCTGCCAAACTGCTCCGGACAGATTAACCTACAGCAGGGGCGGCACTCCTCTGGATATGTTCATTCAAAGATCTTGCGCTTGTAGCTGGCAGCTCTAGAAGGAGCAAGCGCACAATGCAGAGGGGTCAAAGTGCAACAGCATTAACGACAGTTGAGTAAACTGTCATTCGACGTGACTTCAGTTTTCATAACCTTGACTAATTTTGCCATTTTAAATGCAACTACAAAATCCGTTCATTAAAAGTAAGTGACATTTATTAAAAGAAATGTGCCTACTTTCTGACTGGAAAATGATAATGATTTAACCTTTACCCGCTTATGAAAGCTTTATAATTTGCTTATCTAAAGACTCTGTCTCTGCTACCTGTGGTGTATCGGCAGGTCGAGGGTACTGGCTAAAAGATATGGCTTCTGCTTCCTCTCCTCTCTCTCGGTCTTGGAAGGTGTAGGCCAGGTTGTCTCCTTCTGTACACAACTCCTCCTGAAAGCAAGAAAACAGACAGAAGACCCAAAGAAATTTATGTCAGTCAATTAGATCACATTCTTATCAGGCATGTTTGGGCCCGTTTGTGGAGCGTATACTTCTTGATTCACTTTGTGTGGCAATACAATGCCATTTGAACTGGATAAAGGAGCCTGAAAGGTCTCGGTTGTTCTTGTTGTGCAATTCGTAGAAAGTGAGAATGTAACGTGAAGTACAGGAAAGGACATGAAAACATGGTTTCAACTAAAGACCAAAGGAAGTTGGAAGATCAATGAGCTCTGTCAATGTTAGACACTGAAATGCACCAAGCTTGATTTTGAATCATTTTTGTAAGCTCTGACTGAGACTTATTGAACACACTCATTCAACATTCAAAATGGAAGTGGAAAAAGTAAGTGAACCCTTAAAATTAATAACTGGTTGATTCTCCCCCCCCCCCGGGCAGCAATAACCTCAACCAGGCGCTTCCTATAGCTGTGGATCAGACCTGCACATCGTTGAGGAGGAATATTAGGCCGTTCTTCCTGGCAGAACTGCTTTAGTCTCTGGACATCTCATGTGCATGGCCCTCTTCAAGTCAATCCAAAGCATCGCTTTTGGGTTGAGGTCTGGGCTCTGACTTGGCCACTCCAAAAGGGGATTTTGTTGTTCGGAAGCCATTCTGTTGTGGACTTGCTCCTGTGTTTTGGGTCGTTGTACTGTAGCATCACCCACCTTCTACACAGTTTCAGCTGACGTACAGACATCCCGACATATACTTGGGAACTAATCTTCCCCTCAATCGCTGCAAGCTGGCCAGGCCCTGATGCAGCAAAGCTGGCCCAAATGATGATGTTTCCTCCACCATACTTTACTTGCCATGCCCTTTAGAGCTGTAATCAGGCCTAAGAACCGAGCCCGACAAGTAAATATTTGACTGTCAGCTTTTTAAAAGCCTGACATTCAAATGTGCGCACGCTTTCTTCTTTGATTATACTGGCAGGCTACAAACCAACTTTAAAGGTGTATCGGTGTAACATGAGTTTTTAAACACCAAAAAAGGGAAAAAAATAAGAAATGATATTCTAGATATTATACCGTCTGTGCGCACGCTTTGCCAGTGCAACCAAAACGTAATAGCCAGAGGCCAGCCTCCGTTTCACCTCAGCATCCATTTTCACTTGTTCAATTCAATTTTATTTATATAGCACAAATCACATTTGCCTCAAAGACCTTAGACCCTCGATTCGAATAAGGAAAAACTAACCAAAAAAACCATTTTAACAGGGAAAAAATGATAGAAACCTCAGGAAGAGCAACCGAGGAGGGATCCCTCTCCCAGGACGGACAGACATGCAATAGATGTCGTAAGTACAGAATAGATTTATAGCATCAAAACTATAACATATACAATTATGATGGCAATGGCAAAATTGTTGTATATATGTAATTATGTTGAAAAGTGTGGGATGTAAAACATAAGATGACGGGTCCAGACCGACAGCCGAGCAGCTCCAGGTGGAGCCCAACAAGCAGGACCCGAGCCACTCAACCTTTTTCAAAGTTAGCTTCTTGTAACTACAGTCTGAACGAAGTGGCATCAAGCCCAACGGTGCTTTGAACTAAATGATAAACATCAGCATGCTAATATGCTGATGTTTAGCATTCTAATAAGCACAAAAAGTACAGCTGAGGCTGATGGGAATGTGATTGGCTTTACAGGTATTTGTCATTAACCAAAGAATTGAACAAATTAAGTTTGATGGCACTAGATAAAAAGTCAGAGGACTCATCCTCTGGGCACTATGAATATTGAGACTCAATTTTATGGCAATCCATCCAGTAGTTGCTATTGAAATATTTCCATCTGTACTAAGGTGGTTGACCAACACACAGACAGCCAGCCTTCCTTAGAGCTATGCTGCCTGTATTGCTAACAGAAAAAAATGAAACTGAGTAACCCTTTCCACCATGGTTGAGACAATAATCAAGTCTCAACTATAAAAGCATAGCTTAAGTGAAAACTACAAGATTCAATAAATAGATACAATTTTCATCCATTCATACCTGGAAAGAAACATCTGGACAAGGTTCAGGTGCTCGGAGGCCAGCCAGGAAGGAGATGGTAGGAAACACATCCACCAGCTCCACCACGTTTTGTACAACTTTGTCATCTGAAAGAGAGGGATCAGGCAATTAGAGAGAAGTCTTAATACCCACTGAGAGCAAAATAGTCAAGAAATCCACTCAAATTTACTTGACGCCCGGTTCTGAAATTTCATCATCCTTGCACCATTTGCACTTTAAGTAAAAACTGTTCGAGGCAAAGTGGATCCCTGTCTCAATAGTTTTGGACACGCTATATCAAAGACTTCATTACAGTCAAGCTGGCATAACAATATGTGTTTTAACAAGGTTCATTTGAGCAATTAAGACCAAAAATTTTAAATCCAACTTGAGCTCCCTTCTCTGACTGGCTACACATGGTGCTTTTAAAATGATAAACGAATTGTAAATGTTCCCCGTTAATCAATAGTTAATTGGTTCTCAGTGAAGGGACCATACTCTTAAAGCTGAGCTCTGATTGGGTGAGGACATCAATAAAGGGAAAGGTAGACTCTCCCAGCCAGTCATGGAGTGTGGTGATGCCAGGAACGTAGAAGATGAGAGGGACGCGTGTAGTCACATCAAAATTGGAATATTTAGCCCATTCGCCGTGTTCTCCTAATGACCAACCTGCAACAAGAGAAAGATGTTCGTTCAAAACGACTGAAGCAGATGGGAGAAGAAAAAAAAAAAAAAAAAGACAAAAATTATAAATCCATATCATACAAATAACATTTTAGATACAGAGAAAGGTTTGAGGCAATACCTTTCACTGATGTCTTTCCCCAGTCCCCTTATATTTGAAAAGGATGGCATTTGATTGTGCTTTGCTAGGTATATATCAAACAGACATGGAAAGGATTCACTCCAACATCCTCCAGTGAAGGAGACATTAAAAGAAAATTGAGTTTCCAAGTCACAAAGTTAAATAAAAAAAAAAGTAGGTAGTGGGAAAAAAAAAAAAAAGAAGAAAAAAAAAAGCTGGGTTTTTAGAGTAGAGTGAAACTGTGGAAGGAGGCAAGCGCATAATCTGCTGTTACAACACTGCCATCTGCAGGTGAAAGACCAGCAAAACATGTTAAAAATAAAATAAATAAATAAAAAACCCTCCACACACTCAATTTCCTGAATAATGAGCACTGAGAACTGAGTGTCTACCAACCGTGATCGGAGGTGAACACCACCAGAGTGCTGTCAGCCAGCCCCAGCTCATCAAGAGCACTGAGCAGCCGCCCAACTTGAGCATCCATATAAGACACAGCAGCGTAATAGTGCTGACGGATACGTAGCTGGAAGACATGACAGAATGATATTAGTGCGTATTTCAGGGCGTAAGCAACACGGCAACCAAATTATAAAAAGGCTTAAAATAATAAATAGTGTTGAGCGGCCAGTTTGTACCTGGAAGTCTTTAGGGATTGGTCCATAGGGGAAGCTAATGTTGAGTTTCTGGACATCATCTCTCTTCCTCACGTCCATCCAGGGGTTGTAGGCCACAGGTGGAAGGAGTTTAGGGACATCGGGATCAGGGGCCAGAGTCATTTGTTCTATGGGATATAGACTCAGGTACTCCTGTAAATATACAAGCAGCAAGTTTCAAGAGGATGTTAAATAAACCCAAGTACATTTAGAACATCAATTACAAAAGGCAGATTTGGATTTGTGACTAAATAAAAATGTTCTTCAGTTATTTAATCATTTAGAGCAGGGACTTGTGGCTGCTTAAAAAGGTCAAGGCTGAAAACAGAGGTGATAGAGCTTATGCTGCATCTGGAACAGACTCCATTTCTCAGAGGCAAAATCAGTCACAAAAATAAATAAATAAATGCATCTAAACCCCATGTTTTCTTTGACTCTTGATTTTCCAATTTATTCTATGGCTTGCACATTTAATTCTCTTTCCTTTATATATTGTCTTCTTTCCGGCTCTTTAAAAACGCTATTAACTTCGGTTTTGAAAAGTGCTACATAAATAAAGTTTTCTTGCTTCCTATTCTGATTTACATTAAAACTACTTCAATAATTTGTGTTTCAACTCAAGAAATTGTAGTATTTTAAGTACAATTACTTAAGGTATTAAGCTAAACAAAACACTAAGAAAAGTATTTGTTTCCTGAAATTCTGATGCAATAGTACTTCCCTGAAATGTAGGGGCTGGGACTAAATGAATTGTATAATGCATCCAAGTGAGTGAATGGCAGAAATTCCACTGGCAGCATTGCAGTCTGGCTATAGTTGGCAACTCCATCAAGCTTCAAAAGGGCTCTTCACACCATCAAGTCATGTAGCTCACATTAGAGCTGCATGAAAGTCAGCAGCTCATTCAGAGTAATCAATTTAAGTTTATCTGGTCACTGAGTCACAAAAGGGTTCTACATTTCTTTTAAGATGACCAAAGCTTACCATACAGCATTTAAGAGAGTGAATGGATTATCTTATCAAGTGTACCAAGGTGAGTCGTTATTGCACACACACACAAAAAAAAAAAGCATCTGTTTACACATTTACAGCATGTGATGATCATCTGACAGAAGAACGAGTTGCCATGCAGTCCTCTTTTACGCTGCACTATAAAGACCTGTGTAAATCAACAAATTACACGATGACACAACGACACACTGCGGCTCAGATACAGACTGGGCTGATAGAAATCAAGGATTTGGTGGGGGTTCCCCCCCCCCTCCCAAGCACTAAACACTGAAAAGGAGTGTTACACATCAATGGCAACGTGTTGAACTGGTCCACTCAGATTAATTCAATTAATCCATACCTCAGAAACTTCTTGAATGAGGAAAATATTAATCTGAAAGCTCACTGAAAATGAATATACCCCTTTGACCAATTTTCAGATTGAAATCTATGTATTTTTCTTACTGATCTACAAATATTATAAACCATTTTTACAGTTAATTTTTCACTTTGAAATGGCTGAAATTTAAAAAACAAAACAAAAAAACAATTCCAATAACTTAGTTTGATAAGTATACATAGGGATGTAAAGAGATTTCCAAGGTCGAAGCACCTCGAAGCACTGTTAAGACCATCAGTAAAAAGTGCAAAGAGTATGGCACCACCCACAGTCTACCAAAATCAGGGCATCTATCTAAAGCTGATGGCCAGGAGAGAAGACTTTTGGTGAGAGAGGCAACGAAGAATCCAATGACAATCCTTAAAAAGAACTACAGGGTTTTATGGCCTACAGAGGGCATCGCGCGAGAAAAAAGCCGCTTCTGGGAAAAAAAATGGTCCATCTAGAAGCCCGGGGAAGCCTGCCAACCAACTGGCAGGAAGGTGGATGTTCTGGAGTGGCCAGGTCAAAGCCCTGACCTAAATCCCATAGACCATCTGTGGAATGACGGGAAGGTTGCTGTCCATCAGCGGAAACCAACAAACCTCTCCCGGCTCAAACTGTTCTGCAAAGAGGAGTGGGGCGCGATCTCCAAATCCAGGTCTGCCAATCTTGTGCAGAGTTACCCAAGAAGATTGGTAAGATGTGGTTACTGCCAAAGGTGCTGCTACCAAGTTGTTCATTAAATGCACTCTTTTCAAACAAACAATGATTTCACTGCATTCATATAGCATGTTGTCTTCTTTGGGCCAGGGCAAAACTAGTCCCACTTCAATACTTTGGGAGGGGTATTTATTTTCTATCCACTGTAATAGATAAGTGAAGCATGAGTTTGAAATGTTTTAATCACGGTGAACTTTTCATGTATGTTTGACAGTCAAACTCACATAATATATCCTCCACTATCACATTTATACACACACCAAACATTAAACAATTCTGTTAAAGTCAATTGTTCTCAGTGGCACTTCTAAGTACTCTTTGAACCAATGTCATGATTTGAATGGGCATCCATTTTTGTTTAATATTTGTGGTTATTTGGTAGATCAGTCGCTATGACACTTGCTGTGAAAGTCAAAACCTGAGCCTGTCAGCATAAACTGTACTGAAGCCTGAGACTGGCACCTGCAACTAATCACACGACATAAATGTCAATATCACCATTATCTTGCCATTAGGTACGTTACATCTAATGCAGTGTACAGAGGGTCTACAGGGGTTGATATGAAGTCATGTACCTTTGGTATCCTGAAGGGTATGTGTGGTTTGTGAAAGCCCACTGCCAAGAAGAACGGATCATCATCGTCGGCCCGACTCTTCAGTAACCTCACAGCCTCGTCCGTGCTCTCCAGGTCAGGGAGGGTTCCCCCAGGCTGCTCTGTCACGTTCACGGCACACAGGAGGTTGGCATGGAGTTTCCCATCCTCTCCTTTGCACATCTGGAAACAAGTTTTTATTTTTTATTTATTTATTTTTTTAATAAAAATTATTAAGAGCCAGGTTTACACATAGTTCTTGCTGAGTTCTACATTTCAGGGTTTCTCTTGGCTGGTAAACTGATGCCAGGGAGCTCAAATTGAGTTTACCCAGCTGTTTCTATTCAGACCTGAAACCCACAAGAGGATTTGGTGAGGAGGAATAATTTAAAAGTTAATGGTCACAGTCTGGTACATTTTCTAACATGCAGAAACAAAGCCTGAAGATAATTCGATACACATCCTTGCACTTAGGCGTATTGTTAAGTGATGTATTCATAATTTTGTCATCATGATTTACTATACTGTAATTTTACTATGTTGGTCTATGCACACACACCCATCTATTGCAAGTCTGTCCTTGAGAGAAGGATCGCTCTTCTGTTACTTTTCCTGAGGTTTTTCCATCTTTTCCCTTCTCCGAATCGAGGGTCAAAGGGCAGAGGGTGTCCTATCCTGATTGTAAAGGCCACTGAGCTACTGGGTCATAGAAAGGAGACCGACTTAAATGCCCAGTATGTGATTTCTGCCGCTGGGGTTCTCTCACATCGAAACAATAACTAAATAAGTAGTTTGACATGTGGGGACTGGGATGTGTCACGGCACTTGTATTTTGGCGGCCACCTCTTCCCTAGAAAGTGTTCACACCACGAGAGCTATTGCTTGGTCAGCCAGGAGACCACCAGCTGCACGCTGGGAAGAACACCTGGCAGTATTTCAGCAGGGAAGAGGCCTCCACCAGCCCAGGACGGAGACTAAAGACAGCTGAGGAGTACAAGGAGGCAACCGGTGTCGAGCCCCAGATCTCAGAGTGGGTTTGACATGGTCAGAAATTTGGACGACGCCGTGGATAGCTTCTCGGAAGGAAGGTGACGATGTTGAGTATAAGCAGTATAAAAAAGGATGGAATTTTTACACCTCCTAAAATGGAGGCTGCATCTGGATGCTGAGAGGAGAGTCTCACCCGGGCAAGCCTCAAAACACTGTCAGTACAGTGGCTCACCTGGAACAGGACAAGGACACCAGCTCTTACGCAGACGCTGCCTTTGAGTTCATGACCGACTGCCCCCTGGATGACTCCGATGATTCTCTCTGCGACTCTGAAGCTGACTCACGTGATGGAGTGCCACAAGTTCCAATCATGAAGACCGACCATACTGGATACTATTATGATCATCCAGACAGCTCTCAGGACTAGCTTACACCTGGCGCACACTAGAGAATTTTCAAATCTAACCGATCTCAAAAAAACGTGGCAGTACACCGACAACAGTTTTAACCTATTTAATAGGCGCACACCAGATGATTCAGACAAGACGTAGGACCACACACTTAAACGATTTCAGAGTGGTGATTCCAGGGACTTGGGATCTCTCAGAAACTCACATGATCAAAAGTGACTTTAGAGAGAAAAAAAAGCTATATACACAGTACAAGTGGCTGCGGACTGTCGTCAAAGTCATGGCTGAGAAGACGGAATCAGCATGGCATACATTTTGTAGCGCAAGCAAGTACACACATGAAAGCAGAGCCTGTTTCTGTTGAGACAGGCTTATGACCTGACAGCACAGTGCGCCTCTCTCTCTCCTGTTAAAGGTCAATCTAGTTCACCCAGCAGTTGATCTCTCCCTGCAATCACCTGGTCAGCTCGCTCTCATTGGCTACTGCAGGGTCTCTGCTCAATATTCCATTGCTGTTCCTTTCACACTACAGGATTTAAAGAAAATTGGGAGACTCCGATCCAGTCGTTAAGACATTAGGAATATGTCTGTAAACCCCACACACTACACGATCATTTGAGCAGATAAACCTTACTGTTTCCTTTGTTAAAAAAAAAAATAAAAATGGGTAAACTGTTGAACTGCAAAACTTAAAATGTAAATGTATGATTCATTATTCTATTTGAGAATACTTGTCAAGTCTAATATGAAGAAACCGTTTAAGATGTAATCCGAGTAGACTTCTTTGCTTCTGAAGGTCTGCAGTGATCATGGGTAATACTGAGATCATTTCTAACTTAAGTGCAGCAGCAAGGTGTAACGTGTGCAACGCCCAAAATAGTGCTGCGGAAAGGTTCCGCATTATTACGTTCTCCATAGGAAAACAGCTTAAGCCTGATGGTAGTGCTGGAGTTTTATTATGACCATTAAAAAGAGCAGATCCCTTAAGGAGCTCGGTTGAATCATATTTGGTAAATATGTGGAAGATGAGGAGCAAGGCCATTTTGGGTCTTTACAGACAAGTAAAAAAAAAAAGCTAAGAGTCAGGCCTTGAGCATTGGAAAATTGATTTGGCACATACATTTCTTACATTTTCACTTAGGGGTGTACTCACTTTTGTGGCCTGCTGTTTAGACATTAATGGCTATGTTTTGAGTTACTTTGAGGGGACTGAATATTTACACTGCTATACAAGCTGTACTAATATACATTGTAGCAAAGTGTCATTTCTTCAGTGTTGTCACATGAAAAGACGTAATAAAGTATTTTCAGAGATGTGAGAGGTGTACTCACTTCTGAGAGTGACTGTATATACTGTACGGAAAAGGGTGGCTTGTCCCCTTCAGCTTGGTGGAGAGCTCCTGCCTCAAGTGGAGGAGTTTAAGTATCTTGGGGTCTTTTTCACGAGTGAGGGAAGGACTGAGCGGAAGATCGACAGGCGGATCGGTGCATCCTCCACAGTGATGCGGTCGATGTACCGGTCTGTTGTGGTGAAGAAAGAGCTGACCTGCAAGGCGAAGCTCTATATTTACAGGTCGATCTACGTTCCTACTCTCACCTATGGTCACGAGCTTTGGGTCATGACCGAAAGGACAAGATCCAAGATACAGGCGGCCCGAAATGAGTTTCCTCCCCAGGGCGGCTGGGCGCTCCCTTAGAGACAGGGTGAGGAGCTCAGAGTAGAGCCGCTGCTCCTCCACATCGAGAGGAGTCTGCTGAGGTGGCTCGGACATCTGTCCCGGATGCCTCCTGGACGCCTCCCTGGGAAGGTGTTCCAGGCCCCGGGGAACGCTGGAGGGACTGTCTCTCGGCTGGCCTGGGAACGCCTCGGTATTCCCCCGGAAGAGCTGGAGGAAGTGTTTGGGGAGGGGGAAGTCTGGGCGTCTCTGCTCAGACTGCTGCCCCCGCGACCCGGCCCCGGATAAGGGGTAGAAGATGGATGGATGGAAGTGAACAGGAATGATAAAAGCAGCCACTGACACACTGCAGAACTACGAGTGAGAATTGGACCACAACATTGAATGGTCACCATTTTGTACCTCCGAGGGGTGACGAGTAGTGTGCCATCACACCAAGCTACGTTAGCCTTTTATTTTGTATAAACTCAGACACCTAAATGACTTAATACTGTAAGTGTACAAAAGATACTCTTTCCTATCCATACCTTCTCTTTCTCATACCTAAACGAAGCAGGGTGGTAGGCAGGGATGGACCAGCTGTAGGGGTAGTCATCAGTGTAGTTAGAGGCAATACCTAAAGCAAAGAAAATACAACACAACCATTGGTACTACTATACAATACTTGTATACTATACAATTGATTGAATGTAAAGACTGTTGGGAAGTAAACGACAAATTCATGCAGATTGGGTTCTCCTCCTAATGCAACTAAGGCTCATCATTAACTAGTGATATATCTGTGGTTCTTACTGCAGTTTCAGAGGCAGCCATTCAGCTAGGGATCGCTGTATCACTTCCTAAATTTGCTGCTGTGCCAGCACGCCCTGCTTGTAAAGATTGGGTTTTATTGCTCAACTTAGATTTGTATCTAAAGTGTAGATTGTTGATCTTACCTGGATGAAATACTTTTCCTACAGACATGGTGAAGTACCCATTAGATTTGAAGTACTGTGGCAGGGTTGTGTAGTTTCCAGAATGGACTCTCCAGTAGGACTTGAAGTCATAGAGCCTGGTGGTGTCTGGTCTGCGACTAGTTAACATGGACGTACGACTGGGAGCGCACACAGCTTGCTGGGAGGAGAAAGTACACCTTCAAAAGCGTTTTAAATGGAGGTTTTGTGGTCCAGTTGGTCTCGCATGCAAATTGACTGAACCGCTTTCACAATTCCACCCAGAGAACACATGCAGCACCAACTGACCTGTGCATATGCGTTGAGAAAAGCTTGGCCTTTGGATGCCAGTTGGTCAATGTTTGGGGATTTTACCACCGGGTCTCCGTAGCAGCCCAGTGAGGTTCGCAAATCATCTGCCATGATGAAAAGGACGTTTCGCTTCTCTGAAAGCAAACAACCACAGTCTAGTCATGCGTTCCACTGCTTTACAGCGCCATTCAATGAGTGAATTAAATTAACGTCAGTTTACTCTAGCTAGAGCCACTGAACAAACATAATAAGCCCTCATTAACCGCTCATGTCAGCTAGTTACGGAGATTTACTGTTTAAAAAAGGAGAGCCTAACACAAACCAGTCACATAAATCTACAAAACAAAAATATAACCGCACAACCAGTCTCTTTAATACAATACCCGTATAGACTTCACATACAATTACATTTTCACACGTTTTGCTAGCTACCTAATCAATATTTGCTAAGTACAACTCGGACGTTAACGTCACCTCTTCTTGCGACACCAGCAGGAGCCTGTGCGTGAAGCACCAAGAGGAGAAGCCATATTCGGACGCATGTGTACATTTTGGTTCGGTGGAAAACACTGACGACACGATATCACGCCGATAAAGTTTACTTAAAAGTTAAGCTCGCATCGCCTCCAAAGTTCCTGCCGTCCTCCCACAGTCGGGCATCACAACAGAGGAGCGTGTCGTTTGTCGTCTTTAAATAACTTCCTGATTAGAGCGTTGGCCGACTGAAATGTTGTCATTGGTCCAATAGACTATAGCTAATCCTAATATACAGTCTATGATTGGTCCATTTAGAAATCGCCCCACCCCTGAACGCTATTGATTAGTATTCTCAAAACATTGTAGGACACCGCAGACTGAAAGATGGACACTGACATCCATTTACAATATATTCAGAATATTTTAGAGAAAATTAGACAGAAAACAAACGCTATCTACAGTATATATATCTATGTACTGTATCTCTGCCATTGTTGTTACTTTAGCTTGTAGCTTGCATGTAGTTTAATTTGTAGATCATGTCAAAACAATGACATACAAATGCACATCATTTTTGCACCTGCTACTAAGATTAAATAGAACACCCATAAATGAGTTATCGTCTAAGGTTATAGTACAAACAATATGGTAAAAACTAGAAATTATGTATATTTTTTTAAATATAAAAAAATACGGAGGCTGCGTGGTTCATTTGTAGGGAACTGCTGTAGCTAAACCATAGTAGGTGAAGGGACGTCTCACTCTGCACCAAGTTGACTTTTGCAATTGCAGTAAGATAAATTCCAGTTGATTTAAATTCTTCCTAATTACTCTACCGCCAAGTTTATTAAAGTAGCAATAAGTTTAGGAACTAAACACAGAGTAAATAATACTGAACTCTAAGAATCACAGCTGAAAAATTTACTGCATTGGTAGATTCTCAGAGACGTCTTTGTCTCTATTTTGAAGAATATTGCGATTATCGTTGAAATTCTTTATTTAAAAAAACGTATTTTACAAGGTTTGCCAGCCGCCAATAAAATCAAAAGAAGAAGAAGAAGAAGACGTGTTTTACAATAGGGGAAATAGCCTGCTTTCCGAGTCTTCAGACACTTTACTACACGGCAAGAGCAGAGTTCACGAGGTTCCTGGTCCACGTTTGCCGAGTGGCTCAGAGGCGGTTGTTGGGTGAGATATCAGCGCAGACGTAGACGATCTTTGGCCACAAAAGCAGCAACACGAAACATGGCAGACAACGACGCCGCGGCTAAACGTGAACCTGACAGTGTTGGAACTGATGAATTATCTCAGAAGGTCAAGAGGGCGAAAGCTGACAATGAGAACGGCCGAGGAGAAGCTGGAAAGGAATCGGAATGTGAAAATATTCTGTCTGGGTTTAAAACATCCAACGTCTTGAGTGATTCCGCCCGGGAGAAAATCATCTTCATCCGTGGAAAGGTTAACGTTAGGTTGTTATGAAGTGGCCTAGGTTGAGTTGTTACAAGATATTTAACTAACCCTACCTCTTGTTATGAAGCTGAGAGCAATTCCTGGTAGAGATAAAGGTTTTCATTGTTAAATTCATTCAAAGTGCTGTTAGTAGTTATGCGAGGGAAAGATGAAATATTGACTTCCGGTTCGATATTTCAAAATAATAGTCTGCGTAATAGTGCTTTATTGTAAATATGTTTTTAATTTAAATGAGTATGACAACAATATACTTACGAAAGTACCGTTGTGCAGCTATTTGTTTCATAACCAGTCTCGTTAACAGCACAGGCAGGAATGAAACTGTTGAACATGTCATCACCAGCTTGCTGATCAGGACGCTGTGGTTGTCCTGGAGAAGACTCCCATCAGAGAGGACACCCTGGCTGAGCTCTTCAGTGGTTCCAGGCTGAAGCTGGAGATGAGGAACGACATCTACAGCACATATAGCTTGCAGGCTCCCCCTCACCTCAACGGTACGGTGAGAAAAAGAGTAGGCTGACTCGAGATATTGTGAATCCAGCAGCCGCTTCGGCCAGCTACGGGGACGTTAGGTAGCCCGTGTGTTTCTGTTTTGCAGAGATCAAGACCACAGTGGTGTGTCCAGCCACAGAGAAGCACATGAAGAAATACCAGCGTCAGGAGAGCTTCCTGGTGGAGGAGACGGGGGAGGACTATCAGTCCATCACTCTGCCCTACATTCAGGAGCAGAGTTTCAGCTTGCAGGTAAGTGTTAGCTCCTGCGTTGGCATCATAACGCATGCTTGTGAATGTACAACATTATATTAACTTAACATCACTTTCACCCCCCTCACACACACACTCACACACACACACACACACACACACACACACAGTGGGTATACAACATCCTGGAGAAGAAGGCAGAGGGTGACAGGCTGGTTTATGAAGATCCGGACCCGGAGGTCGGCTTTGTCCTCCTCCCAGATTTAAAATGGGACAAGAAACAGGTGAGAGACCACAAATATTGACCACAGGAAAGACATGTTTAGACCTAAAATCTATGTTAGCATTGTGATTTCAGACATGTATACTCTCAGGACAGCATCCCCTGGGCCTGTTCCTTAGTAATTAGTTACTTTGCGGATTGAGATTTATGATACAAAATGTAATCGACATATACATTATGATTTATTATTATGTTAAGATAAGGCTCTATCGATCCCCTGGGGGCAATTCACAAGCTGCACTGCAGTGTACGAAGTGATTAAAATTAGCCCCACATTTACCAGCTGCAACATTAAACTGCATCACTCTGTCTGTGTGTGTCTGTTTGACCGAGGGCGGGGCTGAGCTGCGCACACACACACACACACGCACACACACACACACACACACACACACACAGACAAAGCAGAGGCGGACAGGATGAAGCGTTGCTTCGGCTGCATGTTCACACAAACTCCGTGTTACTTTGTGCTTTAGTACAATCACAAAATCGAGGTTTTTTTCTCTGATTCACTGCTTTGCTCTCCGTAGCGCCGCTCCCTCTCTTCATTCACTCTCTAGCTCGGTCGACCACCACTGCTCGCTCTCTCTCTCTCTCTCTGTCTCTTGTTGAGGGGGGCCAACTTTCACTCCTGTTTTACAAACAGCAGCCGACGAATCCTACTCATTCTGCCTTTAAGTAAAAGATCAGAGTTCTTCTTCCACCACTGTCCACATCTGTGAGCCCATTAGAAGAGTAGTAGTAGATCGGCATTTTTAGAAGTGTTTAAATCTGATAACAGCTCCTGTCCAAAACACAAAGAGAGAAAGAGAGAGAATGGGGTTACTGTGAGTCATACTTTGAGATTTAAAGACACTGGACTTTACAGTTTCACTTCCTCTTTCAGGTTGATGATTTATACCTGATTGCCATAGCACATCAGAGAGACATCGGGAGTCTCAGAGACCTGAGGTCAGAGCATCTACCACTGCTGCAGAACATCTTCCAGAAAGGAAAGGTGAGGTTTCAAGATCGCCTTGGGGAGTCTTCTCGGAGAAAAAAAGAGTAGAAAGTGTCCTTTTCTTCCAGCTGGTACCTTTTTAATGTGATGTTCAGCCAATGATGTCATTGGTGCTTTCCATTTTAGAGACCTAGGCAGGACACAGCTCTTGATAATGAGACAAAGGAGATAGCTTTGGACATATCCATAATGTAAAACATGCAGAAAGAATTGATACCTGTTTCGTTGTGACTCAGGACGCCATCCTGCAGCACTACAAGCTTCCAGCCAGTAAGCTGAGAGTGTACCTGCACTACCAGCCTTCATACTACCACCTCCACGTCCACTTCACCAAGCTGGGCTACGAGGCGCCGGGCTGCGGCGTGGAGCGGGCCCACCTCCTCTCAGACGTCATCCAGAACATCCAGTCAGACCCCGAGTACTACAAAACCCGGACCCTGTACTTCCCCCTGAGGGCAGACGATGGACTGCTCGGCAAGTTCAGGGAGGCAGGGAGAATTTCACGTTTCAGCTGATTAATAATCGCCAACATTTTATATTTTATACATATTTGGATACATGACTTCTACATGTTTGAGTCCGACTCCCCATCAGGTGTTTTTATAATCCTTTTCATATGATTCCTGCTTTCATTATGAGAAAAGGAGGGAACATAGGAGTGGATGTGATGAGTCAAACCAGTGAATAAAGGATCTTTCTGTCGATCTCTGTTTTAATGTTTTTCTATCCGTTAGCTGAATGTTGCTAAACATGAAGAGTCATGTTTTTTCCTACTCAGCCTGTTAATGTGCTTGTTTGGAATGCGTGAGGCAGATACACCTGCCTGTGACAAAATCAAAATCAGGTAGGCACACCGGCGGCACTTATGACCTGTGTCATCACAGCCCATGGTGGTGACGTAAAGTGGCAGATACATGACTCAAAGCAAGGCACGTTTATTTGTACCGCAGCTTTCAAACGCAGCGGTTGATTCATCACGTTTCATACTCAAAACATATACAAAAGATACAGTAAGTGCTCACACTAACCCATCCGCAACACTAGATGGCAGCATTGATCCTAAAAGGCGCCAACTTTTTCACAAACTCCAGTCAAAAACAAACTCCAGCCTTAGGCTGGGGCTTCTGTTTGTCTCCCTTTACAAAAAGAGAGCAAATACTATGTTAGATGCTCTAGTTTTTGCAGGTCATCTAAACACAAGGCTATCATTTCCTGCCAAACTATATTTAACCGGAGTCAGTTTACATACTTTTGGAGGTGAAGTACCATGTTTAGGTGGATGGATACCCACAATGCCAGAGGTCACAAGTGCATGCATAAACACTCCTCGTCCTCCACCGACGTTGACAGCCTGCAGTCTAAGGAACAGATAAACTGATATTCAGAGCTGCTCTATTTTAATAGTTAAGATATTTAAATATACAGGCAAAGAGGGTGTTTTTTTCTTCCATTTCTTGCGATGTTCAGACTTGAAAGATGAATACATTGTTTGTTAATAGCAGCGGACATCATTTTCTTATCTCGCTTGAAGTCATTTGGGCGGTGCACCGCTGTGTGCTTAAGCTGCCTTCGGGTGTCCCTCGTAAAAATATAAACTACTTAACAGGCTCCAAACCTGTAAGGGAATGAAATGATAAACCGTTCCTTACTGATCATTATATCCAGGCATCATGTCAAAGACCCTTTAGTGGTCTGTCGACTCTTAAAAAGCTACAGGTTCTCAGGGGTTCAAATTCATAAGCTTATGTTCCAGGTTTACAAGGTGCAATATGATATTTAAAATTATAGACAACAATCAACAATTAAACATTGAACATTGAAGGCTTTTAAATAATCAGTTGTATTCTTGAGAATACAAATAGGATTCATGGAATATAAAATAGATTTATTTTTGACTTCAATAACCACACAGATGTTGTTTTGTGACTAAATTCCAAATGCTATATCACGGGAAGTATTGGAAACACTTGTAGGTGGACAGAGAGTTTATCTTAAAATAGTAAATAGTCGAATGACAAATGTCAAATTATTTGTTTTGTTTTGTTCGGTTCTGTGGTATGCCTTACTCCGTGCCTTTATGTGCATGTTTACGTCTTTGAGTGAGTATCATTTAAAACAAATCTTTATTGTAGTGAACCTCCCACCAGACAAATGTATCAGAAAGCAACATCATAGCTGCCAATTAACTGTCACAAGTAAAGCAGCAACAAGCTCAGAAATAGCCTTGGTGTTAGGATAGTATTTTGGACTATCAGATGCCATACAAGATGAAACATACACTATAGGCTTTTTTATATCACAAACTCCATATTAAATGTTCTGGTCCACGAAACGTTATTTTAGGAATAGGGAC
Source organism: Coreoperca whiteheadi (assembly GCA_011952105.1). NCBI lineage: Eukaryota > Metazoa > Chordata > Actinopteri > Centrarchiformes > Sinipercidae > Coreoperca > Coreoperca whiteheadi. Next base: position 7,660,371 of record CM022490.1, read on the forward strand.
GTGGGGTGGAAACCTGAACTCATTTATTGTTATTTGTTAATAGATCACACAGTTCTATGCTAACGTGAAGATAGAGATAGAGTGTGACTACAGGCTTCGACTGCAGCAACAACAGGTAGGATTGAGGGGATTCCCGAGCCGCACGTGAACGCAGCACCGTGGAGCACAGGACGCCAGGGCAGGATTGAGACAAATAATCCAATCATTAGGCCACTAACAGCGCTGATGTCTTGGTTTCAGTCTCTGAGGGATGAGTTCACTCTGAGACCGTTTGAGATACAGCAGACACAGTGAGTATCCTCCGATGGGCTTTAAACTGCACATGAGCTCTGTGAGAGAGCGCAACTTTAGCTTTGCTGTGCGGGGAGCCGAGTTACGGGGCTGATGTGTGATTGGTGATCGATACATGCGGTCGATACCGTGCCCGGCGCTGCTTTGCCGGTGTTTCTAGCATCGGCTGAAGTTGCTGGGTGTCTTATCTCTTTGGAGCCTGAGTTAGGGGCAGCACCGGGGCGATGTAGGTGGGCTGGTTTTTGGCTGGTTATTATTCTTGAGGGATCTTGGAAGTCCAAATGTGAGTTTTAAGGGGTTTATTCAGGACATCTCTATGATATACCGACTGAGTATCGGTTTTTCTATCATGCATATTTATCATCAGTGTAAAACGCTGGCTGAACTTTGGTTGTTGGTAATTAGACAAAACTTTGCCAGCAAAATAAGTCCACTCACAGAGTAACGTTTTTTTGGGCTTTTTTTTCCCATTACATTATTCAATCCCAACATTACTGGTTTAGGTCAGTTTAGAGGTCACTACTTATTACCAATTATTCTGTATGGATTTGGGACATTAAGGTGTATTTCAGAATGATATATATATATTTTTTTTTTATTTTTTTTAAATTGTCAGCCATTCGTCGCCACACCGTAATGCTGTGAGATCATACACACACTCTCCCTCAGTGTGACACTGAGCTCATGCTCCGTGTTTGGAAGAGGCAGGTCAAGGACGGTCCAGATTAAACAGTTATCTTTCACTGTGTGGGAACCACTGTAATCCTGCACACAGACACTGACTGATTCATCCTCTGTCAGCGTGAGAGGATGAACGGCTCCATTGATCTGCTGATCTGATCCTCATGAGGATATACTGTAGGACTGTGTAGACATCTGTTTGCAGTGTTGCTGTTTATGACAATAAAGCAGCTCACTATAAAGCCTCCACAGCCCTGATGAATGATGTTCGAGCAGTCTTTTGCAGTAGATTGAGTTAGCATTATCACACTGGATGAGGATACATGAGTTTAAGGGCATCAGCGCAGGTAATCAGACTTGATAAATATGCGTGTGTGTGTGTGCGTGTGTGTGTGTGTGTGTGTGTGTGTGGACTGTCAACTGCCACAGCCTTCCTGATTAGAGGGCCGATCAGGTCATCACTGGATCATTGAACAAACCCTCAGAGGTTTTACAGAGACATCCTGTTTACTGTTCCTCTCTGTGAGGAAATCCTATCCTGATACTTCACTGATACATAATTAGACATGTAGGTGTTGCAACGTGTGTGTGTACCGTGTGTGACTGAATGATCTCGGCTGCATGCATGTGTGTTTTGTGGTTTGTTTCTTGCATTCTGCGCAGCGTGTGACTATGAGTCCTATACCATTTCCTGCTTAGTGAAAGGGGCACGCCACCAATTTTACTATGCTTGTCATGGCTAGTACTACTCAACTCTGTACTCAGTACTTCTGGCTCTGGAACATCAAATAAAATGATGTTGTTGGTTGCATTATGGGAAATGTAGGATTCAGTGTTTTTGGCGCTTGACCCATACCGGGGATTTTTTTTTTTTTGCTCTTTTATTTTGTATCTGTCCCTTGGGAGTCCCCCAGCTTTATAGAGGTGCAATACTAGATCACTGGAGTGCCCTTTAACCTTTGACCTGCAAAGTCCACCGGCGTTGGCTGGAGGTGGCACCGAAACAGATGCTTCTCCTGAAGTGAAAGTGCGACGGAGCAAGTAGTCATAGGACGGAAGTGTAATGCGATCGTGCCTTTAGTGTGTGGTTGGGATAGAGATGATAAGGAAGCTCAGATTTTGATAGTGAGCCCAGATATCTGTGGGTGACAGCCTCTCTCAATAATGAGTTTCGGGATTTTGCTTTTCAAAAGTTTTAATTTGTAACTTCCTGTGTGTGAGCAATAATTACCACCGAAGCTGATGATTTAGGCAGATAAAGTACTTTTTCTTTTATCAGATACCTTGCTTGGTACATTAAAGCATTTGTGCAATATTTAATTTGCTTCATCTGTGGTAAAAAGTATGGAATAGAGAATATACTCCGATCAACAGGTGAATGTTGCAGTACCCTGTGTATTTACAAGACATAATACGTAGCCTTTGCTGCCCAGAGACATCACTTAGAGTGGACTTCATTGGTTAAATCATCCTGGAGGAGAACATTCTGCTTGTCTTCATGCCTATAATCATTTCAATCATGCTACCTATAGTTAAACGTAGAAAAGAGGACAAAATTCCAACTTTATATGTCGTGATATTTGGTAATGGGTAGTGCTGCTGTGGTTTGCTCCCGCACCCTTTCGTACAACGTTAACATACTTTGAACGCTTGTGAATTTGCCAGGTAAAACTTGGCTCATGAAAAACATTCACATCTGCAGGTAAACAAGAAAGCACATCTGTGCAGTTGGCTGTTGTCGGCCTACTGGCGTGAAAACTCAACCATGCCCGAACCTGCCGAAATGCTCGCTGACCATCCACGCTCTATAAAAGCTTCAGTTAAACCCTCCGAATCAACGGCTTGTGTGCCTGCTGTTGCTTCAACTGAGCAAGTAGGGATGAAGACGGCTATTTTTGTTTTTATCGCCCCATAAACCTCAGCTGGGACCCGAGATGGAGAGAAAGAAGAAGAGATCTCAGCTTGTTGGAGGAGTGTGTTCTGTGTAAGATCTCTCTCTCACTCACACACACGCCACCCACCACCCAGTGCGGCAGGCTTAGTGCAGGAGTATGATTACAGGGCTATTTACGTTACAACACAGAGCGACAGAGAAAGGGGGCCAGAGATTGGCAGACAGAGAGAGAGAAGATGGTTTCCAGATGTGAGGTGGAATTCAGAGAGCTACAGAGCGACTCCCCTCCTCCTCCTCCTCCTCCTCCTCCTCCTCCTCTTCCTCTTCCTCTGTACAGAGAGAGATCTGGATCAGCCTATGCATGGTGTAATGGAGAGACTAGGAGAGAGAAACCACAAAACAGAGGGGGAGAGAAAAGGCGCTGAGCTGCCGGGGTGAGTGAGAGGAACCCCAGCCAGCAGAGGGGAAAGAAGTGATGGAGATGAAGAAGGGGATGGAAAGAATAAAGATGAATGAGAAGAGGGACGCAAAGCAGGGCCTCTTGGTCAACCACAAGTCCAGAAATCTAACTGGGGGAAATTCTGTCGGTGGAGGCTGTTTTAGTGTTGGTGAGAATCAAATCCACCAGAATTAAGCACTTTGCAGAACTCTTTTCCAAAAGGCCAAGCTTTATTCTCCGTACGTTTGCAGCTGTCTTGCATTTATCAGGGTCTTATCTGAGGTTGTTTCTGGTGTCATTATGTATACGGGAGTATCAATTAAAGGCCAGACATAAGACCGACATAAGCACTGTGTGAAAAAACATAACCTCTCATTCATTTCAATGAATGGCACAGCGGTGGTGCCAGAGAGCGCCGGCTTAAACGCACGCATCGCCGCAACGCAGTGCAACATCGTCTGGCGACTCAACCGATGGTCAATCAAAATCGTCCAAGCACACGTTCTTGGTAGATTACTTTGAAACATGAACGACGTAATTCTACCGTTTTCCCTCGTGTTTGTCCGTGTTTAGTGAAATGATTGTTTTCAAGACAGCGCCCTGATTATAGCTTTTTCCACCATTGTTGTTAAAACACAATATTTGCCTTCAGTAGATGAAAAGGTGTACAAGAACAAAAACCAATGATGGTGTCCGACAGGTTACAAACACTCCCTTCTTCTCATTTGCTCCACAATATTGTTGGCAAACCACATATTTTGTCATTTGGTGCCCCTGGTCAGCAGGTGTCACTGATTGTTACCATGGAAACATGGTTCTTAGTTATTGGCTAGCCTGAGAGTTGGATGGCTAACTTTTCTGGGTTAAAATTTTATTTTTGTGAAACGGTCTAACTTGGCATTAGACTAATATAAGATCAAAATTAAGAGTGGCCAAGCACTGCAGAGCAGTCTAAAATATCTTTGTGAAACCAGCCCCAGGACCTTCGACTGAAGCAGCTAAATGGCATTCAGCCATCATTAATGTTATTATTTATGCCTGTGCTTTACATATTCCTTCCTACTTTCTTCAACAAAAATGCCCATGGTCCATCCACAATGGGGATGGACTCCAGTAGTCTGTGTGGCCAGGCTGTGACTGACATCTCCTTGACTCCATTAGTTTTGTTGCAAAGCTAACCGAGTCAGGGCGGCACAACTTACACCTTTTTATTTTTCTCAGTACAATGAGTTTGGGGACCTCACGTAATTTGCAGCAGAGCTCCAGCCAACATCAACCTGAGCACAGTTGTGAAACACCTGTGCGGGTGTGTGGTGCCCTTAAGAGTAAGTATTGTATTAAAACTATTTTGAAAAGACAATTGTAACGTTTTGGTTTCCTTGTATTTGTGATCACTGGAAGTCACATGACTAATTGATAGACGGTAAAGCAAGCGACCAGAGACAACCTCCTTCACCCCAGTGATGAAGGCAAGACAGCCAAACACGTTTTGTGGAAAAAAGCATGGTACAGTATATTGTAGAAAAGTTGTGCAGCTTCATTTTGGTGGACATTTAGTGTAATTTACCTCAAAAATAAATCCACCTTACACAGATAAGGCAAATATTAATAATTATTGATAGGACAGGCATCAAGTTTGTCTTCCACTTGGTCTCTCTCTCTCGCTCTCTCTCTCTCTCTCTCTCTCTCTCTCGTGTTTTCTGTGGATCCTGACTCAGGGCCGTTTCAGGAAATACCAACATCCACTTCTTTCTTTTTTTTTCTTCGAAGGGAAACTGACCGACATTCCTCTTGGCTCTATAAACAGAAAGCTGTATGATTGATACATACATACATATATATATATATATATACACTCATGCACATTTACACATATTATGAAGAATTGCACCATGCTCTTGGATCTGTGAAATTCATACACGTACTCCCAGACATTGGGTAGCTGTGTTTTGAAAAACCCCTCCTGTTGATTTTCGGGAGGTAAAACGAGTGAGGAGCCAGGTGTTTCATAGACTGAGATGGTCATAAATCTCCCTCCACAGGGGTGTATTTAGATTCCTTCGAAAAAAAACCTGGAGCCAAGTTCATTTTCCGACTTTCCGCACCATGCCTGGATTGGGTGTGCTGTGACCGATACCTGGACAGAGGCAAACTCCACTGGCATAATTAAAGCTGCACTTATCAAGAATTAGATGTCAACAATGGGTCAAATGACTGTGTGAAGGGGTCACTCGGGGTGACAGATAATTATTACCCAATTCCTCTGCAGTTCCCCTCAGCTGTGTGCGTTTTAGCACCTTTCAGCTCATTGTTTTGGTTTTACTGCCCGCAACTTGGGTTAACTCTTACCTCTCTCATCAGCGTCGTTTTTAGCCACAGCAGGCAGTTGGGGGAAGAAAAATTCAGATAAACCTACTGTACACTACCTGTACAGCACCAAATGAACATAGCGGAAGAGCCAAATGTTTCCTTCAGGAGTTGTGGACAGGACAGCAGGACTTGATTGCATGATGCATAATAGGGCTGTTGTGCTGTGCTAAAAGTATTGCATTGATCCCAAAGGTATTACTTTTTGCGTTCATATAAAAAGAGCGAGAAGCAGGAAATCCTCACATTTGAACCCAAGAACATTTGGCAGTTTTGATTGATAAATAACTGTAATAATTAATTGATTACCTTGCTGACAATTCCCTAATTGATGAATCTGCCAATCGTTTCGCCACTTGCTGTCTGCCTCATTTGGTAGTGATGATGCATACTTATTAGATATAGTTGCACCAATAGTTTAAGTGTTTGCAGCTTTAGTGTCTGTCAGTCTGGATGGTAAAACGTGTGGCAAGATACGTTTAGGTTTTATTCAGCTACCAAATCTGATAATAACACATTGATTGTAATGTCATACAATGTTAGTTCTTAACAGCCTCTATATAACAGAGAGTGCAGATCCTGATATTTTACATATATATATATATATATATATGCATGCTGTAATTTGTAGGGCATCAGAGTCCTTATGCAATGTGAGGGATTTCCTGGACTTACACACCCATGTATACTGTCATTATTTCAGTAAAACTAGTAAATGTTCAATAATGATTCACCGTGAACATTAGTCTGTGCTGTATTGCAAAATCAAACCTGTGCGTCACTGCCCTCTCCACCGTCTGGCAGCCGAACCTGTCTGATTGCTTAACCCAGTTTTATATGAGAGGAACCAGACTGGATGTGTTTTACATTTCTTTGATTTCCAAGCTTTTTGTTTTCCGAATATTCTCGTGTTCACACCATACGTTTTGGCTCTCAACTCTGTCAGGTCAGTCTGTTGTAATAATCAGTACTTATTACAACCCAGAACAATCCTCCCTGCTGCACCATCCGTAAGCTAAATTGTAAGAAATAAAACGTGTTTCTTTCCGAAATGAACAAAAGAGAACACATGCTCCCATGTAGATTTATGTGACCGATTTTATTAAATTTACTGAGGGTCTGACATCCCTGACCCCATGCAGCAAAGACGGAGCGACTCAGGATGGGAAACCCCAGGATCCTGGTGTCTGGAATTAATCTTAAGCAAAGTCGAGGCAACACTGAAAGTATTGGTGGAAACACTGATTAACACATATATTAAAATGGTGGAAATCCTCTGTCAACACTGCTTCACCCTGAGAGGGTCCTTCCTGTTGGTTTATATGTCATGTGGTAGTTGCTTCTATAGTGAACTGTGTGTGTCTAAGTAAGTAAGTAAGTAAAGGAATTTCTCAATCCCAACATGCCAAAACTGATCTCAGCGACTGTGTGTTTGTGTATTGTTGCTGTTGAAATGGAGCTGCTGAGCTCTGGAACTGATAGAGACTGACTCTGTCTTTGTTTACACTGACATACACACGCACATGTGCGCGCGCACGCACACACACACACACACACACACACACGCTCTCTAGTGACTTGGACAGCTTAGATCAATTTCAACGTGTTAGAAATGAAAATTGAATCACACAGACAACATTCAGTCAGGGCATGTTGGGATTGAGAAATTCATTCCACTCTCACCACTCTTCTGTGACTGCTCTGATGATTAATGTGATTGGGATGTTTTTGTCACTTTTCTTGGGCCAGTTTTACATGCAGGTGCCTTTAGCACTAAAACGCTACTTTCTGTCATTGTGTAATAGGATTCAGTTCAGGGGTCCTACTGGGTGACGGCATTTTTACAAGAAAAAATCCTTTAAACTTTCTCTTGAAATCTCACTAATCCTTGGACTAGTGAAACATGTAAAGACATGCCCTGTCATAGTCTGTTTGCTTTTAACTCTAAAGATCCTACAGTGATCATTTAAAAGAAGCTGGCCAGTTAGCTAACACTGACTCCTTCTCTTGATTGTGTGTGTGTGTGTCTGAGAGGATCTAGCTGCGGGTAATCTCAGGATCTACCCTTATGTCCCCTTGCAGACACACACACATAAGCACTCAGAGCTGTAGTGGCCGTAGATAAGCTCCCTACTTATGGTGATTAACTGCGACAGGCTGGTGTACCACCGCTAGGCCCCCTACTGAGGCATAAAGAATGATTAACATGAGGCTCTGTTTTTGTGCAAGCATTTGATGGACAGTGACAAGCAGGAGCTGGACAATTCAGTGTTAAGTGAACTCAAACAAGCTGCACATCTTTATAGCTTCTTTAACAGTAAGGCATGGCAAGACCTGATATCAGAGAGGTACTTCTGATATACCCTGTTTCCACTTTTTTTTCTCAACATCCATATTTGCTGATGGTGGTGACATGTAATTTACTGAGAAATTGATGCTGTCATCACTAAGTGCTGTATATTGATTCCTTTGGAAAATGCAAATCCATTATATGAAAGTAGAACAATGCGGTGTACCAGGATAGTCTATACTGAATGGAGCCCTAGTGCTTATAATGGATTTGAAATCCAATATGTCCGTGTATGGCTGAAAACTGTCAACATGTTGTTAGAATTCTGTGGGTTTAGGTCCAGTAATAAGTAAACCTGTATCATTGGATAAATCAGATTTCTCTCCTACCTGCCTGCTTCATCTGGAAACACCGCTGATGAGAGCAGTGACGGTGATTCAAAACAGTAACGTTAAAGTTTTGGCCCATTCAATCAAAACAATGAGCTGCGAGAATGCTAAAACACTCCATAGTGCTCTGGGGAACTGCAAAGTCGGGTGGTAATCCTCTTTGGGTTTGTCACTGCAAGTGACACATAGTCGTTGCCATTGGGAATATATAAATATTGATTGGCGCTCCTTCTTTAAATTATCACAGTAACTGATGTTAATGTTAACGTCAACATTCAAACTGCTGGCCACATTATGCTTGCTGCTTATCAAGACAGGGGTTGTCAGCTCACTCGACATTATCTACCCAATAGATGGAATGTTTCATCAAAAAAATTTCACCTCCTATTTGGTAACAATAAAGAAAATAACTTTTTGTGTGCCGAACTCTCATGACAGACCTATACTGAATGGAGCCATATATATATATATAATATTTTCAATAGCTATACTCTCCCAAAGTACAAGCTTCAATGTTCAATGACAATAAATGGCTTTTCTTCTTTATAAGGAGTATGTGTATTATTAAACTATTAGGCTTATACTATAATAGTGGCATAAAATGAACAGCAAAAGACAATTCAATTGTTAATCGCAATTATTTGTATGAAAATGAATCATCAACTAAAATTTCATAATCCTGACAGCCCAAGTCAAAGTTACAGAACATAAACGCTTGCCATTGTCCAATCTGTTTAAACCCATCAGGTAAATAAAATCTTGCCACTGGTCAGTTTACAAAATAAATAGTTTTGTGCACAATTAAACAGAAGAGAGAGAAAGGATAAGGTTGTGGGGGGCAGTCTCTTGTTCACATTGGCCTCCTCCTCACTCCTCCCTTTTTTATCCTCTTCCCTCCTCCAGCCCTTCCTCTGCTGCGTTACCAGCCGCGGCGGCCGGGAGAGAAGAGTGAGGCAAGCAGCAGCCACTCAGTCAGTCATTTAGTCAATTGTTTTCCCTCTAGCTAACTTCTGTAATCTACCAAGGATTTGTTCTATACTTTGTCTCTATTCGCAATTCTGTAGGAAAAGCCTTGTTCCTGTTTTTAAAGACACTCAAAATCTTGATTCATTTGACAAGGAGATTCCTGCTTTTCAGACGTTCTTCCTATAAACCAGTCCTTTTTTGTGTGATATTCTGATCCTGTCATAATCCCACTTTGGCTGCCGTTGTATGTGAGTACTGGAGTGGTAAAGATTGGCTTGTTGTTGTGCCTCTGCTGCCAAATTTTGGAGAAGGGAGCTCTGTATGAAATTTGACTGTAGTGGAGCTCAAAGGGGGGAGGAACCTCAGAAGATGGTCTGACTTGGAAGAGAGGGCAATCTTCTCTGTTGCAAAGAGACAAAAGTCATCGGTTTTCAGGAAGAAGAGGGAGTCTGATGTGGGACAACACCACAAGGTGTTGGATTTGAGGGTTTTCTGTTTCTTTCTCGGACAAACCAGAGAAAAACTGTTATTTTACAAAGAGGGGGAAAGAAGTATTTTGTTTTGGGAAAGAATCTTTAAGTTTTCGCTTCACTTCATTTTTACAACATGGCTGGGATTTATGGATGCTTCAAGAGCAGGACGTAAGTTTCTTTTTGTAATAAAGCCATTGCATTTTTAATTGAATTTATTACCGATAAATTATTATGATTAATTATATTGTGATACTCAGTTCTGTTGTGGCAACCGACTAGCTTACTTAAAATGTATTCACAATGTGTTACAAAACCAGCCATAAAATATCTCCTGAAGATTGCAAAATCTTGTTTTGACCTCACACCTAACAACATAAGATCACTCATCAATATTGTTTCATCAAACTCTCCATTCATATCGCGTTCATATGAACATGATCTTTAAATCTTCTCTGTGTCACAGGTTGTGGTTATTTGGCTCTGTTAAAGGGATTTGTCATTTATAACACATTATTCTATATTAATAAAGGCCATGGACTACTTGTAATACTTAACAACACAACATGTGTCAACAGTCATGCACTCTGCTACTGGAAGTACTTATTTCACAATTAGCCACATCTTGTACTGAAGAGCAAAACATGTTGACCACAACACAAATCCAAATGCTTACAGAAATGACAACTCTCTTCTTAGAGTGCACTGATTTATAATTTGCATGTAGGGGTTTTTTCCCAGAGTTGACTGTCTTTTGTTGCAGCGGTCTTATTGAACTTTTGTTTCTCGTTTGTTTACTGAGACAATTGATGGCTTGTAGTTGGCGCCGACAGTCAGCTGTGTGACTCAGAGCTGATTGACTGAAGATAGCTTGCACTGGAAGTGGATGATCAGTCAGAAAATCCCAGAACTAAACTTGCTTTTGTTTTTGGTTTCATGCCGTAGAATCGGGTAGATGAGCATCATTTCCTGTAGATTCTCCGTAATGCAGGATCAATTCATATTGTTGCTCAACTGATGGCTTGATACTTAATAGTTGTGGATATATTAGACTTTTTCCCTATTTAAATTTGAGTGCATGTCTTTTCTTGTAGCTGGTGGAAGTCCTCAGTGATTTTTTAATTGGCTATATATAAAGCTCTGGGCTTGGCAGTGTGATTAGACCACAGAGGGTTAGGAAAATGAGTGCCTTTTAGCTACAGTAAAGTATCTCTTTTTTTTTTTTTCTTCTACCAGAGCTGTGGAGATGTGGTGTTGGGCGCACTGATACCCCCTTCCACTTTCTTTGTCTTTGGCCTTTCAGTCTCATGACATGACAACAATACAAGCATTTATGACCCACTCCGCAGAGTTGACTTAGACAAACATTTTGTTTGTGTGTGTGACACACAGTGAAAGTGAATTAGGAGAGGGGATGTGCTGCAACACAGCTACACACAGATGCAGCTTAAGAACCACGGTTGTGTTGTCCTGGAATTGGTTCGTACTGAAACCAAAATGAACTTGAAAGCCAGACAAACTCAAGACTGACGGTCCCCACAATATTTTCAACACAGGAAGTAGAGTCCATAATGGGCTTGGCATTTAAGGGGTTTAAGTCTGAAGAACACTGTTGTTAGGCAACTGAAAAAAAAAAAGATTTTTCCCCATTACACTTTCAAAAAATATTTCAAAATTGTGTTTGAAAATGACAAACAAAATGTCAACAAAAACTGAGTGCCATTGACTTTGATAATTTTTGTTTTCCTGCCGTGAACTCAGAGCTTTCAGAAAATGTCCACTTATAAAGTCTTGACTAAGTACTACAACATATAGTTCAAATGGACCCTCCGCTTGAGCATGGTAAACACAATCCCACTTGAATGCAGCATAAATCTCTCAAGACAAACCCACTTCTGCACTTGTCACTATCGGCTAAAACTTTCAAGCGTGTTAAATGACCGCCACGTTTTGCAAACGTACTGGTGTGGCCTGACCCTCAAAGCCATCTTTCAAAATAGGAACAATAAAGCATTATGCTGACTTTTGTACCCAGCCAGCTGGAGACAAGAGTTTTTTTGCCAACTCGTGGCGTTACCATTACCTTAATTAACTCACTAGCTATAGCTGATAAAATCTGCTAGTGACAGTTGTGATTTCAGCTGGCAAAACTGACAGCTGCCGGCTAAAAATGAGAAGCCTGCTTTTGTCTATCCCTATGTTAAATCAAGAACCCACTTTTAACAAAGATGAAGAATTTTGAATGGTAAATCTGCTCCCGTTATCAGCGTAAACTGCACATGTGCCGCACGAGAATGGACCATACACTGTATATAAAGAGTCTATGGAATGGACAGCTTGAAAGGCATAACAACAGTGACATAAGGTGTGACTCTTAGCGAAAGCTTAATTGGCCACGGCCCGATTAGTGATGCAACATGCTTGAATATTTCAGTCCATATAGAACAATTTTAACCCTATGTATTTCAGCCTTGATTTTTGTGTTTGCAAAAATTAGGCGGGTTTAGACTCCAGCAGTGGTACAGAACTCTAGTGTTAATAGATGGGAGTCTTAAAGCCGAGGACAAGTGTATGTTCTCGCTTTCTCACCGGGCCCCATCTTCCCCGAATGTTTCCCTGGTCCGACGGTCATTATGTAACCACAGTAGGTTGAGTTTGTTCAGCAGGAATGGTGATGCAGCTGTAAATGAATGTAGACTGTGCAGAGTGACTGATGAGAGTGTTTGGTCAGTTTTTGTCTTGAGACCATGTAAGGCTTGTTGCTAAGAGCACAGCCCCATTTCAAACAGGAGGGGAAAGGAGATGGAGGAGAGGCAAAGGAAGGACAGCTGGAAGACAAGAGAATCCCCAAAGCCAAAGCAATGGTTTTTAAATTGTAACCAAACCTCAAGCTTTTTGGAGCTATTTGGACAATAATCTTATTTTCAACAATAATATTAAATCTGAAGCTGACTGAGAATTTCAGCTTGGTTAAAAACTCCTCTAGAGTTAATTCAGATCCCGTCCAGTTTAGAAATAATGGAAGAAAGGAGTAGATGGAATTTTTGAGGGAGACCAGGCAAGACCATACTTTCAACTTACGATGTTGGTTTACCTTACTACTGCAGGATTACTAAAGAACTATTCCAGAATTAATACAGTCAGGCATGCTGGACTGAGAAGCTAAACTCTCTTGTAGTTTATCTGGAAACGTCAGTCAGCTGTAGTCTTTTGTTCAAGTCACTGTTGTTCTGCACTGTGCTCTGTTATAGTGTGATGCTTGTTTTGTTTCCCACTTTTCCTCTTTTACAATTGCAGGTTTATATGATCCACATAGACTTGGCAAGCACTGGACTCAAATCAAACCCCATTTT
>CM022490.1:7674024-7697214 GCA_011952105.1 Coreoperca whiteheadi
TAAATTTCCCCTTGAACCACTTCCAGTGCCCGAAGTAACTGTTCATGTTGTCCTAGTAATGTTTCCTGTCTGGAAACTGCGTCACGGATGGTAACAGCGTTGGTATCCAAGCCTGCTGGGTCCATGTGGCCAGATCGTTCTGTTACGGTTAAGGTAGTTTGTTTGGTTGAACCCAGAATACAAGGCAGGACACAACGTCGGCGGTAGGGGAACAAATAAGGTTTATTTGTTATTTTTCCAGAGAGGTGAGAGCGGGTGTCCGCATAACCAGGGGATGAAGGGTGTTGGCTGGTAGGCTGAGAGTTCCTGGAGGAGTTGCAGGAGCGGGGAGGAACGAGGCAGGCAGGCAAGAGGTGGTTGGAGGATCCACGGAGCGAGACAGGCAGACGGGAGGATCTCTGGATGTGGAGACAGAGGGAAACAATAAATTGCTGAGACAAAACACTAGAACAATCTTCATAGGAAGTTGTAGAGGGAAGAGCCCGACGTAAATACCACGGTAGGGATAGTACGATCTGGCGAAGACTGGGTGGTTGAACCGGTGTTTAAATACTGCAGGAGATGGTGATGAACCGGGATGAGTTGCAGGTGTGCAGGTAGGCGGGGCGCAGGTGAGTGATTGCAGGTGTGGAGGAGAGAGAGACTGGTCTGCTCCGTGGAAGGCTCCAGACAAACAAAACAAGACAGACAGGAAACACAAGGCAGGGAAAAACACTGGGAAACATGAGGAAGCAGAGGGAAGATACTCCCAAAACCCTGACATTTTATAACTGTGATTTCCACAGATTGTCAATTACTTCACAAGCATTGGAAGGCGATGTGACCACATTGCTCACATTTTGTTTTTAAAACCCAGTAAGTCGTATTTTTCAAGCACCAAAGTCTCTCAATTAAATATAAAATGAGGGCGTTGCAATATTAAATGGCTCCTACATCGGATTACCAAGGCAACTGTTTTTGTTGGCACTGACGCACTGTGATTCGAACCATGCATCGCGGACGGGCTGTATCATACTGTATGTTAAAGGTCACTGTAGTTCAACGGTTCACTGTGGTCACTGGCTGAATACAACGTTGGGAATTTAAAGGTTCATGGATCAGGGGAAAGTAAGTTGGATGTTTTACTCATAGACGGGTTTCCCTTTTACCACAGTGTCTTGATAGCTTCATTATGGACATTTTCAGCATTTAGAAATGAAACTAATATCTGGAAATCAGTCAAAAATACTGTTTACAGGTACACTTTTAGGCAGCACTTCATTTTCAAAACCTTTTACCACACGCCTGTTACTGTCTTAGCCTTTAAGCTCTGGCTAGCTTTCATGACACACATTCCTGTGAGAAATGGCGGCTAATAGCAATGCTAGCTGAGAGTATACACAAAGCTCTACAGGTAGTGAGAAATTAACTGTGAGTGTCCCAAAACATCAAACTGCAGCTTGAGTTAAAAGCACCGAAGCCCCCTCTCAGACAAGTAACATTAGCATTTTTAAAGAATTGCATTGGCATGTTGTTTGCCTGTTGCACAGGCACGCAGAACCTCCCTCCTTCCTGATATTACATGAATACTGTCGGCGTGTTTGAAAATCCAGCTGTTTCCTCAAAATATATCACTAGATATATGCCCAGATGTGTGTCATTAGTGCCAAAACTCATATTGGATGACTGCATCTCACTGATGATGTTGCCTTGAAACCCATTGGCAGATTGCTGATGGGAACAGTTCAACAATACAAATAAGAAAATAACAGTGTTTTTGTTTTTTACTTTTTTTGGTAGCAGAAACATATTTTATGTCGGTCAGCTGCAGGAACTTTTATATCAAGGTTGACAAAGATTGTGCCAATACAAAGTTTTCATTTGAAGTGTGTATTACCCCAAAATGTGAGGGAACAGATCTTTTGATCTTTGTGTAATGTTGTAAGCTGTATTATGCATTCTGACCCATGCAGTTATTAAAATGAACACACTTTGTAGGTATAACTTCTTTGTTGTGCATTATTTTTGCAATAACTGCTTACAGTAGTAGTTGTAGTAGTAGCTAATTTTAGATCCTTTTCCACACACCGCACCCTAAAAGAAATATATATATATATATAATATATTCTACTCAGTACTGTTTCTTTCTCAAATCTTTTTTGCGTTTTAAGGCATGGGAAAGTCAAAGTAACAGTGACATTCTTTAGAGTTTGAGGACAGAAATGTAATGAATAATTTCCTTCATAGTCATCGTCTCCTGCTGACCATGCAGGCGTTGAATGGGTCAAGAGGAAATACCGCGGTTCTAAAGGCAATGTTCCCAGTTAGGCATGTGGGGTTGGACGAGAGACAGTGGAGCAGACAAAGAAAGGGAGAGGAGGGGTGGTGAGATAATGAGACAGGAGGTAAAAAGAGCGAAGAGACAAACGGGGAGGAGGGAATAAAGAAATGTTGGTATGGAGTTGTGTTATCTGGCCACATTCTTTATATACTTCTCATATCCTTTTATGGCCTTTTGGCTCAAATTGAGCACCTTCAAGTAATGGAGATGGGTTAGACAATAACAAAACTCATGTTTAAGCATTTTAACATCTGGGGAGAGAGTGATGGGAGCGTGAAAGATGTTTAGCCTGGGAAGGACACGGCCTCCTTTATGTGCTTTTCCTCATTAATGTTTTATTAGATAACATGCAGAGACATGTGACAAGATGGCAGAAGGAAACAGCCAGACTGGACCTAGTACAGCGCTCAATCCATCACAGAATGAACCAGACCCAGGAAGAGCCACTTTCCTTTATACGGTGTAAATTAGTGACAGAGTCTGAATTTAGCTTCATATCTAGCGTATAGACATGAGA
This sequence comes from Coreoperca whiteheadi, assembly GCA_011952105.1. Taxonomy (NCBI): domain Eukaryota; kingdom Metazoa; phylum Chordata; class Actinopteri; order Centrarchiformes; family Sinipercidae; genus Coreoperca; species Coreoperca whiteheadi. Next base: position 7,676,862 of record CM022490.1, read on the forward strand.
GTGGTATAAATGTTGTCATCTAACTCTTGGCAAGAAAGCAAATAAGAACATTTCTCAAAAACTTCAGCAAATACCTCACATCTTTGCATTAGACAAAGATGCCAAATTAGCATCTGCGGCACCTGATCAGCTCAAGTTGACAGTTCGCATTCTGGGTCTGATTCAATATTTTTGCTTATGATCAAAAAATGACATGTTTTACTATCGAAAATAAGCAGTATCCCCCACCTTAAAACATATCTCTCTGTTTGGTAAATGTGCTGTCTTCTGGTAGTCGGTGTTCTTGGTTTTCTAAAACTCCGTTAAATTCTGTCTTTTTAAAGGTTTTCTTGTGGAACTTAGGGTTGTTCTGCTTTGGTTGGTGACTCACCTTTTGTACGTTGATATCAGATTACAACATGTACTGTATACACAGCGAAATGACAAACCAACAACATTTGACTATGAGTTCCTAGTTTTATGTGATACAAATATATTCTTTCCATATTTTTGTGTCCTCAGTCCTGAAATGCGACTTTTTTTGCTGAAATTCATTCCCGCTGTTCCAAAGAGAGGTTTGGTCCATCTCTGATTTGACCGGATATGTGTGCTTCAGTTAAAGCAAAGGGGCTGGCTGGAACCCCTTTGGAGTTCTGAATAGAACTTCAATATATAACTTTGTTAAAGTGGATGACATCCGTATGCTAATCCTAGTATGATTCATGTGCGCAGCAGAGAAAGTGAAGGCTAACGAGGGGAGAGACAAGGTCATCAGCCGGATTTGAACCTAAAATGGCATAATTCTCTATAATGTATCTGTGTTATTCCAGCAAGTCAACAAGAATCTTGTTTAAATGTACGCTTCCCTCAAATTGCATATGGTACATGCTTTATGTTGTGTACACACTTTGAAGTTGACATGCATGCTGCTTATGTCTGTATATACAACATGTAGCTATATCTGTACTCAGTGGCTGGAAAAATCATTCTCCTCCCTCGCAATTCTTTTTTGATTCACTTCAACATCTCGTTCTTTCTGTGGAAATTGAAGGCTTGCGGCTTGTCATAGACCCACTAACATCATATTACCGCGGCCAGTTCATCTGCGTTCTCTCCGCTCAGCTGCTTGGACTCAAGTTTAGGACTTGTTTTTGTGTCTCAAACGTGGGAAATAGATTCTCCAGTTCTCTGGCCAAGCCCCTAAAAATGGATTCCACGCCATGATATATAGACGGTGGTCCATGCTACGTAAATAAGAGACTGAATATTGTAGCCAATGTTTTAATAGTTCAGATAAGTCCATCCCACACATGGAAACACCATAGAACCCTCACAGCAATCATAAAACATCCCGATCTTTTTATATTTTATTTTGTGTGTGTTGTTCTCAAGGCATAATGTATAAAATGAAGGGGACATTTTTATATTCATTTTTATAGACAGGACTAGATTCTGCAAAGTATGTGAAGGAGTAGCCCTACTTCAGTTGATGGATTGTAAGATAGAAAACAGAATTTCATTCATAAATGGTGTTAGCTCACTCTGCTCCAACAGCTCTCACATGACTTAAGGCTTAGCTCTGCTTTTACAGTGTACAGCCACACAGCTAAGGGGGTTGTTCTGTTAGAGCCTAATGGGAAATCGTTACTGTAATTTAATCATGTTGTCTAATGGGGAAAGCATTACAAGGTTTCTTGAACTATTCATAGTTATGGTCATTGACACTCCGCAGCAATTTCTGTCAGATTTCAGTGCTTATGGTGTATACTGAACAACGTCAAAACATCTCAGGTAAAAGCTGCCATACACAGTATATTTGTCCTTGTCCTTCTGCTGCTGATTCATTGTAAATATCCTACTCTGTGGTCCCTAATTGATGTAGTAATGTTATCAGGTCCATATAAGCCCAGTTTAGTGCTGTGGTACAGAAGGATTAGGACTCAAGTGAAGAGGATTTGTGTTGTAAAAGCTCAAAGTCCAATATGGATTTCATTTCATTTCATTTGAGATATCAGGAAGGGGTTTATTAACCGTATTAAAAGCTTATTTCTTTGAGTCAAGAATCTGTACCGTTGGGGGAACTTCAGAGTTGTCACTGTTGTCTGACATCACGTCAGATATCTGCACGTTTGTGCTGACAAGAGCCAGTTAGTCCGCACCGTTAGCGTGTGCAATATGTCTGGCAACACTGGTTCCACTGAGGGATTAAGGCTGAACTAGATTGGATTTGCTTTACGTCAGCAGGACGGCAACCCCATGGACAAAGTCAAGTTATTGTCAAAGACGACAAAAGAGCTCAGCGTTCATTTCTACCCGTCATTCCCACCCATGTTTATCTGAATTTATGTTTAACTTGAATTTTATACTATTTTCTCCCCCGCTGCTCAGTAGGGTTCCTAGATGAGGGTCGTTTTCACTGATCTGGACACTGTTCAGTTCAGTCATGGATATGTGTTTGGACTCCCTTGTCTACATCAGCTGGACAAGACTTAACTTGCAGCAGATGGCATGGCTGTGAGGTGTGTGTGTGTGTGTTAACTTGCTTGTGTGTATGTAAGCCTCATTTTAACACAGATTTAAGGACAAATATGGACATGTTTATCTTTACTGTGTGTATGTGTCAGTGTGCGTGCTTACTGTATGTGGGTGTTAATGAGGTTATTTTATCCGTCTAATAAAAGCAGACCTCCTACTGGTCTGAATACCTCTACATGCTAATCCATTTGAGGCTGATAAACGCACACACACACACACACACACACACACACACACACACACACTCTCTTTCCCTCTCATGCTCAGACACACACTTGGTAGCTTCCAAATAAAGCTAATGATGTGCCTGAGAGTGTTTTACACTGCATGCAGTGCAATGTTGCTTAAGGATTAGTATCTTAAGTAAAACCAAGTTTAAAAAAAAAAAAAACTGCTGCCAGAAAAATCCACACTCCAAATATCATAAACCAATACAAAATCGAAAAAGTATATGCATGTAATGTTAAAGTTGTCTGAAAGAAAACATATTGTTAAAATAGCCAGAGATAAATAAGTAATTGGCCCCAGGATTGCTGTTGTGGTCTTGCATTTCATAAAATTACAAGTTCAGATCTACAAAATGATTAAACTTGCTCTTGTATATGAGAATATAAAGTAAAGAGGGAGCTCGAGCTTGTTAAATGTTACGCTGTGCCTGAAAATATAGTTTCAGTGTTCTGAGAAAAGACTCTTTTATAAGGTTTCCACACCCTCTCCGACTTGTTAAACTGTAGGATTATGTTTTACTGCTTGATTTAGTTTATGCATTAAATTTGGTTACAATGCAATATCAGATATAGAAACAGCTTTAAGACTGTTTCTAAAGCCCCTTTCAGACATGGAATACGTAGCATTTTTGGCAAAGGATGCGCGAGAGGGAGAGAGAGAATTAAAAATGTTGTGAGGAGCTCAAGGAAGGAGAGTTGCATCAGTGATGGATTTAAAAAAAGTTATTTGGCAGTTGACGCCTTAATTCATGACAATCGTCATGGGCACGAGGGATGGTTGCCCCCGTTTGTCACAGAGACTGTTTGTCAGATTATTACTGTGGTTGCACGAGGGTGGTTTTAACCCCCCCTTTGCCCCGGCGCACCGTTTCTCGTTTGTGAAGAATCTCCTCAACAACTTCATACTGGCTCCTTCGCAGTGTTTCATAGTTTTGTTGAACAGATTTCATTTTCTTTGTGCATAAGAGTTGAAAACTGATGTTGAGAAGGGGGCAACGTTACAAGACGCACATTTAAATCTCTTTCTGTGCATCCGTGCATGCAAGCTGTTGTATTGGATTCAATTAGATTGTTCAAGTGCATCTAATAAATCGCTAACGGAGTGTACTGTAAACGTGTGTCAGAGCTGTAAACCAGTGGTTGTATTAATATACACCTGATTCAAAGTATGAACTCAGTCAAACTGGATCAGTGTAAGCTTGCTCTAAGCAGGCAATTATTTGCAGTGTCCAATAATAATAGTAATAATTTTGGATTACCGGGTATATAAGCTACACTTCTAACCAGCCATAATATTAAAACCGGAGGTTTAACAAAATAACAAAGAGAGAGGCTTCATGGCTCTGAAACTATTTACCATTGCAAATAAGTGCTTTCATTTTTTTTCATGATTAAATCGTTTTGGCTGATTGCAAAGTCTGAAACCACGTGGTAGCTAGAAGAGCAACCTGATGAAGCCCGCTGTGACATGACATTTTTAGCACTCTTGTTATTCTGAAACCGGTTGGCCCCCAATATTTAAATGTAGATGGGAAAGTGGCATCGCATATGGAGAGTTTGGTTGGAAAATATGCTAGATTCATTTTCTCTACTCTGGCAGAGTGTGTTGTTGCTAAGCCTTTTTCAAGCCACTTGTTTGCTTATTTCAATGCGATGTGCGAGTGAGAAAATAATATCACGTCTTTGGTTGCGACCCACACCACGGCTGTACACAGGAAGGCCTCTGTGTTTACTGTAAGTCTGTTTTCTCTTTTGTCCCTCTCTTCTTCGCAATATTCGTCTGTTTATCTAACTGCCTCTTCTTTCCTTTCATGCTGCTCTTTCCCACAACCCCTCTCTTTGACCCCTTCCCTCCCTCGGTCTTGTATTTGTCCCTGTCTCCTCTGTTTTCTCACTGACTCGCTTCGCTCTTGCTTTCTTTCACTCCCCCTTGCTCTTCGTTTTAAGTATCTCTTAACTCATCCTCTCATCTATAATTCTCCCCCCCCCCCCCCCCTGTCTTGTTGTTTCCCTCTTCTCTTTTCAAATGTATCTTTTTCTGCCTGTCTTTCTGTTTTCTTCCTCCCTCCCCTTCCCCTGTCATCCCTCCATCCTTCTCATAGATGAAGCGGAGGCTGTCACCATGGGGAGCCAGCTTTGGAAGTGGCCGCAGGTCAGTCATTTTGACCCCAGACCGTGTGACCTTGAACACTCACCTGTGAATTAAAAAGACAATTTTCCACAATTGCACAATTCATTAAAAGGAGCTGTAGTATATCTATCAGCTGTAAAAAATAATTAAACAAATTTTTTTTTAAATGTCAATACTTTATGTTTTCTCATCCATTGATAGAACATGTAGTCCTGTGGTGGTGTTGTTGGGTGTTTAGAATGGTTTCCTTCTCTCCCTGACACTTCATTGTTTCCTGAGTTCATATCATAGGCAACATACTATATGTGTATCTCTGTTTATCTGTTTGTTTCTTTGTGTATCTGTTTCCTAGAGATATTATTAATGCACTTGAACCAGTGTGTGTGCGTGTGTGTGTGTGTGTGCGTGTGTGTGCGGGGTGAACTTTTGGCCGCAGTATCTTCCTGTGGCATCAGACGGGAAATGGATCAGTCCAGCCCCAACAACAACATGTGATGCAATGATCTAATATCAAAATAATGTAAATACCAGACTTTCAGGTTTATTAAAGAAGTGATATCACAGACTGTTACAGTTTAGTTCAGTTGCTTGTCTCCCTGCTGTAGATGATGAGAAAGGTAAAGGTGGAGACGACGATGATTCTCATGACTTTAACAAGGGTTAAGATGATGATAATAGCTAACGGTTATGTAATGGTAATACTGACGAAAGCACCGCAGCACATCAACAAACCGTCTGGAATGTTCCATGTGTTTCTATAATACAAACTCACTGTAAACACAGTTGACAAGAAGCTCCCCAGCCGCTTCCCTTAATGGAGAGAAAAGAGCCTGTTCACACTAACAGCAAACGTGGTAAACATGGCTGTCTCTTGTCAAGTTTCTAAAAAAGGAATTGAAGACATGACAACATATTGTCTAGCATATTAAAACGCATTTTAGTGTTTTACTAAAATGATCCTAACTCAAGGTCGACTTACTGGCTTTTCCTGGCGCTATCAACCAAATCCCATGGTCTTTGTCAGTGGATGGAGTTTGAACTTCTCATCCGCGTTGGTTTACAGTTAAGCAAACTATTTTAGCAGTTTGACCTAATCCCCGGGGTCATCCCTTACGTGACATATGAGGCATTAAATTATATTAACTGCAGCAATATAACTAGATCTCACTAATGTTAGGTAGCTGGTACAATCAATAGGCTTTCTGCGCAGTTTCTTTCCTCACTATTATAGAAGGAAAAGATTGCCTTAAATTGGAATAATGTTGGCTAATTTATGGACAATTTTGGAAACCATAAAAATACTGAAATTCTTTCATCCTTTTTCATTTTTGTGTCATTTGCATTTATTTTCTACCCTTTCCTAACAAGTCTGTTACATCATTCTCCAAAAATGTCGTGTATTTATTTTTGATTAAATGGCTGCATTTCATTCAGTTCTGTTCTGGATTAGTCTGAGGTTTTCCATATAGAGCGCAATAAGTCTGTGATTTTCATGTCACTGCTGCCATGAAAATCTTGAGGGAAAGGAGACCGATGACATGCATAATGGGCTGCATGGGATGCAAAGCTTGTTTGCTCTTAAACAAGACTCACTTCACTTAAGTTCACTTCACTGCCACGTGCCAATATTGCCAATTTGTTTTCTGTACAGTACGGGGGGGAAAAAATGCTGGCCGTGCTAGCGACTCTGAGAGGCTGTAATCACAATGACAATATTAACACGATCATGTTTCGCAGGTATAACTTTTACCATGGTCACCATCTTAGCTTAGCTAGTTAGCCTGCCAATATCAGCTAATTACCACTACATTTTGCATTGACTGGCTGTACAAGATGTCATGGCAATACATCCAATAGTTGTTTGAGATATTTCCAAGGTGGTGGAAAGATCCACCAACCAACATGATAACATGTGAAATTCTGCTACCCAGACCAGTGTAAAATAGGGTGGGCAGGTTTTGGTTTAGTTGCTCGCGCTGTTCTTTTGATCTGTTTCCACTCTACGTGGTATTGCACATCTGTATTGCCTTGTAGTAGCCCATCACAGCTGTTGTGGAGGCTTCGTGGTTTCAAGCTTATTGTCGCCTGTTGTAAATGAAAAGTTCCCGAGATACTTTTAGAGAACGTTCCCATCTTTCCCCTCCCCATTCCTATTCTCATGACGTCCACAGATCCTGTGAAAAGGACTGTGCCAAATGAAAGGTGACATAGCCACAGTTATCGCGAGGTATCAGTTTACTGAAAACCAACCAAGGAATGACTCAGCTTCCTGCCAAACTACGCAGGAAATCTTGTACATAAAGTGCATAGCTAATTATAATTGAGAGAATAGGGAGTCCTCTAAAACTTTGGGAATTAATGGTCCCTCTGTATGAGAGAGCAGCTAACTGGTTCAACATGCTGGGGCTAAACTCTCACATGGCCTCCAGCTTCCTGTATGCCGGACAAGGCTCATTAATCATCACTCATCAATAGTCCTGTGAAAGAAAGTCAAGTGAGTGGCATGCGATGATGATTACTTATACATTTTATTGAAATTCTGAAATGAATCCGATACTAACCTCTGATACTGTTGACTCACACAGTAAAGGTTAGCAGCCAGAATGTAATGGCTCAGTTTGTGATGTGATTTCTCGTCTGTTTTGAGTTTGTGTTAGGGGTTGCTGACAGAAGTGGATGGCAGAGTAGAACACTGGAAACATAGCTGAGATGCCTCTGTTGAGACTGTTTGGATTGTAGAGACAGATTGGACTGGCGATGGGCTTCAGATCGGACTGAAGTGTAACACAAGTTAAAATAGCAAGTTTGTCCGTCTCAACAATTTAAGGCGCACTACACATGTTCAACTAAGGAATGAAGAAATAGATACAGTGGTCGCATGCAAAAAAAGTAAATTTACTCAAGTACTGTACTTGAGTAAACTACTACATTTTGGAAGCCAATATTGTACTTTTTACTTCACTACATTTATTTGACAACAATAGTTACTTTGCAGATTCAGATTATTAATACATAATAAATATTGATGTATAATTATGTACTGTATATTAAGACGTTATTGATCCAGGGGGGAAATTCACAAGCTACCCGGCAGCATATAAGTATTTGAAATTAGCTCCACCTTTACCAGCTGTAACAATAAAGTTGATGTACCCATGAATGCATCACTAATTATAATCCAGTAATTTCATATGTTTGATTCTAAAATGGGCCATTTTACATAATGACTACTTTTACTTTTGGTATATTATGAGGCTAATACTTTTGTACTTTTACTTAAGTATGACTTTGAAGGCAGTACTTTTATTTGCAACGGAGTCTTTTTTTACACTGTGGTATTGCTACTTTTGCTTAAGTAAAACATCTGGGTACTTCTTCCACCGCTGAATAGATCAGTGTTAATGCATTTAGGAGTTTATCCAAAAGGTTTTGAAATGATTGTATAAAGCAGTGGCTTGTTAGAGACGACTATGTAATCCTTCAAATGAACTAGTTCTGTCTGTGTAATCCTTTTGTGATTTCAGATTTTGCCACACGCCCATGCCAAGCCACTTTCACTGGCACTCCCAAATGGGACTTTGATTGCATTGTAATCCAGCGAGCCTAATCACATTGCAAGTGGTCAGGCTGGCATATGAACCATATAAGGAGATGGAGGCAGATTAAAATATTGAGACACCAAATTAGGGAGCCTGGAGATGGTATGGAGGGACAAAAAAACAAACTCTTTTGTGCTCTCGATTTAACAATGCGTGCTCTCAAATGGATTAATTCGCGCTCTTGATTAAATATTGTTTTTGGCGTGAGACACCCACTCTCAGGCTCTGTCTCTCGCTCTCTCACCGCCCAAATAAAGCCACACCTAAATGAAAAATAAACATTAAAAGAAATATATAGGTTAACCAGGCTGCCTCCAGTCACAGGACAACATCTGAACATCAGGCTTTTTTTCCCACATTCCAGCTCCGAGTCAAAAGTCACAACTTCTGTGGCATCAGTTTGTCGAGACGCACACACACCTCTCCTAAATCACTATATACTTATATATTTTATAATTATTATTTTATTGCTTAAGATTATTTTTGGGCACTTTTTGCCTCTAAATTAGACAGGAACAGCTGAAGAGAGACAGCATGACATGCAGCAAAGGGCCCGGGCTGCTGCAGTAAAGACTCAGCCTTAGTACATGGTGCGCACACCCAGGTGAGCTAGCGGGGCGCCCCTATAATTATTAACTACCCCGTCACGGCGACCAGATTAGTCAGGATCTCATGGTGAATGACATTCTGTACATCAGACAGATAAGCTGTAACACAGAGATTCCAGTTCATCCAGTCAAATCTTTTGGAATAAAGCTGCCGACCCCATGAGCATCCTCCCTCGCCTTGACCTCTTTTGGAATTTAGCGGTGTATTGTATTGTACCATACACTGATATTGTGCTGCACTGTATTGTGCAAACAGTATTAATCAATCCAATTAGTCATGTTATCATAAAATGATTGCTCACATGTTCTTCTGAGGAGCAGTTCTGCTCATCAGTCTCTTCCCCTGTCTCACAGCAGTGACAGTGCTGCCATGGCATCAGGACCTCCAGATGTGATGGCCAATCAGGAGCCTGCTGAGGTTGTGGAAGAGTGCTCAGGTAACTATTTGATTAAATGTTCAGTTGAAAAGTTTTCATGTGATTTCAGGGAAGAAAGGCACTCTGAACATGTAATAATTGTACATCCAATCAAACAGTGTGTTCATTCGACATGTTTTAAGCCTTTTCCCTTTTGCTTGAAATAGGAGTAATCTAGTGTGCACAGCGTGTGAAATGGCCTCTTTATGACTTTTTCTAGCGTTTTAATATTGATAATTGTCAACTAATTTTGTTTTTTCCGCAATTAAAACTTTTTAGGATTAATTGACACTGAAACCTGCTAATTTGGAACATCATTAGAACATCGATCAACCTTTACGCTCCCCCACTTTTCACCCTATTCTGACACCAGAATAGGGTGGATATATGGGAGTCTACACCATATCAGAAATGAGATTTTGTACACACACAGCAGGGAAGATCAGGCCGGCTTTAACAATCTAGATCTCCTTACTGCTGTTGGCAGGAAATGAAGGAACAGAGAAAGCTATCAGCATCTCTCACTCATATACAGGCGCACACACACACAAACAAAACACAGATGCACACTGTCTATACAGATGGATAACACATATGCTGCTGATAGAATGGGAGCAAGGAAGAAGTGCATTGGGTGGTCAGAGAGGTGTCTGCGTGGGTGTTGGCTGTTTGGATTATTGGGAACACAACATAAGCACACGCCCGCGGTCCAACAAAGTGGACTCATACCAGAGCTTTAGACTAGGTCTAAACTAGGTCCTCTTTTCATTCTGACATTTAAGCGACACTCTATTATGTGTAGTTAGTAGCAGGAAATAGACCGCTAAGTTTGGTGATTCACTTCTATGTGACTCCCATGGGAGAGCTGACCGTCAGGGATGACACCACAGATCACGGAGTCTGCCAGTCATGTCCATCTCAGTCTGTCGGTGTTAACAGAGTAACGGTGGCAGCCAGGCAGCTTATCTCTGATTGGCGCCTGGTAGAATACGCTCTGTTTTAATTAGATCTGCCGTTTGAGAGGGCTGGAGTCTTTTAAATAGATTTGATACAAGTTTGGGCCCGTTCCCTTCTTCCTTATTAATTCTGTTCTCTTCAGTTATGCATACAAATACACTGCAGACCCTTCATCCTCTCCCCACCTTCTCAGCTTCCTCTTCGTCCTGTTCTTCTTCCTAATCCCCCTCTCCATGCGGTGAATAGAAAACCAAATGCATCACTTTTGGGGGCAAAATGACTTAAGGTTTCCCTCCAGCTCTCCTGACAATGACCATGTCCTAACCAAAAAACTCCTCTTCTTTCTCACTCTGTCCATGACATTGTTTCCCTGTCAAAGGTCACCATCTTCACATTGTGCAAGCTGAGGTCAGTTCCCTCTAATATTGACCTTAAATTCCCATGATGCTATTTTGAGTGTGTTTGTGTGTAGCCATGTTTGTAACTATAAGAATGTATATTTGAAAATAACAGTATCCTAGACCTACAATGACCACAGAGCGCCACTGACCTTCCATTGAAGCAGTGGCCTTTTTCAACTCTCTGAGTGCAGACCTTTAACGTAATATTGCATTGTGCCTAAAATAGCACAATAAATGGCACCGTCGGCTGGTGTTTCCCCATGATTCTTCCTTTTTGGCAGTGCAGAAAGGCCTCTGAAGCATCATCAAAAGCAGATTGGAAGCTCCTCAAGTAAATATAGCAGTTCACTTTAAGGTCCAGACAAAAGAGAGGAGAACCTGCGGCCAACATTTCTTCACAGACATTGGATGAAAAATGGCATTATCCTCTGCGTGGTTTGATGGCAACTCATCAAAATAGTGCCGCAGCTGCTATATTTAGCCCTCCACACAGAAAAGACAGCGTGTGACTGCAATTTGATTTTGACTTGTAGTTAAGTTTTTGTTTCAATTTAAAATAAAACACACACCAGACCTCAAAAGAAAAGAAAGCAAGCTGCTTATATGTACGTGTCGTCTAAAATGTAAAAATCTGTAACATAAAAATAAATAAGCGCAATCATTTTGTGATGTGGTCTTTAGCAAATGACTGACATGTTAAGCGTACCAGGTTTAGATTCCAGACATTTTCCAGCTGTGATTTAGCTCCAACCAGAAGTTATATTTTTAGCGAAGGGAGGGAATGCTCAAGGATTCCCCACAGGGTGAAGGACAAAAATGACGCAGCTAGTGTTTAAATGAATGTGTCTTTTCTAAAGCATTTTTATGGCCCAGGGATGTAAATTCTCAAAATAATTGTTTTGTTTTTCTCCCGGCGCCTTCTTTGTTCACAGTTCTTTTTTCCTATGTTTCCATCTGTTTTGTGTCTCAACACTGTCCAGTATCAAAATCTATGCTGCAGATCCAGGTGCCTACATGACCTACAACGCAACTTAAATAGCCGAGAGTTTAGTTGGAGATTCATGTGAGCTATGTAGCCACTACTCTAATGTAGCCTCATGCAGAGATGTGGAATGGGCAAAGAGGTCTGGCAAGCTCACTTCCTTCTGACAAAAAAGAATGAACAATCTGGGCTCGTGGGCCCAGATTGTTCAATTTCAAACTTGTAGTCTTCAGATCCACCCGAGGCTGACTCAAGTGACAGGCGATTTAGCAGACTTCACGTAGCTCCCTGTAAACAGACTTTGATGTGTGACATTGGAGCACTTTCGCATGTACTCAGCCATGCTACTCCTGGTGTGACCTGAGAGATGGCAATGTTGGGTGGTCAAGTGGTCCACCACTTGGGTCCAGACTGAAATCTCTCCGCAGGATCAATCCTAATGACTTTGGTGATCCCTTGACTTTTCCTCTTGCGCCACCAGCAGGTCAAAGTTTTTTGTCCAATAGTGCTACAGTACCTGCTACACTAATGACACTCCTATCAACCTCAGTGGTACTTTGTGTTTAGTTGTAATGAATGTAATGTTAGCGTGCTAAACTGATGAACTGGGATGTTGAACGTGGTAAGCATTATACCTGCTGAACAGCAGTATGTGAGCATTGTCACGGTGTGCATGTGAGCATAATAAGGCATCGCGGGGACGTGCATTTTTCTTTCTACTGGCCATTTGATTTGAATAGAAAACTTTCAGCCCCGTTGAAAGTGGGACACAGAGAGGACCAGTGGGCTTTTCAAATGCTGGATGAGCGCCTTGCTGACTGAAAGCCATGATAGCAGTTTGTAGCTGTTTAAGGAGTCATAAAAGAGTTGTTGAGTTTTTCCACTGCGGTGCAAATGGAGGTGGACTCACTGGGGGGGGAGGGTTTACAAGCACAAGAGTGTGTGTGTGTGTGTGTGTGTGTGTGTGTGTAAACACACATCCATCTTAGTGTGTAGTTTCTCCGTGGGTGCCTACCTGAGGGCTAATTGCTCAAACTAGAGTTCATATGAGGGCTGTGTGTAAAGATGCTGCGTGTGTAATTTTCTTATTAATATATCACTGCAGTGCCAAGCTAGCTGTCGGGGGAGTTACTTGAGTTTTTTAAAATTGTTCTCCCTGTCTCTCTTTTCTCATTTCACCGTTACAGGAAAGAAGAAGTCCAAGTTCCAGACGTTTAAAAAATTCTTTGCCAGGAAGAAGAGAAAGGAGCCGCCAGCCGCAGGAGCAGACGCGGAGCTTAAAGCCAGCCAATCAAGCGACAATGTCAGCAAAACATCCGAAAATAACACACTCACTCGATCAGAGAAGGATAAGGGCTCTGGGTAAGATCAGACACACACACATGTTAAGTGTGACGTTTCTTGAAACACTGACACAGTTACAAACACATACAAGGTGCCACTCAAACTGCAGAAAGATTCAACCAAACGTTTGGTTAATGGAACAGCCCACTAAATGCACTTTGGACGAGCTGAAAAGCTAATTTCATTATAGACGAGAGTTTTTTGGGGGGGCGGGGGGGTTAGCAATCGCAACCATATCTCTTCACATATAGCTTTATGTTTGTTAGACAAGGTTTGCAGAATGCCTCGTCTAAACATCTCTGTTTTTGAACTGACATTATTTTCTCTAATGGATCGGTTATTCTGACGACTCAAATGACTTCCATGGCAGTAGTTTATTTTAATCCAAAAATGTCAAAAGTGCTTGCAGTTTTTTTGGCTTTCATGCTAATCTATTAGTTGTTTCCCTTAGAATTGGATTCATGTCAGGGAAGAAAAGCCTTCAAAAGGGCATTTAGTCCACTATGGTCCACACTGAAACCTAAGTTAATGAAATCAGTATTGCTGGGTTGACAGATCCCTAAGGTGAACCGACCTACCCCAATGAAATAGGAATCCAGTAACATATTGGCAATATGACCTTGTTTTTTCAAAGATATCCCTAAACCCGCCAGTATTTTATTCAGCTCCCACTCATTGTACACCACAAGAATTTTTAAGGGGTCCACCAACAAAACATGGCCACTGAAAGGTTTTCCTTTTCCATGCAGCCCAGTATTATGTTTCTACCCAGTTTGTTGGCGTTCCTCCATCCATTTGGATAAATATCTCCTGTTGTGTGAAGAGATAGACTGAGATCATTTAAGAAAGGCCGATCGTGTTTTAACATCCATCTCCTGTTCTTCCACAGTTGAGGCTCATGGCTTCCTGTTTTCGTACCAAGTAGTGGAATGTGTCTTCCTGTGGACAGTCCTAATTTCCTTTTGTTTTTCTAAGCTGTGCCACTTCCTGCCTTGTCTGCTCTTGACTTTTCCTCGGTGTCACAGGATATACTCTATCTGCTCCAACTTTATTGAAAGTGTTTCATGTTCCTCCTTGTAGTCATTAGGGGAGACACGTTGGACAATAAACAAAAACAGAAAAAGAGAATATCGATTTATATTATATGGGAAATAAAAGAGAAAGAGAAATAATACTAGTGGGGTAAACTATCAAACCCCACCATTGTTGGTCAAAATCCCAACATCCAGTTTTCTTTTTTTTTTTTATTGTGTTTTAGAACCTGTGAAATAACACTTTCTGCTTTGTTTATTTCTTCCTCTTCCTGTTTCTCAAAGGTCAAAGATCAGCCTGGGCAGCAAGGCCTTGTCACATGACTCTGTATTTGTTTCTGACTCATCCGAGGCTCTGGGGGCATCTCAGGACAGCATTCATGGGAAAGTGAAATCACTGCAGGTAAACACACATAAAAAGCATACCTGGTCTTTTAGTCTAAGATGCAACCAAAAGAGCCACGTTTGAGCTCCTGTGTCAACAAGTCTCTTCCTCCTAGTTAGTATATTTAGTCAGATGGCCAGAGCTGCTGTGTATCACAAAGAGAGGTTAAAACTGAAGTGTCTCTCAAAGCAAAATGAAGGACTGGATGATGAAAAGAAAAGCAGACAGACAGAACAAATGTCTGTCACAACAACAGGCTAAAACGGGAAGACATGAGACCCAGACAGACGGACTGACCTCCAGTTAAACTGCTCCACTAAGCTACCTATGGGGGAGTGAGAATTAAACAACGTCTTAAGGGGATTTGCTAAAAAGGAAAACTTTCGCCTGTGGCTAATATACAGAGAAAGTGTTTCAGAAAGTGAGACAGCAATCACACAGTGTGTGTGAGAGGCCGACAGACAGACAACTTCACAAGCAAAACTGCAGTGTGTAGATTAGATAGAAATAAGACTTTGAGAGTAAAGTAAATACACTGAGTTGCATAAACTGAATTTACTGCGTAAAACAATGTGATGGTAGATTTCCTGACCTTAATCCTCACTCTGAGCCGGGCTGCCTGCTTGATAAGCAGACTTGAGGTTGTTCCAGAGCCAAATATGAACGCACTATGTAAGGATCAATATGTTACGAGGTGCAGAGTTTTTAGAACGTAATGCACAATGTAAAGTGCGTTTTATCATGGTGGTCATTCACTTAATGTTGGTGTTAGTTTGTAAATATTCCACGGAGGTCATTAGTCCAATAACCCCCCCCCAAAGCAAACCCCACCTCTTTTAAGAAATGTTTGACCTGCCACAGAACATTTTGTGTCGTTAACTTTTCTTTTTCTTCACATTGTTTGTATTCAATTTACTGTTAAATTGTTTTTTTCTGTGAATTTGATCTCCCGACAAAATGGTCTAAAAGCTACTTCAGAGCCCTCTCCACAGTGATGTCATTCTAATGAGAAATACCAAATCCTTTTTGTTTTTATTATTAAAAACGGTCACATTTAAGGATGCTAAAAAAAAATACCCTAATTGGCCTCATAAAAATCAGTCTCGTGTAATGGTGTCCTAAACTGGTCTCTAACTGAATTTGACATGCTAATGGATTTGCTAGCATAGCCTGTAACGGCTGGGATATTGAGATATTTACTAAACAAAACCATTTGACATGAAATGGGCAACACAGTTAAAAAAGAAAGACAGGAAATGCTATCTTTATCTTTTTAAAAATGTACTAGCAAGTTGAGCTTCCCAACACAACTGCTAATGGCGAGATAAGCTATTCCCCCGTCCTAATTTTAGTTGGCGCTCCTCTGGGTTTCACGATGTTTTAGAGTTACAATATTGAAATGTTAGCATTGAAAACTGCAGCGGTCAAATGTCTTTCTGTCAAGGAGTGGGTGTGAGCCAGCGTCCTGCCCGGCTGAAGAAAAGCCACATTGTCCAGTGTTTGCTTTGCACCTGAGTAAATGAGTCCTTGAATGACTGTTACAGGGCAACACGTAGCTGGCAGATAACAAGTCTGTTAGTTTGAGTCTCTGTGATACCTACCGCACGCACACAAGGCCTACATTAAACACTTTCTCTCTTGAGTGCCGGCTGACTGTCCTCACAAGTCATTCTCTGTTAATCATACTCTACACTTTTGAGGATTTTCGGACTGTAAAAGCAGGGAAACTTTGTAAACACAAAGATTCATACTCAAACACACCTTTGCTACCTTTTTATAAGGCTGTAGTTTATTAAACAGACTGACTGACTGACAGATTTGGCTCCTCTCCATCGCTGAGTTCCCGCACGCACACACAAAACCTGGAACAACACTTTCACTTCCTGCTGTGCCGGGTTTCCACGTTTTTGATTCTAACTGCGGTGGTTTTGACCTACACGGACGACTCAAACATACAAACACCTTTTTAGTTCTTTTGTTTTTATTTTTTCTCTGCAGCTCCAGCTGAAGCAAGCCATCAGACTGGGCTCTCCCCCATCCCTCATGTGTGTGAAGAGAGCGGAAGATGCTGGAACCATGTCTGAGGATGACGGCCTGCCCTGTAGTCCACCTGAATACGCGACACTTCACACGGTCGTGGTAACACACATTCTGGAATAATATACCCCCCTCTGTAGTCCACCTGAATGCTATTTGCTGCGGACGGCACTGCTAACACTGTTTGCTCTCTCTGCACATCTGCATCTCTCAGAATCAGGCCCAGACGAGCAGCTCGATCAGTCTGGAGGGAGTAGACAATGATGACAACCAGGTAAACAAACCAGTTCCACCGATTTTGCACTCATTGTTGGACTCGCGATGGACAGCTTAAAAAACCTACATTACCCACAATGCAGCTCAACTGTTCAGTCAGATATTTGGGTGGTTGTTATGCTAATAGCGGCTAATGTAGCCTGGACCTGCTAGCCTCAAGCAGCGAAAAGGAGCGGGCTACAGAGGTCCGCTAAGCTCACTTCTTCCTGACTCCACACCCCCAGATAACTTGTAGTCTTCAGCCAAATGCTGACTCAAGTGACATCACTAGAGGCAATTTATCCGATTTCGCGCAGCTCCCTGTGGAGACTCTAAAGGCTCCAATACAGTACTCCAAGACCAGTAAACTCTGATGTGTAAAATTGGTTGAGTTCCCCTTTAAAGCTTAATCAATAATGAGATTTTATTTTTTTTTGCCAGCTGGGAACAGAAGAGATCCAAAACAATCTGACCAACAGCCCTGACATATCCCTCTCCCTGACCTACTGTAGGAGCGTGTGTGGTTCAGCCCATGTGCCTTAAAATGTCCCATATGCTCTCTAATGGTACTGTCATTTAAAAGAAATCAAGTACTTTTCAGACGGACAGAAAGGAGTGCCAATACGTGATAAGACAAGTCCTAAAAACTTCAACTATGCATTTAGCCGCGCTGGCTATAATATGGGCTAAAAGCACAGTCAGCAAAGTATGACAAATGAGCATTTAATGATAGTGCTGTTTTAGCAATTTCAGAAGGGTTTTGGCCGGTCATTTTCCCACTGCAAAGAACCACAAATGGCCAGCTACAAAGACATGCACACAGAAACCTGAAAATATCCCTTTTTAAAGTGCATTCCACACACAGGAATGCGGTCAAGGAGGACTGCAGTGACTTATGAATTGCAGTGGCACTTTCTGGAGCTTTTCCATTCGCTGAGAACAGACTTCCTGGAGACGCAGAATGCTTTTTTGAGATTTTCTTCTGAAAATGAACTTGGATTTAATTGCAGCACTAACAGTTTTTGAGCTAGACAACGTGTCCATAACAGCCTAAACTCACCCTGGTTACTTGGGCCTGGGTCAGTCTGTCTGCATATTCACAGTAAACAGAGAGTGCAGGCTTTGTCATTTGTTGACATGCAGTTTAGAGCTTGGTTCTGCAGTTTGTAGCTTTGAGATTGAAACATGAACTCTGGGTGTTAATGCTGCACTAATCAATATTTTATATTAACAACGGATCATATGGGGGTAAAACCGCCCGCCCCACGTACGAGGCTACAGTCCTCACCGCAGGGACCTGGGTTCGGATCCGGCCCGTGGCAAATTTGCTGCATGTCATCCCTCCTCTCAATCCCCCGCATTTCCTGTCTCTTCAGCTGTCACTATCAAATAAAGGCCCCGAAAATATACTTAAATTAATTAATCAATTAAAAAAAAACAATGGATCAAATGACTATGCATAATGTGAGAGTTGTTGTTCATGGTGATGAACATGCAGAGAATTATAACCAGGCTCTTCCCCTCGGCTCTATGGAGCCTTTTAGTGTCTTTCAGCTTGTTGTTTTGTTTTCAGCCACAGCAGGCAGCTGTTTACAGTGAAAGAGCTCTAAAATCTTTCTGTACACTACCTGCCCAGCACTAAACAGCAGACAGACACAGTATTTGTTAGAATAGTTGTTGAAATGTCTCTCTGGTCAAAAGTGGTGGACTGACTGACTGACCAACTATGCCATCCCCAGAAAATATAAAACTCTTGAAACTGACCGTACGATACCTGCTCAGCACCAAACAGTACACAGACACCATCAGCGACTAGCTGGTCAACATAGGGGTGCTATAAAGAGACTCCATCTGGAGTTGAAAGAGACCAAAAACCCAGCTAAAAGGAGTGAATATTGGACTCAAATTCTTCAATTGCCAGACACTCAAATAAATGCTAATGCTGCAAAGTGCCTGCTGGATGTGTAAGCAGGCAACTGTCTGCTAACACGTTTGCTATATCAACTTCATATAGTGAGAATGTGACAATGTTTTGATTACACCTTGTTGTGCTGCCTACAAGTTGCCAAAAACATCAATTCATGCAGGTTTAAGCAGACCGTATAGAGGTTTTATATCAGAGTCAACATCAGTTTGCAAGACTAAGGATGGAGTAACAGGAAGCGGCACGATCAGTTCTCTTCATTTCTTCTCATGGGACTGAAACTCAGATGCTTCTTACTGTCTTAAATTCATACTGGTGTTTAAATAAATATTCTGTCGTGATTTCAGTGGTGTAGTTTAAAGTGTATAGGGTTCTTAAATCAGATAAGCTTTGTATTTCCACCTGGGGATTTAACTAGTAAGTTCACGAACACATGTGCGTGCTGTATCTGTAGCACAGTAAATAGCTGTCATGTGCTTTGTGTGTGACGCTTGAAGATGGACCTCAGGGCGTGTCTGTGTGTGTTGGTGTGTTGGTGGGTGTGGTCACAACCAATCCTCAAGCTGCTCCTCAAACCTTAAATGGAAGTCTGCTACTTGACCTCTTCTTCCTCTATATGTCACTATCTGTCTTTCCTTGTCTCAGTTTTTCTGACCTTCTTTCTCTTTTCTCTGGCCATAATACTGTATATGTTATTCCACTGACCCACTGTGTGTGTGTGTGTGTGTGTGTGTGTGTGTGTTCGGAGTGCATTCCAATGGTTTCTCTGGCAGTCTGCTTGTAGTTCTGCCTCATCCTGCCTCACTCTCTCACACACAAACCTGAAAACGCCATAAACAAGAAACTTTGATGTCAACAGAGAACTGTGATCCTATTCCTCTAAATGTCACACAATCTCTCAGTCTAGCTATGAGTTTTGCTCAAACAATAATAACGCAATAATGTGAATCTATAAGGGTCAGTTCACCCAAATCATAAAAGCATACAATATTTTGCGAATGACCTCTGGTGGTATCTAGCCATCCAAATAGTTTTGGTTTCATTTGCTGCAAAAATTGTATTTGAAAAACTTAAATGCAGAGTTTCTGTCGTTCCGTCTGTGTATTTGTCACCAGAAACTGTCCTTGTACTCATTTAGTTTGCCCAAGCGTGTGTTGAGATGTCAAACATTGAATAATTTGGACTCTTTTAGGTATTTTAATGGATTAATAGATGACAAAAGGTAAAAACCTCACTGAGATTTTATGTTGAAATAAGTCAAAATGTGAATTGTCATAAGAGAGAGAGAGGGATACGTCCCCAATGATGACCGAGTAAGTTGGTCCTGCAGATAAGGACAGCTAATATTTATCCAGCTGCACTCCCTTTCTGTCACTCCCTCTCTTTGCTGGTCTTGCTCTATTCCCTCTGGTTTCCTTATCTGCTGCCGTCATCCTTTACGTGAAAATCCCCCCCCCCCCCCCCCCCCCCCCCCCCCCCTTTTTCCCCCCCATTATTATATAGAAATAGAACACCACCCCCCCCAACCAAACAACAAAACAA
>CM022490.1:7697239-7733311 GCA_011952105.1 Coreoperca whiteheadi
CCCCCCCCCCCCCCCCCAAATGTTGAGCTGTTTACTTTCTCAAAGCCAGGAACAAGACTAAGACAGAAATTTTCCCAGGACATGGGTGGACAAAGCCCAGCTTTTGTTAATGGTGCTCCTCCAGAGGTGTCATAAGATGAAATCACAGATTTTAGTGTTGGTTGGTTGCATGAGTAAATTTACCTGTGTTCTCAAATGCCCGAGGAGTATTTCCTGAGTGCTTTGTGAAACCTTTTAGTGAAACCTTCTGTCGCTGTCTCCTTCTCTTCCCAGCTGTCCTGTGCTGCCTCCAGCAGAGCGGTGAGCCCCCTGGTGGTTCCAGGGGACTTCAGTCAGCCGGCCAGTCCCTTCGGCTGTCTGGATAACTCTGCTGCCAAACACAAGCTGGGCCTGCGATACAAAGCCTGCAACAGGAGGAAACCTGTCAGTGTAAGGCATTCAGACACATAAAACACTGTAACATGAGCACGTACATTCAAATACACCAATTACAAATGCTTTAAATGACAATATGGTTCTTATTTTGATAGGTTTGCTAATTGTTTCTATCTTTTTATCATCAAATTGAACTCACCCAAGTTTGATTAATATTGCTAAAGTTCGCCTTCATTTTCTCTTTCAAATAAGTTTGGCTAACATTTTCTTTCTCAAACTTGAATGATCATCCTTCTTTTTAAGGAAGTTCAAGCACTGACATGCATATCCAGTTCAGCCAATCATAACATTCTAGTTATAAATAATGTGGTAATGACCTTTTGCCCGACCAACATGTCAGACGATAGCGTCAGCCATAGAACCAGCGTTCTGCTCAGTGGCACTTCAGCAGAACAGATGATTGCCGATCTAGTGCATCCTCTGGTTAAAAGATTGTCTAACTGGATCACTGCTTCACCATGACCGTCAGAGTGGTTGTTGAGAATGATGACGTCCTCACTAATGTCTTCTGTCCATGCAGAGGCTGGAGCTGAAAGCAGAGGGAGATTCTGTTTTGGAGGAGATACTAAACACCTCAATAACAGAAGCTTTGGAGGAGCGAGAACATCAGAAGACAACAGAAGGTCAGTGCACTTTTTTTTCTGCTCAACACTATTCCATCTTTTTTTTTTATTATTATTTCAAATCAATGACTTTGCAAGTATGGAAGTCTCTGAGTGCCCACAATTAAAATTTAATAATTTAATCTAATTGAAATTCGGTATTCCATATGTGTTTCTGCACAATGTAAGACCACATTGACAATATAAATTGTTGGATTTTCATTGTCAGGTTTGAAAGAGCATAATTACTCCCAAATTTATAATTAAAATTAAAACTCCATCAACAAATAACTTTCATTTTACTCCTGAGCATATAACACTGCCATTATGACAAAGAAGTTGAATCTGAAATTCTCACTTTCAGACAATATGCAACCTAAACTTAAAAATGTAGTAGCTCTAATTAAGCCTATTTTATCTAGTTTCTAATAAAAACAAAATGGAAATGGATTTTTCATGATCATTTTTATATTGGCTAGCTTTAAAAAAGAGGCCTAGGAGAGTCCTGCCATTATGAAAATGTGCAGTTTCATTAGAAATTAACTGAAATCAGGACATGATCAAAATGTCAATGCAAGGTTTTCAATTCCAATTTTAAATAGAGATGTCCATTTCACTTTTAATTTCATTATGATTATGACAGTAAAAATAAAATTTATGTTTGCCAAATTATGCAATTTTTCCAAATTAGTTTTATTGGGACATCATATGATATTTACCCAACATCTGAAGGTAAAAACATGTCCAGAACTATTTGTTCAAACAGACATACATAAAGATGAACAAATTAACAAAAATACAGATAAATATAATTTAAAAAAACAAAGCACAAACGAAAACACTCACCCTCCCACCCCCCAGTTGGTTG
This sequence comes from Coreoperca whiteheadi, assembly GCA_011952105.1. Taxonomy (NCBI): domain Eukaryota; kingdom Metazoa; phylum Chordata; class Actinopteri; order Centrarchiformes; family Sinipercidae; genus Coreoperca; species Coreoperca whiteheadi. The sequence goes on from CM022490.1 coordinate 7,699,145, forward strand.
GAAGATAAATTATTCATTTTCAAATATGAAAATTAAAAATGCAACCGCAGGGGGGCACAACCCAGTGTCTTCATGTGCCAGTCCCAAGTCTGGATAAATGCAGAGGGTTGTGTCAGGAAGGGCATCCGACGTAAAACACATGCCAAACTAAAAATGCGAATCATGACAATGACTTCCATACCGGATCGGTCGGGGCCCGGGTTAACAACGACCGCCACCGGTGCTGTTGACCTACAGGGTACCGGTGGAAATTGGACTACTGTTGGTCGAAGACGAAGAAGGAGAGGAGGAAGGTGTGTTCGTAGGCAGAGAGAGAAGAGGAAAGCTAAGAATGTAGGACTGACAGTAGGGACTTTGAATGTTGGGACTATGACAGGGAAGGCTAGAGAGTTGATTGACATGATGCAGAGAAGGAAGGTGGACATACTGTGTGTCCAGGAGACCAGGTGGAAAGGTAGCAAGGCTAGAAGCTTAGGAGCAGGGTTCAAGTTGTTCTACCATGGGTCGGATAGGAAGAGAAACGGAGTAGGAGTTATCCTGAAAGAGGAGTTTGTGAGGAATGTTCTTGAGGTGAAAAGAGTGTCAGACAGGTTGATGAGCCTGAAGCTGGAAATTGAAGGGGTGATGTTCAATGTTGTGAGTGGTTATGCCCCACAGGTAGGATGTGAGCTAGAAGAGAAGGAGAAATTCTGGAGTGAGTTAGATGAAGTGATGCAGAGCATCCCCAGAGGTGAGAGAGTGGTGATTGGTGCAGATTTCAACGGGCATGTAGGTGAAGGGAACAGAGGTGATGAGAATGTGATGGGCAGGTTTGGTCTTCAGGACAGGAACGCAGAAGGACAGATGGTGGTAGACTTTGCAAAGAGGATGGAAATGGCTGTAGTGAACACTTTCTTCCAGAAGAGGCAGGAACATAGGGTGACCTATAAGAGCGGAGGGAGAAGCACTCAGGTGGACTACATCTTGTGTAGACGTTGTAATCTGAAAGAGACCAGTGACTGTAAAGTAGTGGTAGGGGAGAGTGTAGCCAGACAACACAGGATGCTAGTGTGTAAAATGACTCTGGTGGTGAGGAAGATGAAGAGGACAAAGGCAGAGCAGAGGACGAAGTGGTGGAAGCTGAAAAAGGAAGAATGTCGTGTAGTTTTCAGGGAGGAGCTGAGACAGACTCTGGGTGGTCAGGAAGTGCTCCCAGATGACTGGACCACTACAGCTAATGTGATCAGGGAGACAGGTAGGAGGGTACTCGGTGTGTCATCTGGAAAGAGGAAAGTGGACAAGGAGAGTTGGTGGTGGAACCAGGAAGTTCAGGAGTGTATACAGAGAAAGAGGGTAGCAAAGAAGAAGTGGGACACTGAGAGGACTGAAGAGAGTAGACAGGAGCACAGGGAGATGCAGCGTAAGGTGAAGGTAGAGGTGGCAAAGGCCAAACAAAGAGCATATGAGGACTTGTATGCTAGGTTGGACACTAAAGAGGGAGAGGCGGATTTGTACAGGTTGGCCAGACAAACAGAGAGAGATGGGAAGGATGTGCAGCAGGTTAGGGTGATTAAAGATAAGGATGGAAATGTATTGACAGGTGCCAGGAGTGTGATGGGAAGATGGAAGGAGTACTTTGAAGAGTTGATGAATGAGGAAAATGAAAGGGAACGAAGAGTAGAAGAGGTGACTGGTGTGGAGCAGGAAGTAGCAAAGATTAGCAAGAGTGAAGTGAGGAGGACGTTGAAGAGGATGAAGAGTGGAAAGGCAGTCGGTCCTGATGACATACCTGTGGAGGTATGGAAGTGTCTAGGAGAGGTGGCAGTTGAGTTTCTGACTAGTTTGTTTAACAATATCTTGGAGAGTGAGAGGATGCCCGAGGAATGGAGGAGAAGTGTACTGGTGCCAATTTTCAAGAACAAGGGAGATGTGCAGAGCTGTGGCAACTACAGAGGAATAAAGCTGATGAGCCATACAATGAAGTTGTGGCAAAGAGTAGTGGAAGCTAGGCTAAGGGCAGAGGTGAGCATTTGTGAGCAGCAATATGGTTTCATGCCTAGAAAGAGCACAACAGATGCAGTATTTGCTTTGAGGATGCTGATGGAGACGTACAGAGAAGGTCATAAGGAGTTGCATTGTGTCTTTGTAGATTTAGAGAAAGCGTATGACAGGGTGCCGAGAGAGGAGCTGTGGTATTGTATCAGGAAGTCTGGAGCGGCAGAGAAGTATGTTAGAGTGGTGCAGGACATGTATGAGAGGTGTAAGACCGTGGTGAGGTGTGCTGTAGGTGTGACAGAGGAGTTCAAGGTGGAGGTGGGTCTGCATCAAGGATCGGCTCTGAGCCCCTTCTTGTTTGCTCTGGTGATGGACAGGCTGACAGATGAGGTTAGACAGGAATCTCCATGGACTATGATGTTTGCGGATGACATTGTTATTTGTAGTGAGAGCAGGGAGCAGGTGGAGGAGAGATGGAGGTCTGCTCTGCAAAACAGAGGAATGAAGCTTGGCCGCAGTAAGACAGAATACATGTGTGTCAATGAGAGGGACCCAGGTGGAACGGTGAGGTTACAGGGAGCAGAGGTGAAGAAGGTGCAGGACTTTAAGTACTTAGGGTCAACGGTTCAGAGCAATGGAGACTGTGGAAAAGAGGTGAAGAGGCGAGTGCAAGCAGGTTGGAACGGGTGGAGAAAAGTGTCAGGTGTGTTGTGTGATAAAAGAGTATCAGCAAGAATGAAAGGAAAGGTGTTCAAGACGGTGGTGAGACCAGCGATGTTGTACAGCTTAGAGACAGTGGCACTAAAGAAAAGACAAGAGGCAGAGCTGGAGGTGGCAGAGCTTAAGATGTTGAGGTTCTCTTTGGGAGTGACGAGGATGGACAGGATCACGAACGAGTACATCAGAGGGACAACTCATGTTAGATGTTTCGGAGATAAAGCCAGAGAGGCCAGATTGAGGTGGTTTGGACATGTTCAGAGGAGAGACTGTGAATATATTGGTAGAAGGATGCTGAGGTTGGAGCTGCCAGGCAGGAGGTCTTGAGGAAGACCAAAGAGGAGATTTATGGATGTAGTGAGAGAGGACATGAAGTTAATTGGTGTGAGTGAAGAGGATGCAGAGGACAGGGTTAGATAGAGGCGCATGATTCGCTGTGGCGACCCCTGAAAGGCAGCAGCCGAAAGGAAAAGAAGAAATATGAAAATTAAAATTGGACTTTTTTATTTTAATGTTAATTTTGTCATACATAATGCTAATGAAATTTGGGTAAATTATTTAATTTTAACATTGGCAGCCATAGACATCAATATACTTGCTGCCACTGAGTCACATCAAGTTGATCTCTGAGGCATTTTCTTCTGTCTGTGATCCAGTTGTAAACGGGGATGAGCCGAAACCAAAAGTGGACAGAGAAGAAGAAGAAGAAGAAGAAGAAGAAGACGAGGAGGATGAGGATGATCAAGCACAATATTCCAGACAATCCCTGTTGAGTGATAAGGAGGAGAGGGCGGAGGGAGAGGATGAGTCGGAAGCAGAACAGGATGTGTCTCGCTGCCTCGACACGTCCTCTCCTCCTGAGCTGTGTCTCTCAGAGGATGAAGCAACAGACGCCCAGCCCCTGCCCCCCTCCAAGCCCACCTCGAGAGCCTCCTCTCTGGACAGTCCCGAGTGAGTAGATATCATTTCCTCCTTGTTTTCTCCTCCTCCCAGTCTGGCTTGTCATTGTTTTCTCCTTCTATCAATCTGACCCCTTGATATCTGTTTCTAGAGCCACGCCAGAGCCCCCTTCAGGTCCGAGAGAATACTTGCTGGACCCTCCAGGCATCGCCTATGGAGCTGAGGAGAACAGGGTTGAAAGTGACTTGGCGCTGAGAGGAGAAGAAGATGGAGTCCAGGAAAACAGGGAGGAGGAGGAGGGCTCCTTCTTACAGGAGGTGCTGAGCTCCTTGAAGACTCCCCTCGCGTCTTGCTCACTGGGCGTGGAGACCGAGGGTGTTGTCCTGGAGATAGAGGAGGAGGTGAAGGAAGAGGAAAGAGACGATGTAGAGATAGACGAAGGAGAGGAGGTGAAGGAAGAGGAGGCGGAGGTAGATGAGCCTGTCGGTTATCAGGCTGCTCCTGCTGGCTCCCTCCTCGCAGATCAGACCACCGAGGAAGAAGAAGAGGTTGCCACTTTGAGCACGAGCACTCCTTGTCAAGATGTTGAAGAAGAAGAGGATGAGGCACCAGAGGAGGAGGAGGAAGAAGAGCTAGTGGTGGAACAAGTCAGTCAACATGGTGTATGCATCTTTGATTCATTTGTAACATGATTGAAGTAGCTTTAAAAACCAGTGAAATTGTCTCTGACCTCTTGCAATTATTTTGTATAGAACACAGTTAGCCTCGTGCAAGAACTTTTTATTTGTCTTCCTTTTTTTTTTGTGAGGCTTGAATGGGATTCTCCAAACTCTCTCTTAATATAAGGCTACTTGTTCAGCTTCATTTGTGGGCAGCTTTCATTCACAAAAATGCAAAAGTCCAGCTGTTGGAAATCAGCAGACAAAAACAAAATTTAGCAGCGTCAGTAGTGGTGTTAGGGGCTCTGAAAAAAATGAGAAGATATCACTACGGCTGTCAACGCTGTCCTCAAGGAGTGATACAGGGACAAATACAAGAAGAGGGAATAGTTTGATATCAATTTAGATGCCAAAAAACGTCTTGCCAGAGCAAATTGGTCCATGACTAAAACAGGAGACAAGTCAAGGGGCCGTGAAAGATGTTGGTGTCATATTGATGCTCCAAATTACATAAACCATTTTGGCCATTTGGAGGCAGCAAAACCAATTGTAAACACCAACATACTGTATTATCACCTTAGAAAGTCAGCAAACAGCTGCCTATTTACAGCAGACTCATTCACTCATGTTTAAGCTCTGTTTTTGGTGTCTGCCAACTCCTGAGGGAAATATCTGGCTCTTTAGCTGCTAAATGCTCCACTGTGTTTTACCAGCTAGTCGCTAACTGCGTTCGCTCCTGAGCAGGTAGCTTACTGTGGGTTTTAAGAATATTTCACTAAAAACAGCTGCCTGCTGCGTCCGAAAACAACCCTACGAAAGGGGTGAGACTGAACCAAAACAGTAAAGTTGCGGCCGGAAAACCAGAACAATGAGATGTGAGTTGCTTTAATGCTTCGAAGAGCCGAGAGGAACTGTAAAGTTGAATTCGTCACTACCAGCCTGCCCTATCTGCCTTTTTTTTTTCTCTCGTAGTTGAGAGAAAATTCTAGAAAATTGGTGATTGCCCGGATTTTTGTGTGGCTCTTCCTTATAGCTCAATGGGGAAATGCTCAGCTCTCTACTTTTTTTTAATTTTCCTCTTTCCTTTTATCTTCCAGCAAGAAGAGGAAGGAAAGGAAGAGGAGGCAGAGAAAGTGAAACCAGAGGAACAAAATGATATGCTTACAGGAAACACTGTCAACCAGGCAGAGGAAGAGGAAAGGGAAGAAGAAGAGGAAGAAGAAGAAGAAGAAGAAGCGGAAGAAGAAAGTGAGGGAGAGGAGGAGGCAATAGAGCTGGAGAAGGAGCCAGAGGTGGAGGAGGAGGCACGGGAGAAGAGGGAAGAGGACGATGTGGTGGTTAAGGCAGCAAAGGAGAGAGTAGAGGAGGCAGAGGAAGCGATAGAAGAAGAGAGGGACGACGCAGAAGAGATGACGGAGATGTTTCCTGATGCAGCAGATGAAGACGCTAAAATCGGCGCGCCACGCCAGGAGACGGACGAGGGTGTAGATGATGTGGTTCGGGATAATGCTGCGTACGGCCCACAACACACCAAGGATGATGAAACCCCCACAGAACTGGGTGATCCGGTATTTGCCATAGTGCCAGAGAGGCAAACCGCTTCCAGTCAAAGCTTTGGAGAGGAGAGCGACGATGGGGAAGAGAGAGTGGAGGAAGGCGTGGAGATCTACCACACGGATCAAAAATCAGACCAAGAGGAAGAAAGTGAGGCAAACCGACCTGATGCAGATCAAGCTGAGCAAGAGCTGGAGCAGGGAGGTGTAGAAATATCCCGTTCAGACACAGAGCAAGTGGAAACCGATCCAACTGGAGCCACAGAACAAGCTAACGTTTCTTCCAAGCCGCCTTCTTTGTCTCTTCCAGAGTCCCATTATGAGACTCCGTCACAAGCGAGCGGAGCCAGCACTCCCAGTAAGACCAGCACTACCACTCTCCACATAAATCTACTCTCTCCAAGCTCAGAGAAAGTCACATCTTTCTTCCAACAGTCCCCGACTGCTGCATATCCCAAAGAAAGTGAGACTCCAGCCACAGAGCAAAATACAGCATCTACAGAAGAAGAACCAGCTGACACAATGGAAACCGTAGAAGAAGAAAAACAGTCGGCCCTGGGAGAGGAAGTTACATCTCCTGGCTCTGTGGAGGAAACCGTCAACCAGCCGTCCAGTGGCTCAGATCAGAGCAAAGTCCGCTTCACCATCGCCCCCGCCTGGCAGAGATCGCTCTCGGTAGAAGATGCCAAAGAGAATTCAACACCTCCCTCCTCGCCACCCGCCTGCGTCTCCCCATCGTCGCCCGCCGTCACAGGGCCTGGAGGTGTGGAGGCGGAGGCTGCAACTAAGAAGGACCCCGAAGTGAAAGCAGAGCCAGTGAGTTCCCCTAAGGTTGAACTGGTGTTGAGTCCTGGTAGAGTGGGGAGTGCAGGGACCACCGCTGCCAAACCACAGAGCAATGCAACACCGCCTCAGCCCCTTGCCAAAAAACCTCAGACCTCAGCTGCTGCAAGCACTGAAGGTAAGGGCGTCGAACGTGCTTGTCTTATCTATTTCTTGTCCCGTTAGGCGTCCTAAACCTTAAATTGTGTTATTCTCAGTCAACTTTTCTCTTGTCAAAGTAGTCTGATCTAAGTCACATGAGGTGAGCTTGCTGTTGAAGTTAGACCAACGTTTCCATCCTCCCACCTACAGAGAGCTCTGTCGTAGTGGAGGGAAACCCCGACAATCCATTTGGAGTTCGGCTGAGGAAGACGTCGGTTCTGCACTGCTTCAGCTCGGAGGAGGAAAACACAGAGGTGATCACCCCGCCTTTGTTGTTACTGCTGATGGTTTTGTTGTTTAGGGAAAGTTTTATGTTTGACGGTACTTGCACAATGGAAGCAAAACTGTCATTCCTTAAAAGCACTGAGGATGTTAAATTTTGACGGTTTCAGCAGGAATCTGACGTTCTCTTACTTTTGGAACATAATGCAGGAAAACTGAAACATAGCTTGATTCACCCATCCAAAGTAATATTTCAGAGCATTGGAGTGGCTTTAACCAATATTTAACAATAGAACAAATGACCATTTGGATGTGAAAGGTGGCGCTCGTAGTGACGAACCCGCCAAAAATGACGCAGTTTTCCTCAGCTCTACAGAGCTTTTTAGCATCTTTAAGCTCATTGTTTTGGTTTTAGGCCCCAAAACATCAGGTGGCTTTTTTTCAGCGAAAAAGAAAAGTGAATATTGGACTTATACTGGGCTTAATGAACACTAATGTTGCTCCCTATCTGCTGCATGTATAATGGGCAGCTGTTTGCTAACACTAATGTTCACCTTCTCAACTTTCTCTGTTGATAATGTGTCAGTGTTGTGTTTAGAGCTTGTTTCTGCTGCGCCCAAGTGGTATTGCCAGGCTAAGGGAGTTTTTCTATTGAATTTTGTATTCATTATGTGTTTTGTTTGTTTTTTTTCTTATTCAGCCTCCCACTGAGCCACCAACCCAGCCAACCAGCTGTAAAGTTGACTCACCACAGCCAATCAGTGTAAAGCCCTCCGTAAGTCGGCCAGTCAGCAACAAACCTACCCTCCCTAAGAAACCAGACGTACATGGAGACAATGGAGGGAAAAACAAGCGCATCTCAGGTGTGTATAAACATGCAATAGTTTCTCACATTCTGACTTTATACTAAATGCACAAGGCTTACAGTTTACAGTTTTCTTAGAAGGTGCTCACTTGTAATAGTCTGAAATTCAGACTTGGAAAAGTAAGTAAAGAGTAAATAGCCCACGATTCAGCCCATGGTGCAACAGTGTCTCTGGTGTGTTATTGATTAGACCCAGCTGCAGTTCGTGGTGTTTCTGGGGGATCTGATTCTCCCAGCTGGATCTCTATGGCCAAACAGAAACAGAGGATCTATAAAGAAAACTCACTGGAAGAGATAACTGTCAAGAAGGTAATTTGTGTGTGTGTTTTGTCTATCTATGTGGCCAATTATGTGTTTTATGTGGACACAATTTCCCAGCAAAAAAAACAAACAAAAAAAGGCCCAAAAGTAAACTTGACCATTATGGATTCAACCTAATAATCAGTTTGGTTGTTGCGTATTTTTGTAAAAACTGTTTTACCCACAACAATATTTGAATTGCGTTTCATTTGCATTGGTCTCTTCGGGGAACTTGAGTCAGTAGGATCATCACACATTCGGACACAATCAAAGGGACATAAATGCATTGTAGCCTGGACTTGAGTTTAATACCAGGGATACACTGACCCAGCTGACATCAGGACCAGCAAATAGGTTTGATTCTCCAACAGTCCAAAAACACATGGTTCAGATGGAAGTGCACTTGGACGGGATGATTGTGTACCCTGTTTTGGTCTTTTGGTGTGTCCACCCAGTTCACAGTACTACATCACACGTTTCCATTCCAGCCAAATAATCAGTTTAACTGAGTGCGCTGCTCTCTGTCGTCAGGAGGAACAAGAGAGGAAGAGTTCACTGCCAATGTACGTCAGCTCAGCTGCAAGCCGGGAGCACAGCAACAAAACAGCGGAGTCCACCAGCAAAGGTCAGAACTCTCTCTCTCTCTCGCACGCACGCACGCACGCACACACACACACACACGGCCATTTGAAATCACCAAACATATTGTGCTGCCAAAATTCATTTACAAAAGACACATCAGCTGCAGCATGGAAGCATTTTAACAGGCTTTATTTTATTTTGTTTAATTGAAAGTTGAATTTCAATGTTTAATTTCTCTGTTCTACTCAAAATGCTGAATTGCTGTAATGACTTGGGTCTGCAATAAATGCCACTTTCCTACTTTTTGTTCCGCACCTCCACTTGTTGCATGCAAGTAAAGCTTTTGACTGCTGCTATGCTGCCCTCGCCTGGACAAACTCTGCTACTGCAACTGGTCCAACAAAATTCAATTCACCTTGCATTTGAGCATCCGTACCGTATGTTCTCTGAGGTACTTGATGTTTGAATTGATTGCACATGACAACTGGCGCACACAGACGCGACTGATCAAGGTAACAATTTATCAAAACTACAGTTGTGGGATTTATTTTTTTTTCCTGAATCGCTGAGGAAGGCAGTAAAAGTAATGGGACAAAAAATACAAATATAAATATCTCAGAATAGGAAAATTTGTGCTGGTCCAGAATGGAGTATAAAGAGGAAAAACGACCCACCCACTCTATAAACTAGATCACCATACCAAGGAACTGTGCTGTTTTACTAATGTGACTGTTCACTCTGGTGTGTAATCGGTGTGACTGCTGTACAGCAACAAAACTTATTATTCTTCTGTGTCTCTTTCGCTCACTTGTAACTCAAAAACCAATTATACTTCTAATGCTGCTCATATGTTGTTACATGCATAATTTTATGCAGTTTTCTACATATTCATTTGCATACACCTGGATATTTTTGGAAAAACGTTTTCACTGTAAACAGTATATTTAAATGCTCAGTATTGCACACTGATCAACCGTGACTTTGCTCATTATGATAACACGTACAGTTCATTCATTAGTATTAAATATATAATGCTTAAAAGTCTACAGGGGCCCATTCAGTCCCACTGTGTATATACATACAACTCATAACTCACAGTACAAATGAGTTATATAACTTAATACATTAAAGCCTTATGCAGACGTGTTTCAAAGCCCCTATTCAATCCCATTGCGAACACACAAACATCAGTGCATTTTCATATGATTATAAAGTCATCCACAAATCATGACAGTCATCAACACACACAGCAGACACACACATTTCCTGACGTGTGTATGTTTCTATTTCTTTTTTTTTTCTTCCAGTGGAGATCAGTAAGCCTTCAGCGTCTTTAGAAAAGGAGGCCAGGAGGGCTCTCTCTCCCCCAACTCCAGTGCCATCTCAACCTCCTAAATCCCAGTCGCTCCCCTGCCCCGTCCCTCCAAAACCCCAGGTTCCCACTGCCACTGCGAAACACCCGCCCCAACCTAACCCACCCCAACGATCCCTGTCACCACCTACTCCGGTTCCCGTTCCCCAAAAATCTCCCTCTTGCACAAACCCACCATCTCTCTCCAAAAGCGCCACCTCACCCAAGGCACCCCAGAGCACAACACTTACCTCCCCTCCTTTTTCGTCGAGAACCACCCTGGAAAACTCTGGTTCAAGAGCTCCAGGGCTTTCCAGCCAGACGCCATCCTCCCAGCGAGGCCTGCCTCCCCCAGCATTGCCTCAGGACGAGCCGCCCTGGATGGCCCTGGCCAAGAAGAAGGCCAAAGCCTGGAGCGAGATGCCCCAGATCGTCCAGTGACGGGCACAGGTTTCAGTCAGGACACGGAACCATGCTGGCTCACAAAAGGCCCAAGTGGGTCCGATCTGAAAGTGGCAGAGAGTCTGGATGGACCAGACCCAGACAGCATTTGCACACATAGAGCTGTTGTTTTCTGTTGTTTTCTTACTTCCTGGTGTCTATCCTGGCTTAAGTCTTCGGATTGGTACAAACCCTCCAGTCACAGCTAAAGACAGGCTCAGATTAACTCCTTCTTTCTTTACATCCTTACATGGTACACATTCATGTTTTCTAAATGACAGGGTAGGACCCCAAAAGTTAATGCGTCTTACGTGAGGTGGATCCATATTTTTTCAATACATTCTTAGTGTGTTATAAGGTGCCTGAATGAGAGAAAATACCTGTAGTCTTACAGCAGCAAATATCATTTTCTTTTATCCAAAGTAACTGATAAATTCCATTAGATATCACTAAACATTTCAGGGAAGGGAAGAAAGAGAGATTTTATAAAGAGGATACTTTATTCACAGAACGTTGGTCAGCCTCAGTGTGTGTGTGTGTGTGTGTGTGTGTGTGTTTACTTTAAGGCTGTGATACATTTTCACATTTTGAGGAATGTGGAAAGTACTGTGACCAGAGAGGTAAACGGTATAACATCCAAATTAAGCCGGAGAAGAATTTGTTGAACTAACTGCTGCTGGTCATGAGTTTTGGTCAAATTTGCTGATCCATGGTTCCTTTAAACTGCTGTCTGTGTAGCAGGTTCTTTAGACAAATATATTTCTTGTGACATGATCCACAGACACTAAACTAATGATGTTTGTTTTCGTTGGCGCTGTGCTGAGTGCGTCCAACATGTTCCAGGTTGTCAGTGGAAATTAGATTTTTAATTTTCTCGCTCGATATTCTGAATAAATAAATGTAACTGAGTATCTGTCAGCACCCCACATAAACCCATTATCTCCAAAAAGTCATCTGTTCGGGAATCATGGAAAACGATCATCACATTGACTTTCGTGTGTTTTTAATACTTTTCAGTGCATCGTTGTGTTGGCAGCGTGATGCGGGTTATGAAAACACTTTCCATTGTAAATTAAACCGGAATTAATGGACCGCTAATTAGCCACTGCTGCAGGATGCAAAGCATCACTACAGGAAAGCAAGTTACACGGCTGAAAGGTTTCTTTGTATCAACTAAATCCTATCTATCTCATAGTAACTACATGATTTATGCATTTTGCTTTATTTTGTATTGCCTTTTGAGAGTTTGTCTTGTACATAAAATGTAAAGTAAATGAAATCACCTTTTCTGGGGTTGTTTTTTTTTTTTTAAATCATCTCTCTGTTTGTCCATGCACAGTTTCTGCAGTGGGATTATAAAGGAAATGTTTGGGGGTTTTTTCACAGCATAAAACAGGGCAGCCGTGGCTCAGGAGGCATCTACTAATCACAGGGTTGGCGGTTCGATCCCCAGCTCCTTCTGTCTACATGTCGAAGTGTCCGTGGGCGCTATATAAATGCAGCCATTTACCATTTCACAACAAGACGTCCAGCCATTTGGATTTGAAAGTCAATATGCCTTTCATGCACAAAACATGATTGTGTAGAGCACTCAGAAAACATCAGCATGGATGTCTTGTATGTTCCAAGTAAAGCCTTTTTCATTTTCTAACCCACATGAGTGTCTGGACCTGATATTTTTCTGTGCCAAAAGAGTATTTTTTATAGTGATGTTATCAGTATTTCTGTTCATTCTTTCTAGCATAGATGCTGATGATGGTCGTAGCTACCACTAAAGAGACTGACGTCAACTCCTCTGTATTTTGTTCTAGGAATTTTGGAAACCTCAGGAGAGTAAACATTCTACAATTGAAAAGGCAAATAAATGAGACTTTTTTTGGACTCTGTTTCAAGCTCCCAAACAGCCTAATGTTCTGTTAAAGTTCATTTTAAAAGGGTTCTCCAATGATTTAATATTGCTCTTCCATGAAGAAATGGTACTGATGAGTCATAGATTTTTTTCTTTTTGAAAAAGGTCAAAATAAAAAGCACTAGAGACAGAGAGATCCTGACTCTTAGTCCCCCATATGGGTCAAGGTTCAAAAACACTGGTTCCTACATTTCCCATAATGCACTTCGCATGCCATTTTTCATTAGACCCCCCATGACTGATAAATGTCATGTCTTTCAAACTCCACACCTCAGTTTGTGACGCAGGCATTCTATTAAAAATGTGTAGTCTCCGAGCCCAAGCCGAGATAACCCGATGACATCGTAAGGGTTATTTGTTAGACTTTAGAAAGCTCCTCCACTGTCACAGAAAACATTATACAGTCTCTCTTACAGGCTCAGCAGCACTCCCTACGATGAGTAAACTTTCCTCTATATGTAAAATCAGTGTCAGCCTCTTTAAACAACACACTAAATTCTTAAGTACTCATGAAAGTTTAAGCAAATAATTGATAATAAATTGAATCAACCTAAATCATTCTAATGAGACTTATTTTATTACTTTTAACTAGTGTCTCACTTTCATTGAACAGAATTTACATATTTGTTTGAATCTATGATACTGAACACTAATTAAAACTCACTCCATGATACAATAAATGATACTGACACTGAAATCCTTTTAAAGTGGTGATTTTCAGTACTTTGAATTCAATCCCCCATCACCAAACAGAGTGTCTTGAACACATACTGTACAGTCCTGGCATCTACACAGCATGCCCATGTGTGATGTGTGTATCTGACTTTCTCCGCGTGTGTGGCCAGAATGTTTGAGCCCAATGTTTGTGTGTGTTTGCAGAGCATCAGTGTGTGTGCAACATGAGCAAATGTTTGCATGTGTACGATTAATGGTCTGTGTGAGTGTGCACATGCAGGAAGCTGTAATCAGCGAGAGGGCTGCTTAAACTCCCCAGATGTCTTTTCTGGGTGAGTTAGGTAATGCCGCTGCTGCCCTACTTCTGATACACGCACCATCACGCACGCACACGCGGCTCCAAACTGGACCAGCCAAGATGTACGATGTGTGTGTGTGTGTGTGTCCGTGCCAAGTATCCATAGCGATGACTGCTGGGTGCTGACCTTCTCATTTACAGGTTATATAACCAACCAACTTGGCAGGAATCCGAAGCACAGAGGTGAGGAGACAAGAGGGAGGAGGGAGGGGGGGCATTAATGTCCACTTAGGGCACTGCGATCTGTAAGAGATCACAGACAACTTTTAAAGACAGACAAAAAAAAACCAGCTCATAATCCTGCTGTGAAAAACATCTTGTTAATGTTAAAAGTAATAACCGATCTCATGATTGTGTGTTGAAATCACTTGAATGCCAAACCACTCCCGTGTCTGATAGTATTTGTGTCAGACATTAAATGACACGTCTCTGCCTAGAGGAATGAGTTTAAACAGGTAATGTGAATCAGCCACTGTACTATTATTACTATATTGTGGTTGGCAGAATATTTAAACCTGCATTTTTGGCCACGTCAGTGCAGCAAAACCAAGCTGTAAACACAACAATGAACCATTATCACCTTAAAAAGTTGGCGACCGTGTTAGCAAACCGTTTTAACATATTCAGCAGATGCAGAGCGACATTGGCGTACATTTGGAGTCCAGTTTCCGGCCTGCTCTGCTCGCTTAGCTGTTTTGGTCTCCACCGCCTCCTAAGGGAATAGTTTGGCTCTTTAGCCGCTAAATGTCCTACTTTGTCCACCGGCTAATTGCTAACTTTCTCCCCCAGAGGTTTTCACTAAAAACGCTGATGAGAGCGGTGAGACTGAACCATGACTGCAGCCTGCAGTTGCTGGCCATAAAATCATGAGCTGAAAGACACTAAAACGCTGTACGGCTTTCTATACATCTCCGTAGAGCTCAAGGGTACTGCAGAGAAAGGTGATAATTCTCTGTGAATTCATTACTACACTTACAAGTAGTCAGTGTGATCCATTGCTTATATAAAAGTATTGATAAGTGCAGCTTTAAGGACCTGATACAATTGCAAAGTAGCTGAAAGCTTAACGTACTGTCTGTTATCAGTTTGAGGTGGCCATTTAAAGCTACATGGCTGTCTTATTTGCTGTCAGATAGGTTGCTAAAGCTTCACTGTGTTATCTTTATTTTTTTGGACATGAGACGATGCAACATCTCTCTGGCAGCTGGCAGAGGAGGAGCTGGACTTCCACGGGAAACACAGCACACAAAATAAACACTCTGCATGCTTTGGGGTTTGGTCAGACTGGCCCAACCTCTGTGTACGAACTGGAGTGACCCTGGACTGGGTGAGGTCGGATTCTCAAACTGCCATTGTTCCCAGTGACATTATACAGTAGCTGACCATTTGATCACCACTGTGACAGTGAATTTCAATTAACACAACCACGCCAACACTGGCTGGTTTAAACCTGCAGGAAAAATGGACCTGCCTTGCCATCGGTGAACACTCTGTTTCCAGTGAGATATTTGAGAACTGTGCAATCAATGAGAACATTATCTTATGTACAGCTAATGACAGATTACAGGTCCTCCTCACCAGATTCAATCGTACTCTTTCCTATTGTTTGTCCTTCTCATTTCATTACACGGAACTGTCACATAGTCTGAATGACTGCTATTTGTACAAACTACTTTACTGTATATATCAAGACATGACAGCCACACTTATAGACACTACACATGAATTCACAATCATCATGAAATAAATTACTGGCGGTGACTGTAGTTTCTGGGCAATATGACCTGATTGATATCTTTGCCTGTACTTTCTCTTTACCTGTTTGTTTGTGTCACACGTGCTTTTTAATAAAAATAACTTTGATACTTACCTTGTTTAAAACTAGGAAAGATTTAAAATGTCTAAATTAAAACCAATCAAACTAAGTAATATTGTAAATGAATGAACAAATAAATACATTTAAAAGGGGATATCAGTACTGTTTATTCATACCTTTCAAGTCAAAGCTAACTTCTTCGAAAAAATGAAGCCAGTTATTGGGTGACTCACCAGTAAAGTCTCTCACAAACTCTGGAATAATAATTATTTTATGCTATTCATTTAAACAGGATTAAGAGTCTACCGCCATGCAAGTATCTCTGCCAGGCTGTACACAGTAGTGCTTTGAGCTAAAAGCTAACGCCAGCATGCTAACATGCTCACAGTGACAATGTTAACGTGCTAATATTTAACAGGTAACGTTTACCATGTCCACCATCTTGGTTTAGCATGTAAACATGCTAACATTTGCTAATTAACACTTAACTCAAAGTACAGCTGAAGCTGACCGGGTTGCCATTAGCTGTGCAGGTACAAACGTACTGGACAAATTGTAATTTTGACCTGATGATGGCGCTAAAGTCAGGGCATCGCCTAAGTTATTAGGAATGAATGTCTGTATAAAATGCCGTGGCAATCCATCCAATAGTTGTTGAGATATTTCAGACTGGACCAAAGTTGCGGACTGACCGACAGATTGTCATTGCCACTGGTAGAGACACCCTGCTAGTGTGGCTAATAAGCATGCTACATGACTGTTATTAGGAGGTCACATTTCCAGTATTAAAAGAACTGTTCAGGTTGCGGAGGAATGACTTGCTGCTGTTCTTCACTGTGATGCTTAACACATAATGAGCTTTTGACTGAAAGTCTCAATTTATATTGATTTGTAGTTGAGTGATTGTCAACATGTCAGTCCACGAAGACCGACCTGTGCACTGGAAAGAGTCTAAACAGGATAGATCCTATACACTGAGTAGAGGGTTTGATGACGGACATTGACAGTATGCAAATATGCCGGCCTCATTAAAGCTTCTGTGCCTCTATATTTAGAGGCACTGGCATTGGCATAAGTAGGCCTTTCAAACCTTTAAGAGTACTTATAGGACTGCAGCGAGCTAAACTTGCTAATCTGCAGTGTAATTATACTGAAGAGCTACAAATAAAGAGTGAGCCAGGAAGGGAAGGAGACACTGCTCTTTCCTACTTGTATCATTACACTTGCCCTCCATCTCTCTTTATATAATACTTTTTGTAAGTTTCTAAATCTGACGAAGTGACCTACATTTGCATTGCTTGCATAAACTGTCTGTCTTCCTGTCTGTCTGGCTAGTCCCTCTCTCTCCCTCTCTCTCTCTGTGTGCACCTCTGTCCTTCGGCTGCACATGACCTGTCTGTGTGTTTTTCCTGTGGGCGTGCAGCTCAAACGTATCGGAGACATATGGACGTGTGAAAACAAGCGGTCACGTTCCCTGGTTTTTAGTCCCAAAAAACCAAAAGCGTGAACCTCTCTCTCTCTCTCGCTTCAAATCCACATGTAAGACTTCTTTCACACATTCTCTCTCTTGCTTGTTTTCTCTCTCCATGTGTCGCTTTTGTTCTCTTCAACAGTCTTTTCCTTGGCTTCTCACACTTGTTTACTCTGCCGTGTTTATCCCTCCACCCCACCGTCCTCTTTCGCGACAAACTATTCTGCTTGAATCTGCGTCCATCAGTAGTTTGCAGACTTTTCTCCAGAGACCGTCTACTTCAGAGGAATGTTTTCTTGACCCAAATTGGTTTTGTGAGCAGCAGTGCAGATTTTCTCTATCAACCATAGGCTCTGGCTATAACCTCCAAACCTACAGCGCTTCATTCAGCCTACCTTCTCCTGCCTGCTAACTTAATACTAAATGTAGATGAAGAGTAACTCCACTCTAAAATCCTTAATGTGAGTGGTTAGCTGACACAGGAAATACTTATGAAACAAATTCTGGTCACATTACCAACGTGTGAACATGTGAGCCGGTGTTGAATTTATCTAACTTAACCTTGCTCAATTTGAAATGTTACTTCGTTCCTCCTCTCCTCCACTCTGCAACTACTTTTTTTTTTTTTTAAATCACACAGTAGGTCACATATGTTCTAGGTCATTTGTGAGAAAAACTCCCTACTAAAACTATAACTATTAGTTGACCATATGTCAAAATTAGCCAGGAGTAGGAAAGTAAATGTAAAAAGATAATCACTTATCTAGTTGCACAAATAGCCGCTGTGAGCTAGTAAAAAGTTACCAAAAATCTGATTTCGATTTGCAGATGAAAGAAAATTCTATTAGTTTCAAATAAATAAATAGTTCTGTTTCCCCGTTTCCAGTCTTTATGCTAAGCTAGGCTAACCATTGGCTGTAGCTTAATATTAATCGTACAAACATGAGTGGCATCAATCCTTTTACAGTATTGTGTGAAAGTAATCCTTCATGTTTTTGTCATTCTCTGAAAAGCCTTGTGAAGCTACGGTTGTTGTACTTGCATGGAAATCTCCAAACTGGAGTTAAACGGTTTCAACAACAAAATGTTTACTGAAAATGCTGACTACCTTCCACATCACTCACCTCATAGACTATTGTGCTTTGAAAGAGCTCAGATGACGCTGAAGGGTTTGACTCATCTTGTGAATTACTGAACACAAACTCGGGGATGTAACTTTCTAAGAACCTCAGCCAGCCCTGAAGAACACAAACAAAGGGGACGTCAGACTCTCATCCAGTCCAGTGTGTTCAGAATCCCATGCAGGATCAAGGACACAAACCATTTATTCACAAGTTGTAGCGTCAGACAGTACTTTTGCAAATGAAATGTATACTAAAGTTTTACTATCAAAAACAGACATGTACAGAAAACCTCAGAGAGATGTCAAGACATACATACATTCATCTTGTGCGAATTCACCCACCCGGACACGTTTAGAGGCCATGGAGTTCTACAGGAGATTAACAGGCGTCGAAAGAAAAAAAAGCAGGCAACGTAGTAACTGAAGTCAACGCAAATATTTGAAAATATGAGGAGCGCTTGGCAAGGCCTTCTTAAGACGCGAAGATTTTTAGAGGCCAAATCGTTAGCAAAGCAAGAATGTTATATCATGTGTGTTTCGGTGAATGCGCTGAAACTGAAGAGGGCATACAAGAGGTCATATGATTTGCTTTCAAGAAGCTGTTCAGTTGGCCAGGTAACATAAATCCTTCAAAGTGCTCCTTCAAATAGTTCAAATATTTGGGAACAGTATCAAATACATCGAAACTGTTGACTTTACAGCTTTGCAGTTTTAGTTGAGGAGTGACCTGATGTGTGTGAAGTGTTGATGGAGATGGCGCATTTTAACAGGGGGCGCACATTTGAAAATAAGCACATCTTGGCGCACTGATGATATACATTATTTGTTTGGACTCTCAAGTTACACTTTCAGCACAGATTAAACAACAATGACAGGAAAACAACAATATTAGGAAGCCTATCTCCCCCCCCCCACCACCCTCTCTCTTTGTGGAAGTGCTCTAGGAGGATGCCAGAGGTAGTTACACTTCTTCAAAAGGTCAATGATTGGATTCTGAAAGGTCAAGATATCGATGGGCAGTAATCCACCCTCCTACGGCTTTTGCATAGCTGGATAACAAAAGATCAAAAAGATCCAACTTCACTGAACAAACGGGAGGCCATCGCAAGCCATTTCCGAGCACAAACCGACGACAGTTTACAGGAAGTGTGTTAGTGGGCAACTCCGGGATGCTCGGTTAACCCAACAGTAAAAATCACAGAGGCTGGTGTCGGTGCCAGTTAGTCGGCATGATCAAAGTGGTCACGAGTGCTACAAAATGATTTCATCTAGCTGTTACAGCATCTTAAACCCACCCTGAACTGTAAGGATTCAGTACTTGCCACCAAGACAAATGCCACTGAGTTGACGTCCCAGCTGGGTCATAAGCTTATAACCCGTGCCGTTTCCTAATTAACACCTTCTCTTCTGAAATCATCTCTGTGATAATCCAAGCATATGGAATCTCATCAGTGATGAAGATATTCTCCCATTTCCAATGTTAAGAAGCATAAAAAAAAAATAAAAAAAATAAAAAAAAATAGTAGCAATTGGAGTTGTGGTAATTGCGGTTATTAAAATGAGTCAACCCGGATTGCAGGGGATGAAGCTAAGCGGGTTGTTGGCCAGTGCGGGAAAAAGTCAATTAAATCCCACAACGCCTTTCAGTACCTGGACTACGGTGGAGTTGTCTGTGCTGAGACAAGTGACTAGCATTATTACAAACATGACTCCAATTAAATTTAACCATCCGTTATGTAATCTGGTTCCAAGAAATCCTACACATGCGGTCAGTCTAATTAAAGCACAGTTCGACTATTTGGGGAAATAGGCTTATTGGCTTTCTTGCCGAGAGTATCTGTCCGTTAAACATACGAATATACAGCCCGCAGATGTTTATCTTAGCTTAGCATAGCTGCTAAAAGTTTTCAGTTTCATGGTTAACAGAGAACAAGCGCAACGCATTCTAATTGTACCATGGGAAGAAAATCAAATACTGTCCGTAACAGTGGATTAGATGAATTCAAACTGACTGCTGCTTTTGGGGGTGAGCATTTGTTATGAAAATGGTTTTGGATAATATCACTTCAGCAGTCAACATGGGATCCGTTTCATAGAAATGGGGGAGGGGGGGGGGGAGAGATTATCTTAAGATGTTATTTAGGAAACCCCAGTTTGCCGCACAAAACCTTACCCATAGTTGCCACTGCAGTTTATACATCAAAGTGAAAAAGGAAGACGTCCAACTTAAGGCACTAGAACTGCGGTCACAGATGAACAATAATTCACAGATATCAGTTTTAAGCCAAAGTCCATTTTGGTGTCATGTTTCAACATTTTTGATGGGAACTCATAAATCCAAATTAGAAATGAAAAAAAAAAAAAAGGGCAGCGAGAGGTTTAACATGTAGAGGGCTTTGCTGTCAACGATGATCTCGTTCATCGAGGGAGTTTTTACTGTTTTGCTTGGAACTTTTGCCTCATGTTCACAAATATAACAGAAAATAATAGGTTCACTTATAACAGAAAATAATAGGAATTTATGCGATTTCAATTTAGGTGGACCTCTCCTTATCAGGAAATCTTGATCTCTGAATCAGGAAATATTGATATGCTTTTACACTGAAATATGTGATATGCTTTTACACTAAGGCTGTGATTCCGTGTCCTGCACTTTGAGCTTACTCATCATAGCTTCTTGGTGGTTACCAGTTACGATATGAGCAAACATTACTGGGGCAATTATTTTGTCCAAGGTGGAGAGATAGTTGAAACCAATTACTTTGTTTTGTCAGTAGTACTTTGTTAGTACAAATGCTTCTTAAGTAAAGCAATAGAATTTAACAATTGCGGTGAAAACTCATACTGCATCGATATAATATTATGGGGAAAATATAAAAAAAAAACCATTGTGGTTTTGTACTTTATCAGTTTCTCCATTTTACAGCATCACATGGCTTTGGCCCTTTCAATAGAAAATAATAAATGTGGATGAGTTGACAGGACACTTCCTCTACACTAAACACAGAAAGACAAAAAACACCAGTGAGCAAAGACAATTATAAAATACAACGAACCCGAGTGACATAGAAACATGTAAAATCAAACACGTGTATATAAAATAGAGGATTTTGAAGGGAAAGCTCAACAAGCTCTTGCGTTTTCCAGAGATTAGCTTTTGCCATGTAAAAACAGTCATGTCACAGACATCAGCAAGGCCTCAGTGTTTTTCAAACAACACACTTTTGCTCAGAAATACATTTGTGGGTATTCTCAAAACGTGTTTCTCTTGTTTTATTCCCAGTTCTACTTATTTCCTTTGTGTGAAAAACCTGTTGTGTGAAAAACCTGTTCCATGAATGTAAAAATTTCCATAAAGGATGATGAATGATGAATGAAAAATGAAAGCCTTAAAATGAACATTGTCTGTACTACTTAACATGTAAATGTAAAATGTCCCACACCAGGTTATTCTGTGGTTAGAAGGCACCGGCCTTTACTCATAGCGCACAGCAATCGGACTCATATGAAGGGTGTTGGCCTGCTAGGAGAGCAAATAGGCTTACACTAGTGACCGAGATTTATCTTTATTCAGCGGTAATCCAAAGTATTAATAGTGGACATGCATATCCTGAGGCTTCTTTCCCTTACTTTAGGTGGAAGTGCAAAATAAGTCAGAATAAATACACATAATTGTATCACAAATCCAGATGTTAAGAATGATTCCACTGCTTTCTACATTACTGACAGGTTCTCTTTACACCTGTAAGCGTTACAAGTATCTCAGCAAGTCAACATAGCTCGGCCAATAAAAATACTAAATAGATTTGGGTCACCAGTGATCAAAAAAAAATAGGTGGTCTGGGAGAGAATCTGCCCTCAACTGGAGTTTGTCCCGGGCAGTTTTCAGTGGCAGCCATGTTGACTCCTTACCCCCACCCCCCACCCCCCCCCCGTTGATGGTGTTTTTTTGTTTTTTTTACAGTAATAATGCCCTACAGTTACCATGGTATTGTCGCTGATGTTTGGGGTCAAACGTTAAGTTTAAAAAGCCTTTGGAAGGTGAGCAGCTCAGCATCTCTTTCTGTGAAATGTAAACAATGTCACTGCATGCATAAATAATGACAAAATAAATAATGAAAAAATTCCAACAAATAAAAAATAAAAATAAATGAATAAAATTCAAGAACAGGAGCCTTAACGCAGACCACTGTTAAGGTTCAGTCCGTTGTTATTCAGCTACAGGATGTAGGGTCAGGCAGGGACAAAAGTTAAAGGAAACGAGCAAGGAAGGAAGACAGAATAGCTGTCGAAAAATAATTGTTGTTTAAAGTTATGTAAAGGTGGCCAAAGAGGGTTTATCTGTAAATGTCTATGCACATACCATTTACAGATATTTGAATCAGCAGATGAGTACATTTCCCAGATGAAAGTTTCAATCACTGCAATTAGTCATATCTAAACAGTATCTTTCTAATCATTATTCACTCAGCCGTAGTGAGTGCATTTACACAAAACGTCATTGGTCTCTTGTAGAATTTATATGTGCATTTAAAGACATACAGTATGGGGACACTGATTGGTTGAATTAAAGGCAGTTGCCACTTGCAGTAGATGGATTTGAAGGATTCTGAACTGGGGAATTTGTTTTGTCTTTGCTTTAAAGCTATGTTCAGACAGGCAGCTCACTCTCTTTTGGAGAAATCACTCATATCAGACTGGAAAGTTAGTTTTTTTTTAAAAAAAAAAAAAAAAAGGGAAAAAAAAGCCACATGCAACTTGTATGCAAGTGGAACCGCATAGAACTGCCAAAATGGAGGAGGGCCAGAAAGGCAACAGTGGAACGTGGACAAATGAAGACATATCAGCACAACAGCTTGCTGCTGTACACATGGAGATGTTAGACAACAACGTAAACTTAGCATGTGTGCGTTAGCATTGTTACAGTGACATCAAATGTTGTTAAGAGTAGGTGATGATTCTGTTTAAGCCCAATTCTAGTCACTTGGAAATTGTAATGACAGTCATCTTAAGAAATCAGACTTCCCTCCTGCCTGAACGTAGCTTAGTTTTCTGTATGGTGTGAAGAGAATATTACGCATGGAGGATATCTACTCAGTCAGCTCTATATCATCGATGTTGCTGCTTTTTTTTATTTAAAGTTTGCTGTCGATGTGTAGATGGAGTCCGGCGCTGCTTTCTCAATGGGACGGTGCTACAACATCAGCATCGCTTTTTGTTTTTATTTTTGCATCAAAAGGAAGAACAACAGGTCAACTGCTGCTTTGGAGGAGGGTGTGTGACAGGCAGGTTTTCACTGCATATACCAGGTGTCAAGAGCATGTCACCGGTTCCTGCTGTGGGCCATGAAGAGTAGCACCTTGCGAATGCCGCTGAGACGATCTTTCAGAGATGTGAGGGCCAGGAAGGGCAGCTGGGCTCGGCCTTCTAATGGAAGAACAGCTAGTAACCACCAACACCATGGGGGACCGTTAGGACTGGCCTGAAGGACGAAGAGAAAGGAGGAGTAATGCGTTGAAAGGAAAGTTGTGGTGTATTTTTATGCAAACTTTGGCTTTCTGTGTCCAACTATGGGTTGTGCTAACTTTGCACTCACCACCTCTGTTGTGGGGTTGTGGGAAAGGCGACTTGGGAAACCGCGCTTTCCAAATCATCCTCCGTGTTAGATAAATATTTTATAGCTAGTTTGGTTAACCGGCAAGTTTCCTCAGAAGTAGATCCATGCAGTTTGCTTAAATAGCTAATACAGGGAGGCTAATTTCTGTGTCTTCTTAAAAGTTTTAAATGTTTGAAATTATTTATGTAAAACTGAAATGTATTGAAAAATCTTGCCCTGTATATGTTCTTTTGCCAAAGTCACGTCTCCTGAATCTCTCAAATGGGAGGTGGCGAGTGCAAAGTTAGCATGATTCACAGTCAGAAAGGGCCCCAATTGTGAGACCCACGTTGAACAATACCACAGTTTTCCTTTAAGATTATATATTTTCCCTGTGCTGCTGCATTTGTATTTAACAACGCATGTGTCATGACGGCTGCCCCTCTGTCCCCCCCTGACCCATGCATTTCTTAAGAACCTTCTAGACCTGCCATTCTACACCTGTCCACCAGATGCCCTCGGACTTTCCCACCAATCCTGGTCGTCCACATCCACCAGCTCACCTGTTCACATTCCAAAATCATGTTGTTTGGACTACCTTCTTATGCCTGATTGTTAATGTGAAAATTGATTTAGTAAAGTCCTTCTTCTTTGACCTGTTCTGCCTCAGTGTCTGCGTTTGGGTCCTCACTCCTACATTTACATTTAGTCATTTAGCAGACGCTTTCATCCAAAGCGACTTACATATGAGGAAGACAATGGAAGCAATTATAAACACCACAGGTAACAAAAAGCATAAATGCACAAGAAACTAGTCTGTTTTTTTGTTTTTTTTAAAGATAGAAAGGAAGTAGAAGTTAGTGATGGTCAGTTAGGTGTTGAATTTTGTGTGTGTGTTTACCTGAAGTACAGAGTCTTTCCCAGGCATGGGTCCAAAGTGTCCTTCAATGCGTTCCTTCTGCTCGAGCTTCAGAGAGTTGACCCACACCAGGGCCTGGTCGTACACCGTATCATGCAGAGACTGCAGCTCAAGCTGTGCCACGCCCTCTACCTACACACACACACACACACACACACACACACACACACAAATACACGCACACACATTTTTAGCTATGACATATTCGGGTAATTTTCAAGACATCCCTTCTCCATCCCACCACCCCTCTCTGGCTAACTCCAGACCTCCCTCCTGTCATCTCTTTTCTTTCTCCCTCCCTCTGCCCACACCTTCCACCGCCTCATACCTTAACATCCTCCAGGTACTCTATATCAGCGGTGTTGTATCCATCCCTCTCCCTGTGCTGAATGACTTTAAACCTCCGTCTGCCAATGGTGTCCACAACTGAACGACCATCAGAGAAGAAGTTCACATCGCGGATCTCCAACAGGCACCCGTAGTCTGCAAACCTAGAGACAGGAGGAGGAAGAGGGCCCTAATGTTACACTTCCTGGATACATACTCCAAAATTCATGTATTAAAACGCATAACCAAGCGCACACAGGTACTATGCTAGCACTGACCCTTTGAGGTCGTCTCCCAGACACATGCCAAAGCAGTTGGTTCCCGTCTCCATGCATCGGCGAATCATCAGCCTGTAGCAGGGCTCGAAGATATGGAGAGGACATGGCACAGTGGGGAAGGCCATGGTGCACACAAATATAGGCACATTCTTGTTAAGACTGATGAGAGACAAGAACAAAGGAGAATGTGTTTAATGCGGTGAACAGCAGAGTCACGGTATAAGGTAATAGAACATTTCTTCTGTTTTCAAGGTCAAGAATGAACCTTTGTTCTCAACTTTTAAGGCAATGTGAGTGAAAAGTCCTTAAAATGCTCACAAAAACGGAAATTTGAACATCTACAAATCCATAACAACTGGGCAAACTCCTTCTACACCGCTACACAGCAGACCATCAGGCCGAATGTCAAAAAAATAAAATAAATATTGGCTACTGTGAGAGTGAATCAGTTTTGCTCCAGTTTAAGAGAGGTTATTTATTGGAGACACAGGTTTGTTCCGGCCTCCAGGAAAGTGATACTTGATGCCTGACGTGACGCACGCTAAGAAGTCAGTGTGTGAGACGTGTGTGTTATCTACAGTACAGTAGGTCAAACAACAGAAGAGGATTTTCGCATTGGCAGTGTTACGTCAGTCACAGATACTCAAACACAAGCCATAACCTATGAGGAGATTAGATTTGACAATAGAAGAGAAAACAGACTAAATAGATCATACAGAACAAGTAAAATCAGATAATAAGACAGTGTAGAAGAGGACACAAACTTACTTGGAGAGCTCAGCCATCTCATCCTGGTGGATTTTCTGCCTTTCAATGAGCTCAGAGGGAAGATACTGAGATATCAGGTTCTCCATTAATACTGTCTTACAGTACTGCCTCTGGACCAGGTACTGGAGAGAGATACAGACAGAGGCTATATCAGAAATATGTTTATAGTAGAGAGATGCACCAATCTTATACGCCGGATCCATATCGGCCCCCGACAGCGATCCTATTGAGGTATCAGGTTCTGACCTAGTGGTCAGGTATCAGCCATCACATAACCGATCCAAATTAAACTCAGTTTCTGCGTCATTGTCATTATAAAATTCAGTATTTCCAGTATCAGTTACATTCATTTCAGTCATGGCAGGCCACCAACTCTGTTTTTAGTTCCTTAGCAATCCCTGGCGTCATGTTACCTTACATAAAAAATGACCCCAATGAGTTCCACAGGGAGATACACAGATTTTAAATTTGGGGAAAAGAGAGCACTGGTATCAGAATTTCTATCGGCAAAGAAAAAGTTGGATCAGTGCATCCCTACTGGATTCGGTTTAGATCACACTGAATGGTGCCTTATGGAACGATGCATGTTATAACACCGTAGGGGAGTACTACACCGCCTACCTCAGACAGCTCTTCTTTACAGAGTGGACACTTTGGGTTGTGGTCCAGACATCTCTTCAGACACTGAAGACAGAAAGTGTGACCGCACGGCGTCGTCACTGGCTCATAGAAAAGTCTGGATGAGAAACACACAAACTTAAACACTGCAAAACCATGGACACAAGAGTGTATGGCTCATAGCCTCCCATTTGGGAAGTTTGAAACCAGAGAATATTCAGCATTTTGCTTCACTGATACTGCCTGAAAGTTACTAAAATTATTCATTGATTATCAAAATGTGTGTGCGTGTATATATATATGAATAAACGAACATATATACACAGTGTACAATATTACATTGTATAATGTAGTTCAGGCTGTCTGTTGGTGTTAATGTCTGTAGTCTGGTCCCACACAGGCTACTAGCCAAGAGAAACACTCTTTTTTTATTCTCTCCTTACAGGCTGTTTATTGATGCCCTAAAAGCTACTGTACATCACATCATTTTATTACAGGCTATATAACTGTCAGGGGCAATTTAGCACACGTTACACAACTGCTTATGTATTTAGTGCATGGTGTATGACTGTTAATAAAGTTTTAAGTCTGAAGCAAGCTGTAAAGCAAATCTCACCTCATACAAAGAGAACACTCCAGATCTGCCGGGTCCATGATGTCACCAACAACAGAACTCAATGGATCGGTCACCTCTGCTGGCCCTGAATGGCGAGATTATCAAATAAAAAGATAAGACACAAATGCTGCGATTTGGAGAGCTTGGCAACATGCTTGTTTGTGCACACACTCCAAAAGCTCACCAGGCTTGGATCTCTTGCGATCGTCGCTCCTCTCCTGTCCTCCCTGCTCCACTGCGCTCCTCCGTTTCCGTTTGAGGAGGCAACAGTGGTCCAGCCTCCTGACCTCAGGCTTTCCCTGACCTTTGACCTCGCTGCCTTCTGACCACTCAGGTGCAGGCGGCGTGGAGACAAGACTGGACTCCGATGACAACAAGCTGGGACTAAGGGTCTGCAAGAAGGAAAAGGGTGGAAGGAGGGGATAATGAAACCTGATGCCCCCTCAATGATTAAACCGCTGACTACCAGAGGTGGAGCATCTCTTACCTGGAGGGGAGTGTTAATGCTGTTTTTGATGTGTGCTCTCAAAGACAGTACATTGGAGTAGTCCGAGATGTGTTCAGGGACCTGGTCTGTAACTGGAGCCAGGAGATCACTGAGGAGCTGAGAGACAACAACAGACAATGATGTCAATATTCTGTATTCTTATAATGCCACATGCATTTATGGTAATACATATTAATTCCCGATGCTAATTGTCATGTCTTCTTTGCTCTCTTAGGTATTCTTGCTTTCATAATTTGCAATGTAGTTGCTATATGATTAGCGTGCAGGCCGCCACTATTGAGATGTACCTGAATGTACACAAAAGGTGCTGCATTTTTATTTGCCAAGTAGTTTTAAGCTGTCATATACACTAACACTTTCTGATGTAAATAGCAAACAATAAGAAGTGTAACACTGATGTGAGCTATATGAAGATAGGTTCTTTTAAGGGGTGACAGATATTATAACTTATATTTTAAATATAAATCTGTGGGTGTCCACTACAACACTAATGCTGGGTTTACCTTGTGAGCCTCGGTCTTGGCCAGCCTACAGTCAGGCTCTATGGACAGACAGACCAGGTACTCTCTCAGAGCTTCCTCCGTCCTGCCCAATGACACCAGGGCCTGGGCCTTGCGAACGTGGCCCTGTAGGCAAGAGGAAGATATATTAATTATCTAACATCCATATTGGGGGCTGTTTACAGTTTACGAAAATAAAGGGATTATTGCATTTGATTGATTTTTTACTTTGAACCAAGCCACAATTTGTCTGCCACACCTTGGACCAGTGAGGCATGAGTCTGCAGGCCATCTCAGCGTCTCGCAGAGCCTTTTCATAGTGTTTCAGACTGGAGTGGATCTGGGAGCGATTGCTGAACAGTATGTGGTCCGTGGGTGCTGAGGAGGAGAGGAGGGACAGTCAGTTAGTTATGTAGTTGTTACTAACAACCATAGTTAGATTGTTAGCATAACAATAACCTTTCTTTATGACTGATTAATGGTGGAAAAAGTCCATCACAATTTCTTTAAATTGCTGGTTTTTCCCCCCAGTCTTAAACCCAAAGATATTCAATTTACAATAATTTAAAACAGAGCAAAGCATCGGATTCTCACATTTGAGCAGCTGGAAGCAATTCATTTTTGCTTAATAAATTACTTAAACAATTAATCTATTATCAAAAGCAGTTGTAAATAAGTACTCTGTCAATCAACTTATCAATTATGCAACTAATTGTTTCAGCAATCTTTCCTTTACATACTTACCAAGATTCACGACCCCTATCCTGAGGCAACGGTTTCACAACATACTGCTGAATTAAAAAAAATAAATAAAATGCATGGCCACCGCTTGTCTATTTTCATAGAAAGCGGAGTTTACTGGTGATATAAGGTTCCAAGTTATATGAAAGAAGGAATGTTTACAATGTATTTAAGCTTCCTTATTACAACACATGTTATAAAACAAAAAAGCGCTGCCTTAGAAAACCATGCAGCACTATCAAGGTCACCCACATTCCAGGTTTCATAACTATAAGAACTTATGCAAATACCAGTTAGCCCAATGCAAAACACAAGGTAATATTTCCCTAGCTTTTTTTTTACAGGCAAGGGTAGTAAATCACTCCCTGAAATTAAAACAGAAATAGAAGTATGGGAGATTGCCCGATTATTCTACATGACAAATACAAAGATTTTAGGTGACCTACAGGTTGTAGATGTAAATGCACACGCAGCATCAGGCATCATATTTGTAAAAGTAGGATAGAAGAACTATTGTTTAGCACTGAACCTACTGTACAGTACTTATTTTGAACAAAGCTGCTTTGTCACACATGGATGTGCATGCGCACACACACACACACACACACACACACAGACCTGAGGACATTGTACTGACTTGCATTAATTCCCTGGAGGCTCTGCCTAACTGCTGCATGCCTAAACACAAACCTATAGTCTAACCTAGATCCAACTCTAAATTTAACTCTGAAACTATCTCTTAATCCTAAAACCCTAAATAAGAGGTCCTCTGTGGGTGCCAGTTTTTTGCCGCCAAAATGTAATGAATGCATAGCACACACACACACACACACACACACACACACACAAAAGACGCCCAGTACAAACTGCGTGCACGTGCCTTGACCTTGTTCAGGGCATAAAATATATTTCCATAAAAACATATTGATAAATAAGGTAATGTACACAACAGATTCAGCAAGTACATCAAGCACTACCCCCCTTTTTATGCTTTGCTGAGATTCAGCGCACAACCTAATTTGCACAAACTCTTTAGTTAAACAAGTGTTCCATTAGGACTTTTGTGCCTTTAGTTAATAACCAAAACTGAGCCAGAATGAGGCCGCCTTTCAGGATCAGAGATCAGCAGGCCAGTTCTGCAAGTCACTGCAGTTTGAAGCCAGTCCTTCCAAAATAAGACCGCTATATTATTCTTTGTTAATCATTATTTATCTAAACATCTTTGCTAACCATGCAGAATCACTTTGAACAACATCCTGGTGCACACTAAAGACTTGGCGACAGCCCAGGACAATCCCATTCTAAATGCTACCCGGCGCAACAACAGTCAATTTTTGGTTTCTGAGCAGTTCTGGCAGATAAACACTCCACTGGTGGTGACCCAGTGCACAGAGATGTTGGTGTAACTGAAAAACCCTTACGCAATTCAGACTGGTGCGTCTATCAACTGCCAACCGACCGGCCAGGGGAACTCTGGTATAACTCGGAGAGGATTCGACTGTCAGTGAAACAAGTAACTTTAAAGTTACACAACCAGCGTGTTAAGTGACTGAGCTGTGGCAGCAAAACACAGTGAAGTCAAATGAGGTCAGTTCAAGTAACCCAGTCATGAAAGACCTCCGCCACAGAGCCTGTAACACACTATTCAACTTAACTCAATTCCATTTACTTTATCCAGCTTTTTTTGCAGAACAGGCCTACATTTCTACATCAATCAGAGAAAGCAATAGTGTATGTGGGACATAGATCTCTTAAGTAGTAAACAACATTCCCGACTATGGGTCCTAATTAATAACTGCCTGAAAACACCGTTTAAGTCTGTGCACATTGGAGGTTATTTCACTTCTGGTAATCCCGGTCTGCAGATCGCAGATCACCTGTTAAACCCCACAACACCTCTCTGCCTAGATAACACCTCTGGTACTGCTGTGAGCATTAGTGTCCCTAGTGGTGACCTGCAATAATACCCTTGACCTACATTTGCCTGAATCATTGTTTGACGTTACACAATGAGGGAGCTGAGAGAGGCGGGTTACGCGTTTACGCAATGTTTGGTCCACTGGCCCAGCCTCCGTAACCCCGTTATCCAACACATGGCGCGACAGCGCTCGGGTGCCAGCAGCGGCAGCTAACGGTCGCTGCTGCGGAGTGTGCCGCAGCCGAACAAGAGTAGCCCCCATGTAGCGCACTTGTGAAGCGAAGTCACATCATAAGCGTCTCATTATTTCTTTATGGTTTCATGACAGGTCACATGCTATTACGTAGCAAAA
This sequence comes from Coreoperca whiteheadi, assembly GCA_011952105.1. Taxonomy (NCBI): domain Eukaryota; kingdom Metazoa; phylum Chordata; class Actinopteri; order Centrarchiformes; family Sinipercidae; genus Coreoperca; species Coreoperca whiteheadi. The sequence goes on from CM022490.1 coordinate 7,730,186, forward strand.
ACGATTCAAACTTTAGGGTAAAAACTAAAAAGTTAAAGTAGCAAAACATATGTACACGCAGTTGTCTTACAACGTTAGAGGCGGCGGAAACATGTTCTGTAAAGCCACTAAAGTTTCTCATAAAAAGAACAGTCCATTGCTCAGTGACCTACCTAACAATATGGCTTGGTTATATTTCTCCAGCGCTGCTTCCATCTTCCTCTCGGCGTACAGCCCGTTGCCCTCCCGCCTCAGCCGGCCGGCATGGTGCGGGGACGGGAACCACTTGGCCAGCAGGTTGCTGAGAACCACGTTCACCCTGTAACTCTGGACGTCGGCCACCCTGGAGCTGTCCCTGCACTCCTTGCACACCACCGGCCGCTCCATCTCCCTCCTCTCCTTCTCCAGGCACCTTTTACAGAAGCAGTGTCCGCACGGCAGAGTCACAGGCTCGAACAGAAAGCTCAGACATATTGGGCAGGAGAAGTCTTCGCACCCGAAACCTGTAGCGCCAACCGCCGCCGCCGCCTCCTGTCTCCCCGGGCTCCTGTTTCGACTGTCACCCCCGCCATGCCTCCTGATAAGACCCGACAGGTACTCTACGAGGTTGTCCAGGTGAACCGATCCCAGCCTCTCTATCTCAGAGGCTTGTCGGTACACATCGAAAGCTTCTGTGAATTTGCCCCCGAAGGCGAGCGCGTCAGCCCGCTTCACCATCAGCTCCTGCCGGCTCCCTGGATCCCCGACACCCGCTAGCTGGCACTCGTAGATATCCGCTGCCAGGTCGAAGTTTTTAGACTGGAAAGCCTCCGCTGCGAGCTGCAGCATACTCTCACTCTCTGTCCCCATGTCCAGAATGCTGTTTGAAGTCTATCCCCTCACACCTATGTGGTGTATATCTGGTCAACACCCCCACTGCCATTCATGTTTAGGTCTGCTGGGAAGTCCTGACAACACTGCACGGTCATGCTCTAGTCCAGGAAGTACCGACATTATTCTCAATGGAGCGGCGGAGGAGGGGAGAAAAAAAACCCCTCTTATGTAAAAGTTGTGTCACGTGATGCCGGCCAGCTGTTCTCATTGGGCGAGTGTAGGGAAACTGTTACAAAACAATCTGCCATGTAACAGTTTCAGTCTTGGGGCAGGAGCCTGTCTGACCTGCATGCAGGACTCTAGTTCACAGACGCGGGTCAGAGTGGGAGCCCATGTGGGGGGCCATCAGAGGTCACTGACCAAATAATACATTTAATTGGTATCACATTTCAATAAGTTACTTCAAGTAATACATTTTTTTTAAACATGGATTTCCACTGTCTTTACTGTGTACTGGAATGCCCCTCCTTTTTCTGAGGGGACAGACCTATACAGTCAAGTTTAATTTATGTACCAAGACATACCTACCAAAGACAACTTCTCAAATTAGGTTTCTTGGGGGTGTGGGCTCATTAAGTGGACATCAGTGATCTATCAGTAATCTGTCCATTTTAGGATTTCCAATTAAAAAGTAACATGGACACAGTGATGAACCCATCAGCACCACTCACACCTGTAACATAGGAACTGTTCCGACTGTTTTAGGTATATTTTAGGGCAGTAAAGAAGGTGTACAGTGTGCACATCCAACTCCAGCGGAGTACAGGTGCAAGAGAAAAACAGCATACAGAGAAAAAGGGGAGGAAGTGTCCATGCTGAAATCTGCAAGCTCCCAAAAATACACGGATGCAACGTTCTCATCGGGCAAAATGTTTTGATGCAGCTGTTCAAGAATGATATGGCACAATAATGAATCCATATTGTGTGTGGGGGGGGAGTTGCCTGTTATGTGACAGGTAAAGCAGTTATGTGACGGCCACCAAACTGCTTTACATAACTGTGACAGGGCAAAAGTCTCCTTTACCAGAACACTGAAGTTTAGCCAGCTATTGTTGCATAAAAACGTTTGCATAATGACAAAACTCATGCCGAGTGACAGCTTACTAAACACACTGACAATTATCTTTCAGTGAGACTGTATCATAGTGTAATTTAAGTGTCACCTACGATGTTAGAACTGCTAGTAATAATACAAAATTCCCAGTAATGAATATTTTAAAAACTAGTACTGGTTGTGCGATTATATATAGGCTACTGTATGTATATTAAGTGTACACGGTGTTCCTGTTGACTGTGATGGCATGGTGCTTGTAGCGTTATCGAAGGTGACAGTTAAACAAGACTACGTAACCATGAAAGGATGAATAACACATTCCTTCGCCTTGCAAATGAAAAACGCACCTACGCTGCGACATTCTTACTTGATCTGGTAATACCAGTAGCTTATGGTAGGTTAGCTAATGATGGCAAACTTTAAACAGATATTGCTAAGTAACTGACATTACTGAGTCTGTGTCTTGACTTCATATCTCGTCTCTACATTTTAGTATTTGGCGTGCTCCTGTAGGCCTAATTGTGACTTTTGGCCACAGCGGCTCGTGTTCAGAAGTTACACAGTCTATAAAGCGTTTAATTACTCCGGTTTAGGGATTGTGCTTCAAATTGTTCTGATACTAGACTACGCGGTATTATTAGCCTTATCTGAACTAGTATATCCTGCAACCTCAAAATAAAACCTGTTTCATGACAGGCTTTGCTGCGTGTGTGCGAGTGGGGATTATAGGCTAGTCAGTTGATCAGTGTCCGTGTCAGTAGTAGTCGTGCTGGTAATATAGGTCGGCCGGTCTAGCCTGTGAACTCAATCCCACACACAGACACCGACGCTGACTGACATATACACTGCAGCAGACAGAGACAGACTGACACACATGTAAAAACAGACAGACTGACATATATGCAAATGAGGACACTCGCGGAGTATTATGCCACAGCAGAGATCCTTGTGTCCCTTCACACCTTGAAATTTTGTTGTGTGTGTGTGTGTGTGTGTCTAAATGGGCCAACAGCCACAGACTGTCTGGACATTGCATATTGGGCTGGGACCAGCAGTTATCCTCAAAGTCACCTCACGGACTCTATTATACAAGGTCTTGCTCGCCCGGAAAGAAAGCTGAATATTCATGTGATGGATAACAAGCCTGCGGCGGAGAGGTATCTCATTTCACAGTGTAAATGTCATGCTTCAGGGAATTCATGTTTGGGGGGGGGGGGGGG
>CM022490.1:7733336-7751827 GCA_011952105.1 Coreoperca whiteheadi
TGGTAGGAAAACAAGGGGGGGGGGGAGGGTATTTTTAATTAATATTTGTATTGGTGTTGTGTGGGGGGGGGGGTGGGGGGGGGGGGGGGGGGGATGCATATGCATACGGGAATGAAAGGCATGACAGAATCAAGGTCAAATGTGACAAAGGACTTAAATGAGATTTGGACTTGTGAAAGTCTGAGTTTGAGCTACTGAATGTGCCGAAGGCTTGTAGGACCATGAAAATCTAATTTTTGCCACTTCAAGGAACAGATCATTTTAAATGGTTGTCTAAACAAGCAAAATCAGATTTCTGTTGGTCTCGGTTTGGCCGAGCAAGACAAAGATCAGGTCTGTTACTTGTTAAAATAAGCAGATGTTTTGTGTAAACTATAGCCTTATTCCTGTATTGAATCCCATTAGATGGTAATTATGGAGGTTGATAGTATAACTGCTTTGCTACATTGATGAACGCTGATATCATTGAAGATCAAGTGTCCGCAGATTTCACATCAAAAGCTTATACAAAGACAATTCTTGTGTTTTCTCTTAAAATTGTAACCAAATCCTCTACAGATTTAAAATGCTAATAAAATAGTTATTGAGCCTTCAATTCTTTTTGTGTACATCCTGTTTTGTTTTTTTAAAATCCTCTTTTAGTGCTTTGTGCATCCCCCACCAAACAATTTGTCAAATTTTCTAGGTATTTAACATTTTTGTTTCAAAGAGGGTTTTCTCCCGGAGCGGAGCCTTTGAGAAAGCCTCCAAACTCTGCCTCCTTTGGTACAATTGGTAGAAGTGGTGGACGCAAGCATAACTTGAACCATTTAACCAAAAGCTTGCTGGAGTGGTACACAGACTGCAGGGAGCAACTAAGAGGCTCAACCTGAGCAAACCCAAGTCCCATAATTCTTGGGGTGTGTTCTCATCAATAACTTCCTGATATTAAAGAGGATGATTGCCTGAAGCAACACCATGCCACGCATAACAGGACTAAGGTTGGGTCCAAAAAGATCACTCCCTCATTTACTTCTCCCTATATCTCCGGTCAGATTTCGGGTCATTTAGTAAAATAGGGGGTTCGGACAAAGTCAGTCTACAGCCGTGCTAGCGGCTCTGTGGGGTTATATTTAGGCACAGCAGTGCTTTAAAGTAAATGATAACAGCAGCATATGCCATATGACACAGTGTTAAAATCTGAACAAAGCATCTATTCATTGTAAATACAGTAATGGACAGATTTTATTAGAGAAATGTGGTTCAAAAACGTAAAATGCCTTGATGTTGTTACGGAAAACACATACAAAATAACAGAAAAATCATCATTTTACTTTTTATACAATAGTGCTACAGCCCAAACGGCATAGTAAATCGTTTGCTCTGTCACTGGTTTGAATTACATGTATAAAAACATGAGTAGAGATAAATCAAATCACCTTGTTCATTCTTTGACTGGCACATCCCCACGATTCAGAAGCACACAAACAAAACGCTCAGTCTAAAACAACAGACCGGGTCACAGGACACCAGTTAAAGTGGCCACTTAGTAAGAGAGTGCCTGAGTGCTCACTTGACTGCATTTGTATTTTGGCACAATGGAGGCTTTGCAGCGGTCTCAAATCTGCCAACAACCACTGAACTGGATGATGCTAATGTGTACAGTTTACAACACAGCAAGAGAAAGAGTGATAGAGTCTGAATTTATAGATTTGTTTTTAAGTATAGGCTGCGACACAAGAAACTGTCACGAGTCCGTGTCTTCAGTCTGGTCTTTGGGTACTGGGGTGGCGCCAGCTGGGTAACTATTCTTATCATGTTGCACTCCGTCAACAGTTACGTATGTTGGATGCCAACACCATCAAATCATAACATCATCACAGGCAGATCATCATCATCTTTCATAATATCATATTTGAAATGATTAAAATGAGCGGCATTCGGTGCAATTTACAAAATCCCAAAGAGGACAGTTTTAATTAAATAACAGCCCCACATGTAAATCAATTTTGGATTTTGAGAATGCTCCTCTTCTCCAGATCGTTCATCTCTTTGAGAATCAGAGCCACGTTGTAACGGAGCTCCTGGAATTTAGACACAGGCACCTGAACAAGGAAACAACAATTCACTGACAATGTAACACAGACCAGGCGTCCAGTAGTGCTCACAAAAAAATTTGAATTCCCAGTTTCTGCCCACTGTTCGCACTTTGAAACGTTTCAGTTTCACTAAACTCCGTGCTGACACTCTCCCCGAATACCACCTCTCTTTTCCAGAAGTCTTCTGGGTGTGCATCTGATGTTTAAAATGGCCACTAAAAGAGCTCTTGAAAGTCTAGAAGGCCTTGAATTTCACAATGAATGACTCACGTCTGTTTGACCTCTGACCTCCCCACAATGTGAAGGTGGGCTAGTCCAAAAAAACATGTATTCTAAACTAATACATATGTATGGGATTTTATTTATAGCTACTATAATTTCTGTTCCTGTGGTAAAGGTTCAAGCGGACTGTGAGTCATCACCTGTTTGTAACCGTACTACTAAAGATACATCTGCCAATTAAAAGAGAGGTTTACAAAAAAAAGTGCAGCCATCTCTTCTGTTGTCTGTTTCTTTGTGATTACAGCAGCAGAGACTCTTCAGTCATACTCCGGAACAGATCCGGAGAAGCACATATTAGGTGAACATGAGCTACATCCATCAATAGAATCGGATGTTGCTGCTACTAATCTTCTAACTCTGCTATAATCTGATTACATAACTGCTGCACTAGGTACAACGACAGCTGTGGTAGAAGTCATCCCTCCTGCTTCAGTCCACATCGATAGCCTACTTTGAAAGCAGCATCGCTCCTGCAAATTATAAGGCAGGTATGGAGTATGGCGCCCCCTGTTGAGTAAAGCATCTTACTACCTGTTGATTCCTTTTGCTGTTGTCTGCTCACTCTTTGTATTACGAGTGAATGAATAATTCATCACTAATTGCAATTATTTCCTATGAGCCCATTTGTATGCTTACAACACATTTATTTATATGTTATGTTGTAAATCATTTCATATTGTATTATATTATAATGGTTGTTCATGGGTCATGCAGGCACCAAGGTTGCTATTCTTGGTACAGTATAACTACAGTACTGTGTTAAGTTTATTAAAGTCACATTTTTAAACTGATGATCGCGTCGTTTCTATTGTAATTTGAACTAATAGGTTTGCATGAACAGACAGAAGACACAAGGTCAGAGGTTCAGTTTGAAAAAAAGGGTTAATAAAGTGGATGTAACTCAAAGACATTGGCTACTTGCAAATAGATAGAACAGTTCTATAGTATCTATTCTATTCTGCTATTTTTTGCTTTGTAATAAATGTTTTGTTATAAACTATGTGCAACAAGTAGAACCATGCAGAGACTGTATAAACAAAGAAACAACCCTGTCACAGTGTATCAGAAACACCTGGTCAAGAACAGGTTGTAGGTTAACCTGTAGTTAGTAAATGTTACTTGGAATGGAATAAGAGCAATTACTCCACTGTGATCCTATTATGCAACAACTGAAACAGACCTCCATTAGCCCACTGGCTAACGACTGACTTCTTTCTACCCACAGGCTGAAGATAAACCGGGAATACACACTACAGTGCAGAACTAACACCAGCCATATGGACAAAATAACCATCCATAAGAGCTCTCTGGGTTTCTGAAAGAAAAATCTTTCAGACCACACCAAGACCTTTGTAATGTAATCTGATGTCTATTTACAGAGTTTGCAATGTACAATCAAGAACAAGTACATTGTTTAAGTACCTCAAAGCGGTGAAAGCTCCCGTCCGATAGTTTCATCTGCATCAGAACAGAAGGCTGCAGGGCCCTGGCTAAAGAGCTGTGGAGACAGAGGAGATACACAACGACATCGACGTCATTACACTAAGTTGGAAATTACATTTCTTAAAGGAATGTGTTGAACATTGTCACATCTTTGGATTTTCCTTTGACGGCGGACCTTTCTTTAGTAGGTGTCTGCTTTGTCTGTTCAACCATAGTGACCATTACTGCTCACTACCCACTTCTTCTTGTATTTATTATAAAGTAGAGCCATAGAGCATTTCTCTGCTCTAAGAGAGATGTTTTGTCCCCCCCCCCCCCCCCCAGGAAAGACCTACCAGACACCAAACAACAAATAAAAAAGCTTCAATGAGCTGGTTATAGGTTGAAAAACAAGTGCACGTCTTCTCTCCCTCGGTATATTACCTTGTAGAAATGGCAACATCAACTCTCCATTTAAAGTCTTCTACTTTGGGGAGCTGAGGATCCTTCTGGGATGTCGCTGCCTCTAGAGCTGCACGCCTGCAAATACAAAGACAGGTGTGACGCAGCAATGATACGGTCTCAATGAACGTAACAATAAAGGGCGCTCAGTGCCTAAGAAACTAAGTGTATAAAGATGTAAATTCAACATACCGATTGCCAAAAACCACACTGGAGAAATCTGTTATAAAGTCTTCAGGTACCCTAATTGACAAAGCATAAAAGAAACAACAAATCCAGCATTTGAGCTTGAAATTGTGTCGTCTATAAGCAGGAGTGATAATGCATCAAAACATTGAGGACGTGAAAAAATGACGACCCTTGCCTCAGTTCTCTAAGATCTTCTCTGAAGGCCTAAACAGGGACACAAACAAAACGTTACGTATTAATTTACATGGGATCAATTTTTATTTTTTTACATCTTTAAAAAGTGCAATTCCATGCTAATGAAGAGGAAGCAATTAGCATTTGTTGGCCCAGATACCCACACCTCTGTGGCGAGAAGAATTCTAAATCAATATGTACTGTATTGTTATAGTATACCGTTTTGGCAGTTAGCATGCAAAAGAATGAACAGACTTTACTGAAATTATACCATATGTGCACCAACAGAAATCAGTCAAACTGTGACTTTGGAATCACACCCTCACTCAAACTAGAACAAAAATGTAATACTTGTTTGTTTTTTGAAATCGTTCTGTAGCTGTCCTACCACCACGTGCAATTTATTTACATTCTTGTCAACTGTGAGGAGCTCATTCATTTCCTCTGTGCAATACATTGGGGCACAAGAGGAATTGTTTCACATTTTTGACTTGTCATAGCAGGAAAAGCACAGCTGTAACTAATAACATTAACGATGGCTCTGCTGTTTTAGTGTCCCAGTGAGCCAGCATGCACAATACCAGAGCTGTGTCCAAAGTCCTGACCTTTCCCCTCATTCACTACTCCCTATTTAATAATAATAATAATAATAATAATAATAATAGGCACTCAATGGTTTACTATATAGTGAGCAGTAAATTGAGATTTTGGACACTTATCATATATCATTTCTGACAGGTGTAGAGTCGTGCAACGGTAACGTTTGCATCTAGAAAACGCAGTGCATTGCGGGATTGTTAACATGAAGTAGTGTACATGCCATGGACATTTTTAGGACACTATATAGTGCATACATTACACACTCAGAATTCGGACACTCAAATAAAATGGTAATGGAACACTATATAGTAAACAGAGAGTGAGAGTGAGGGCAATCCAGGCTGACCTGAAGGTGAAGATCGGGGAGGCCAAGGAGAAGTTACATTAACTTCTGTGTGGACTGCAATGTCCCAACTAAAATGGTTCATTGTTATCCTAATAATAAACCGTGGGTAACAAAGGACATCAAAGACATCCTGAATGCCAAGAGGAGGGCCTTTACAGATGGTAATAGGGAGGAGGTGAGGGCCATCCAGGCTGACCTGAAGGTAAAGATCAGGGAGGCCAAGGAGAAGTACAGGAGGAAGCTGGAGTGGAAACTCAGCAGAACAACATTAGAGAGAGGTCTGGAGCGGCATGAAGAGCATCACTGGCTTCAGACTAACTGGCAGCAGAGGAGTTGAAGGCAGCTTGGACAGGGCCAACGAGCTTAATCTGTTCTTTAACAGATTCAACACACCGGCTCCTGCTCATCCCCCCTCTAACTCCGCTGCTGTCTGCCCTCAGGCCCTTGTGAGTCAACTGCTCCCCCCTCCCCCATCTTCCTGGGATTGTCTGACTCCCCCCTCAACTGGCTCTCAGGCTAACAGCCCTCTTCACACTGACATTGATGCCCCCCTCCCCCGCCTGTAACCTCTGCTGTGTGCCTGACCAGGTGAGAGGACAGCTGATGAAACTCCACTCAAACAAGGCTGCAGGCCCAGATGGAGTTAGCCCCCGGGTGCTAAAAGCCTGTGCCCCCCAGCTATGTGGAGTTCTTCAACGTGTCTTCAACCTGAGTCTTCAAAGGGTCCCTGTTATCTGGAAGACATCTTGCCTTTTTCCTGTGCCCGAAAATGCCGCATCCCAGTGGCTCCAAGGACTAGAGACCGGTGGCATTGACCTCCCACATAATGAAGACCCTGGAGAGACTGGTGATGGAACAGCTGCGGCCCATGGTCAGACCCCTCCTGGACCCACTTCAGTTCGCCTACCAGCCCCGGCTGGGAATTGAGGATACCATCATCTTCCTGCTGAACAGCATTCACACCCACCTGGACAAGCCAGCAAGGATCATGTTTTCTGATTTCTCCAGTGCCTTCAACACCATCCGGCCAGCCCTGCTGGGTGGGAAGCTGGCAGCGATGCAGGTGGCTGTCCCCCTCGTGTCCTGGATTGTTGACTACCTGACTGGCAGACCACAGTACGTGCGTCTGCAGCACTGTGTGTCAGACACTGTGGTCAGCAACACTGGGGCCCCTCAGGGGACTGTCCTCTCTCCCGTCCTCTTCCCCATCTACACCACAGACTTCAGCCATCACACAGAGTCCTGCCACCTTCAGAGGTTTTCTGATGACTCTGCTGTGGTGGGATGTATCAGTGGTGGTGATGAGACTGAGGACAGGGCTGTGGTGGGTAACTTTTTCTCATAATGCGAGCAGAACCATCTGCAGCTCAATGCAACAAAGTCCAAGGAGCTGGTTGTAGACCTACGAAAGGCTGAGGCACCAGTGACCCCGGTTTCCATCCAGGGGGTCAGTGTGGACATTGTAGAGGATTAAAAAGTACCTGGGAGTACACATATACCCCTTTTCCACCAGAATGAACCGGGTGCTGGTTCAGAGCCAGTGCTAGTGCCACTTCGGAGTTGGTTGGAATGACGAGCCTTCTAAGAACCGGCTTGTCTTTCCACTAGCTACAGAGCCACCACACAACCAGGTCTTACGTGACTGTATACGTCACATCTTTCCCAGCAAAGCTAGCACGGCAGCGCCAAACACAAACACCATCAACAATCGCGGACGCTGCGTATCTATTGATGTTCGTCGTAGTTTTTACAGACGGAGATTGTAAGCGAGAGTAACGGTACGTACATAACATTTATTTTTAACAACAACATGTCAACTTTAGCCCCACCATTTTGCTATCCTCCAAGCATCAACTTTGCTGATAAACGATCACATTTGCAATTAAATAAAAATGTATTAAGTGTTGGTGTAAGAAGCAGAAGTGAAAACTGTTCGTCTTGTTGGTCACGGTAACCCCGACCCCAGCCACTGAGGTAAGCGGTTCTTAATTCTAGACCAGAAAAGATTTGGTGCTACCTAAGAACCACATTTCCTGGCTCGGAGCTGGTGCTTTGGGTGTGGAAACACAAAGAACCGATTTGAAACTTGGCCCTGGCTCCGAACTAGCACCAGTTCTGCCTCGGTGGAAAAGGGCTAATTGACAATAAACTGGACTGGGCTAAGAACACTCATGCTCTTTACAGGTAGGGCCTCTAATTTCTGAGGAGGCTGAGGTCCTTCAACATCTGCCAGACAATGCTGAGGATGTTTTATGAGTCTGTGATGGCCAGTGCTATCCTGTATGCTGTTGCATGCTGTGGCAGCAGGTTGAGGGTAGCGGACGCTAACAGACTCAATAAACTGATCTGTAAGGCCGGTGACATTGTTGGGGTGGAGCTGGACTCTCTGTAGGTGGTGTCGGAGAGGAGTATGCTGGCCGAACTACATGCCATTTTGGACATCGTCTCCGACCTACTCCATGACGTGCTGGTCAAGCAAACGAGTACCTTCAGCGGAAGACCTATCCTCCCAAAAAGCACCACAGAGTGCCACAGGAAGTAATTCCTGCCTGTGGCCATCAAACTCTATAACTCCTCCCTCTAAGTGTTAGTCGATATGACCATAAGTCACTAAACTGGACACCGATCATTAACATCTCTGCAATACTTGACATCATTGTGCAATATTCTGTATTAATACTACCGTGCAATATACCCTGTTTTCAGTTTAATTTATTGATATCTATTTATACTTCTAGTACGGCTGTGCAATATCGTCTGTCTCATTATAACTGTAATAAGCCACACTTGACAGTTCGTGGACTATTACTTTATACCGTATTATCATCATCAACCGGTAAACCCACTTTGTACTTCTCACTTATATAAATTTTTATACTTATACCCACTTGATACTTAATTTATCTGACCTGTATTATAGTTTATCATATTTTTTGCTTAGTACTTCCATTCTTGTGTGCACTGACGTGATAGTGAGCTGCTGTAACAAAGAGTTTCCCCTCGGGGATCAATAAAGTATTTCTGATTCTGATTTCAGACAAGATACTAGGACCCTGAAACCGAAGCAGCTAAATGAAATTCAGCCGTCCTTGATTTTATTATTTACACCTGTGCTTTTCCTACTGTGACATCGCCAGCACGCTTAAAAATCAAGTGCTTTTTAGTAGGCACAATAGCATTTTTGAGTATACTTGTCACTTTTCCAGTACCAACACACATACTCAATCCCTGCTTAGAATGAATACGTAGTATGGAATTAAGATATATCTTATGTCTTGCAATAGCAACAAAAGGACAAGTTAAACTAAATACGCTAACGATTACTTTGTTCCATTTAGGTGTATTGGCAAGCCATGGCAGTAGGCGAGCAGGCGCAATACCAGGGGCCTAAAACTGACCCACCTGAATCAAATGGAGTCATTAGTTACACCTGTGCTTTTCCTGCCATGACATGTCAAAAAAATGTCTGTTGCAGAAAAGGCCTATCTGTAAGCTGGGGCAATGCTAGCCGCCAAGTTATACCCACGGGCTGAGTTTTGTGGCAGCGTGTCGTTTCCAGCGTTTTGGCACGAGCTTACCTCCTGTTTAAGCGACGACGTGGGGATGCGGATGGCCTCGGAAAGCACTCGGTGCATCCCTGCCACGATGTGACTGAGCCTCTCCTGGGGGACGGCACTGCTCTCTGCGAGCGACCTCATCACCTCCTTGCAGTCCTTCCCCTCCAGGGCACTGACCACGGCTGGACAGAGGATCATTCACAGCCACATTGCACTCGCTTATTGAATGGCCTCAGCTGTACTTGTCCAAAGTGTCGGTGGCTGGGTCTTATCAGAACATGCACGCACTTTGGGCGGGTCACAAGTCTCCTGCAGATGCCGTTATTTGCTACTCTTCTATCAAAACCTCAGTAATTAATTAATACTACTTTTTTCTCCATGTCAGTGGCTTGAGCCATGCATTTACAGAGACAGACCTGCTATGCAGACAGCTGACCAGGTCCGTAATGAGTGACATTCAATCTTACGATAGCTGTTTGAGAGACAATAGCAGCTATTTAACGTTACCTTTCAGTAGCTTTCTGAACATCTCTTGGTCCACATCCTTTAGGTTTTTCGACATTGACTCGATTTCTGGTGGTATCCTGCCTCCCAAAAAGCTGGAGTCCTTTGCATGGTTCGAAGACATGACTAACCATGTGCTAATATGCTGGTAAAATGCACAGGTAACGGATAGCAAAGTGAGAAATGTAAGGACAGTCGTTAGTTCTATTTATGTGACAGCTTCCGCCTTTATGTCGTCACATGACGCTCGCCCCCGGTAGTCGCTGGCGGTAGTCTCGCGGTGATAGCTCCGATCATCCGTAGAAGAGAACGGCTTTGCAAATGGAGGTGGCAGAAATGATCACTATTTGAACGACAAAAGGTTTGTGTTTTTAATGTAGATTGCGTCTTAATTGTAACCTTGCCAGCTCTATAAGCCGTTCGGGTGTGTTATTGTGGGGGGACATATTAGTTAGGTGTCGTTTTGTGGCTTGGAAAACGCAACGTGGACATTTCTGCATTAGCAACCAGCTAACGATGTTAGCTTGTGGTGTGTTCCAGTCACAGGCTGTTCGCCTTCACCCAAGACGGCAACGTTTAATGTTAATAGTTCCCAAACTAATGTAGCTATAGCTGCCCATTTTAAATGCTTGGACTTTCATTTTGCCTTGCCTTTTTTTGTACGACGGTATGTTTTACAGTAAAGCATCTCAGTCTGTTGTCCAGAAAAACTACAATTACGGGAGTTGGATGCTTAACGTGGATTACATGTAACGTTAGCGTCAACAATTAACGCTCACATAGCAGTTTCTTAAACATCCTTCGTTGGTAGAAACAGAACAGTTCTCAGTAGGTCGCTGAAGCAGCTTTGCTCACTAATGTTACCAAAAAAGACGCGATTAGGCAAATGTAATTTAGCTCGAGTAACGTTAATGTTTCAGTTTGCTAGTATTTGGATGAGGAAAAAGTTTTGCTTGGGTGAGTGGCTGTGCGCGACATGTTTTCAGCTGTATTATTAGAACAGAGGTACAAACCGTTGAAAACGTTGTACAAGCAAGGTGAGCTACTTAAAGGCAATTCGTTCAAGTCATCGTAGCTTTTTCCTTCATTAACGTTATATCTGGAAACAGTGTTGGGGGTAACGTTAACGCGTCACAGCCATATATTACTTTTAGTAGTAACGAAGTAATAAACCGCCTTACTAATAGGATTTCGCCAATATGATTACATTTACTATTTGAAATAGTTTGTTTTTAAGAATTCATCCGCACTGCGCCCCCAGAAACAAATGTCCCCCGAAGAGAATCCTGTTTGCCGAAATGCAATGGCTGAGATGGCTGCGGAGTCAGACTCGAGGTTTTAGAAGTGTGTCCACTCCCATTACTTTCAGTTTACTAAAGAAAAGGACAAGAACGCATAATTTAAGTGCAATCAATGTCTTGGGAAGCCGAAGGAACTCTCTGCAGCGAGAAATAGCACAAGTGACCTGAAAAATATCTACCCCTATCTCATAATTTAACTTTGATCCTTTGTCTGCCTGCTCATCCCTGTGTCCAAGGCTATTCATTATTAAAAAGGTCAGGGCTATTTAATTGTTCTGTATCATCACAGTATTGTTAATATAAGTGGGTTATTATTGTTTTATACAAAGTGGTAACCACTGCATGTGATTGGATGCTCTGGAGGAGAGCCTTCATTAGGCTGTACACTATTGCCCGCCACTGGATTTCTGTAATGAAGTGCTATAAAAGTGCGCTTCTGTGCTTTGATTACCCGCTATGAAAGAACATTACCCTCTTCCACTCAACAATGCCTAGTCGTACATCTGCAGCTATTTTGGTGAAAGTAACACAAAAGTGGTGTAATCAAACGTATTAGTCTATTCAGACAGGGATTTTGGAAAGTGACCTTACTTTCAAATGAAAGTAACTTGCCTAACGCTCTGTGAAGTCAATACTGCTCCGATAACAAAATGTTAAAAGCAGTACTTTTGGATTTTTGAGTGTGAAATTTACCCAAAATGATCAGCAATTGCCTGATATTAGACAGCTGGTTACACCCCATTTCCATCGTCCGTGGGACTCCATGGATGAATAAAGAGAACAGGGCCCCAACAGCGTTGGAGGTGGGGGCCCTGTTTATTCCTATGAAAGTTGCTTAGTGTTGCATGAAGCCAGAAAAGTTCGACTTCCGGGTATAAAATGACCTGCATGTTCCCCATCTGTGCGGCTCGTAGAGCAAGCGCGCTAGCATTTCGTTTAACCGCACCTCCCAACAGGGCAGTCCAGGCCATGGGGTCTAGTCCCGTGGTTCTGATCGTTCAATATGCTTAGGAAAATAACTCTGGATTCGTGAACACCTGTAAAACCCAGCGTGCAGTTCAATACAACAACTTGCATTCAATACATGCTACCTCTTTTTTGGAGCGTGCGTCAGATGTGTTAATTCAGTTTGGTGGTGATTGTGGAGAATGTAGCTGTATTGAAAGGTGCCCTGTTATGTTTGTCTTATCTTTACCTCTGTTTCTGTGTCAGGTACATTTGGCCATGTCTGAATCTCTGTACGAGAAGTTTTTGGCCCCGGAGGAGCCTTTCCCTCTCCTCTCCCAAAGAGCCAACCTCAGTGATGTGGGAACCCTGGACGTCAGTGACTTTGGCTGTCAACTCTCATCTTGTCACAGAACCGATCCTCTACACCGCTTCCACAGTAACAGGCAAGTTTAGAGTGAGTGAGTGTGTGTGTGTGTTCACAGGTAAACGGACTTTCAGAATGTATTTTTCAAAGGTTCTTTGTAAAGAAACTAAATATATAGTCGTCATTGTTATTTTTAAAGAGGTATTCTAAGGCTCAAAAGCTGGACCTACCGTCAACTGTTGCAGCCATTTCAGCTGTTGGTGGCATTCACCACACAGCTATTGACAATGTCAAGTTGCGCATGTCCTGGATGACAGTGCCTGTAAAGTCTGTTTACAACTGTGGCAGTGCACTAGTATTGATGTATTTCACACCATGTTTGCATTGTCTCACATCCAAATACAGCACAAGGCCAGCAGTAATATACGTTTTTCAGTTGCTGATCAAATAAAAACCCAGCTTCCACATAAACCAAAAACTCCACCATAACTCTTGCCACTATAAAAAGGGTAAACAGTCTGTGGAAGGTTACAGATTACAGCCTGAAACTCTGCGTAACATTTCTATTGTCACATGGCACTGAAATTTGCTGCCATTAGAAAATGCGACAGAGCAGCGTTTTATACTCCTAATTTGAAGACTTAGAAAAGATCTTGATGTTGTCCTAATGACTCCTGCTTTTATATTTTTGTATATCCCCTGTTAAGATGAACTTTGACATTTGTAAGAGAGGCATTTACATAGTTGAAATGTAAATCCTTATATTGTGTGCACACCACTTGGTCTCAGGAGAATCATCGGAAGAATTTGCAGAAACTACTCACAGAATATACCTTGACGTTCACGCAATGTTCCCCTCCCAGGTGGAACCTTACTTCCTGTGGGACCAGTGTAGCCAGCTCAGAGTGCAGCGAGGAGCTCTTCTCCTCTGTGTCTGTGGGGGATCAGGACGACTGTTACTCCCTTCTGGATGACCAAGAACTAACATCTCTGGACCTGTTTCCAGAGGGCAGTGTTTGCAGCGACGTCTCCTCCTCTATCAGCACCTATTGGGACTGGTCCGACAGCGAGTTTGAGTGGCAGGTTGGTTGTTAGCTGGCCGATTGTCTAACCTAGAAATTATTATTATTTTTTTTTTTTAAATCAGAGGGTGCTTTAGGGTGGAAGTCGTGACAACCTAGTTGCATTATTTGTTTGCATTAAACAGAGGCTGTGACTGGTATAAGTAGGCTAGTTTGTCCATTCCAGATAATCTGTCCTGTTGTTTTCTCTGCTCCTCATGGTTTGTCTGTGTTACTGCTGTCCTCTCCAGTTGCCAGGCAGTGACATTGCCAGCGGCAGTGATGTCCTTTCTGACATCATCCCAAGTGTGCCAAGTTCACCCTGTCTGTTTTCCAAGAGGAAGCCTAAGCCCCACCCTCATCGCAACCTGGATGAGTTACCATGGAGTGCCATGACCAACGATGAACAAGTAAACAAAGCCAAAGCGCCTTTACCTTTTTTGGATTACAGCATTTCAAACTGGGACCCTCGCTGTGCTTTTAGAGTACTCAAAATGACCACATCGAAGCTGACAAGCTTGCTGACTCATCTACTAGTTTATATTTGTTTAGATAAATTGGTGTATGTCAGTGGCTGGTAAACATTAGAATGTGACAGGGCTTGCATTTCAAATAAATTGGTTGCTTTGTGTGCCTTTTGTTGGCGCTGATCTGTCGAATATTCTCCAGACTCCAACAAAAATCACATTTGTTTTGTTTTTTCAGTGAAAAATAAATGCAAAAATTACCATTCCCACTAAAATCGTTACTCATATTGCAATCGCAATATGTGTCAAAATAATCACAATGTTTTTTGTTTTTCAACCCTAAATGTGTTAAACACTTTCTTATCCACATTTAGTGTTCAGTGTAGGCAGAGATGCCGGGACAAAAGGAACAAAGCTCTAAACTTCATGCCTGTGTTTCCACATCCAGGTGGAGTACATTGAGTACCTGAGTCGGAAGGTCAGCACAGAGATGGGCCTGAGAGAGCAGCTGGACATCATCAAGATCATCGACCCCTGTGCTCAAATCTCTCCCACCGACAGCGAGTTCATCATAGAGCTCAACTGTCTCACCGACGAGAAACTCAAACAGGTGGGTAGTAACGCTGTCCATAAACCTCAAAGTCTGAGTTGGCTTGTAATCCACTTTACACCTGAAATGAAGATGAAGCATAAATAGAAAAGCATCTTTGGTTATTTATAGGCACAATGTGTAAAACGGTGTGAAATTGTATTCGTTAATTAGTTCATGTAAGTTAAAATAACATGTCCAATATCACTGTGTATCCAACTTTCAGAGATATTTGGACAATTGAATTAACATGGGAGCGTTTTAGTTGCCTGTTTGCTTCAGCTGTTTTCATTGTGGGGTATTGAAGAGAAGCACTCCATGCTAGTTGAGCAGTGAACCAGTGTAATAAGGATGGGAAGCCCGAGTTATGCAGCATGTGAAAAGTTCCTCTTTTTGTTTGCCCCGTGTGATGTCCTCAGGTGCGTAACTACATCAGAGAGCACAGTCCCAGGCAGCGGGCCAGCAGCACCCGAGAGGGCTGGAAGAGGAGCAGCCACAGCAGCGCCAGCACCGGCGGGGTCAGTGGGGCCAGCAGCAGTAACGCCAGCATGGTCAGCTCCTCTAGCTCCTCCACTGGCTCTACAGCCTCCAACTCCGTAGCAGGTAAGATGCTACCTGGTTGGCTAGCGGTTAATTAAGTAGCCGTAATAGTGCCACCACCGGAGGAGCCTGCAGCGATGGGGCAATGTCAGCGCAGTTGTTTTAACTGAACAATGACGGAATTATTGTTGAAATAATGAGTTGGTTGTAATACGGTGTAATGGCAAGAACAAACAAGCTCTCTGATATAATAGCATACAGATGCTATGCATAATTGTTTGTCGT
This sequence comes from Coreoperca whiteheadi, assembly GCA_011952105.1. Lineage (NCBI taxonomy): Eukaryota > Metazoa > Chordata > Actinopteri > Centrarchiformes > Sinipercidae > Coreoperca > Coreoperca whiteheadi. The sequence continues at coordinate 7,748,506 of CM022490.1, forward strand.
CAATGAGAACAGATATTTATTGTCCCTTAACAGGAAATTTGTTTTCACAGACTGTCATACAGTACACGCGACTGGCAAAACATATATACAAACAACAACCCAAAAAGGTTACAGTTCAGCTTTGTAGCCTGTTAAGAATTAAAATTGCAGATGGTACAAAGCTCTTTTTGAAAGAGCCCTTCTCCATATCAGGGTCCTGTACCTGCGCCCGGAGGGCAGGAGAGTCAAGTGAAAGTTGAGGGGGTGCTCTGGGTCTGTTATTATGGTTTGGGCAAGGCGGGCTATTGCTCTGTCACTGAGTTCTGAGATGTTGGGTGTAGGGGAATGTAGTATTTTTGAAGCTGTGTGTTTATTTTATTCAGTTTATTTTTGTTGGTGACTGACAGCATGGTGTAAAAACTAGTGGAGCATTATAACGAAATGGGCTGGACAACGCTCGTGTACAGTAGTAACAAAAGATGAGGGGCAATGTAAAGGGAACTGAGTTTTCGTAGAACATGCAGACGTTGTTGTGAGCGTTTATGGATGTCTGTTATGTGATGGTCAAAAGTGAGCTTGTTGTCCAAGATATTTGAATTCCTCAACCTGTTCTATCATGTTGCCATGAATGGAAATCTGACTGAGACTGGGTGCATTAAAGACCAGTTCTTTTGTTTTCTCAACATTAAGATGGAGGAAATATGATATTGTGTCATGATAAGCAGCAATCGCAGTGTGATCATTGAGGAGAGCCAAAATTGCAGTATCATCGGCATATTTATAATATGTTGTACTAGGTGAAGGACTAATACAGTCATTAGTATAGAGTATGTAGAGAAAGGGAGAGAGGACACAGCCTTGAGGAGCTCCAGTGTTAGTGATGGTGTCCGATGTGACAGACCCCATCCTCACGGCCTGTTGCTCAAAAAACTATGAATCAGATGGATGTGTTGAGGTGCAACACTCAGTTGATGTAGTTTTTTTTAAATCACCTGATGACGTTGGATTGTATTAAAAGCTGAGCTTAGGTCCACAAAAAGAACTGCAGCAAAGTTACTGGATGCTTTATGATGTTGGAGCGAATGAAGGAGGCATACGACAGCATCCTCGGGCCCACGCCCAGCTTTATAGGCAAACTGATGTTTGTCCAACTGTGGATTGCCAGTTGACAGGATGGTGTGCAGAATCAGTTTTACGTAACATTGGCTTACTATGGGTGTGAGAGCAACAGGTATATAATGGGCGGGGTTTCTTTCGTAGAGGAATGATGGTGGAATATTTCCATAGGGTGTGCCACCGTGCTGTACTATATGACTCGTGCATTATGGAATAGAATACCGGCAAGCGTTCCATTGCACAGTATACTGATAATGACATGGAACTACAAAACATCCTAGTGACACTCGTCTGCCCGAGTTCGTGGATAAATAACTGACGCTCCTTTTCCTCTGTACTCAGAGCAGAGCATACTGATGTATGTTTTGCTGCTGTGGGGCCGTCTGCAGACGCTTGAAGTAAACCTACAGGAAGACAAGTGATTGCCTTGAGTGTTTCTTCATTCTGAAGAAATTGCCACTACAACGGTTTACATTGCCTTGTGTTCCAGGTGGCACAGCATCAGCCTGTAGCGGAAGCAGTGTTGCCAACATTAGCAGAGCGCACAGTGACGGCAACCTTTCCAGTGCTGCAGAACGTATACGAGACTCAAAAGTAAGAAATATGAACGTGTGTGTGTGTGTGTGTGTGTGAGAAAATGGAGACAATCACGTTTTCCTGGCGGTGGTGATGGTATTAATGTGCTACACAAATACGGTTCCATGTTCATCACTGGGGACATATAGGAAAGAATCCTAAGGGGGGACAGGCGTTTTTATTTGCGGCCTCTGTTTAAAAAAAAAAAAAAAAAAGAGTCTGCTTGCCTCAGGACCCCACTGTTTCCAATCCTACTCTGCCACATACACGTTGGCTTTACTGTACCTAATCCATTCTAGTTCATTTTTTTGCATTATGTTACCACAACCTGTTTTTTTTTTTTTGTTTGTTTTTTTAGGTGACTTAAATACTCATACACTTCTTTGGACCGCCCTTTCTTTTACCTGCCTGTGAGACTGATCCTCATGCCGCCCCGACCCTCTCTCTTGCCACGCTGTCTTTCAGAAACGTTCGAAGCAGCGTAAGCTTCAGCAGAAAGCCCTCCGGAAGCGGCAGCTGAAAGAGCAGCGACAGGCCCGCAAGGAGCGTCTGAGTGGACTGTTTCTGAACGAGGAGGTGATGTCGCTGCGAGTGACGGAGGAGGACGACCACGGCGACGACCTGGACGTACTGATGTGACACCAGTGAATCAATCAGTGCTCCCTCTATGCCTGCTCTCTCACCGCCCAGCCACCACCACAGAGCTTATAGACCACGCTAGTCCGGATCACCGCATTCATTCGCGTTGAGTAGGCAAACATGCTCATAATGCTCATAAAGAGTAATGTCTGATAGGCAGTAATAGCTTGTAGTAGCCTCTAACATAGCTTGACATATTGCTTGCTAATACTAGTATAGTACCGCTAGTGCTAAAACTAATAGCTGCTGCAATCACTACTAAGCTAGCTACTGCTAATGCTTTGATTGGATGCTGACCTCCGTCTAGGCTGCTTAGAGCCAGTAGTAATGCTGAACCTAGCGCCTCGCACATGCACATAAATATGTAGTTAATGACGGCTTAATACAGTTAAACAGTTGCTTAAAGATGCTATAACCACTGCTACTAATACAGCCACCGCTGGCAGAAGGAAAGATCAGGCAAAAGAAGCAGAGTTTGTCCATGTTATGCAGACGCTGCTCTGTGGGGGAAAGACCAGGGGATGGCAACAAGTTTTATTTCTTCATAAAATACAGGAACATCTAGGTGCAAGTTGGCAGTATTTAGGCTAATTTTGGTAGCAGTTTTCACCAGCCTACACATCCATCCATCCTCTACAGGGCTATACCTGCACTCGCCAAACGCTTTTCATCTGCAGCTCTAGTTTAGACTGCTGCAGGCAACGTGACAGCATGAGTATTTACCTAAAGGCCTACAAAATGGCTTGAGTGCAAAGTATCGTATCAGTTTAACCGTGACAGCAGATTTACTCTAAATATGAGCGCCCTCATAGGGACCCGTCTGGAGAAAACAACGCAATCTGAATTTCTCTTAATGTTGAATAGTAATCATTTCTCCAATGTTAAATGAATCCTTGAAGCTTAATTTTTGTTTGGGGGGGGGGGGGGGGGGAAAAATTGAGGGGTGGGAAAACCAACCCCCAAAGAAAACCGAAACTATGAGGAGAAAAGGGTTCCTGATGGGGAAAGAGAG
>CM022490.1:7751852-7813022 GCA_011952105.1 Coreoperca whiteheadi
ATTTTGACTGAAAGCTTGTGATTTGTGAGCAGGTGGGCGAGCTGGGTAGATTTGTGTTGGTGGGAGGGGGCTGTGGGGCAGGGGAATAATTGATGCTGCTGAAAATCATCCTCCACTGCTAACCGATACATCTGAGAGTAAGAGGTTCCTGATGTGGAAACTGAAGTGAAAGGAAGCGAGCTGGTCTTCCTATCTGCTGAGTGTTGTGGTCCCATTCCACTCTTAAGGCTTAGAGGGAGCACTGAAACCGTGCATGTTTAACTCGTCACCCACACGGAGTCCCTGTGTGCTCAGTAACTAACAACCTGCATCATTATTTGCTGTTTAAAAATAGCTTATGTGTTGTAAATAAAGGATGAATAACAGCATATATATACTGCTTGCTTTAAGGTTTTCCTTGGTGATGAAGGTTTGCTATAGTTTTTCTTTCTCCCCTCTGTGTGTGTGTATATATATTATGACACGATAGTGGTTATTATAGCTTAATGCTGTCACTTGCCACTGGTTCTTTGCAGTATTTGGAGTCTTATTTTGAAGCATTTAGCTGTTTTTGTTAAAACTACTTGAGTGTGGTCGTCGTCTCAGACATCTTTTGAACTGACTTTGTCCTCTTTGGTTCTCTGCCAGCACCCCCGCTGTATATTTTCCGAGATGGACCTAAATAATCCCAGATTCTCCATCATTCACTTCTTTTGTTTACATTTTTGAACGATTTGACCACCACCATGACTTGTTAAGCACTTGAGCGTTGGTAAAGTCTTACAAGAAGTATTTTCAGATCGTGTCTGTCCGCGCACTGTATGGCTGGTTTCTTAAGACTGTGCATCTAACATCGCGCCATTAAGGCCGCGCGTTCATTTTGCTGCGTTAAAATACAGCTTTTTGTGGAGTTGTAGCCGCTTTCATATTTGCTAGAAGTAGCAACCTGAAATATTGTTTCTTTGGTTTTCCTGTTTCCCACTAAAACACTTACCCACTGATGAACCACTGCAGTTATCGGCTTTACGGTCATTTCTAATTCTTTGTGTGTACTGAGCTTTGGCTCGTGTCTCTGTCTCATGTATAAAGCTATGAATTACAGCAATCATGTTAAATGCAGCTTTATGTATTCTGTAGTTATGAATTAGTAAAACTCTATTTTGGAAAAATAAGAATTTTGAAAAAAAATTTAAAATAAGCCAGTGTGATGCAACAAAGTTATTTGTGTATATAAGGTACCATTTAATTGATGAAATGAATGATATTGAACTGATTAAATATGGTTTAAGAAAAAGGTTTTGGCGTAAACCGAATTGTTGGCGGCATTGAATTATTTTACACCAGACACCTGTTGAGGTTAAAACATCTAACCGTCAGCTACGATAACTGTATTTTTGTTATTTTTACATCTATTAGTACCTTGCAGCCCACTACGAAGCCTGCAGTTGTCCCTTGTGTCATCACTGGCTCAAGTGTATTGAAGACCAGAGATGCCATGTTGGTGCGTCAGGCAGGACGGTGTGCAGTCCACTCAACGGTTCTGATTCACTATAAACTTCACAAATAAACTTACCTTGTTGCATCCTATTGTTCTTGTCTATAATGGCCTGTTATTCTGTCACATTTACAAGATAGGGCCACAACATTACATGAATTCTAATGAATCTGGGGGTTGGAGTCATTGCTGAGCAAAATCCCACTATAACAACAGTAGATGTAGGTTGTAGTTGTGACAAAGCTTAATATCTGTTTAGGCAAAAACAGACTGTCTCTGTCCATCCTCATTAAGTGGCCTGTCTGATTTCCAAAAGATTATTTTAACATTGGTCCAGTTGCCTCCCCGTGTTACCGTGGGTTTTCTCCGGGTTCTCCGGTTTCCTCCCACCGTCCAAAGACATGCATTAGGTTAATTGGTGACCCTAAATTGTCCCTAGTGGATGAATGTGTGCGTGAATGGTTGTCTGTCTATGTGTCAGCCCTGTGATGAGTTGGCCCCTGTCCAGGGTGTGCCCCGCCCAAGGCCCGAAGCCACTGGGATAGGCTCCAGTCACCCGCGACCCCCAACGGGAACAAGCGGTAGAAAATGACTGACTGACTGACTGGTCCAGGTGCTTATTACATAAACTTGAGTAACTCCAAATTCACGGTAAATCAGACGGACTTCTTGATTATGGTGAACTGAAATTTCTTCTTACAGTTGACAGTAAAAACAACTTAACCGAGTAAAAAACATAAACCCTGCGATGCAGTAAATGCTACATGTTTCCTGACATTCATGTACGCTTCAGGGTGTTGTGACGCATGCCAGTGAAGGCACATGTGGCTTTTACTGAGCTAAGGGTTTGAATACTTATGACCGTGTGATATTTTAGTTTTTCTTTAATACATTTGCAAACATTTCTACATTTCAGTTTTTTTTTTCTGTCAAGATGGGGTGCTGAGTGTACATTAATGAGAAATAAAATGAACCTTTTTTGATTTTAGCAAATGGCTGCAATGAAAGACTGAAACATTTAAAGGGGTCTGAATACTTTCCGTACCCACTGTATGTAACAATTGTATGTAAACTAGGGCTGTCAATCGATTAAAATATTTAATCGCATGGTTGTCATGATTAATGCGATTACTCGCAACTTAATCGCACATTTTTATCAGTTCTAAATGTACCTTATGTTAATATTTTTCAAGTTTTTAATACTCTAATCAACATGGGTGTGGACAAATATGCATGCTTTATGCAATTGTCCGTTTATTATTAGTGAAGCAATCAGAGCATGAAGACTAGGCATGTGCCAAAGGTCATAGATGTTTTTCAATGAACTTGTTCATATCTCTAAGCTTACACATTCTGAATAAGCAGTGATTTCTCCCATTTTAAGAATATGAATTAAGGCAGTTTTTACACTGGCAGTTTAGTTCAGAACGGGGCACAGTTGCTCATGTGGACCTGGGAGCGCACCGGGGTACCGAACCCGCGACCACCTGGAGGAGCTGCTCTGAGTTCGGTCGCACTCGAACTGTGCGGCGATTCACGTGAACAGGAACATGTGAGAAACACGGACTCGAGAGCGCTCTTGTTCAGAAATGTAACCTGCGCATTCGTTTTAGCCGATTTGTAATGTATAGTTCAATAAGAGACAGAATGCAACCGCAGGGGGGCACAAGCCAGTGTCTTCATGTGCCAGTCCCAAGTCTGGATAAATGCAGAGGGTTGTGTCAGGAAGGGCATCCGACGTAAAACACATGCCAAACTAAAAATGCGAATCACGACAATGACTTCCATACCGGATCGGTCGGGGCCCGGGTTAACAACGACCGCCACCGGTGCTGGTGACCTACAGGGTACCGGTGGAAATTGGACTACTGTTGGTCGAAGACGAAGAAGGAGAGGAGGAAGGTGTGTTCGTAGGCAGAGAGAGAAGAGGAAAGCTAAGAATGTAGGACTGACAGTAGGGACTTTGAATGTTGGAACTATGACAGGGAAGGCTAGAGAGTTGATTGACATGATGCAGAGAAGGAAGGTGGACATACTGTGTGTCCAGGAGACCAGGTGGAAAGGTAGCAAGGCTAGAAGCTTAGGAGCAGGGTTCAAGTTGTTCTACCATGGGTCGGATAGGAAGAGAAACGGAGTAGGAGTTATCCTGAAAGAGGAGTTTGTGAGGAATGTTCTTGAGGTGAAAAGAGTGTCAGACAGGTTGATGAGCCTGAAGCTGGAAATTGAAGGGGTGATGTTCAATGTTGTGAGTGGTTATGCCCCACAGGTAGGATGTGAGTTAGAAGAGAAGGAGAAATTCTGGAGTGAGTTAGATGAAGTGATGCAGAGCATCCCCAGAGGTGAGAGAGTGGTGATTGGTGCAGATTTCAACGGGCATGTAGGTGAAGGGAACAGAGGTGATGAGAATGTGATGGGCAGGTTTGGTCTTCAGGACAGGAACGCAGAAGGACAGATGGTGGTAGACTTTGCAAAGAGGATGGAAATGGCTGTAGTGAACACTTTCTTCCAGAAGAGGCAGGAACATAGGGTGACATATAAGAGCGGAGGGAGAAGCACTCAGGTGGACTACATCTTGTGTAGACGTTGTAATCTGAAAGAGACCAGTGACTGTAAAGTAGTGGTAGGGGAGAGTGTAGCCAGACAACACAGGATGCTAGTGTGTAAAATGACTCTGGTGGTGAGGAAGATGAAGAGGACAAAGGCAGAGCAGAGGACGAAGTGGTGGAAGTTGAAAAAGGAAGAATGTTGTTTAGTTTTCAGGGAGGAGCTGAGACAGACTCTGGGTGGTCAGGAAGTGCTCCCAGATGACTGGACCACTACAGCTAATGTGATCAGGGAGACAGGTAGGAGGGCACTCGGTGTGTCATCTGGAAAGAGGAAAGTGGACAAGGAGACTTGGTGGTGGAACCAGGAAGTTCAGGAGTGTATACAGAGAAAGAGGGTAGCAAAGAAGAAGTGGGACACTGAGAGGACTGAAGAGAGTAGACAGGAGTACAGGGAGATGCAGCGTCAGGTGAAGGTAGAGGTGGCAAAGGCCAAACAAAGAGCATATGAGGACTTGTATGCTAGGTTGGATACTAAAGAGGGAGAGGTGGATTTGTACAGGTTGGCCAGACAAACAGAGAGAGATGGGAAGGATGTGCAGCAGGTTAGGGTGATTAAAGATAAGGATGGAAATGTATTGACAGGTGCCAGGAGTGTGATGGGAAGATGGAAGGAGTACTTTGAAGAGTTGATGAATGAGGAAAATGAAAGGGAACGAAGAGTAGAAGAGGTGACTGGTGTGGAGCAGGAAGTAGCAAAGATTAGCAAGAGTGAAGTGAGGAGGACGTTGAAGAGGATGAAGAGTGGAAAGGCAGTTGGTCCTGATGACATACCTGTGGAGGTATGGAAGTGTCTAGGAGAGGTGGCAGTAGAGTTTCTGACTAGTTTGTTTAACAAGATCTTGGAGGGTGAGAGGATGCCCGAGGAATGGAGGAGAAGTGTACTGGTGCCAATTTTTAAGAACAAGGGAGATGTGCAGAGCTGTGGCAACTACAGAGGAATAAAGCTGATGAGTCATACAATGAAGTTGTGGGAAAGAGTAGTGGAAGCTAGGCTAAGGGCAGAGGTGAGCATTTGTGAGCAGCAATATGGTTTCATGCCTAGAAAGAGCACAACAGATGCAGTGTTTGCTTTGAGGATGCTGATGGAGAAGTACAGAGAAGGTCATAAGGAGTTGCATTGTGTCTTTGTAGACTTAGAGAAAGCGTATGACAGGGTGCCGAGAGAGGAGCTGTGGTATTGCATGAGGAAGTCTGGAGTGGCAGAGAAGTACGTTAGAATGGTGCAGGACATGTATGAGAGCTGTAAGACCGTGGTGAGGTGTGCTGTAGGTGCGACAGAGGAGTTCAAGGTGGAGGTGGGTCTGCATCAAGGATCGGCTCTGAGCCCCTTCTTGTTTGCTCTGGTGATGGACGGGCTGACGGATGAGGTTAGACAGGAATCTCCATGGACTATGATGTTTGCAGACGACATTGTGATTTGTAGTGAGAGCAGGGAGCAGGTGGAGGAGAATCTAGAGAGATGGAGGTCTGCTCTGGAAAACAGAGGAATGAAGCTTAGCCGCAGTAAGACAGAATACATGTGTGTCAATGAGAGGGACCCAGGTGGAATAGTGAGGTTACAGGGAGCAGAGGTGAAGAAGGTGCAGGACTTTAAGTACTTAGGGTCAATGGTTCAGAGCAATGGAGACTGTGGAAAAGAGGTGAAGAGGCGAGTGCAAGCAGGTTGGAACGGGTGGAGAAAAGTGTCAGGTGTGTTGTGTGATAAAAGAGTATCAGCAAGAATGAAAGGAAAGGTGTTCAAGACGGTGGTGAGACCAGCGATGTTGTACAGCTTAGAGACAGTGGCACTGAAGAAAAGACAAGAGGCAGAGCTGGAGGTGGCAGAGCTTAAGATGCTGAGGTTCTCTTTGGGAGTGACGAGGATGGACAGGATCAGGAACGAGTACATCAGAGGGACAGCTCGTGTTAGATGTTTCGGAGATAAAAGTCAGAGAGGCCAGATTGAGGTGGTTTGGACACGTTCAGAGGAGAGACTGTGAATATATTGGTAGAAGGATGCTGAGGTTGGAGCTGCCAGGCAGGAGGTCTAGAGGAAGACCAAAGAGGAGATTTATGGATGTAGTGAGAGAGGACATGAAGTTAATTGGTGTGAGTGAAGAGGATGCAGAGGACAGGGTTAGATGGAGGTGCATGATTCGCTGTGGCGACCCCTGAAAGGGAACAGCCGAAAGGAAAAGAAGAAGTTCAATAAGAGACAGAAGTGCTGATGGTGTTAATGATTTACGCGAGAGCGTCGTTTTAATGTTTTTTGTCCCACATGTGTGTACAGAGCTTGGAAAAAGGGGTTTATCTATTCTGCACCTTCTGCCTGGAATCTGCTCCTTAAAGACTTCAAATGCAACACGTCCATCTCACTACATGCTTTTGAATTCAAGATGGAAGGAATTGGAGGCAGATGCGTTGGAATGTCACTGTTTTTCATTTGACTTACTTTGTCGGGCCTCTGTAATATTTCTGTGGAATACCACAGTTTGGATAGCTACCTTCATCTGCAGTCATCCCCACGGCTTCATTAGGGGCTGTTTCTGAGGACTGCACCTACAGTACATAAAACAAAACACAACATCTTTCTTAATACCAATTTTGAATCTTAATTTGTAGGCTAAAATCATTTGTCAGCATTTATACTGTCAACAGCGTTATTGGCATCTAAATCTCAACAGCCAATTCAAAGTGTAAAATGCGAGCTTAAAGCTTGGTATTCTGAACATATGAAATATTGTTAAATAATCCGAGGAAAGTGTGTTATACTGCCCTCGGATTACATGCGTAGGTTGCTGGATGTGTAACTGTGGCTGTCTATCAATCCAAGCCCCTTGTATTCATCTAATATTAAGGCCCTTTAACTCAGACGGTTTAGTATTCTCAACACACTGATGCTGCTAGTCCTGCCATCAATACAATGATACACTGTTACATATTTGAGGAGGGGACACATTCAGGAAGGACCACCGGCTGTTTAGCTGCTCTGGTGAATTAGTTTTATCCGTCAAACTTATGAGGAGCGGAAGCACGTTCTTTTCTTTTGGGGACAAGTAAAAATGGACCCCCAGACATACAAGTACGGGCTCTGTCATGGTTCGTGGTTGCAACAATGACCAGACTAGTTAGCTCGCTTGTTGTGCAGTAGTATTTGGCATGGAGTAATTACTCCATGTCAGAAAAACTCAGATGGAAAACATATTTGGGTTGAATTTATCTGAACTAAATGAAAAATCTAAACATAAACAGCCCCCTTGTCTGTCAGAATGTCCTGTTCACGTCACAATGGCTGTCAATCATCCGTAGGGGAGACCAGGGACGGTTGTAACACCTTGAATTCCTCCAATCGGAAACAACCTAGAGTGATGACACTCACTGCGCTCGTGCTCAGTTAGTTGCCCTCCATTCTTGCCAAAAAGGGAGCCACATTTGAAACTTCCTGACGGAGTTATCTACAAAACTTGTTTTGGAGGTAAACAAATTACTTTTCTTTCTGATGGTACTTTTTTGGATGCTGTTATAAGATCAAATTTTTTTTAGAATCACTGTTTTGTATGCTAAAAATCGAAATGGCTAACAAGTGCCAAACTAGCAGTCAAGTTCATGTTTAAACCTATTTTAAGGTGTTCTACCCATTAAACCATTCTCTTGCGTTATAATTTGACGGTTTCCCCTCTTTTTTGCCCTGTAGTATGAAAATAAAGGCAATCATTACTTAAAAACATGAAATGAATCGTCACAATAACATGACTGATAAATAAGAGTTCCATTTTGAGTACATGATTGATTCATTCGCACTTGGGTCGCAGCAGCAACAACAACAACAGAGTCGGTAAAGGACCGGATTCTTTTAAAACAGCAACAACAACAAACCTGTCCGTATAACAATCAAAAGCATCTATTAAATACTGTCTCGCACCTGCGTTTCTGAGAAGGTGGCGCGGCGACTGCTCTCCTGTGCGAAGTGTCCGCTTTGAGGGCCGAAGGGCTCCCGAAGCAGCTCCAAAAGGGCCTTTTGTAGTTTCCAATCCACTTCTGAAAGAGAGAACACAAAGGCAATGAAGTGGTATCACACCAATTAAACTGATTTTTGACACACACAAAAAAACCGCCTTCCACGTAGCACTTTGTCATTCGTACCAGCAGTGCAGCAGAATGATGCGCTGCAGTAAACCTTAAATCTGCGGCAGCTGGTGCAGCTCGTGTCTTTTTCTCTCCTTCAAAAGGCGACTTCAAAGTTTCTCCTCATCCTCACGAATCTCTCTTCTCTGGAGCTGTAAAGGGAGACACTATCCGACGGACACACAGGAAACATGAATGTTTTGTTTGATTCACTCATCGCCGTGGACTCCGCGATGCACATTGACGCGGTACTTTGGTTTCTCACTTCGCGTTGAGCACTAGGGGCCACCGTAGTGCCGGATCCCAGGAAACAGAAAAGACGACGAAGAAGAAGAAGAAGAAGAACGTGTCCTACGTGACGTCGTTGTGTTTACACACTGTTCCCTTGAGTCGCATGAAACGCGAGCAGAGAAAAGCTGGATGTATTAGAATTTCTCCTTGTATTCACGTGTTTACCGGCAGAGTTTGGGCGTATTTTCCATGGGTGCTCACGGGGTTTTGGGGAACGAGCCCGAGTCTATTGACTACTCGGTGCACGAAGCCTGGAATGAGGCCACCAACGTCTACCTGCTGGTTATCCTGGTCAGCTTCGGCCTGCTGATCTACGCCAGAAAGTAAGGCCAGTTTTCACTTGCAGTCAAGCATTTTATTCCGTCACTTAGCGTATAATCAGTCAGGGATTACTTCGCGCCGTCTCTCTAAATATTAGAAATGTAACGTTAACGTTAAATACATTTAAAATGATCATACTCCATTGGAAAAACTGTCTATTTGAATGTTTCCTTGGTTACAGTGAAATAGCGGTACCTCGTGCGGCATTACTTTATTAACAATAATAATGTTTAGGGTCTTCTGGCTAATTCGGCATTCATAAAGTCCTCCAAACGTCAATGTTATACTATTTATAAAACTGCTTGTCAGAAATGAAGTGGCGATATTCCGTGTAAGCTAACGTTATATGGCTGCAAATGTATCGGGCCCTGTGCGTTTTCCCTGTCACTCTTTTATCATTTTAGAAACAAGAGGAAGATCATGCGCATCTTCACGCTGCCTCCCACCGTCGGCAGCAGCCCTGAGCCCAACTTCTACGATAGCCTGCAGAAGGTCCGCCTGCGACAGCAGCTGGAGATGTACTCCCTGGGTGAGTGTAGCTCAGCACTGGACACCAAAAGGTCGCACTGACACTCACGGGGGAGAGAAAATGGGATCTGACTTGGGGTCAGTGGGGGACACAGAATTGTTGAACCATAGGGTCATGGTATAGTTTTTTCCCCCCAATTTGGAGACTGTTCTTTTTTCTTTTTTTTTTTTTGATTACCACATTTAGCCTCACACATGCTGTAAATATTAAGGCTTATAATCCAACATTTCATCCTTACTTGCTCTAGAGAAAAGGGACATAATTACTAGTTATTTCTTGGTTAAACATCAGGCTCATGTAAACGCCTCATAACTGACAAGCGTTTCCCCGAGCTGGACCGTGATCAGTCTCAATGGGCACCCGTGTTTCATGTGGATGTGCTGGGTAATCTTGAGGTAAATGACACCCCCCCCCCTTGGTCTTGTCTTTCAGCCAGGAAATTTGAGCAGCAGCAGCAGAGCCAGACAGACAGCGTGCAGCTCTCCATGGAATGACAGCAGGAGGGATCTCATCCCTTTCTTTCAGAGCACACACTCCCGTGGTCTTCAGGCCCTCTGTGCGTGCATAGGAACGGACTTGGATCGCTGTCATGATCAAAGATCGTTCAAAAGCCGTTGCTCCTTTCCTGGCTGTTTCTGTTTGGCTCCGCGAGTGAGAGGTGTCTTCATATGCCTTCTGTTGTCTCTTCGTCGTCTATTATGTATGGAGTAGGTACAGCTGGATGGATGGAGAAGCCAAGGGCATAGGGGGGGTGGTGGCATCTTGCAGGTCTGCTGTATGGCATCCAGCAGTGACTCTTAATTGGGATTGATGAATGTTTAACATGCAACTGCAGCGGATATCAGCGATACTTTGAGTATATTGTGAAATTAAAAAAATAATAAAATCCAACATGAAGAATTTCTTGAAATTTAACATAGGTTCTAGGTGGTTTCCATTATTATTTTTTTACTCGTTACTTGTTTCAAATGTGAAAATAAAGGCACACAAACCTAAATCACCTGAGTTTGCAAATGTTTTGATTATCAGATCTGAGTTAACTTGAGATAAGCAGAATGATGCTGCAGCTGGGTTTTTATTTGACTTTGTGGCACAACTTAAAAAAAATCACTTTTTCATCCAACTGGCCCTCTTGAACCTTTTTTTTTTTAAATATGAATTACCTAAAATAAAATGTACTCTGTATAATCTACAGAACATGGTGCAGAACTAAGGATGCACCGATATATCAGCCGGACATGGGTATCAGCCGATATTCGCCTTGTTGACTGCTATCGTAGGGTGACGTTCACCAATGGCAGTGGCCGATATTTATGTGTTGTGTTGCATCAATTTTGCGGTGGCTACATTTTCCTTGCTTATTTGTTGTATAGCAGAGATGAATTGCAATCAATTCGACAATCCCAAAAATGTCAGGTCAAAAGTCCCCCTTCACTCAAAAAAGTGTTTTGCTTGTTTCTTCACTTCGACGTGCAGAATTCAATACTAGAGGGCTGTTTTCCCATTCATGTGCTGAAGTGGGGAGGTTTGTGTGCTGACCTAAATGTTTGAAGTAGAAGACGTCTGGTAGCAAGCGGTTCAACTTCAGAAATTAAATATTTGCATATTCATAGGTTCTGGATTTTTCAATGAGGGAGCGGATGTGATATTAAGAGTTTCTAACTCCTTGACATTTTTTGCGTGGGGGGGCAAAAATGTTTCAGACACAAATGGCCATTTAAGCAGAGCATTTTTATTTGTCTTCAAACATGTCTGGAGGGGATCTTATAACACTTTGGTTTATGACATTCCCATCAGCCTCAGCCGTACTTCGTGTTTAGTGCTAATTAGCAAATGTTAGCATGCTAACAAGCTAAACGAAGATGGTGAACATGGTGAACATTACACCTGCTTAACATTGGGACGTTAGGTTTTATTGTGAGCGTGTTAGCATTTAGCTCAAAAGCACCAGTATGTCCGAGTACAGCCTCACAGAGAAGCTAGCATGGCTGCGGACTCTGGTTTTGATTGCCCCGAGTACCGCAAATGAAATCCCATTCACCACTGTAACTGTGCGGACAGATAACCTAAAACCTGCACAACGAAACCAAAAACTTAACTGCATGACTACCTGGAGAGGTAATCCGTGTGACCTGACAACGCTCAAAACCATTACCAGTCCTTCATGACCAGAACAACGTGTCACTCCTTCCATAGAACTCAAGATGCTCTCAAAGAGCAGGTTTTATTTATATTGAAGCATCCAGGAAACGTCCCTGTTTCATCCGGAGCCGGGAGGTGACACAACATGCCCGCTCATAACAGAAACAATAGATAACCCCGGTCATTAAATGGTGAAGGAAACCGCACAGGCGTAATCAGTAATGATCAATTTGGTAAAAACAGAGATGCCAGAGAAGGAATGTTTTTGCCAAATACAGCACAACACTTGAATCGAAAAACAAAGCATGGCCACTCTTATTTGAGTGAGTTAGTTTCTGTCTGTAGTGCGACGCATTCAAACTGGACTTCTCTGTGAGCCAGCCGTCAGCTACGAATGGAAGATTGATTGTATTTACAAGAATCTTGTACTGTTGGACTGACATTAGCAGCTGATACCTTCAGCAGTGTAAACATGGCCGTGGTGTATGCACCTCTTTGGAAATGTTTTATTTCCTGCATGAGGCTGTTCAAGCTTGGCACCAGGAAAATATACAAAAAGCTCCAGGCATGAAATAAATTGTACAAAGCGAGTTCCCTTGAGTCTTAACTCATGTAGACAATTGTCAGAACAGTACGGAGTATAAAAATAACACATTTTGAAACGAAATATAAAAACCCAATTATATACAAAAAAAAACAGGCAGCCAAGTCGGGAAACAGCAATAAGATAACCGGTGTTCAGTCACACAGTACAGCAAGCGGATTCTGCATAAGTAAAACAAAGTTCACGTGGCGCGAGCAAGCAAGATGCTCATCTACAATGCAATCGGCTTTATTGAACAACAAACCCTCAGTGTGGGCCCCGGGGGCAGACGTCCACATCGCCAACAGAGAGAGTGCTGGCATACGGAGACGTCCAGTCTCTGAGGAAGAGCTCCTCCGCTTGGCTCTGCAGAGTCTCTTGGCCTTTCCTAACCTCAGAGCCGGTCTGGTTCACCACCAAGCCCACGCCAGCTGTCTGGGTGAAGTAGTTCTCTGCCCAGTTGGACGTCCCTGTGAACACACGCAACAGTCACATCAGTCAGACTCAATGACTGACAGTTTTGAGGATTAGGCTCTCACCACCACACATTAAAGAAAACATGTGCTAAACGCTAAAGGGCGTGTTAGCTGCGCGTATCACTGATGCATTAACTTGCATGCATTTCTGTTGTAGTGGCTTTCAACTACTACTGCTTAGGAAGTGTTGGGCAGTTTAATCTGCAAACACCCTGTCTAAAACTGAGTCCTAAAAAAAAGCATATTTTGAGGTGCATTAAGAATATTTAAATCAACCTGTTTTAAAAAATGTGACAATGTTGATTTTAGAAAATTCTGGAGGAAAGGTGATCCGTATTGAAAACAGGCTGAAAGATACCTACTACGCTGGCAGACTTATTTTTATTTTTTTTATATGAAAATAAAACATTAAGGACTTTAAGGAGATTTTAGAAGCTAATTATAGGTTTATTTTGAAGTAATTGTTATTGTGAGATAAATGTAGTGGAGTAAAATACAATATTTCCCTCGAAGAAGTAGCGGAGCAGAAGTATAAAGTAGCAGTAAATGAAAACACCTACAAATATGTCAACGCTGTATCAAAGTACAGTATTGAGTAAATGTACTTATATTCCACCTCTGAGTCACGGTGCATATTTTTTGTTTGAAGGGTCAGAGCAGTTCTAAAAACGTAGTAAGTGGTAAACGCATACCTATGTAGACCACTCGGTCTGTAACCATGTACTTGGCATGATTGACTCGTGCAAATGGAATCTTCATCTGCTCCGCTGTCGAGGGCACTGTAAAGATTTTCTGCACAGAAACAAAACGCAACAGGAGTTAAGGATGTATCACCATTCTGTTACGGCCACGCTGTCCAAGTCATGGTGCAGGGAATAAAATCTCCCAACGTACCACGTCAATGTCACACTTCAGTGGAGGCCTGTTGAGCACCAGCAGGGACTGCAAGAAGGTGAACATGGCGGCAGGTGAGTGCTTCCAGCAACTGATCAGGAGTCTAACCTGAACCTTTCTGGTGCAGGCTGCGGCACGCAGGGCTGAGTCGATGGGGGGCCAGAACCTGAGAGAGAAGGAGGGGGGGGGAGGGGGGGGGCAGAGGAAAGGGTCATACATAATACATTTTCCTCTGTTTGTATTCACCAATGTACAGTGTGGCCTGCACTTCATGCAGACAGTCAGTCCTGCCATGTGTTTGGACACATCTAGAAGCACAGGACGGATCAGCTTCCTTCCAGTGTCCAGTGTTGTGACTGTTGATTCCATAAACAACGCTGCAGGAAATATCGGTAGCTCTCGAACTTGAGTAGCTCGTCACCTGAGAGGCTCTGTGAACTGAGACAGAGGAAGATAGTCCATGACCGAGATGTAAATGAGTTTCTGGGCGTCGTCGATGACCGACAGGATGGTGGAGAGGTCGTCGGAGCGGCCGCGGGCTGAGATCTGCTGAGGGGCGCTCTGCACGAGAACAGATGTAACACAGGAGGTGAGACGCGGGGCAGCCAGAGGGAGGAAGAGGACTGGGGACACTCCTCTTCAAGAATGTCAGAAATATTTTTGTATGATATCGGAGGACGTTATGAAATAGGGATGTCTCATTTTTTAAAATGGGCTTTTACTAATTTGTCATGCGATGACCTTAATGCAGTTTATCCTCTTCCGAGAATGCAATTCCACTTAAATCTGCACAATGTCAGTTATTGATAAATCCAGTAAAAATCACCCTTTAAAAATGCATAGTAATCCATTTAAAAAAACCAAACAGCCTCTTGAAGGAAACTTGTAGCGCAGTTCTGAACTCACAGACAGGTAGACTTGAGCAGGCACTCCATTGAACTTCAGGCGCAGGGGATTCTGGGAGCTGGACAGGGCAGAGAGACGAGCAGGCCAGTACGGTGGCAGGGAGCCGTTGATCGCACCACCGACGCTCCAGTACACGCCGAAGATCCGAAAGGCGTCCTGAGCCAGGCAGCTGCAGTCCTCCACTGACAGGCCGACCTCCTTCACCTTGGTTTCAACAGAGTACACAGAACCCATTCAGTCTGTCACAACCACCACGATGACTGTGCTGTGATCACCTGGGGCCTGTTCCAGGAAGCAGGTTTAATGAGTCCAACGGGGTCTGGAAGCAGCACAGTTACACAATGTTGCTCCAGATTATCTTACTCAGTAAATAGATCAGGAAAATGTACCATGTCTATTTATCCACCTTGTGGAACAACACTGTTTGAATGCATTTGAACATTTCGAAATTGCTTTCACTTAATAATAACCACTAATAACAAGCTACTTTAAGGTGCAATTCATCTACAGTATAAATATTACTTGCTTCTAATGTACACATCGATAATAGGCAGGCGCTCTAGCCAATCTAAACACTGCTGTCTCATTGTAGCCCAGTTAGTTTCACTTGTGTCTTAAAACATGTTCAGGCGCTCCAAATAAAAGTGCATTACTGCTCAGTTACTTCTTGTCTTAAATGTAGGCTGGACAGCACATTTTGTCTGTAGGCTGAGAGCCAGGCTCATGCTATTAACTGGCTGGGACGTCAGTTCTACAAATCTACTGGACAGTAATGTAATCTCTCAGCTGACAGTAATGAACCTCTTCCTCCTAATGCAAAGGGTGCTGTTTGGTGAACACAATGACGGCTCAGTCTTATGCCATGCCGTGCCACTAATGCCTTTTTTCTCTCCTCTCCGTTATACCTGACTCAGAGAGCGCCAGTCCATGTTAGCGCTACCCAAGTAGAAGTGCTTTTGATCCACCACCCACAGCTTGGTGTGAACAATGCCTCCAGTTACAGCCTTGAGGTCTACCTCTCTGACTTCCGCACCTGGAAAACACAAAAACGCACACGATGAGAAATCACCGCAGAGTTGCAACCGCCCAAAAAGGTCCCGGTTTGTATCTTGGTTTGAAGAAACCCCCAAACGATTAGATAGATTAAGTTAAGGCTTCACGAGGGCTCAGGGAAACACCGAAAATAACGTGGCATGCTGCTGATAAACTGCACACAGCACACCAACATTTAGCGACCTTTCTGGTCTGTGAAGCTTTCTACCACAGTTAACAAAAGGTACAAACATCTAATGAAGTTAAATTCATTGTGCTGTATGTACAGAAATGTATTGAGAGGTCACATTTGAATTCGTTGGATCTCAGCGATGAGATGCTGTTTTCTCTCTGCAGCTGCAATTAGTGACTTACGCTGATAAGAGGTGCGTGCTTTAACATACACACGTTGCCTAGTTCAGCTGTACTTTATGGCGGTCACAACAGAGAGTCGACACTATGTGCTCCATAGTGTCAGGAGGCGATGTACCTGTTGCAGCCAATTCCGCAGTATCGTGAGTTGAGGTCTGGGGGGCGTTGACGGCAATCTGGAGTTTGACACCTTTGGATTCAAGTTGTTTAAGTTGCTCAAAGACCATTCGTCCCTGCATAGTATGGGGAAATCATATCATGCACATTGGAGGTTCAAAGGGTTCCGGTGTAACGACCTGATGTGCTGCATCATGAGACCAGGGCTGATGCCGCTGAACTAACCTGAGAGTCAGAGGAGCCAGCGAACTCCAAATCGCTGCCTTGTAGGGTGAAGTAGAAAGCGGCGATGTGGACCGAGCTGTTGGCCTTGGCCAGCAGATGAAGCCAGCTGTCTGCGATGCTCCGTCTGGATGGGGGAGAAGACTGGTAGAGGCCCACAGGGACGCTCTCCACCAGATGCACTCTGAACAAGGGAGGGGGAAACTAAAGCTACAACCACTTACACACCAAACAGAATCCAGTCGTCAGCTCAAATCAGGAGGGCTCACAGAGTAGAGCTCTGAGATTTCTTTAGCTGCTCATATGTCAGCTCCAAAACAAACACAGAGTTTGGGTGCATTCATGCTCAGACAAATACAGGTGGAAAAAAAATAAAATAAATCACAGGGCAAAGTTGTTTCTTTCAGAATGTTTTTGTCATGATAAGGTCAATTTCACAAATTGTTATTTTTGGCAAAGCAAACTGCTGAAAAGAAGAAAACAGGTTGGAGAGAGCGACATTTCTCACCGACAATCAGCGCTGCAAGGCTCTGGTACGAAGCCAAAGCCCTCCAGCAGGTGTAGTTCCAGCTGAGCTGTGAGCTGAGCCACAGACATGGGAAGCCCGTAGTGCCAAACATGCTGGCCAAAGCCCCCTAGAAGCAGCAAGGTGGTGGGCAGGAAGCAGAAGAGGGCAAAACTGGAGCATCCCGAGCCCTACAAAACCAGACAAGTACAATTTTAACTTTGGAACAAATGGGTAAAGTTACGATCATAGCATTGACAACAGACTGGGAAACAGGGCAGTGTTGGGTGGTGTTGCATGCCACAGCTGTTACTGCAGGGTGTGGTGACATTCTTTTTTTATACAACTGACTCTGTGGAGACCACCAAGAAAACAATATGACTGATATCAGAGGAATCTATCAAGCAAGCAGCACAACATGACTCGCCTTCGTGGACTTGGATGATCCAGCTTTAGCAGGCTTCTCTGGTGCTACAGGAGAGCTCGCTTCATCAATGCCGGCTCTTTCCTCTGCAAGATCTGAAAACTCCGACTGGCTTACAAGTGGTTCGTGGTGCTCCTTCACCTCCCCTGAATCATGGCCCTCAGACTTTCCATCTGCCAAATCATCCTCACATTCAACTTCTGATGAAGATCTGCTGTCCTTTAATTCAAGTATGTTCATCGGCTCCGTCTCCCACGGTGGCTCTTCGTCCATAATAGCCTCCCCTTGGCTAACTTCAGTTGTGTGAACGATCTCTGCCGACTCCGACTTGTCCATTTCTCCCGAGACGGCGAGGGTAATCCTGCTTTTAACCTCAACGTCATACTTCTGTTCGGTGTCTTCCTGTGGCTTTTGCGATGTGGGGCCATCCGGTGCGGTGTCAGCTTCTATTCCAAACGTTTCGCTGTCGTCTTGCTCTGCCACATGCAGCGCCGACCCTTGCTCTGGCCTGAGGGCAGGCCTGGGGCTAACAGTCATAGGAGGGCACTGCACAGACTCAGACCAACTCCAGCTCTTGGCTGCAGTAACTAGGGAACTGTGGGCTTTTGCAGTGGCTTGTTCTTTGCTGATGGACAGAGAAGGGGCTTCGAAGCTGACTTTCGGGGCGCTGATCGCTGGCAGGAAGAACGGCGTTTCCCTGACATCGGGCGGCTTGGACTTCGACGCCTCCACACTTCCACTTCCAGCTTTCTCGCGGGGCTGAGCTACATGGACATGTGCATCTTTTCTGGGAGCAGGCAGCTCCGTGTTCTGGCTCGCACCGGCAGGTCGTTTATGGAAAGTGGGGATTCTGGAGACGGATTTCCCACCTTTGCGGTTCATGTCTTCTTTCTCCTCAAGCTCTTTTTTTGCAGCCTTGTCGCCAGCACAGAGACGGTCCAGCACAACGCTGCAATGCTTCAGTTCCTGAGGAAGACAGGACTTCATTAGAAAAAACATGCATCTTGTGTGTCTATAAAAAATAATGTAGCTAAAGCACCTCTTTCACCATATGGACATAACTTAAGTGTTAACCACGTGTTAGCCTCATGACAATATCCTTAGTTGTACAGAACACCAAAATACCTTCAAAAAAGATAGCAGTTAAACAGACAGTTTCAAGCTCAATATCCTCTAGTATTTTGTCCCTTGTCTTGGTTCTGTCTAACAACAATACTAGAACACTGCAGCTTACCTCGAGAGGCTTCTATAGCACTGCGATAGCTTGAATAGCCAGCCACACCTATTCAAATGAGCTCTCCTGCCTGGTAATCCTCAGCATGGCCACCAAACCACGTTTAATATGTTGTCATGGATGGCAATATTTGTTTATGAACCTGACATGAGTGTCGCCATGGCTACAGTATCATTTAACTTTACATTCTGGTGGCCGTAAAAGCTGAACATTCGACGTGCTTCATGGCAGCCATCGTTCCGTGTTTCGAAACAGACAGCCAGGATGGTTCATCAGGGAGTGGCAAGTCTACTGGTCACATTTCTGTGGCTGCTGCATTAATTCTATGATGTATTGTTGTCCTCCCATAAACAATGAATACCGACATGTAAGTCCATTTCCAAAACACTTTGCAATGTCTGGTCGCTTATTATAAGCGATTCCTTCCCTTTTTTCTCTGATTTTTTTTCCTTTTTTATGTCTAACTGTCTTCACAAACAACATTTTCTCATGTCACAGTAGGAAAACCCCAAGGTGTAAATAATTAAATGAACGATGGACTCCATTTAGCTGCGTCAGTTTCAGGGTCCTGGTATGGTGCATGCTGGCTCACCGGGACACTGGAACAGAGCAGAGCCATCGTTAACGTTATTAGTAGCAGCGGTGTTTCTCCGGCTATGACAAAGTCAAAATGTCTGCTGCGAAAAAGGCCTCCTCTAGCACGACTGATACAGGCAAATCACATTATTATATCAGCCAATAGTCTTTTTTTCATTAATGCACAACATAAACAAACATTTTTGACAATGATCCGTCAAGTTTTATTTTTAAATGAATTCTGCCCATGATATATACTGAGTGGGACGTTTTGTAGTTGAAAAACAAACCATGTAGTGTAACAAGCTATGTAATATAAACACTTTTTTTTCAAGTTACCTGAAACATATTTCTGTACATTTTATGTACTGCAATATCTTGTTAATTGTCTGCCAACCTGTACACTTATACGGATATATATCTGCGCTAAGTTCATATCGGCAGACATGTTTGTTGAGCTTGATGCTACATTTTATGAATTTCACCTTTTATAACAGTGAAGCACTTCTGCTCTTAAAAGTGGCTATATAGGAATATATCAACTTTAAGCCTGACTGAATGATTGTCACAGAGGTATCAGTAACAGCAAATACGTGAGCAGATATGCAAAAAGCAATGCCTAATACTTCTTTATTCACTTCTCATATATCTTTGATGTATACATGTTTGGCACGTACTCTTCAAATAAATGTATTTCCATTTAAGTTTACTGCTCAAATGCTACCTTTATTGTTACAATCATCTTTGATAGTCAAAGCTAATTTTTCAACTGCAAAAAAATGACCAAATGTAAGGGATTCTTGATGTTCACATTATACGATGATGATAAAAACAAATATTAGCCAATATATAAACCCACAAATGCTGATGTGACATTGGCTTCAAACCCCCAGTGTTGGTTGAGCTTTCCTGTTTATATGTAAATAACTAACGCATAAACGCAGTCATACAGTCAGTCATTTTCTACCGCTTGTTCCCATTAGAGGTCACGGGTGACTGGAGCCTATCCCAGTGACTTTGGGCCTTAGGCGGGGCACACCCTGGACAGTGGCCAACTCGTCGCAGGGCTACTCATAAACTCAATATATACATCAGATGAACTTCTCTACAAGCCGGGCTAAAGGAGATTAAGGCCCTTCCACACTGGCCTGCCAATATTTCCTGGTGATGGTTAGATGCTGCTGCACATGCACAGAGCCTTAGGTCTCCCACCACATGGCTGTGGGAAGAAGGGTTGTGCCACACCCAGGCAGCCTACTTCAGGTTTCTGGCCCATACAAAACATCAGACAGCAAGAGGTGTGTTTGTTTGGGTTTTCTGTAGGCTGAATTATAGACTACCGTAACACCAGCCTCCTCAGCAGTTTCCTCCTCCAGCTCAGCAGGCGGACTTTGATGCATCTCTATCACTTGGCTCTGGACAGTCTCCGGGTCTGACTCATCGGACTCCTGACAGGACAAGGGCGGTTATAAACACAGTTAACAGGGAGGAAGCAGCGCTCTAATAAAGCACCAGCTATACATTAACACGACGTAACACTTAAGGACATAACGTCGCTGTATCGGTTGTATCTTCCTCTAACGTTACACCATGTCAATGGCAAAAGTAAGGGAAAAAAAAGACATATAACAGGTAAAACGTTTTGTTATCTTCTTTACATATAAACAGGACACGGTCGGGGGGGGGGACCCTTACCATGATGCAGTTACTTGTTAGGTAGTAAGTTTTGGCTCACACTCGCTGCAATGTTTAGCTCTGAACAGTTATGCTAACGAGCTAAGCAAATATTCCATACGCCGAAGTGGTAAAAGCAGTAAGCACACGACGGTTTAAGGCGGGCTGCTTTTCTATATAACGTTAGTTAATCCTTCCTTCAGTATTCCTCTCGGGTTAGCCAGCTAACGTCGCTGCCGTTGACGTTAGCGAGCAAGCTACGTGGCCGACTGCGAAGTTTTCTGCGGTGGAGGAAGAGGAGGCGGAAAAGCTGAGTAATAGAAAAATACCCACCTCGTACGTAGTCCGCTCGTGCAGGCGGGTCGACCTTCTCCGTGTCACCGGCGTCGTGTGCCGCAACTCTACCTCGCCTGCCTGACTGGGGTGGATGGATTTTCTGGATCGCAGGACCATCGGCATCGTAACACCGCTTTAATAACGCAGCGCCTTCGGTAAGCGTCCCGCGAGATTAACGGACGGAGCGGAGCGTAAATAGCATTTACGGTTTGTCTGGCATTCTTGATGAGAGCCCACTGGGGCGGACGGCTAATGCCAAGCTATGGTAAACAAAACCTGCCTTGAACAGCTGCTAGAGGTATCCAAATATCCGTTCTCAGTGACCTATAAGCAACCGAACGTTTTAATCTGACTTGAACGCGCCGTCCGCGTCAAGATAAGTAAACAACAAGTTGAAGAAACCGCGATTTCCTGTCATCGCTGATTGGCGGTTGGAATCAAAACAGTGGCTCCGCCTATCAGACGTTACGCAGGTCACACAACACGGAAGCAGGGGATTGGCGTTTACTGTTGTCCGCGGCTTAACCCTGGAGCCACCTGAAATAAGGTCTGTTATTGTCGTTAAATGAGCACCAACAGCTTAAACACGCGATGGTTTTGTGAGCTAGCAAAACATTAATTGATTGACAGCTCAGATAGTTGACATTCACTTCAGTTCGCAAAGTTAGTTTCAGTTAGTTTAACTTAGCCGTTGTTGAGCAGCCAGCCGAGCGGAACACGACCACCGGTTGTTTATGTTCCAAAGACCAAGGTAATGACAGCTAGCTAGTTTCAAAGGTCACTGAAAAGTACTCACGGGACTTGAAAACCTGTACGATATAACGTTAATAAAATCAAGCAGTGCTACAGATATTACGTTACTGTCCGAAGTTTGAAATGCTGAGGTTTGAGTCGCGAATGTTTGTGCTGCTGTAACGTTACTGACCTGTTGAATGGATGTGTTTGTGGCCGTTCCTGGGAGTGGCGGGGCAGCCAGACACCACCATGTCCCCGTTGCTGTCTCGTGTGTAACGTGTCAACCATTGTAAAGGTGTGCAAAGTGTGATTGGAATAATGTCAAGGGGGTTGTTACATTGTCAGCAACGGCGAAGTCAGATTTCTCCTTGTTGTTCTGCAATACTGAAGTCTGCACCTGAAAATGGGAGTTACTGTTTGTCTTCCCTTCACCATCCAGTTCAGTGGGAAGAATAGCAGCTAGACAACTTCATATGGGATTTGCCAGATCTAAACCCACTCTCTCTATATATACACACGCACACACACAGTGCATATTACTATTGGAGGAAGGCCTTATTGAAATAGCATAAATAAATAGAAATCATACTATTAGGTTTATGTCATTTTATAGCAAAGTACCAATATATATCGTGACATAGCGCTTGTTTTGGAAAAACCTACAAATTGATATGGTCTCACGCTATATATCGTCTTATCGTCCAACCAAATGAGTGTTATTAAGAAACAGATTTTTCCTCCATATTGCCCATCTCTTGCTCACTGTTCTGTTCAGGATCTGCTGACGTCTTGTGATTCTGCTTCTGCCCTTCAGGTCTCCCATGTAACCCCTTCAGGCAGCCAGGAGAAGGTTCGGCAGTTCCTCTGTGATGATGGACAGTTAGTTAGTCCTGTCAGCACTCCAATGGAAGCTCCAGTCACAGCTGGCCCTCCTCCCAACTCCTCCACCCTGCCCACCCCGGTCCCCCTGCGTCCGGCCGTCGCCCCCTCGGTCCAGCTGGGCTTCACTCTCCTCTACACCACTCTGTACGCCGGGCTGTTCCTGGTGGTGTACGTCCAGCTCTGGCTTCTCTACCTCTACAGGCACAAAAGATGGAGCTACCAGAGCGTCTTTCTGTTCCTCTGCCTGCTGTGGGCTGCCCTCCGCACCACCCTGTTCTCCTTTTATTTCCGTAATGCTCTGGAGGCCAACCACCTACCTGTTGCAGTCTACTGGCTGCTCTACTGCTTCCCTGTCTGTCTGCAGTTCTTCACTCTCAGCCTTATTAACCTGTATTTCACTCAGGTAAGGCTGGGGAGAACGGGACAGGGGCTATTATCATGAAGCTGGGTCACAGCAGCTGGAATGTGGAGGGAAATACTGATGGAAGTTGACACAAAGATGGCAAAAAGCACTGGCCTGATGCCACCATAGTGATAAAGAGACGTCATGTCATAATTAAATGAGAGAAAAATCAAGGCCTCCGTAAACTTTTTAGAGTACCATGGTGTGTACATAATCTTTGAGCAGGGGAATTCCTTTCCGTAGCTGTCTGCCAAACCGCTATTACAGTTAGTAAAAGCTTTAGAGAGACTGAAAACAAGATGCATAGTAAACATTTCTGTTGCTTTCACTTTCATTTTTAATGACTGACTTTTCTGTTTACTCCGTTGCTTATATCTCTCTTGTGCCACAGGTGTTACTCAAAGTGAGAGAGACCTATAAATCAGAAGTGGACAGAGGACTGTAAGTGTCACTACAGTAAAGACTGAGTCCTCTTTGCATTTAGAATCATACTGTATCAGGCTTTTGTTCTGAACCCTGATTCATCTGGATTAAGCCTCACAAACACCATGTGACTGCTAATCCACTCGTCACTCTGGCCTCCATGTCTTCCTCAGGTGGCTGGCACGGTACATGTACGGTGCATTGAGCGCCATCTTCCTGTGCGTCAACGTGGTTTGTGCGGCTCTCGGAGACAGAGGTGCCGGCGGTGGCTCAGGGGAGCGGACCTGGAATCTGGTCCTGGTTCGAGTTCTGGTCAACGACTCGCTCTTCATCCTGGATGCGGTGTTGCTGGCCGCCTTGCTGTTGCTCCTGACCAGACGCTCGCGCTCCACCAGCCCCTACCTGATCAGCAAGGTGTGCCAAGCGTCAGTCTCGGGAGGGACGCGCAAATGACCCGATGCGGCAATGGTTTTCTTAAAGTTAAAGGGGCACGCCGCCGATTTTACCCATCAAGATTAGTTTACTCCTCGTGATTAGTCCTACTGTGAAAACAGTACTAGGAAACATAGCGACACATCACTATGACATCAGGGTGATCTCATCTTGGCTTGGAGACTACAGATTTATAACAGGACTGCCTTAAAGACTGGACGTGTGGATTGTGAAAGACGTGGTCCTAATGGGGGGTCCAATGAAAGGTAATATTGGGTTGCATTATGGGAATCGTAGGATCCAGTACTTGGGTCTCATACTAGGGACCAAAAGTCAGGATGACCATTCACAACTCACAAGAGTCACACTAATAAAAGCAAGTGCAATCCGAATCACTGGGGTACCCCTTTTAAACACGAGCCACTTCTTACCCCCCTGAGTAATTCTGATGGTACTCCGTGCTAACAGTGCCTTTTGTTTTACCTGACCAGGGGACCACAGTGTGCCGTACAGCAGCGCTGGGAGCAGCAGCGATCTTATTGTTTGCCAGTCGAGCCTGCTACAACCTGACCGCCCTCATTCTGTCTCAGAACCACCGGGTGGAGTCATTTAACTTTGACTGGTACAACGTCTCTGACCAGGTAATCCTCTAATAATTGAGTGGAAGCCCACTGTTCAGCATGCTTCATTATTTTCATATCTCAGAACATCATGACACGGTTGCTAGCGATGGCCGGAAAAACTACTAGATAACCCTGCGTGTGTTTGTTTGTAGGCGGACTTGCGTAGTGAACTGGGCGACAGGGGCTACCTGGCCTTTGGCACCATCCTCTTCATATGGGAGCTGCTCCCAACCAGTCTGCTCATCCTCATCTTCAGAGTTCGCCGGCCTGCTCAAGAGGTAGGCAGTACATCTGGCAGAAACTGGACTAAATGTCAACTAAACGAAGACCCTTAGACGTGAAACAGGACACAGGATGTGCATTGCTGAAGCAGTGGGAGTCATTTCAACCTGTGTTTGTCCTTTTTTTCTTTTTCGCCGATTCTCACAGAGCACCAGCATGGACATCAACAACCGGGTGCTACCTCGTCCATATTTCTTTGATGACCCTCAGGGCAACGATGAGGATGCATCTGTCCCATGGGCACACAGTTCACATCCACACTCAAGGTAGTGCCATTAAAACCATGGTAGACTCACGGGTCGAGATGAAATGCTTAGTCAATGAGCAGAAAGTTATTCATCAACTTTTGATATTCAATGAATCATTGAAGTCTTTCTATTTTATATAGGGCTGCAGGTAACAATGATTTCCGTTGTTGATTAACCTGCAGATTATTTTCACAATTAATCGATGATTAATCGATTATTTGGTCGATTAAAAAGGTCAAGACATTTTTAAAAATGGCCATCACAGTAGGAACATCACCCCGCCCCCCCCTCGCTTTGTTTCAGCTGGTACGGATCAGAGACCGCTCCTCTCCTGTTCGCCAGCAATCCTCCAGACCAGAGCCACCAGCACCACTCGTTCTACTCCACGCCCCAGACCTGAGCCTCACTCCCCACCGCTGTCAGGGTCGTTGTGGCCTCGATGAGGTTCGTCTCAAGGACAAACCACACACGGCTACCCCCCAGCAGTTTTTGCACTGAAAACCTCAGGAAATCATCACCAAACAGTGAAATATGCACCTTGTAGTTTGTGAACAGAGAATATATTTTAAGCTTTCGTAGCTCAAAGGGAACAAAGTTTGTGGGAAAAGCCCTGACAGATGTGAAGAACCACACATTGTCCTCAGTGATCTCCTTATAAAGGTTAAGTTGAGATTCAGTCACGATTTGTTATCATTGTCCTATTGTGGATAAAACAAGGTAAACTAGCTCTCACAATTCCTAAAAATGCTAAAAATTTAGCTCTGTTAACATTCCTTATTTGATTAATACATTTAATGCAATGTATTTCATAAGCTCACAGCATGTGATAACTCTTAACACAACACTGGTAACAACCACTGACGATACTAATTTGCAGTTTTGTGAAGATGAACTTTTCTCTTACACTATTTCAAGTGTATAGGAAATTGACTAAATTGATCAACTTTCTCTTTTGGCACTTGGTGGGCTGTTTCTTCAAGACCAGTAATGTCTTTCGACACCTTCCAAATATCAGACCTAAACAGAGCTGCAGGCATTCCCATCGCTGTGTTGTTGTTTCTATTTAGGGCCAGTGCCTGCTCTTCTTCTGGTTTGAATGTCACATTTGTAAAGAGCTTTCATAGTTTAAAATTGTCAACGTTGGTTTTGATTCTTATTCCCTTCCTGCAGAATTGGATTTCAACTGAAGTTTAACTTATTTTATGTCTAGGGTTCCACCTTTTAATTGTAGCTAAAAATCTAATGTTATTCTCCGTTATGTCTTTTCTGGAATGATCCTTCCTCATAGCCACTCAGTCACCTGTGGCCTTGACTTTACCACATGACTGATATTTACCTGTAAACAACAAAGCAATAAAAAAAACCTTCTAAATGAGCCTGTTGCAAAGCACAAAACTCTGAGAGAGAGAGGGGGGGGGGGGGGTGCTGCACCTACACCTGTTTTACATGTTTAGCCCATTCACTACAAACACTGTGTACTTAATTAACGCCAACTGTTTTCCATGGCAAGTCGAAATGTTTCAGATTTTTAAATGTTGTTTTATCCATTGGTGAACATCAGGTCAACTTTTATTTTTGTCTTTTATGTTATCGCTGAATGATACTTAAGTACAAATAAAAATCTCTTTACTCTTTCATTTGCAGTACTGCTTTATTTTACAGGCTGGTGATTTCTGCACAATTTCCAAGACAGTTTCCCGGAAAGAGCGATGTGATTTGGTGCTAATTGTATGGGAAATAATTTGATTGGTACACACAGGACAGCTGAACATACATTTTGAGAAATGTATAAAAGAAAACATACTGCAACATATATGGGCAATCAAGTTTCCAGTAATAAATAAAGGGAATTTTACTTTCAAGGGAACTCTTGTTTTCCACATAATTAGTGCCAAAACCCATTAGGTTGTTAGGCAGCGGCCCCCAACCTTTGTGGCTCGTGACCCCTTAAAACAAATCAGCGTCTACTTGCGACCCCTCATCACCGGTTAAGGCCTCAGTGTGGACATGAATTATTGATTTAATATAACTTTGAATTTTATTCTGTAAACACGTTTAGCAATTTTGCATGCTGCTTTGCAGGATTAAACAACTCATGTTGCACTAGCTATTAATTGACTGGAGTTAATTAAGTGAGCCAACCGAACACTGCACCCATGTTCGCTAACATTTCTCGCATTGTCCTTTACAGGAATCTTCCTAAGAATTCTAAAGTATTATAGGAAACTATGGAACCTGTAAATACATTTCCTTCCTTTGAATGGTGTTAAGAGGCCTAATGGGGGGGATGAAAATTTAAATAATAATTAAAACTTAAATAAATATATCCAGTATATTTCACTAGGGAAAAGTAAACCATTAATAAACACTGTCCTGACCCCCAAACCCACCTCTGTCATCAGTTTGTGAACATACAAATCAATATACACGTTGGGCCACTGCCAGTTCAGTCGAACAGTTTATTCTGCATTATGTACAGATCATCCTATTAAAACTCTTTATACAGTATGTACACATTCAAATAAATCCGTATGTTACAACGTCTGCAGTGAAAACAGAAGAGTGATGAATGTTAAAGGAAAAGGAAAGCCAAAGTATGTAATCAACTTCCCTCGATTTGAAATCACTGGATCGGACCCTGATCCACGTGCTGTGTAACATGTTGATGTGGTGAATGGGACCACCTTCATACTGAAGAAAGCTGAATTAAACAAAGACCTCACCGACAGTAAAACTACCGAATGCAAATCCAAACACCGTCCCTCTCACGTTGACCAAATGACTGGATTGAAATTCCTCTTCCGCTTGTTTAAACTTACAAAACAACCTGCAGTACTCGATCTGGGGGGCGGGCGGTGGAGAAAAAAACAAAACAAAAAACAAAGTCGTGCTATTTCTTTCTGACACGGAAACAGTCCAGATAAGCGGTAGAGATCATTGCGTCTCCTAGTAGCCTGAGTCCAACTCGACACAGTTAGAAACCTGAGCCAGTGGAAGGCGAGAGCCGCGAGGAAGAGGGGCGACGAGGAACCAAAGCAACGATCAATCAGCTCCGAGTCCCTGTTGGTCCAGAGCAACACGTCTGAGTCAGAACACACGGATCAGTTGTCTGGAGGGGGGGGCGACGATGATGATGATGACGATGCTGCGGTCTCTAGCTTGCGAAGGCGGCGACGCCTCAGCTCGGCGGCGTTGGGCTCTCCGTCCTCATCCCCTACCAGCGCCACGCCTTCGTCCATCTTTTCTTTGCGTTCCGTGTCCGAGGCCATAGAAGTCGAGTCAGCTGGCTGAGTGGAGACTGTAGCCCCGACCACC
Source organism: Coreoperca whiteheadi (assembly GCA_011952105.1). Taxonomy (NCBI): domain Eukaryota; kingdom Metazoa; phylum Chordata; class Actinopteri; order Centrarchiformes; family Sinipercidae; genus Coreoperca; species Coreoperca whiteheadi. The sequence goes on from CM022490.1 coordinate 7,780,014, forward strand.
TGCTCAGCTGGAAACGGACAGGAATATCGAATCAGGGTCCAACCGGTCTCGGTTGACTTCGTAGTACATAGTGCGAACTGTCAGTTTACTTACAGCTGGGAGGGTCCTTCTCCTGGCTGGGACTGTCCGTGCTCCTGCCAGCTGCAGGTGACGAAGCAGCGTTATTTGTCCCACTGGCTTCTCCAGTGCTGCCCTCAGCCCGAGGAGGACTGTGGAGAACACAGGACAGTTAAGCATTCCCTTATTTCGTCACTTAAAAATTAGGAAATACTGCAATAGCATGAGTAGGCCAGCTGCATTTAATGACCAATTCAAGCTTCATTTGTCAAACGTTAAAGATCGTGCGACTTTGAACTAGAGCACGTTCAGTTACGTGAGCGTGGCGACAGTGCTGAGGTAGTGGTGGATGTTGAGCATGGCGGCGTCCAGCAGGGTGTGGATGTTCTGGAGACACTGGAGCCTGGCCTCGAGGCCACGTCGGCCTTCTGCCTCCAGCTCCCTCAGCTCCTCCTCTGACAGCCGGGACAGAGACGGAGGGGGAGGAGGCATCGACGACACTGGAGGAGAGAGGAGAGGCGCTAACAATCGCGTCAGGTGACCTCAAGAGTTATGGTTTACTCATGGCTGTGAACAGAAGTGATGCATTTTGACAGAAAGGAATAAATAAAAGGAGCGGGACTTTCACGCAGTGACCGGATAGTATGTTGCTATGGTAATGCTCAGCACTTCCTTAAATAAAGGCTGATAGAACAAGTAAGACAATGTTATCACCAACATGACTCATCCACAGAAATCTAAAATTGCACATTTCATATTATTTCTTTTTTGGTTTTTTAATAAGAGAGTGGCATGACAGCAGACTTGGCATAACTAGCCACGTGCTCACACCACTTCCCTGTCTTTCCACTTATTTTCCGCAACAGTTGTCCTTTTTTGGCAACAGAGTTTCAAGTCACCAGGTTTATATTAATTTAAGTGTTTGTGCTTACCAAATGGAGGAGGAGGTGGCATGGGCAGCCATGGTGCAGTGGGGAAAGGAGGAGGGGGGAAGGAGAAGGGGAAGCCTGGGATTGCTGATCCCGGAGCAGCGGTAGCGGCGGCAGCGGCGTCTGCAGTCGACGAAGCGGGCTGGCTGGTACCTGATGAAACAAATGCACAACATTTTGGGTAGATGCCAAACTATCCCAGAGTAGAAAATACAAAAAAACCCAACAATTCACGTGTACCGATACTTTCTGTAACCTCGGTACTGGGGAAGACATATCTTCAACAAGGAATTGGAAAACTGTTCTAGATACTTTGGGATTGATTTTTTTGGGGGTCGCTAATTTGTTACAGCAGAGCGTGAGGGATCCTTACCAGCTGCCTGCGTAGCCTCTGTGCTAGCACCAGGAGCTGCAGCTGCTGCGGCAGCAGGAGGAGGCACTGCAGGGAAGGGACCCCAGAAGGGGAAGATGCCAGGAGGAAAACCAGGTAACATGCCTGGGGCCCCTGGAGAACAAACAAAACAAGAGAGATCCTTACCAACCCTGAACAAGGGTCCAAATACGTCTTTACCAGAGGACGCTTAATAACATAATTAATGCCCTGCAATGTCGTCAACATGTCCTGACCACGTTGTACCAAGATTTCTGGACAAGTTTCTCAAACCTTAAATGAATTTTAAAATGTGTGACCGCACCATTTTTCACCAGGGTTGTCTAATCTCTCTACAGTCACCTGATAGCAGCAGGTGTAAAAGGTACATTACGTCTGAGAAACAGGTAAATGTTCCCAGGTGAAATGTTACTCTCAGACATTGGAATGTGCAATGCAGTATTGCATAAGTTGCCTCAAAGGCATTTTTCCGCTCTGTTTACTCTTGTTCAACGGCTGTCATGTGGCTGCACCCGCATGACATGTGGGCGCCGGTAGGCTTGCACGTCGTGCTGATAGAAGCAGGGAGACCGGGGTTGTGTTCGTGTGTACCGGTTTTGACTCTCACCATTGGCCGGTGGGGCTGCAGGGGCGTTGGCGGGGGCTGCGGGAGCAGGGGGCGGGGCCTGGGCCGGCGCTGGAGTCTGATTGTTATTAGATGCACGGAGGACGTCCATGCGACAGGTAGGGCAGGTCTGCTGCCTCTGGAACCAGGAGCGCAGGCAGCTGTGGGGAAGAAAGGAGGGCAGCACAAACAGCCACCTTTAAACACAATGCAATACCAAAAGTGTTCTTTCAAGTCATGCTCGTCACACTGACGGGAACTGTGTGAAACATCGGCTACCGTAGATGCCGACCAAGTAAGACATGTACGGTGTTCTGTTTGTTTGCAGTCTAGAATCTTTCCTGTTCACCGCAGGACTTACCTGGAGTGGAAAATGTGATTACAAGGTAATTTCTTGGCTCCGGTGACCATTTCCTCTCGACAGATGATACAGACGTTGTCAGAGGACTGCAGATCTTCAGGGGTAGCATCGGGGTATCTGAACACCGGCAAATGAGAAGAGAAATGAACAGCAATTCCAGCTAGAGATTATTAGCTACGTTTTTTTAAATTCAGGCTACATGTATTGTCTGCTTGCAAATATTGAATTGAATAAAATAATTATTATATTATTAAAATAATGATTTTTACAAACACAGCAGGGTGCAATCAGGAAACATTACTCACAGCGTATTCATGTTGCGGATGGCTCTCCGAGACATTATAGCGTCTGTCACGGCTTTCTTGAACTGCCTGAGAGAGAAAAGATCAAACCAACACCAAACTCAAAACATGCCTTAAACATAGCCTCAAAACATGCAGTGACCAAGCCTCCTCCTCCTCCTTTAAGAATATTTAGACGTGTGCGAGAACTCGGACTTACAACACCAGAAAGTAGAGTAGTGGAAGCAACAAAACCGTAATAAAACCCTCATCACACAAACCCAGCGGTACACACAACCGCTCACCTCATAGCCAGATACATGGGCCGGATGGCAAACAGGGGGAAGGTGTGGACCTTTATCATGATGGTCATGAAGGCAATGTACAGGAGCACTTTGATGAAACCTGGAATAAAAACGAACATCTGAGTGCTGCTGCTGCCACCGCATCGTCTCGAACTACACACACAGTCTAGAAGAAAGTATTCCAGCAGCGCATTTTGAACTACAGCTGAATGCAGTACCTGTGAAGAGCTCTGTGTAGAGCATGTAGACCGCCTTGTTGTCCCAGGGATTCTCACTCTGCAGGTCAACGGTGTGCAGAAGGTACTTAATGAAGGTCGTCAGCACCATGGTCAGCAGGATGGCGTACTGAGGGGCAGAGAGGAGATATCCTATTGAACACGTTGTGTGTGTGTGTGTTTTAGCAAGCGTTATCGGTTGCAACCACATAGGGACCCAAGAACGAAATATGGAAAGGATTAAAGTAAGAGGTTGCGGTTAAGCCACGTAGGGTTTGTCTTATATGCGTCTTTATCTGATATTATCGTTAGATATTTTATTCCGTTTTATTTTTTTGTATTATTTTTAATTGCCTGATTTTATTTGCCTAATTGCAATCCCGAAACGCGTTCATCCTGGTTCAACCATAAATAAATAAAAGTTTAGTATTATTAGAAAGTTCACGAGAGAGCATATTGTTGTGTATGTTTCATTAAAAAGAGGACAGATGTTTACCAGCGAGCTGTGACTTTTACAAAACATGTAATAATCACAAGAGCGCGAAAATAGAGTCTCAGTAAAGAAAGGAATCAGCCTATCAAAGTAGAAAAAAAGGATTCTGATAAAATGGAGCTTTTGAAATGACCAAAGATGGGTTAAGTGAGTCTTTACTTTTACAGCTAATTTAAGCTTAAACCTTTGTGACAAACCTCAAATCCAAAAACGAGCTGGACTGAGGCTCCTCGGGTAATGATGCTGTGACAGGCATGGTTGACAAACAGGAAGTCCAGGACACCCAGCAGTCCCATGAGAGCTGCAGGAAATAAAGAACACTGAATGACACCTCGGTGAGGGGGGCTGCAGCACCTAGCTATAGAAGCGCCTTCGAAACCTTTTGTGCCCCAAATAAACAAGTACATTCGGTATTTAAAGAAGCATCTGATGGATTGTTATTTTAAAACTTTAATAGCTACTGGGCCTGATTCTGGAAACGGCCAGCTGTCCTGAATTTAAACACAGCAGGCTGGCTGTAATCAGAGGGCCACTTAGAACGCTACTAATCACGTCTGAAAAGATGACCGAAGGAGTGCATTTCGTAGCGGCGTTTAGAAAACGGTTATGGTCTGTTCATGTCAACCATTCTGGTGCTCTGTTGTGGGGCTCCATTAAACCGTGGTGCCACCTGGCCTCATGTGCAAACAGCAGGGATTTGCATACAGTTTCATATGGCCTTAAGACTTGTTTCAGAAAGGGATAGACAGAAGGAAAACATTAAAAAATAAATAAAAAAGCCAACACAGAAGGGCGGGAAGAATGACGTGGCTGATGGCGTGTACTCACATAACACTCTCAAGTGAAAAATACAGGATATGTTTGGACTCCGCTCCATCTGACAGAAAAAGGATTAAAAACACGGAAATAATTCTTTACAAGGTACTTAAAACATGCACAGTCACATATGTCTATTTAATCATTGAACCGTCGAAGCAGTACTTTTTACTTCAATCAAATAGTTGTAGTTGAAAATCAAAGTATGGCAAAGTAAGGGCCCTTTACATTAAATCTGTAACTGAAATATCTGTGGCAAAATGTCAAATGACAATGTTTGTTCAACTCTGGCATGCAACCTTGGCCACATGACATCTGTCCCTTCCTTCGTCCCCGGTTTCCTTTCTAGCTTTAAACAATGTCCCATATACACTGTATGCGGTGTACTACGTAACATGAGGAAATTGTTTCTCTCTCATCACTCACAAAGTCCACCCGGTCCTCAGCCAGCCAGTGGAAGCACTTAAGGAAGAGCAGGAGGGTGAAGAGGGCGACAAAGCGAGGGGAGAAGTCATCCCTGAACACGGTGAATGCCAGGCACGTCTCGGTCACCGCGTACCAGGAGCGCTCAATGAGATGCTGATGGTGGAGAGGAAAGACGTGTGAATCCACATAAACAAAGAGGCTGACTAGATACGTTGTCATGTACAACTGCGACCACGGAGGCCAGGGAGTCATGTATAAAAACAGAACTCTACCTCCATTTCTGCGGCCCTTAATTGTCCAAAAAAGACCTTCCGCATGAACTTTCCCAGCAGGAACACCAACACAAAGGCCTGAATGTACAACACCTGCCAGCAGAAACAATACAGAAAGGACAAGCTGATTTGTGCACAATGTCACTGCTCTGGCCTCAAATTCAATGTGATAATATGGGTAATATGGTGATTTGATTTCACTTGAGCGCTGCTCTTACCGCCATGCTGGGGCTGCTCTTGGTGAGGTAGACCACAGTTGGGTAGAACTGGTGTTTGAGGAAGTAAGCGTGTGCCACCACAGCCCCAGTCAGTGCCAGACTGGTGGCAGTCACCAAGGCTGCTCGTACCATTTTGGACTCCGTTACAGATACTGTGGAGGGGAAACCGATAAAAGGAAGAAAAGAAGAAGAAGGGTGTTGCATGTGAAAGCTGACTGGTGTTGCAGAGCAACATGCAAATAAAGGCCGAAACCTTCGGATATGTTCGTTTTACAGATATTAAGGCCTTCAGCAAAACAGCTTCATATTTTTTAAACTATCTACAAACATATATTGTATGTTAGTCATCCATAATGAGATATCTGCTCTGCAAACTATGTGGTCATCCGTAAATAAAGCTTTTGAAGAGTTATTCCACCCCATCAAGTGCAACCTCGCTCTCAATTTATAAATGGGGCCTCTCACCCCAGCAAGCATAACCTTTTTGGAGGTTAAAACATAATAATCAAAAAGATATTGTGATTTTTGAGGGGTTTGAGGAGCATTAGGATGCACCCACACTAAGGCTAACAATATCCATGTTTCCCCCAAATTAGTGTTACAGAGCGCAGAGAGCTGACACTTTAACTGAGAAATACATTTTTAGGGTCATCAGCTGTTTAGAATCCAACCACATCTTAACGCCTACCGTTTCCTTTTGTTACCATACATGCTGCTGCTTGCTAAATAGCAGGCTATGCATTAACTGTGTTATACTAAAAGACAACACCCAGCCCAGCTACAGCCTGTTCACCCTGCTTCCATCTGGCAAAAGATACAGAAGTATCTCTGCCGTACCACCAGGCTCCAGAGCAGCCTCTTTGAAGGGCCGTGACACTTTAAAAATGCATCCCCCTCATGCCAGCGAAATGAATCGTTTTTTTTGTTATGCTTAGCTCGGTGTTGTTTGTGTGTGTAAAGGGACTACAAAAGTAGATGTTCGTTACACAGCCTTGTGTTGCAAAATGAGCATTAAAATGAACCCTTGAAAGGCATTCAAACAACAAACGGCAAAACCCTCAATCGGTGTTGACACATTTCCAGAAAATCTGCCGTCTATAAGTACCAGGTATATCTTTACATAGAAATGCAACCTGGAGAAATTACGCATCTCGCCAATACAATTTGGCACTTTGAAAAATATTACACTTTTCCACCCATGTTCAGAGCAACACTGCTTAGTCCATGTACGTGTCTTGTTCCATATCTCAGACAACACTGATGTAAAACATGTGGCAATCTCACTAATGCCAAAACACATATTACCAAAACTCAAATGTCTGGCTCCAGTGGAAGCAATGCCGTTCCAGACAAAGTGCCAATGTTGGGGCAGCACATTTGTGGGGATCGGCGCGTTTTTAACAGTTGGCCTGTGTTTCAAACTAAAAAGGATTCCCTCCAGGGTTTTACATGAACCACACTTGCTCCCAAGTGTTAACTACACGTGGTCAAACAGCAGAAAGCCTTAAGGGCTGTTTGAGTAAGTTCACCTGTCCACCTGCCAGGTGAACTAAAGAGACTGCATCAATCCTTACCACCAATCGCCCTTTACAATTAGCATCCTGATTAGCACATTTGAATGAGTGCTCAGTAACACTACTATAAAGGAAAAATGTAACTTTGTAAAATATTCTGTTAACGCTACCGCTTTTCCTAAAGTAACTGCCGTATGAAAGGCTACAATTGATCCAGCATTGACTTACAATAAACCACCTGCAAATCACTGAGTATTAGGTGAATATGGTTAGTTATTTTTAGTAGGCCAAACAACACAACGCAGGGTATCATATATCAAGGCAGGTAAACAGTTCAAAAAGAAACTAGTGCTGCTTGCTTGGTTTTATTTCCTCTTGCATAGACGCTAAGCAGTAAAGTGCACTTGGTTAGCATTGTGTGCACTCCCGCAGCTAACGTTACAACGTAATTCCCTACGTTTCTCACAGTAAACTAGCTAACCCCTTACATTAACTAAACACCATTTACCCCCACCTGGAAAAGCTCTTTCAGCTAACTCAGCTCGCTAGCATTGTAGCTAAGTTAGTGTGGTCAAATAAAGTCTCGGAAATCCGAAGAACCTTGTGAGCGCTTCCCAAAAAAGAGCGAAACGTTGCTAGTGAGGCAACGTTAACGTTAGCTACACACTTCTCGAAAAGCCCGACTACCTAAATGTCAAAGACGGGTAATTAGGTTAGCTGGCTAGAATTAGCTAACGTTAGCTAGCTAGCTTGTAATGTTCCAGCTGTCAGTACTCTGCAGGACTCACCGACTCGACGACTGCTGAAGACTTGCGCCTTGGTTAATTTGACGGATGTCTCCTTGCCTGCTAAAACCTCTAAAGTCTTACCAGCTACTCCATTTCGATCGTTTCACAGTAGCCTCCCTATAATATTTATTATCCTCGCCCCTCTTCGTCTGGCTACGTGTTTATCTTTGGCTTGCTCCTTGGGAGCCACCTCACATCCGGCTGCTAAGGTAATTTGACGCAAGAGCAATTTCAGGCATCACTGACAGGTTTCCTGTTTTCTGTCAGTTAGTTGGTGTAAAGATCCGTTAGAAAGAGACTGTCTTTAATAGCTAGCACAGACGTAATATTTGCCTTTAATCACTAATCTTCTGAGTTGTATTTCTAAGTATATTTGCATTTGTAAATATTAGGAGACCAACCTTTTATGAGACTTACGGTAAATACCAACGTGGACCAATAGGAAGTTGTCAGGCTGTTTGTCATACAGCTAGATGCGGATTGAATTTATAATGTAATCTCTGCTATGTACCGGAAGGACCAGAGTATTTATTAAACCAGTAGGTCAGGGAGCAACATTGAAACATGAACTTTATATTTGGATTAGGACTACTTGTTAGTTAAAATTAATTAAACAACCCCCCCCTCCAATTTTTAATTTACTTGACAAACGAATGAAAGCACAAAAAGAAAACATTCAATATACTGAAATGAATATCAAAAATAGTTTCAAACGTCAAGACCACAACAAATAATATGCATCCCCAGCTAAATTTAAAAAAAAAAACAAAAAAAAAAAACTGCATGGACATCAGTTAGGAATTAAACCTTTTAAGATGTGTCAGTATAGTAGCTGTTGGGCTCCATTACAATTTAAATCTAGCAGCAGAACACAAAATGATGGCATCATGGAGTTAGGTTTGTTCTGGTCTACTGTATGATGTATATTATACCGCTGGTTTTCCCTTTGTTTACAGAACGCAATCAGCACTTGATCTATTTATCATTACCTCATGAGAAACCAGTTTATTACAGAATTTATAATCAGCCACACTTCAGGATCATCTCCTTTGAATAAATCCTGGCAGGCAGGGACTGTTTTGCCTAGCATGCTTGAATTTTCCATTGCAACCAATACATGTTTTTAATAAACACTTATTTGAATATTATTAAAAAACACTTATTGTGAGCCACAGTCAATTTATTGATACTCTGAAAGCTCTACAGCAAACAAATAAGCTGTAAGCTTAATGCACTCATACAAGTTCACCACTGTCCTTGTTTGCTGTGGCGCCGTTATGACATTTTAAAACCTAATCACAGCTATTCAAATAAGTATAATCAAAGGTAGACTATTCAGTGGAGAAAAACCGGATGGTGATGTGTTGGACATCAGTATTTCTCTTACAGAACTGATCTTGATGATCTGCACACATGCCTGATATGGTTGTTACTGTTGATCCAACCTGATTCAGCACATTTCCACACTGTATTTTCTGCGTAGTATTGCTAAACCGTAAAGAGACTGACAAAATAAACAATTGTTGTTACCAAATAACCTGTTTATTTCATTGAGCTAATGAAGTTAATTATCAACATAATGCCTTTGTACCCACCCCAAAATTTAAGACGCCTCCACAAAATCCATGAGTGCACAATATTGTTAACAGTGAGTATTGAAAAATAGTCAGTCTTAATAATGATGATGTCCATTGTCTGAATATATCATAAATGACTACCTCTATTGCAATAGATGTAACATTCACAATGTTGTTAGCTTATGGCTTGTTAAACCTGTTCAGTGATTGATCTCCCATATTAAAAACTATCAGGTTTGGCATACATAACCTTCTCTTAAAAAAGGCAGTAGCTCACTGTTCATGTCTAGCAGTAGAGACTATAAAAAGAAAGCATTTGTTATATCTGAGCCTAATGGTAAACATTATCGTGTCTATATCTTAATTGTAAATATCTGACATTGAGACAATATATGAAAAGTGTTCAGTAAAATTCTAATTTGTCTTTCGGCCATAAGGCAGAGAAGTGAAATAGTTCTGCTTTATTAAAAACTACACAGAGAAAAAAAACATTTGAGAAAACAATAAAACTTGATGCAAAAATTAACATTTGACAGATTCAAACTTGACAACGTAGCCCTCAATTCTTGCAGGTGTTGTAGCATAGTCAAGCAGTAGTGTGTCCGTGTTGTTACTGCTATTTGGGCATTCCTTATCCCTCTCTTTCTCCAGATATTTGCTTGCAACGGTTTCAACAACTGATTCCGCCTGCTGCTGCTGTTGCTGAATTTCCAGCCAGAGTTCAATATCCCTTCCCATAGTTAAGTGTAAACAGTTCAGCCATTAAGACCACCTTAAGTTATAAATCACTGAGGGGAAGTAAAGAAAGGTTAAAAAAAAAAATAAAGTGAAAAAATAAAGAGGGGAAAAAAAAAAAAAAAGGAAGTAGACCTCCCAAGCTCCCACAAGTCCATCATTAGGACACAGAGGAGATTGGGTTGAGAGGCGAACCCATTTGTGTTAGCACCTTGTCCAGCCACTGGAGGGGCCCATGCAGGTGCACCTCGATCCAGCAGGGGGTGCTAGTGACGTCCTGTCTGTGATACTCCGCTCCCCAGCCCTGTGAGGATGCAGAACAGATGAAACAATGACCCAGACAATGGCGATGTTTGCCTCTTGAGAGATGTACTGTATAACAGTGCCTGCTTGTCCCCCCCCCCCCCCGTCTTCTAGTTAGTTCATGAAGGCCTTACCTTGACAAAGCTCATCCTAATGGTACACATCTTGGTAAGCTCGTAGACGGCCTCAAAGCCGTGGTTGACTGACTGGGCCAGAAGCTGTGCAAACTCCTGGTTGTTGAAAATCTTGAGGCTACATCCGCTGGGGATCTTGCAGACAGTGGTGGGGTGGAAGCCGTGGTGGTAATTACAGTTACGGCTCTGGACAAAAATGCTGGTGTCACTGAGGCACTCGGCGTACACCTCCCCTCCCACATAGTACAGGTGCACTCCTGGGAAACAGAGACAAGACAACAGATGGCCGCGACATTCAAACCACAGCGCTGCAGGACCAAAATGTACACCTAACCGAGCTGCCTCTGCTGCTGTGTGTGACTGTTAGTCTTACCTTTGCCGATGTGTCTGCGGGTGTTCTCGATTGTGGAGTTGCGGTTGACGTTGGACAGTAGTCCGAGGCAGAAGCGGTTCTTGTTGTTTGAAGGGTCAGTGAAGCCATCCACCAGCACACTGGTGGAAGAGGCATGGTAGGCTTCTCCTACACGATTGTTGAGTTCATAGTAGACAATAGAGCACCAGTGGCTCGGCTCCTCATACTCCACTGGTTGCACGTCTGGGGAATTGTACAACAGGGCAGGTAAAAACAGGCAAGTCACAAACTCAGCTGATGACATCTTACCACACACAAAAACACTCTGAAAGGCATAAGACATTGATTAAGATGTATCATATAGAGCAGTTGCACTGCTGTATATAAATCAGTCACTATGTATCCATTACTAGTGCACACCTGTCTACGGTTCCTATTATCACAAAAACTGAAATTCTTCAAATTCCAAACTAAACTTAACATATAATAAAAAATAAAAAATAAAATCCCACCAGTTTATTAACACTTATAAAGCCTTGTTAAGGCCATTGGGACAGGATTCATTAATTAACGAGGTTAAACTGGATGAGTGTAGTTAACGAGAGCCACCGGAGCGAAGCAGCTCTGTAACCTTGTTATGAAAGTATTTCATACAGTGCAAAATTGCAGCAGGTGGTTGTATTTAACAACACATTTCCCAGCCTTTTACGTATCACATCAGTTATATGGAGGCAGCCTACCCTACAGTCTGGATAGAAACAAACAAAAGCAAAATATTACGGAAACCATTCAAAAAAGGAATGATGCAGTCAGGTTATTTTCTTTTTCCATGCAGAGGTATTTAGCCGTCAAACACATCTAAATGGCTTTACTAATTTTAATGTAGGAAAAAATACATAAATATTGGATCAGCCTCATCACATTTTTTGCTCCAAATCTGAGGTCTTTAAATATTTGCTGAGGACATTCTTGTCCCAACAAACTTTTAAGACATGGAAATCATCAATTGTTCATACCAACAACAGCACATGTGGCAATACAACGTAGCTCTCTCATTCATTTCAATGACACCAGTGTAGTGGTGCAGTGAGAATGTCACCGCAGAGGTCCGCAAAACAGAGTGGTAACGAAAAAGCTGGTCCTGGCTTTACTCTTGCAGCAATGCATTGTCAAGGGCAGCGTGTCGCATTCAGTTGCACCGACAAATACTATATGTCGAGATGGAGGAGAAACGTTTTACCTCAATTTTCTGTAGTAGTCAAATCGGGCCTCAGCGGAGTCTACTATAAACTGCGCCTTCGAACAGTATCTGTATCTCTTTTGGCGTAGTGCTTTTGTCAGTCTAAATATGTGCACCCCTCACCTCCTCTGGCCATGTTCTGCTGCACCACACTGCTGCTTGTTTCCATGGACTGGCTCTCCTGGCCCAGCTGCTCATCAGGGGGCATGTAGGCTGGGGGTGGGGTGTCAGCTGAGACATTAAGAGAGCAGTTAGTGAGGCTGAGACCAGTTGTTGCTGCTGGCAAATAGTCTTTTACACACACGTCTCCCTAGATTCAAACAATCATCACAGGATCTGTACCCCGGAAATGGTGTCAGATTTCACATATCCCTCACTTGCTAAGCCACATGCTAACCCATTCCCGACAGAGATGCAATATGAGCTTTCCAAGCCCTTATTGAGGCATACAGGAAAAAACAAACAATGTGGAAAACCTCCACTTAGATTGCAGTGAGGAAATGTCTACAATTATGATGCTTGTGAGAGACAATGACCATCAGGGCTTTTCAGCACAAACAAGCTCAAACCCTAAATTGCCATTAAAAAACTTTTTCTGCCTGACTGCCTGCAGCCATCTGATGGGTCAGCAGATCTGGACGCGAACAGAATAGAGCACTAGTCACCAGACACACATCAGCAGTAACATCCACGCACACTCACACGCAAGTAAAATCTGAATAGTCAAACGGTATTTCTCACATATACCCAGACTATTGAGAAGGGCAGAAAGGAACATTGCAGTTAAGGGACATTTCTTCATGTTAGGTGTATCCCTTCTGTCACCCCCCAGTAACAATGAGCCAGTAAGGCTGCCTGGTCCACCAAGCGAGTGCCTTGACAGCAGCCTGCAGCCCTGGTGGACACTGCTTAGCTGGCATTTCTTTTGTTCTCATTCAGGGGTGTGATTTGATTTGGATGTAATGTAATAACTTGACCTGGTTAGCGTACTGTAAAGAACAGTTTGTATTGCAAGTGTCTAGTGTATGGGTTTAAACTATTAGTAGGTATAAAGAGGAAATTGTATGATATTCAAGTAAACCCTAGTCTAAAGAGTTTTGTAAATGAAAATAAAATGGATTAATCTGGATCTTTGGCAAATGTCTGTTGTTGCTTAATTATAAACACTATAAAAAATGTTTTTCCCTTACTTGCCAACTAAAAAAAAAAGAAGTAAATAAATCACCAGAGACTAGTGTTTATTAACAGCTAGCCTCTTGCTGGCTACATGACAGTGACAAAAAAAAACAAAACAGGAAAACACAATAGTTTGGCATCTTGCCCAGGGTCAGGTACATGAGCATATTTGGTGTACCTGGGAGCTGGAATGGACTGGAGGGCCCCGAGCTGGCAGGAGAGTTTGGATAAGTACCACTGCTGGCAGGAGAAGGAGGATATGGAGAGTTGGGAAAAGAGCTGCCTCCACCTCCTCCGCTGCTGCCCCCGCTGTGTGGCTGCTGGAAGGACTCTGGGAAGGTGGCGTTCAGGGGCATGTGCGGCTCGTTGTGGGTGAGATTACGGAACTGTACCAGCAAGCTGTGCTGTGGGTTGAACTCGCTATGCCGCGGTACCAGGACAGGAGGGAGCACTGGATGGAGGAACAAAGAGGGCAGGGGAGGAAAATGAGTAAGGCGTTGAAAATTAAGCACACAGAAAAAGGGAAGAAATGTATTTCATTATTTAGAAAACTAACTGATCATTATATGCAAGGAGCCCAGGTCTACCACACACACATCTTTAACCAGAAAACCTGTTTGAAATACAGCTTTTATTGTGCTTAAATGCTTTTCTTTGTTAATAATGTATCCTTTCCATGACTAAAAGGTGGGGTATGCGACTCTAATCCAAGACATGTCTTTGACAAATTCAGTGAACATCTCCTCACGGTCCGCTAGCTATCTGTTCTGGGTGTGCTGAAAAACATCTGCCATTTGTACACAGCCCTGGCTCTGTAAATGGGAAAAAAATAAAGTGGCTCGGATCGAGCCACACAACACTATTCCAGCCATGATTTTTGTGTCAGGTAACGTTAAATGACTTGCCCACGAACATTCAGCTTAATTTCTGGTTTGCCAAGACATGCTGTTGTTGTGATGTTCGCTATAGCAGCAGGAGAGTTGTGAGTGTCGCTGTCTGGAGCTGCTGTGGGAAACCGTCTCGTCCTCTCTGGATGTTAGCCTCGCAGCACCAACTGTAGGGACAGTTTGCTGAACCATAATGTAGCTAACGTTAGTTATCTTACTTGCTGTGTCGTTCGCTCTGTATCATGGTACTGGATTTCTTCAGAATCGCATACCCAGCTTTTAACAAGGAAATGCTGCCAGTGTTGGAAAGACAAGCCCTCGATGGGCATGCTCAAAATGTCAGGAAATAGCAGAAAAAGTCCTTCACAATTTCCTGAATCTGATGGTGATGTCTTTTTTTAATCAACCAACAGTACAAAAAACAAAAGATATCAAATTTAAAATGATATAAAACAGAACAAGCGCAAATCCTCACATTGGAGAAGCTTAAAGCTAGTTTAGTAATTTTCCATCAATTCACTGAATTGTTTCAGTTCTAATATACACAAACAAGTCATTGAAGGGCCAACATACATTGATATGAGTTACTTACAGTCTGTGTAGTCTTGTCGATATTATGGTGTTCCTGACATTAATATGATGTGTTAGACGTGTTATTTATTTTTTCATCTTTTTAAAAGTATTTTCGCCTTTAATGGATCGAGACAGCTGAGACTGGAAATGGGAGACAGAGAGAGAGGGGGGATGACAAGCAGCAAAGGGCCGCAGGTCGGAGTCGAACCCTGGCCCCGCTGTGGTGAGGACTGTAGCCTCGCACATGGGGAGGGCGCGCGCTAACGTGTGAGCTAACCACACCCCTATTGTCATCCAATTTTGAAGCAATTTTTATATAGAGCCAATATCTTTCAATAGCAGTTATTGTCAGTTCAACCTGTGACTTGACACAGGTAATCGTAAAATACAAAAACACTAACCAACACCAACAATCCTGCAAAAGCCACTTAAGACCTTTGTAAAGATAATCACAGAGGTCATCCATATTTATTTTCATCAAAAAGGACACAGCACTTTCCCAGCCTTTATTTTCATCTCCTAACTGACTTTAAGCATCGTGGCACCAAGGCTGTCCCTCCAAACTACCCAGTGAGCGTTGCTTTAAATTATATGACGTGCAGTCTCTCCTCACTGACATGTGATCTATATCCTTGAACTGGTCAATACTGAGCTGGCAATCCCAAACCCACCTAGTGTCAGAAAGGCTGTCCCCTCATGGTCATCAGTGAGTGTATGTGATGTGGTGTGTGAGTGACAGACAGGGAGAGACAGAGAAGGGGCACTGATGAGAAAGTGCTGGGAGTAGGAGTTTGGTCTGACTGGTTTATGCATTTAGTAAGCCACTCTTTGATGCCACACCCCATCTGGAGTGCTTCAGCCATATAATCTAATAAGACTCCAAAAGAGCTAGTGATATTGATTTTCTGTGAAATGGGGTGGGTGGAACCGGCCCGTGTGATGACAGCCTTCTGACCTTTGTGGATTTGTTTACCAGCTCCACAGTTTACTCAGAGCTCTAGCTAAGGGATGTGCAGAGCTCCACACTGGTCTAATCTGTCTCGTATTTGCTGCTATCCAGTAATAAAAAAACATTTTAAAAAAAATGACCCCACGTTTTCAGTTGTATGTGTTACGGACAGTACAAATGAACAGATTTAGTAATGACTGTGCCTTACAGAACACCTTTTACCAATAAGAGTTAGGAAGCAAATGTGGAAAAGTAATGTTAAAGGGAACACTTATGCCATTAAAATGATATCTTAAGACTATCATTTAAATATAATCTGTTTGGATAGGTCAAATAATGTTGTTTAGTTTGTGTCAAACATTAACCTTCCCGTGTAAAAATATAACCTGACCACGTTGATATTCTTTGACTACCCTATTCGGAGACAGCACGAGTACCTACCAGGACTCTCCACTCGCTTGTAGTGATATGGGTTGATGCAGACCTCCTTCTGCTTGGAGCCAAACGGGTACTCGCACACCTCCAGGGGCTTGAGCTCGTGGTGGGACTGGAGGTCTGGCCAACGCCACACTCTGCAGTAGATTACATGAGGCAGACCTTTCCTGTGGGAAACCTGTAGCCGGCCGTCCAGTGATCTTGGAATGGTAACGCACTTGCTGGGTTGCCCGGGGCAGCTCAGAGCTTTCTCTAGGTCCTCCATGGCGCCTTTCTTCTTCTTCAGCTTTTTCACGAGCGCATCCACTGCCTTTTCTGCCCATTTCTCCTCCTCGTCTCCCTGCTTCCAGCCGAGCAGGCGTTTGACTGCTGGGCTTGTGAAGGAGAAGAGACTGGACATGGAGGTCATGCTGGAGGCTGTAGTGTAGGTAAAAAGAAGGAACTCACTCCAGGGGGACCAACACCTGCTGATGAGCTCCAACTTGCGTTAATAGCCTAAAACGGTGTGTGTGAACGCGTGGTCAACAAGAGAAACCACTTGAGTGCGTGAATGCGAGTGTGTGTGAGATTATGAGAGGCCAACCGATGAGGGGTGGAGTAGGGGAGAGGAGGCTTTAGCCTTGTCTGACCAAGGACAGGAAGCAGGGGAGGGAGGGGAGGCAGCAAGCAGGACGCAGCTGCTGCTGCTCAGGAAGGGCCCTGCAGCAAGCAGTCCGGAGTTGGGTCACCCCCACTGATGGAGGGAGGGGTGCAGGCTGCGGAGCTGAGATCAGGACCTCTGTCGAACTGACGCGCTGCAGCAGGTCTCACCGGTACAAGTTGACAGGCTAAGAAATAAGGAAGTGACTACTTCTCAACAACAACTCCCAGCTCCTCTCCGCATTGATTTCTCCAACCAATGCACAGCGAGTGTTCTCCTCCACCAGCCTTCTGCAAAACAGAAAAAAAGAGCAGATACATGTAAAGATCAGATCAGCAACACACTCATTTGTGTGGCATTATATTATAGATAAACAAGCATTCCTAAAATTTGTAAATATCACAACTAAAATACACTGAGTAAAGTTTGAACCTCAGCGCAGCATGTGATGAACACTATTCTCATGCAAAAAGCCCTTTGTGCCCGTTTTGATCATTTCCAAAAAGAGCCCAGTCTTGCTGAAACTTTGACAACACAATCATCTGTTAGGTGTTGTATGTAAAACTTGCAGACAGCCAACATGTAAAGCTGGCACGTTAGTCTACAAGACAGCATCTAAAATGATATCATGTATTCAGCAACATGAAATGCTGTAATTTCAAAATGTGGAATGGACACGATCAATAAAAAAAAAAAAAAAAGTGATGGATTAGTGAATTAAAGTTCATCAATTCAAACAGTTTCAAGTGACCATTTTATAATGCACCTGTTACATTGCAAATCAAGGTCTAGTTACATTAAATAAGTACAGCTGTTTGTAAATGCTGTAGTGGCAAAAGATGCAACCTATTGCCTGGTTTATCTGCCAAAAATCTATCTACTAATCTGACTTTAAAATTTAAAGTCAAGTTAGTATGGAAAAATAAGTTAATAAGGAGATTTTTAAGAAACTGCTCCTCTTATTTACTATATTTTGCCATTACTGGTATGATATAGATTATGATTAAAATGATCTGTCATTTCTGCATTGCACAACCACGAGTCACAAAAAACGTAATACTGAATCACCACCGTAAAAATCAATGTAGCATGGTATCAGGGTGTTTCCAGTGACTAGAAACTACTGTTTCCACCTACTAACGTTGAGATATTGAGTGTTTCAAACCACATTCAGACGTACAACTACACTAATGGAACAAACCATGCTGTGATATGCAACACTTCTGTCCATATCATGCAGCCCCAGCAAGCAGACAGTCAAACACATATGTAGCCTGCCGCAGCAGCTGTTTGGGGGCTTGTGAAACTGGCCTTCGTCAAAAAGGATGTGACCACAAAAAGCTGCTTCCTCCCTCATCCCACCTCTGTCCCGATCCCTCCCTTCTAGCACACAGCTGTCCGACAGCACTGCACCCACTTCCACTGCTCATTGTTCTACATGCACATGAAAGCAGGAGGAAACCTCCTGAAGTAGAACATGTAGGCATACACAAAAACCATCTGCCTGTAGGTATTCTGAGTTTCACCAGACTGTGTTCCAGCTGCTGTTTCCACATTGTCTGATCAGTCAGAGATCTGGATGCCGCTAGGCCCCTTTTAGACTGGATCGGCAGTGATTCATCAGTTCTTTGTAGAGGGTGAGCAATGACAAGTGACAGATTTCAACATAAGGGCATGTCCAATCTTCCTGAAACGAGTAGAAACATTGTTTGATGAACAGCAGTAGATATAACTCTCCTGAATTGACAACTGCAAACGCTGATTTGCATCTGACTAACCCTTCAGATAAAGCTAATCATCTGTACCAACTGATAACAGTTCACACTGATAGCTCTGTTTTCTCACCATCAAAGGCTGAAAATCAAATCAGTCTCGACCAATCATACATTTTACAAATTCACATTTTGAAAGGGGGTTGAGGGTAATTCAAGTCCCTGATTCACTAACCACTGCCTAAATTAACTGTAACCATTAGTCCCAAGAATGATCCAAATTGACAGTGGTACCATCACAACCTTGACATATATACGTAACTATTGTCCAAAAGAGAGGGACAACGTTCATACATGTCAACAGTTCAAGGCACATGATACTTCCAACTGAAGACAACATGCCAGGAGGCGGTTTTGGAGACCATGGGATAGCTTATAATTAATACTGAGAATAAAATAGTGGTATCTCAAGACCCTTTCCAAAAGCCCAGACCCCTCCATACAACTTGGTAGAGGAGAAAACGGGAGGCGGTAAACAATAAAAATCTTCCGAATATTTGCCAGCGTAAGTAGCTGTTTATCGCAGTTTGGTCTCTTCCCGAGTTAATCTAATGCCGTCATTCTCGCTTTAACAAAGTCTACCAAAAAAATTAATAAATCACACGCAACACGGGAAAACTCCCGAATACTACTTTGCTTGACCGTGTGAAATATGTCTGAAATGCTTGACAAGTATGAAGTAACAGGGACAAGACAATATGGAAGAACGATTCGGTGAGTAGTAACGTTAAGCACCCCCCCCACCCAGAGAAACCGAGAAAATGGATTCTGACTTTACACAAACCCCCAAAACAATAGTAAAAACTGCGTTCAGTGCTGCGCTAATAAAGCTGCACCACAAAAAAATACGCGCAGTCATAATATACTGCATTGTTTCAGTGTCAATAGCTAACCCTGGTATGTAGCAAGCTAATATAAGTAACCTGGAGAATTAGCCAACTAGCTTAGCTAACGTTAACTGAACACAACTTGTATAGCTTTAACTTATAGTCAGACACCTCACAACAACTATCACTATCTGGTTGAAGAGTCCAGCGTTTCAGGACGTTGTATCCTCTTTAAAATATAACTTCACGGGCCAACGTTTTCTACCTCTTAACGGTTCGCCTAAGTTACTTCACCCTTCCTCCTCTTCCTCCATTCCAGAAACTTTTTGAACTTCTCACAACTGAGGCTAAGCTATGCTAGCTGTTAGCCCAGCCCTACGAGGGAAAGTGGCGAGCCTCTGCCCACAGTTAACGTTACCCTACTGATGTAGCTCACTGGAGTTCAGTTCTTACTCCTTTAATGAAACAATTAGAGTATAGTTTAGTCACATACCTTCTAACAACGCACGCAAGCAGGGGTCGTTAGTTTCCTTATAACGTGTAACGTTGAGCGGTAGTTACTACTTTCTTAAAGCTTTCCTCTCGTTTTCCACCGCTTCTTCCCTCCGTCTGCCCGTGCCATATCCCCCAGATCCTGGACACAAGTAGGCTGGAGAGGCGCAGTGCATATCACTCCGCTTTCCTGACAAACTAGTGCTCGCTTTGGTGTCACAGCTAAGGACACGTTTGATACTTAATACCGCGAAACCTGCTACCGTAGCAGCAGCAAGAAAACCACTGCTTTATATTCGGTTCCAGTGTATGAAAACAGTGCATTCACTGGATAACGTTTCAAAACGTCCCTTCGCTTTCCTTGTGCACAGATAAGAGAATACACGTTTTTTTTTTATCCACCGTTGACAGTTATAGCTAGATTATCCCTGTCAAAAACGTCAAATGGAACATCCGCAGCTGAACCTTTAACGAAACAAACATCAGTATTGGCCTTTTTAAAAAAAAAAAAAAATACGGTTTTGGTGTTTCGGTGCATGAAGTTGGAGTTCTTACGGTGGTCGTGCTGCGGCTCTGAAACGTCTCACAAGTTTGTGGCTCCACTCAGTCTGGAGCGCTGCGGTTGGCTGTGCATTGTTGTCCTTTGTAGCCAGTTGTTCGATGCTTCAGCGGTCCCCCGCGGGTTTTAATCCGTTTAACGTTAATTAAGCACTCCAATAATGACTATTTGACACCCATTTCCGTAGACTAACCGCCGCTCTGGCAGGATAATGTCGGGAGTGCGGATTCTTTCGTTCAGTGTTCAGATTCCAAATGAAATGCAGTGTCCACGTTCAACCACTAGTGGGGAACCGACACCCACTTTGGGGCTGTTAAAAGTACATTTACATTTACTGGCACAATTAATAAAAACGTGATGCTCTTGAGGCCTTTCCTCGAAGTGCGTACCTCTGCCTTGTCACGCGGGCAGAGATGTAACATTAGTGGTGAAACCAGACCTCCATTTATAGATTACAAGGCCACTAATCGAGAAAACGAACTGCATCTTAAACAAGATAATGTGTTTCCGGCCTTGAAAGACACTCTTAGTTGACAGTGGAAATGTGAACATGTTTGGTTTATTTTAAGCTCCATTTTGCTTTCATAAGCTATCGCTCTACACGTTTTGCTTATTCTTTACAAGCAACACAGTTTGTGCCCAGAAACTCTTGCATGCAGGTATTCATGTTTACTGCAACACCCATTTTCTGCATGCCTATCCATGCAGTTATTCTCCGCCAGTTTTATTCTCACATCTTTCCCCTGCTGTCTACACCTGCGTAGGAGCCTTGCCTACTGAATTTTCGCCGCTTATGAAATGTTATTGTTAAAAGGTGGATGAACACTGTTCTACCAATATTAGTGGGTAGGTTTACCGTTCGCTGCGTGCCAGGCTGAGTTTGATGGGAAGGACTGATGCTGTTCCGTTTATGGGATTGTACGCAAGTAGAAACACTGGACACCTGTGACCTTTAACGAGGTCACCACAGCGGACGACACAGTCCGAGGTCATCGTGACTGTGTGTCGTGTTCCTGATGCCAATTATTGCAGGAAACGTTGCACAAGACCGCTTGGTGTACCAGTTTATTTTGAATGGATGGATGCTGGATTCACTGCAATCAAGCAAAACCCAACGTGCTACATGCTACAAGAAACACTTCATCCTGTTGTAAATAATCATCCAAATACTGAAGAGGATTCCTCCATCGGTGTATGCGCTTTATACACTGGCCATAAGAACCAGGCATCTACTGTAATAACCCTCTAAACGCTCATACCAGGTCAATGTTTGATCCTGGCATGTATAGCGGGAAAAGTTTTACATCTCGGTTTCATAATGTCTTCCTATCACCACAACCATTACAGTAGCCTTTAAGAGTAGCCAGAACTGTTATGTTCAAATGTAACCTGTAGGAGAATTGATTAGATGCTATTCGTATGACAATATAACAGAAGTGGCTGTGATGACCCCAACGGCACTGTGTTGCCGCAATGCAGCTCACAGGTTACATCGATCTAATGAAATATGCACAATGAAGCGTGGCGTGGCGACGACGGTGAGCCAGTCAGTCAGTCATTTTCTTCCGCTTGTTCCCGTTGGGGGTCGCGGGTGACTGCCGCCTATCCCAGTGCCTTTGGGCCTTAGGCGGGGCACACCCTGGACAGTGGCCAACTCGTCGCAAGGGCACGACGGTGAGCCGATTGTGGAAATTGCACTCATGCGCACTCATGTCTCCCAATGCAAAGTTTGTCAAACAGAAACCCAGGTATTCAAATATTTTACTCATTTACGTACACAAATCAATTGCTATTTCCACCACCTCATCCCTTGTAATGGGGAAAAAAAAACGTGCCGTGACAATGGCACGTCAGAGGACTCCAAGCTGCAAATGAAGCATATATCAGCTTGGAAAGCTGCTCAGTCTCTATGGTTGCAAAAAAAAATAAAAAATCGTCCCCCAAAAAAACATAAACAATCCACGACCCTTTTGATGATCTCTCATGTTCATGGTATACGTGTGCACAAAAAGTCTAGTTTTGTGACAAACTCCCTTCTAGTGACCACGATAAAAAGGACAGATGAGTGATTGCTCAATGTCTGCCTGCAATGTGAAACAAAACACCACATTTCAATGCACAGTAAGAAACTACATCACACCGTTGCATTAAGGGCTAACCGATGTATTAAACACACTGAGTAATATAGCAACTTGAGTTATTCCTATATTTTTTGTATGTTGCGACATTAATACAGTCAGTATCATTACACGTTTCGAGACCCTTATGAAGTAATCAACCCTCTGCTAACATATAATATGATATAACTGCATTAGCCAACCAGTTTGGTAGGTTTGACCATATTCCACTTTGTCCCTTTTGCTGCTAAGCCATCATCAGCGTGGACTGCACGTCCCAGAGATCACCTGGTTTGATTGACTGACGATCGAAGGTGGTCTGGTTTGGAGTGTCAGAGGGCGATAGGAGGCACGTTGGAAATTTAAAGTATTAGCACAGTATAGTAGGTTTTGATGTAGCTCAAGTGTCTTTATGTGTCTCACTTTTCTTCGACTGTTCTGCCGTTGGGTTTGTCACGGCCTGTTAACTACACAAGCCGTCCTCTACTTACTTCGAAAGAGAAAACAACAGAAATATGAAAAGCATCCCTTCCTGTTTGGTCACAACGGCTAATGAGTGACACCTTCACGAACTGGCAGGAAGTCGAAACCACCGGTGTGTTGGTCGTCAACAGCCCATCGAAGCAACCAGTGGACCGAGTCAGACGGCGGGACGGTGCGGACGACCTGCCGAGTGCTCCGACGGGAACGAAACCGGTTTAAGGAGAAGAGCTCGTTTTCAACGCCGCCTGCCCCGGGTTGTATGCTGCTGGTTCCCGCGGGGGGAACCCCCCGCCCCCCCCCGCGTTCGGATTTTAAAATGAGCCTGTGCTGCGTGACCTGCGGCCTGTGCGGTGTGAACACCCCAATGTCAGTCAGTTCTGTTTAAAACGGTGTGTCAGTCTCTCCAATCTACTTCATGCACTGTGTGTGCACTGCGTCTGATACACCGAAAATGCCAGTTTCTTTTTCCCGCTAGTTACTTTTTCTTCCCCCCCCCCATTCACTTGAAAGCAACAAAACTAAAATCCAAATCGCGCAGTCTACCTTTAAGGAGACAAATTCATTCAACATACATTGAGGAGGTTTATTGGTTGTCATATGAGTTTGGGAATCATATGAATGGGCAAACATCATGAATACTATACTAGTGTCTACATTCATAAAAAAAAAACGTTAGCTGTACAGTGTAAATAGGCTTTAGTGGATGAGTTAACAGTATTATTAACAGTGTCAACTTTAAGTACAGACCCTAACCCTAGCCCCTGAACAACAGTGGTGCCATGTTCAACCTACTGAGCTTGGACAAATCACAAAGAAACACACGGTGTAGAGTGCGCCCCATCTCTTGTCTTATCATACATCCATATAGCACCTCTAATGAGAGTGATATTTCACTTCTGTAGAACAGCCCAGACTCTTAGTCAAGAGCCTAGATCTACCTTGTAGATAATTTGTATTGTAGATTGGTAAATTGTATTGCGATGCAAGTGCAACTTTGACTTGGTTTAGGTGCTGCCTGTGCTTCTCTGAAGTCGTCAAATCACTTTGGTTTGTTGGAGAAGTTCAAAACGTTCTGCCAGCGTGAAATATCTTGAAATCACATAAACACGTATTTACTTGCAGCGACAGCCAACTGATTAAGGTGACGATGGTTCTGTTAAATAACGATCCGTACAAAATATTTATGCGCGTACACTAGGTCATTACAGTGAGTGTGTGTGTGATGCCCAGCACATTTTATTTATTTCTCTCACACGCAGTGTGACAAGGAATGTTAAGTTACAGTTGTTTGTTTTGTTGTCAGAGATCATGTAATCACAGCAAAACAGGATATTGAAATGTGCTCAAAAACAATGCTATTTTCAAATTACACACTAAGAAGTCAAATCTCCGTGTCTCGTCTACACACTTACAACAGTAGTGCACATTTTGCTCTTCACGCAAGCGAATCACCTCAGCGAAAGTCTTCTAAGAGCTGCGAACGCCAAATTAGAAATCCACCCATTGGGAGTGCGATTCAGTGAACTACTTCTGATTCAAACTGATTAAATAATCGCCGTGAAACACTACATGCTCAGGATATAAAAGTGTAATGCACAAGAACTGCAGTAATGTGTACAGCAGCACTGGATCAATTACAGGGTCTTCGAGAAAGTTTACCCCACACAGTCCAGTTTGCGTGTGTGGTAACGTTTCGTTTTACAAAACACACCCAAGACAATCTCCCCAAAATATTGCTTTCATTATCAGCTGTGAACAACTATCGCACATTGTGATTCAAAAAAAGCTTTTAGTTCAGAGTAACCGGCTTGGATTTCACATCAGATTGAATAAAAAGTCATTACACTTAGAAATGATTTGTCTCCAAACACCAAAAGGCCGGTAACCAATCACAGAGCAGTAGCCTTTTTTCCTACCAGCTGATAAATGAAGTGATTTTTGTTTTTATGGAAGATTGTCTCCTGTTACGTTCCAGCTTTGTCGTATATCCTACAATTATTCACATTTACAGCTCAACCATTCTGCTTGAGCCCAGTTGTTTGGACTTGTGACGTATGCCATGTACTTAGATCAAGAATAACGGCCAGAATTAGGACGAGCCAAACGTTGGTCATTTCATTTCCATACCGTTCCACGCTATCCAGGCTGTTGCGGGAAGCCTGGTTATCACACTGAACCAGGAAACCAGTTTTAGAATAAGACGCAGTTTGGAAGCTGGCAATCTACGAAAGAAAGGCCAGTTTAGAGAACATACTTGTTGGAACCGAGGCGGCTGGTGGCATGCTTTGCTCATCCTCACTGCTAAAAAAAAAAAAAATAAATAAATCTCATTTGCCTTCGTTTTGCCCAATCCTGGAAAATTATATGCAAATTATGTAGGGCCGCTGTCCATGATATATAAAGTTTGTGATGTGGACGCTGTGGACGCCGTGGTGCCAGGCAATGAGGTTGCTGTTCTGTGCTATTGGTAAAAAAAAAAAAAAAAAAAAAAGAACTTCTAATAAAATCGAGGCGCCAAAAAAAAAGGAGGCGGCCTGTTTAAAACCTACAATAGACCAAATGGGCCCATGAAGAGAGGTCATTGTATGTACTTAATTATGTTGTTTTATATAAAAAGGTCTCTTGTTGTCAGATGTTCACTGATGGAAATGTGCATATTTAGAAACATAACACTACTGAGCATACTACTGCAAAAGGACAGTGAAGTGTTTTCATGCTTGGCCTTCTTTATTCTTATTTTTGTGGACACAAGGCTGCTGGCCCCGAGAGGCGGAAACATATAGTCGGATATGAAAGTGGTTTTGAGCCTTGATGGTGTGAAAAGAATGTCTGTATTTGTTGATCAATTATAATCAGAAAATTACAGTTTGGCTTTTTTAAATTTCGCCAGTCCCCCCAACTATTGAATGGAGTGGGATCACTGCAGTGAGCCTTATTTGAGGGTGCTGCTGTTCGAGGACGGCGTTTATCATAGTAGATCACCGTCAATCAGACAGTTTGATGATGTGCAAACAGATTCAGAAGAACCTTTGATGAGAACACCCCATATTGTACGGATTCATCAAAACGGTTTGGGCTAATGTTTTGCTTGTTTCATCAGCGAGCTTTTTATGGAATTCAGTTCCTTTTTTATTGCCATCATGCAATGAACTTATAAAACGGAAGGGCAGCGCTGAAACTAAAGAGAGAAGCTGAGGGCTGAGTGAGCACTTTTTCTGTAGTGTAGGAGTTTTTTTCCTTGTGTTTTGTGTGTGTTTGTGTGTGTGTGTGTGTGTGTGTGTGGGGGGGTTCACACCAAGTGACCAAGGCACTGGCCTCAGAACTGCAGTTGGCTGGGCACTGCGCTGTGGCGGTCAGCTGCTGCTAAATAGTTAGGATAGGTCAAATGCAGAGGACAAATTGCCCTACTGGGGTTTTAAAAGCACAGTGTAACTTAATAAGTTACACTCCATGACCCACTCTCGCCACAACCAGTGAAAAATGCCCATTTCCATCAGTGAGTATAATATGCAGCTCCTTCAGCAGCCGTCTGCTTTTACAATAAAGGTTCACTTCAGGAGGAGCTTGGCAGCTTCTGTATGGCCACCTGGGCACTGTGCGTTGAAAATAAGCACTTACTGAACAATGTGTGAAATGGTAGTGGACGCTAAGTTACAATGCATAAAGTGGTCGATTAATTTGGCAAATGAAGGCACTGAACAAATGAGTTTTTGATAAAAACATCTCTACTCTGTACTGTACTGTAGTGTAGAGACACACAACGTATTCCCGCAGCATCAGAGTCTCATATTACAGAGTATGGAGAGCAAGTAAGTACATTTTCATTCCATGAGGCAAAAAGCTGGTGAGCTTTGACATGAAAAGGACACACACACAAAAAAAAACAAAAAACGTCTCCTTTGGTGCTGGACACTATCTGTCCTGGCTGTCCAACCTGAAGCCACAGTCCGAGGCGTCCTCAGAGGGAGTGTCCAGGACAGGATTGACAAACCCTTCAAACTCGGCATTGTCGGCATTGTCCTCTGGATGGGTACTCACAAAGTCATTCTCCCACTCCAGTGCGTTGGAGTCCTCGGAGGCCGAGGTGGGGCCGCTGTTCACCTGCTTGCTGCCAGGCCTCAGGGCTGCGCGCAGGATGTCCTCCTCCGTCCGAGACCTCTCCCAGGCCGGAAGCGCACGATTGATTCCTACGACGCAAAGACCCAGAGCTTTCATTCTGACGGCCGAAGTCACGGAAGGCAAAAAACTGCTGCAGGCAAGTGATCTGGCAGCTCAGAGGAAACCTGCTCCCACCCAAGACTTTCTAAACCGACTTAACGTACTACATGTATTTGCATCTTTAGGTCTTTTACGGAACCTAACTTAGATGCTATATATGTATAGATTGGATCTTTTATTTAACGGTCAGAGCTGAATTGACCATATTTATCTGTTGGGCTGGAATAAAAAAAAAAAAAAAAAAAAAAAAGGTCAAACATTTGTTTTTGTAGTGACGAACAAACACGAGGGCCGTAAAGTAAATCATTCAAATGAAGCGAATACACAGCGAGGTGCCCATGAACGGCACAATAAACTAAGATCAGCAGAATTTACAGCCAAACTTCCCAAATAACACCGACGTTTGGATCAGAGGGGGGAGTTTGCGTTAATGGCCACAATCAGGAACGTGTTTCTGCTGAATGGCAACCAACGATCCTTACATACCGACCTGTTTCACACCTGTTATTTAACCATTCCGATGGGATGAGGGTTGATACATATGAGATATACTGTATGCACTGTGCTCAGATGGCCTGCTCTGCCTCTGCCTCCTCCTCCTCCTCCTCCTCTTTGCTGCAGTGTCTCTGAGGAACAGGATCAATCTTGGCGCCCCCGGAGTGATCAAACTACAAATCAAACTTCAGCGCTCTGGGTGTGACGAGAAAGTTTGATGGCCCAGTGACTTGTGACCGACCGAACCTCAGATCGTTGCGTCTTTGCAGGAAATGCCTTGCGAGTGGCGAGAGAACTGCTCAGCAAGACAACGCTCCCGAGTTTGAGCAAAACTGAAAAACCCCTCACCTTCCTCGTCCTCCCACTCTAGATCCAGCGACGTCCCGTCGTCGTTGGTGGAGCGGGTCTTGGTGGTGAAATCCCAGCTGTACTCCGTGTTGGGAGTCACCACGTTCGTGTCGGAGGGCAGTCCTGAAAAGAAAGAGTCAACTATTACAAACAAAGTGCATGTAACTCTCTAACATCTATACTCTGAACTGACTGTACGTATACCTGTGTATAACCAGAGTTAGATGGTTCACTTACTGGTGCTCCTGAAAGCCTCGGACTGGGCTTTTACATTATGGAGGTAGACGTCAAAATCCTCCCCAGAGGCTTGTCTGGAACGGGCCGTGATAACAGTCAACACAACCATGACACAACTGTAAGAACATTCAGTCATAGCTTTGACACAGAACTCCGTTTGCCTCAATAATACCGCCCGCTAAGGTTCTCGGCCGTCCCCGACATTCAGACGCGACAGGAGCTGATGCTGCGCTCAGCTTTGTGCGCTTCTGAAACCCTTCTGGCACTGAGAAGATGAGTTCAGCGCTGAATTGCGAGACCGAATACTTTGTAGCGCTTTAATATCCGGGAAAAAAAAAAGAAATGCGGACGATTCTGTCTGCCAAATAGCAACAAATGAAAACATCCTACATCCGAGGTGCTGAGAGACAAGAGTTGTTGATTAATAGCGATTATTAAATGGCTGATTGGCCAGATGTTCCGGTTTTCACATTTCTCTTTGCAGCTGCCACCAACTGCTGTGGATGAAAGACTCGCTTAACTTCTTGCCCCTATAAATACATCCAGCATTACGGTCAAGTGTGTCTACTAAAACCTACGAAGGCCTCATGACCGCAGCTTGTCCTCAGCTGAACAACTATCCTGTTGTCTAACGAACTTAAGTGACTCACTTTCTTTGCTGAGTTTCGCCGCCGGAGCCATCTGCTTTTCCCCGTTTCCTCTGGGCAGACAGCTGCTAGCAACACAACCACAGAGCAAGGGAAAAAAACAAAAAAAAAAGAGTTATATCTTCCTATGAATACAATACAGACTGTATTAATAAAAACAACAACAAACATTTCACAGTTGTTGGGGCTGTCAGGGAAACGTGAGCAAATCACTTTTTACAAAATGAAGCAACACCAGGGAAGCAGTGGAATGTGGCATGAAAAGCAAAGAAATCTCAATCCCAGCAGTGATTTCACCCCCCCGCAACAAGACCAAAGACTTGCTGCAATACTGTTCTATTCCAAAAGTCCATATTTCTCTATTCATGATGTGAGGACTTCAACGACTGTAACGGTACTATTTCAGCACATGGGCCTCGTCTTGTCCTCATTTCACTGCTTGTACTTATGAATAAAGTTCATTGCCAGTTTTATGTCTGTTGGCACTTTAGTCCTTGCTGAAATAAATGTGACGTCCGTTGCCTCTCTACAATAAAGTGACTGAAATACTCAAAGTTAGCATTGTTCCATTGCAGCTATGATGTCTTGAATTATTTCTTTTTCGTCAAAAGGATGATTGAGACCGCTAACAAGTTGTTTGTCAGGTAAATAAAGCACTGAAACAGACAACAACTCCCTCTGACTGGCCAACAAGGACCGGTTAATGAGGACAAAAAGAAAGCCTGAACAGAGGAATTATCACTGTGTCCCTTCAAGGAGCAGAAGGCGGAGGACAGGAAATGCCGGGAAGCCTCTGCACAGGGCGAGTGGGTTAGAGGAGAAGTCGTTTTAGACCAGGCAGTAAGTCAAACCGGCAGAAGGGAGCGCTCAGTGCCGCCTCACCTCCTTCAATTTGCGTTCACGTGCCAACCTGGCGGCCTCCCGCTGGGTGGCATTTCTAGCCTCCTCTTCTAGCCTTAACTTCTCCTCTTGTGCCTCTAACTGAAGCAGAAATAACAAAATGAAACAAACACAAAAACACAGAACAGAAAATTACAAAAACAGAAAAAACAAGGCAGCAAATAAAACTATTTAAAAAAAAAAAAGCCAAAATAGGTCGACAACGCAAAATGAAAGAACGGGGTCTGTTAATCCAACAGACACAGATCACGCTAAAGATGCTCTTTTAAACTGGGTCTCACCTCCACTTGCAGCTTCTGGTCTATCAGGATCTGCTTGTCTGAGATCGCAGTGTAGCGGTGTTCTTTGAGGTGCTTGATCTCGTCTTCGCTGATGGGCCTAATAAAAGAACAACACAACAAACTTGAAGTTCAACTGTTCCTTATAATTCTTTCAAAGGGTTTTGGGTCAAAGAACACTCGTGATTTGTGTTTTTCTCTCCTCACCTCGGGCAGGGCTGTGGGCTCTCGGCCTGCAACGCAACAAAACACAACATTTTACCATACAGCAATGGGAAATGCATCCTCGTCGCTGCACTGCTTGACTCATGTGCTACTGGTCTGGGACCCAGACCGTGATCGAGTTATTCCCTGACTGCTGTGTCGCAGTGATGGGCGCGCATTGGTGCACTGATCATTTTCTACCCATCACTGGAGGATGGCTATCAGAGGAAGGTCTGATGGGAGTCTGACAGTAAAAAGTATCCTGGGGGAGCTAGGGTATTGCAGATTTTAATTGGCCTACACGTCTTACAATAAAACACTTAGCCAGTCTGTTACAATGTAACTGGTTCCTACAGAGCTGAGAGTAAACTCACTAACAATATTTTCCTTAAACTTATTTAGGGACTGAAAGCTATATAAAAGCAGATAATCAGAACATGATCAGACTTACCTCATCGCTCTCTACCAGATTTTCAAACTGCAAAATTAAAAGTCACAATTAGACGTATGACATTATACTAAAAAGTCATCATTACAAAAATGAAACAATACTAGCAAATGTACGCCTCATACCTCTATTGTATAATGTTCCCCTGTGGTACTGCTTCGGAAGTATTTTGACCTGTATGAATAATTTAGAGAGTATGAACACGCCATCCCGTCAAAGGCCTGTCATTTTAGACGGACAGTCAGCTGCAAAAGTAGATGATGACGATGGCATAAACATTTCATCTGACATGCTGCCATTTCACATGACACAGTGTATGCCTTATGTATGACACCTCCATTGTGTACCACTGACATCAAAAGAAACGCATTAGTTTCATGTAGGGAACATTTTCTTTCTACCGATAGTTCCCACATGAAACTGCTCACAAAAAGGTCTGCGGATCACCTTGGGTAAACGTTTCTGGAAAGAGACGTTGCCGTAGAGTTTGTCAAATATATTTATTTTTTTGCCGCTTTGAGCCCAGTGCCATATTGTCCCGTTATATTAAAACAAACGCAGACATTTCTACGGCTCATATCTCGAAAACTCAGCAACTCACGGCGAAAACAATCTAGATGGACAAACAGCACTACAGGTGAGAGGGGAAATATGTATTTGGGATTTTGGGGTAAACTGCCACTTTAAGGAGCGTTGCACTGACGTCACAGCCGGTGTTGACAGGCGATAGGTCAGCTTAACTGACCTATTAACGCCTTTGCTCATTATGGCCTTGATTAAGTTAAGAACCATTTAAGCTTTAAGTTGTCCAACCTCAGGTCTATGTCAATTAAAATCCCAATTTTGCTTTTTATTTCCCTTTACTGAGTGTGGCACGAAACCCCAGTTAAGTTAGCTGTCATGTTACGTTAGCAGAACGTGACCTGGGAGCAGGCAAAGTGGACGTGTCCAATCCCACCCTAATAACATATTATAACTGCCACTGTGTGGGAGTTACAGCTGAGTCCATGTTGGAGGTAACCATATGGAAGGGATGTTATGAGTGCGGGGAGCAAGCCTTCTGTAAGCTCAACAAAGCACAAGGTAAAGTCAGGAAAAACATCAATTATTAACCTTAAAATGATGTGACACGGACGGCCTGCAAATAACGTCAGAAACAGACAGCTGAGACCCAGTACGTGCATCAGGATTGAGATTCGAGACAGGCTAAACTACACGGTCCACATATGAGTCTGCACGCATAGTCAGAGACGTCTCAAAACAGCCCTAGCTCGGTCGGTAATGTATGCCAGTGCTCTCATTTGACCTAGCTAGACTACATGTCCGGACTGTTGACAATAGGGGTGGGGTCTTGGTTCGTCTTGGCACCAGCTGGCCGCAGGTTAGACCCCACGGGGACCGTAGGAAAGCGAACCCAGTAACTTACTGACTGGCCTTTATCTCTCGCTTACAGCAACACTGCCAGGCCGAAACTCTTACCCGCTCTGTGCCGTCAGTTATCGGCTAGCCAACTTTTAGCTAAGGCTAGCAGTCCACAGGAAACGCTGCGATCAGGCGACGCTTTGGCGTTAGTTAGTTAGCTCCCCTAGCTAGCGCCATGTCTCGCTTACCCGCCTCCTCTCTGGATCCTGTTGGCTTCTCTCCTGAAGAGCCCGACGCAGAATCCCCAGCAGTTGCCCATCGCATTGTCAAATGTCCCGAGGATCTAGCTGCCTAGCCAGTAATCTCCTGGCAGCTGCTGGCGCCTCAGTGGAGGTAGCTACATCTCCTACTCCTGTGCTGTGCTGCCCTGCTGCAGCCACTTCCTCTTCCTCATCCTCCTCTCTCTCCCGTGGCTGACAGAAAGAACACACAGACGCACTCAACACCACCGCCTGCTGTCGTTTGTCTGCAACTTGTAATTCAGAAATATGGCCAGGGTTTGTCAGAACCTAATGTAGAGGCATTGTTTGAAAATCGATGAGGATGGATCACTGGACAAATTTCAAAACAAGATATCAGATCATTGACGTATGTATTTACTGGAATAAATTACACTATATAGTCAGCAACAGAGAGGAAAATAAATTAATGTACATATGATCATAATAATCAAGTCAAGTCAAGTCAAGTCTGCTTTATTGTCAATTCTTCCACATGTACAGTACATACATACAGAGAATCGAAATTGCGTTACTCTCAGACCCCCGGTGCATACAGATAACACTAACAGTAGAGCCTAAAATCTAGATCAAATATAAAATATAAGCTAAAACTATACAATAAGGGAATATAAAAAAAAAGACATAATAAAAAAATAAAATAAAATAAAAA
>CM022490.1:7824888-7864585 GCA_011952105.1 Coreoperca whiteheadi
ACGTGCAGGTAGAGTCGATGGTCTTTACTCTCTTCGGTCTTCACTTGAAGAGGGATGCCGCGATGGCATACCCACTTAAATACCCGTCTATTTTGTCAGTGATTGTATTCAGCAGGACACGCCTCCCGTGCCCCTGGACAAACCACTAGGCCAATCGATACTAAATCCTATTACGCAATAACGCCACGTCACCAATCAAGCGGCGGTCTCGAACAAAAATAACACTGCACTAAACTTACAACAAGACACGAATCAAACACACTTACAGTTCTTGTAGACTTAGACATAGATATCGCCACAGTGCCTAAATGGGTTTTTACCATTCAAACTGCATTTGAAATGCCTATCTCCCTTTGTTCTTTTGCAATACTTACAGGCATTTCACAAAGGACCCTGGGAACATAGGGATGAGGTCCAGTAGGCTGCTTGTTAAACCACAATATCCCCTAGTGACTAAATAAATCAACACCTAATTTTTTGTGTGCTAGGATGTCTTTCCAGAGATGTTTAGGAAAGGTAAAATCTTTCATAAACTGGCTGTGGGTTGAATATGTACTGGCTTTTCTCTGAGTAATAAATATTACTCAGAGAAAAGTCACAGATTATCTCTTTAACATGCTGAGGCCTGGCACACACATATTACACCTTTTTAACTTATTTCAAACCATCTATGAATATCACATTTCTTGTTTAGTCCTTGAAGCCCTAATGAATTCATACTTTCTTGTTTACATTACCATTTGCAAATGTAGGTACAGCACTTGTGGGATGTGTCTGGGAGAATGTTGAACTGAATATTTGGGGGATACGTTCGTGCCTGTCGGCTTTGATCCCAGCAGAATTAATCCTCGTATAATTAAAAACTCGTTAGCAGACAGACGCCTGGCCTGGTCTGGAGAAAATGCTGTCTGCATTTGGATACTCTGATGACAATGTGGCAGCAAAACGACATCTTAAAGGGGATAGATTTAACTTGTGAAACGAAATAGACACGAACTACTCTTCTTGAGGCACATGTAAAGGTATTTCATTCTGCCGCCTACAGTGTGTGTGTGTGTATACTGTTGGTTGGTGTCTCTGCCTGATGAATAGTTCCTTCCTATTAACATCTTGAATTTACCATACCTTAACTACAAATGTTTTAAACGAATCCATGGATTGTACCCCAGGAAAGTTAATTGCCACTGAGACTGCTGAGAATTATGGGATCCACCTCTTGGACTAAACCAGTAATGACGAGGGATAATGAGCTCTTTCACCTTGGCCCACAAATTCGTTTCATTTAAACCCAGTAATCGTCCCAAATCTAGAATCCTTTACTCTTGGAGGATAATAATAGTCTTGTGCTTTCATGAACACTCTGATATTTGATTTTCTTCCAGTGGGATTAAAGAGCTCATGTGATTGACTTTGATAATGGGGTGTTGCAAATAGAGGGCCTCTGGACATTTAACTTCATTTACCACCCACGGTCTTCATTGCTCATGTGTCCAGAGTTCAGTTCTGTCACCGCAGGACTGGAAAAAGCAGGGTAATAGTCATGCTCAAGGAAAGTTTGACATGTGGAGCTGGGGCTCAAACCACCAACCCTACAATTATTAATAAGCGACCCGATCCACCACCTGAGCTAAAGCAGCCCCTGATTGCAGTGTCAAAGAACTTGTGGCTGAATGGTTTGCAAGCATCTATGGTTACATCAGGTGGCGTTCTACTGGCCGTCATCCCTCAAATGTATGGACTGGTGCTGAGTCCTCAGTGTAAAAGAGGACTTGTAACAAAGACTGTCTCATCACTGAGGTGTAAAAATAGATTAGGATTTAATCAGAAGAGACTTGCATGCAAATCAGTCTCCGTTGAAGTGCTCTGCCACTCAAGGGATTGAAAGTGAAGGAGATTTGGGTTAGATTCCTTATGGCAGTCATTTTACTCCTGAGACTTTTTTATTTTTTTTTTCTCCCCCCTGTCTGTCTCTTTCTGCCAGTATGACACCATAGCTACTCCACTGCTGAAAGCTACCCCATTCATTATTTAAAAACTATTTTATTTGGCAAATGCAGCATAAAACACCATTCAGAAAAATCAAACCGTATCAGAATCAGTACTGTGAAAGGGCTGTGTGTCCGTGCGGGCACTATTACACGACTATTGTAAATGAATCTGACATGATGATCAGTCCCCATGCCATGATCTAACAGTGGCAGAAATAGTGGTGCAAATATGACCTAATAACTCACAGCACATGCGGTCGCACCCTACTTACAGCTACAGTATTGGACATATTTCAAATATGGACCTTTTTTTTTTTTTAAATTGTGACATACTGGCAACCTGAGCACATTTAGCTATTTCCAAACCCATCTGCATTTTTGCAGTCAAAATATCCATACGCACTGAGTGGAACATGTGTAATCTAAAATGATCGCCAACCTGGCAGCAAATGAACTGTTTTGTTGTGAAACTCTTTGACTGTTTAGGATCTGATTTGGGCCAGCTTTTTTTCCTCCTAGAGCCATAGAGAGTCTGACGCTGCCAAAGTGTTTGATTATATTAGATACCTTTTTTTTACTTGAGTTACCTAGATGAAAGCATTGTTTTTAAAGCTGCATTCCTTAATGTTTTATAGTAAAAATAGATCAAATGACTGTAATATGAAAGGAGTCATTTGTAGTGAGAAACCCACAGAGAATTATCATCCAACTCTGTAATGCCCATCAGCTCTACAGAGCGTTTTAATATCTTTTAGCACAGTGTTTTGGTTTTATGAACCACAAATTTTAATGTTTCGGTTGTTTCTCACTGCTCTCATCAGCATTGTTTCCAGCAGAAGCACTCAGGTGTTTTCAAGCTCTGCTAAATCTACTGAACATTAACCCCAGCACCAATGGTACACAGCCATTAGCCACTTTATAAAATGATGATATGTTGATGTTGTGTTTTACAGCTTGTTACGTTGCCCTCAAGTGGCCAAAAAAAATCACCAATTGCTGCTTTGAATAGTTTTAAAAAGAGAAGTACTGAACACTATCTGATCTGTGTGCCTACAGTGCTTCAGTTTTGGATTTATTTTCTACACATTTAACATAATAGTAAAATTCAAGTAACGTTTTACCAGCTGTATAAAAATCTTGCGTGCGTAACAAGTCAGGAACTATTTGCTAATTAATGAATAGCTGAGTCAAAGACTATGCTGTAGATAGGGTTAGTCTTGTTGTCACTCTGAAAGTGAGGCTGACTCAAAATCAAGTGGCAAGTTTCATTTTTCACAAGTTATACCAAGGAGATGCATAGTCATCAGATATGGAAAGATACTGTGAGATCACCGTTCATTAGCGCCTGGCGTGGAACAAGGAAGTCGTCCTGGGGGAAACCATGTCCGTTCATGTACAACATAATTGCGATGTTATTCCGAACCGGGATGGAGAAGAACAAGTAAACAGACCTGCACGCACTGCTGAGGATAACTTGTTTGGATGTCATGGCACACAGTAAATGAGGCATAGAAGAGTAAATGAATAGTAAATGTTTTGGCTGCAGGAGGAAAAATTATTTTTGAAACCATTTCAGTGCATCAAAGTTTCCTGTATGAAAGTTATGACTGTCATGAACTGGATGCGCCAGTTCACAAGATTTTAAACTACCATTTACAACTACTTCTTCTCAAAATGTGAAGGGATTCCACAAAACATTACAGTGCAGATGTCTGTAATGTTCTGGCCTATATCTCAGTGTTGGAAAATCTGGCTATTGGTCCAGGCCCTCTCCTGAGAGACTCCTCTGAGAGTGCGGGTCTATTTCCAGTATGCCTATTTATACAGTGCCTGCCTTAATAGAGAGGCAAAGTAAAGCAAGATCTTCCCAGCAATCAGGGCAGGAAACCGAGGGCTTCAGTGGATCAAACTTCCATTTTCACTGTGAGACATGTGAACGCATTGCAACAGTTCCTGAAATCAATATAATTAGTACAACATTACATCATTTTTATTGAACTGTGTGGTGGTGGGTGATAATTCTGTGGGTTGTCACCACGAGTGACTTCTTTCATATTACACACAGTCATTTGCTCTATTGTAAATACAGAAATATTGATTAGGGCAGCTTTAAAGGTCATTAAAAACAGAAATATCAAACAATTACATGCATATTTATTCATATTTGTCTCCTTCAGAGTGAATTCAAATCACTTGCAATCAAAAAGAAATGTTGCCTTTTTAAAATCTCACATTTGGAACGGTCTTCATATAATGCAGCTGTTGAATCATTTTGATTTCTGTCATGTAAATTTTACTTTCAGCAAAAACAATGTAAAGTTGTTTTCATCCCCTTTTAATAAGGAAAACATCATAGAAACAGGTGCTGGCTTAAACCTGCACATTAGTGGAAGGATCCCTTCACAGCAATTGAAATCATTAGCCATCTTCTGGGTTGGAGGACTTTTTTTTAAAAATGTTTTCCCTCCAGCTGAAGTTTCTAACAGCTGGACAATATGTCTACTCCAGGCTACTGCTGCTAAAATGCCTGGAGGGCTCTGGAACAGTCTGCTTTGTGTTTCTAATCGCAACATTTTCTAGTTATCTGTAAGGGTGAACAACAGATACAATTAATTGCATTTAAACATAGTTCCATCTCTTCTGGTATGTCGCACCAAAATGTGCTCACTTGCTGTATTTTCTTAAAATCCTACCCCAGTGTAAATTCTGTATCTATTGAGTTTTTAGACTTTAGGAAGAGGCTATAATGCCGCTATCAAGGGAAACGCACCCAGAAATTGGCATCCAAACATGGTCCCAGGACATTATGTTGCCTGCGGAGATGAAAATAATGACACAGTTGCCATATAGCAACATGCTAAGTTTGTCCTTGTGTGTGTGTGAGAGACCAAAGTTATCTGGTGCCACCCTGTGTCTGTCGCAATTGTCATGCCTCAGTAAAGCGCTGTGGCTACATCTGCTGCTGCTGGTGGGGGGGCCCGGGCTGCTGTGGAGAAGACTGGGGAAGTGGCGCAGGAGCAAACTGGGCCTGGTTTTCCAACATGTCCTCCACCAGGAAAGGCGGTGAGTCTCATCCCGAGTACAGGATCTGTTCTTAGCTGGCTGCACAGAGAATAAAATATAATTAAATGGATTCAAACCAATAAGTGGGTATTTGATTTTCAGCAAACATCAACAAAAGAAAATAACGTTGACAGATAAACTCATTTTTGTTTTAGTACCCTGTCAAAAAATGGTAATCCAGTGTTTTCCATAGTGTGATTAGTTGACTTGTTTCGCCAATATAGTCATTGATATATAGGTGATTATGATCCCTTTTTTTTTTTTTTTTTTCATGTTTTGTCCTCCTCACATCTGGCTGCCATCGTTGCTTCTTTACTTCTATGATTTTGACTGACTGTTTCCAATGCAGTAATTTATTCATGAAAACCACACTTGCATAAGTGCATGTGCACAGAAACACACACACACACACACACACACGCACTGACCCATCATTTGCTGAAGGGAAAGCATCCCACCACCATTTACGCCTCTTGTTGCATCTCCCACCGGCCACGTCCCCTACAGACGGATTGAAAATCATCAGCAGAAATGATCTATAAATGTGTGAACGCCTCATTTCCGCCTGTGTTTAGAGAGCGAGCGAGTGAAAAAAAGCCTACCGCCTACAACAGCTGTGCTCCTCTGCATGCTGGGTACTGTATGTTCATGTGTGTGTGTTTTGGTGCTACGATTAAATCACTTACAAAGTTATTTTATGAGTGCTTCTACTTTTCTCCAAATGCACATTGTTTTGAGAAATCAATTGTCTTGAAGATCTAGGTTCAAGGTATTTGACATAAGTACAATCTAGTCAGCTAAATGGGTTTAAAAAAAAAAAAAAGAATTACATAACCTCTCATAATTTGAGACTCTGGGGTCCTTTCATCAAAAATATAATTGGGCAAAACATATTTGGACAGAGAAAGTGGAAAAGAAGAGACCGCTGACATACTGACAGACTCAGATAAGGCTGCTGTTGATTTGCTATAAGCTAACCATCAATTGTACACTTCTGATTCTCATTGTATTGCAGTTTGAATTATTAGATATGTCAGATGGGTTTAATTTAAGATGCACCATGCAAAGATCATTCACTACACAAAGTTTTTTTTGTTTTTTTTTACAATGGGATCAGTAACAGCTTCACTGACAATTAGGGAAATACACCTTTATATTTTTACAGAAATTGTGGTAATTTATATATTTAGAAAGGTGTTAATTTCACTATTAAAGGAATCATTTTACATATTAATTTGCTTTCTTTCTGAGAGTTAAGTGAGAAGATTGATGTCACACTCATGTCTGTGTGTTTAGTGTGGTGCTGGAGCTGAAGGCAATTAGCTTAGCTTAGCATAAACACTGGAAGCAGTGGGAAACAGCTAGCCTGGCTCTTCCCAGGCTGTTCCAGCTGTTTAGCAATATGTCTACCAACGCCTATAAATCTCACTAATTAACAAGTTGTATCTTGTCCATTTAATCCACACACAAACGGTTTGTGGTTTTGGGGGGGGGGTTACACGCAGTAAATGCTTTGTGCCGAACAACAGCCGGGTGCAGTGACTTACTGAAGTCTTGTTCTCGCAGTGAGGTTGCCAGGTTTCAAGGCCCCAACCTCTTGGATGGGCTCACTGGCCATATCTGGCAACGCACGCCACAGACACATCACAGATGTAGTGGGAAGATGGGTGAACTGTTGTTCGTCATGAAGTAGTTACAGCATGTAACTCCCTCTGAAACCTCAGAATCTGTAAGTTGATTTGCCCATAGCCCACCCACTGTACAGACGTTAGCTGGAAGCCAGCTAGGAATGGGTGCACCCACTGGGATGGGGTGTGTTTGTGTGTTTTTGGCAGCTCAGCCTCTGACTGATCTCAGACCTCACCGGAAATTCCAATTCTTTCTGTTATTTCCCATCAGTGACGGGTTAAGTGCAAAAAAAAAACCCCTCCTAAAATCCACCTTGCATTCTATCTGCACACAGAGGTAGTGTTGTTGGTAGGTACATGTTTGAACTTGGGCGAGTGCCAGGCTAGCTGTTTCTTTCTCCCCGCTTCCACCCTTTATACTAAGCTAAGCTAACGGCCTTCTAACTGCCGCTTCGTACTAAACGCACAGACATGATAGTGATAGAAGCATTAAGCCCTATGCACTGGAGACGGCATATTTACACACACACACACACACACACACATATACTGTACCTTCCCACAGAAACATAAAAGCAACATGCATGAGTTTCACTCTAGATGAAAAATATAGCACAATTACCCCAAAACCAAACTATCGCTTTAAATTAGGGCAAGTGCCTATACTTAGAAGCTGGGACATCAGACAAAACAGGGCTGTGGGACGCCTCTTATTATGGATGCTTTATTGATTCGACTGAAGACAGAAGTGAAATAAATCAGATAGAGATAAGGTTCTACCTTTCATTATGCAGCTTTCCAGGTGATCGGAGTAGTGCACTTCATAATGAAG
This sequence comes from Coreoperca whiteheadi, assembly GCA_011952105.1. Lineage (NCBI taxonomy): Eukaryota > Metazoa > Chordata > Actinopteri > Centrarchiformes > Sinipercidae > Coreoperca > Coreoperca whiteheadi. Next base: position 7,832,400 of record CM022490.1, read on the forward strand.
CTGAGCACAGTGCCCACCTCTTTGGTCGGTTTCCAGTTGCTCAATAGCCCAGACCTAAACTTCATGTAAGAGTGACAGAATTGTCTGGAAAGAGGGGAATTTACCATCTGTACATTATAGGCCACTCAAGTGTTGTCAAGTACTTGCATGTAATGGGTGGGCTGGCTTACCGAAGTAGATGAGAGGCCACTAGGGCACTGCAGAGCATAAATGACTCCAAATCAGATTCACAAGTGGATAATGGTTCAGGAGGATCCCTCCTTTGTCTTTCGGATGAAACAACTTCATTTTCCATGATTGTGGGCAGCCGTAGCACTGAAGAAAAAGTGCTTCAAAAGACTTAAGATATTAAGCCAGTGTTTACTGAATGCTTCTCTGAAAATATTGTGTTCTTGGAGGACTCGTCAGTGCCTTAAGATCATACTTTTACTCCTTTTGACACTGAGAGCCTTTATACCAGGGAGAAATGTGGTCATAGCATAGGTTATAGCGTCTGTGCTAAGGCCTGTTGTAGTCACCCTTTGCCATTGTTTCCACAGAGTCTTAATAAAGGTGGGAATTGGCCAACAGCCATGTGGGCTGTAAAGGTGGTAACTAGAACCCTGATGGAAAGGATATATGTCAATATTTTGGATTCATGGATGAGTGGAATTTGATGTTATATTTATTGATGTCAGTGAAGGTGGGTTTTTTTTAAAATGCTGTTTGAACCCTGAGGGAAGATACTCTTTTGGGCTCCACCTCCTTCTCTACAGGGAGGTCAGTGGTCATGGTCAGCTACAAAACAACATCGCTGTCGTCCAGCTGAAGGACGGTCTTCCTGCTCACGTTTGCCTCAGCATGTGAGGCATGTAAGTGCAGCCTCGGTGGATAAATGCATCCTTGATGGACCCGAGCCAAAGTTTAAGATGGGGAAAATGGATTAACTAGCAATTTGGAGGTTTGGATTGACAAATATTTTTCAGAGGCGGAGCTGCTCTAAAGGCAGAAATGGTCTTATTGGATGAGTGAAACTGCAGCAGGTAGAGTAAAAGAGCCACATTTGTTGTTAATTTCCGAAAATGACATTTCATCTCCAACTGCAGCATTAGTATCATTCAAACCCAGAGTGAATACGCAGTGTGAGTTGTGACTAATTGTAGAAAAACAGAATCCATGTCATGTTGAAAACGACAGCCATTAAAAAAAATAAAAATACAATGTACCCTACTGCTAAAAACATTAGCACTGGACTGTTGATGACTGCAGCGAGACTAAGAGACAACAGCCATGCTAGCATCTCTGTGAGGCTGTACTTAGTCATTGTGAGCATGTTAGCATGCTGACATTAGCAATTATCTCAAAGCCACATGACTATGTTATCATGCTGCTGTCTAGCAAGTAATATTTACCAGGTTTAAGGTTTAGTGTGTTAGCATGCTAAAATAAGCTAATCAACACTTCACTCAACGCTGATAGGAATGTCATTAGTTTTGCGTGTTTTTGGTCAAAAACCAAAGTATTTTGACAAACTGAAGTTCTGACCTGATGATGGTGCTGGATGAAAAGTCACCAAAGTGATAAGATTTTATCTTCTAGGGAGCTTGTATATCTGTGGCAGACACTGGATATAGACGCCTTGATGCCAAAGCAGATCAGATTCATAACTGAAATGAACAACTAGCTGGTGACCATAGTGGTCATTATTTCCCTGAGGAGTTAGTGGAGACCAAAACCAGATCTATAAATAGGCAACCGTTTGCTAACACCTTCGCCATAAATAACTTTATTTATGAAAATGTCAATAGTGATTTTGCAGCTTGTCCCCAGTAGCCCCCCCCCCCCAACAACAATTAATGCTGCTCTAAACTTTAAGCATCTACCAATCAAACTTGGGAAGTTGCACAAAGCACTGACGTCCACTTTAACACTGGGACGCTACAGGTCTACATTTTTGACTTAGTGCCATGTTTTGTGGTAGCTGTTATCAGGACCTAATGTGGTACGGAAAATGGAAGTCCATTAGTCTGGTCCCTGATGTGTTAAGAACTGTTCACCATTGGAAGTAGAAAGGAGGAGGATTGAAGAGGATGTGGTTTCTTTCTGCCTAAACTGTTAAAGTAAATTAAGAAAGAGAAACATTTGACTCTTTTTGTGCTTTTGTTTGCATGTTTTGACATCAGGTGTTCCTTCCTGGTGCAACCGTTCTGTTTTAAAAGCTACATACTGTATTCCTATTGTCTATTTGCTGACATTCACTTTCAGTTTGTAATTTGTGCGTGGATTAAGCTGAAATGCATGTTAAAGAAATGAATTACTGTTGAAGGAAAGCAGTGGCATACGCTCTGCTCTCTGGTATCTCATTTTCAGCCTGTATGTCTCTCCCCTCTGCATTTGTTTGGTGTTGAAGATGTCACGTTGGGCTTTTTTTTTTTTTGCGGTGTGATTTCCCAACAGCTTGCCTCGTGGTTCTGACTCATTAGCTTCCTGCACTGCCACAATGAGCCCCATCAATCGTAACCCCCAGCGCAAAAGAGCTGCTTTTTCCCTACCTGGCCATTATGGCTCTCTGCTCAGTAACACAGCCTAGAAACAGTTTTCATGAACGCTGTCATAAGTGAGAGTATTTTGACTGTGATTCGCTCATTTATGCTATTCAGGCTATAACAGACAGGAAAACAAATGTTGGTATCTCGTGTAGGCCCATGTTGCATTGTGCACAAACAGTGTGGGCTGCAGATTTGAGCTGTGTGGTTTTACAAAGATCCAACAAGGATAGAGTTTTCATTGTCATACTGAGCAAGTAGGAAGTGGGACAGCTTTTACCTTACAGTTCGACTTACCTGCTCCAACAAGACTTACTTTTACTTGAAATATCTAAGCTTTTTAAGCCCACCTCCACCTCCGCCTACCAGAACTTAATTTAACCTTACTTATCTTAGCTTAGCTTAACAGAGCTAAAAGGTGACTTTTAGAATATTGGACTTGTGGTGTGTCTACACAGAAAGCGCTTCAGCTGGGGTTTTTTCTGCACACATGCTGTTCACTCTGCACAAGCTGTTTAGACCATTTATTAAGAAAAATACTGCCTTCCAAGATGGCGCCCCATTCAGTCCTATGAAAGTCACTCACTGAGTTCATATGCTAAAAAAAAGCCTCACACTTCCAAGTTTTTAGGCCTATAGAATATGCGCACTAGAGTCCTTCTCCTGCCGAGTCGGTTGAGAGCATGCGTGTCCGAGACTTCCCAACAGGGATCAAATTCGGATAATACAAAGACACACCCTGAAATGTTAGAGCTGGGTAGAAAAGAACTGGTTTGTAGAAAGCTGGCTGTCAATACATTCAATATTGCTTGAATATGGGGTGACTCCGTGCATTTTCAGTCTCTCCTGGAAGGCATTCATAGTGTTGCACATAGTGTTGTTCACATGAAAGTGACAGGAATAGCTGTGTCAAGAATGGAAAAAATAGAGCTAGAGAGGAAAGAGAGAAATCCTGGCTCCTTTCTCATCTCTGCACACCTGGCCAATCACAGCGCGGAGTGGGTATGGATGTCGAATTGCTTTTTCTTTGGAAAGTTACAGAAATGGTCAGACACAGCCCCTCCTTAATCTGATGTCAGAAAGGTGTTGGGGGGAGGGAGATCCCAAAGCTGTTTGACAAGCAGTTCTGAGGGAGTACAGAAAAACACTGTTGCATTCCTCAGGTTTGACATTGACGCCAAAGGAAAGCTAATATCGCTCTGTGTCTGCTGGATGTGTAGACAGGAAATTATTTGTTAACATGTTTTCCATATCAGTTTTGCAAAGGGATAATATGTCAATATTGTGTTTCCAGCTTGTTTCACTGCCCCCAAGTGGCCAAAAAAATAACAACTATTAATGCAAAGTTTATGGAATTTAACTTTAATTGCATTTGTAAAATATGTACAAATATCAATAAGTAACAATGCCACACTGTAAAAACACCCCTGTCCTTCATCCTAAATTCTGAAAATAAAAATGAATTACTAGTGAAAGAAAAGGAAGTATTTATTCTAAAAAATGTTATTGATTAAGTTATTGAGGCATTACTATGTAAGTGCTATGTGAATGCAAAATCTGGTATAGGTGATGCTAGATCGCTCTGCTGGAAAGTTCAGCTCAGAGAACTGGATCATATTTTATGTCATTATATGTTTTACATGGAAAATCATGTGTAATTAGTGATTACAGTCCTGAGATATGTGTGTTGTTGTGACGTAAAAAGTGATACTTTTTAAGAAGCTTTGGATGTTACGATCTTATGGAAATCAAATACTCTAATGTATGAGTGCCTCATCAGTGTACTTAAGTAAATGGTACTTTCCATTTCTGGTTACCCGTACATAAAAGAATGATAACGAGGCTTATTTGACTGCTAGTCTCAAAATCAGCATCTGCAAAGTTAATGAGACCTCGCTGTGACTGCCACACAGTAAAGAGAGCAGTCTTTCATGTGTGCTGAGCTCCAGCTAACAAGCTCTGCTGCAGCAGCTGTAGGTGTGTGTGTGTTATCAGGCTGGGACTCTCTAAAGGCTGTCATCGAGCCCCGCGTGGATACCTGCAGGAGGTAATGTAATGACCCTCGACTGCCATGCCCCTCAACCCCTCACAACCAGCCGTCACAGAGCTATGCCTCACCTCTTCTGCCTTCTCACACACACACACACGCACGCTCATGCGCTCACACTGATAAAGAACTAGGTTATCATGGCAGTTATTTCTGCTGCAGGGCATTTAGCTTGCAAAGCAGAAGAACCGGTTTCCAGGCATCTCAGGACAAACTGTATCAGAGACAAACACACAAACACACCAAAGCCACAAAAGAGTATAATAATAGAAATTTTATTAGAAACCTCTAACAATTCTTTAGTACTCCATGCACAGCACGTGTCTCTAGGCCACAAATGTTAACGCAATGATACATCATGCGCCGTAATTTTAAACGCAGGACAGACTTACAGGGAAAGGTCAATGTGGCATAATAAGGCGGATGTGACTTTTCCTAAAACTGTACTTCCGACATTTCGAGGCATTTGACTGCCGTTGAACGAATATCATTGCAACCTTTCTGTACAGTACGCCGAAAGTGCTTCAATTAACAGAGTGAATTGTAATCAAATTTCTTACAAAGAAAAGAAATGAGAGAAAAAAAAAATCACTTGGACAAAAGCCTGCCCCCACAAAGAGCACGCGTATTACTCATCCCCCACAGAGCCGCCTTGCTCTAGTGTATTGTGGGAGGACTGGGGTGGGCGGCTGTGCAGGGGATTGGGAGCTGCATTCTAAGACAACACTACATGACTTCAGCTTGCATGTAATGTATCAGCATAATGTTTCCTCATCTTCCCTTCATCACTAAGTGGCTTCTATTTCAGCCCATTCTGTGTGTGTGTGTGTGTGTGTGTGTGCATACTGTATGCACTTCAAAACTAATCAGGAAAGCCAGTGTGGTGGAACCCAGACATCTTGTTTATCCTGCGAGCTTTACCGTGCACTTCACCTTCAGAGCCACACACACACACACACACACACACACACACACACACACACACACACACAGAGAGTGAAGGTCTTCTGCTTGTCCCAGGTGCAGAGAAATCTGTGAAGCAGCATGTGGCTTGTCCCAGTTCCTCTACAGTACCTGTGTGCCTTTGTGTGTGTGTGTGATTGCGTATTGCGACAAGACTGACCCATTTGAATCTTAATACAGGCGCTCACCAATGCATGCCTAAATCTAGTTCAACATGTAGGCTAGGCTGCGTATAACATTGTCACAAAGCAGCGGGAGTGATGGACACTGACTGACGCTGGGGTCAAAGGGCATGCGGGAAGCCCATCGAGTAAAATAAGTCTCTGAAGCAAAAACCTGAATAAAAAAGTGTTGTTTCATGCATGATTTTGAAAAGCAGGGTGAGGTCATGCTGTCAGGAAACACCAAATGTTGAGATGGGTGTTAAGGAGAGGAACAGGCCCGCACATTTTGCTACGCACTTCTGAGTCCTCTCTTTTGCCCATTTTTGACCGAGGGGGAAGTCAGAGATGTGACTCTGTTGAAGTCATTTCAAAGCAGTGCACGTCTAATCTGTTCCCTGACCAAAGCAGGTGTGTGTGAGAGAAGGAGAAAGCAAACAGAGACAGAGAGGGGAAGAGCAGGGGAGGGAGGGAGGGAGGGAAGGAGGGAGAGAAGCAAACACATAGAGAGAGACAGATTGAAAGAGAGAGAGGGAGGATAGTTTCTTTCTCTGGATGCCAGCAGCAGCAGCAGCAGCTCTGATCCGGACGAGAGGTGACCGGGGCTGGGGGGTGAAGTTGTGTGTGTGTGTGTGAGCGCGCGCGCGCACGCGCGCGTGTGTTGTAACTCTGGCGGAGAGACTGCAGGAGCAGGAGAGAGGCTCCACTCTGCGCCGTGCCGCTCCGCTCTCTGTGCCGCCGCGTCTCTCTCCTCCTTTTCCCCGGGACACAGGCATCTGGCGGGGTGACATGTGAAGAGGCTTGAAGTATGGCATGCAAAGATGGTTTCTGCCAAGAAGAAGGAGACGGTGACAGCGATGTGCCCCGCTTTTATTCGGACCCTCTTCTACTTTTTCTGTTTGGCGACTTGGTGAGTCCCACAGTGTCTCTGTCCGTGGTGCTGAAACCTCCTGCTCGCTTCAGAAAAACGACACTAATGAGGTTTCTCTCTCTCCTTTTTTTTTTTTTTTTTTTTTTTTATGGTATCCTGATTCTTTTTTTCTCTCTCTAGTGTAAAGAAAATCTCTGGACAGACAAAGAAGGATGAAAGGATCTATCCGGAGAATTTTACTCGCATTTTAGACCGACTTCTGGACGGCTATGACAACAGGCTGCGACCTGGTTTCGGGGGTATGTAGAAAAAAATGCGTATTTTTGTGCACTGTTAAGCATTTTCCATATAAGATCTACCAATAGCAATCACACCACAGTCCTGAATCTTTCAATTTAAAGAGGCAACATTCTCTTTTATTTGACTTTTTTGTGCAATAAGAAGTTCAAACACACCATTAAGTGCAATAAGGTAGTAAGCACCAAATACACCCTCAAGTCAAGTCAAGCCAGTTTGACCCATATAGTATGTATCACCTTTGAAACACTAAATCCTCCTAATAAAAAACAGAGGGAACATTATCTTTTTAAAAACTTTTTTATGCCCTAAGAGGTTAAAACACACCATAAAGTGCAATAAGATTACTGTAAGCTCACTACTGAGAACCAAATGCACCCTATATGTCAAGTCAAGTCGGTTTTATTTGTAAAACAAAAATCACAACGTGCCTCAAGGGGCTTTATGATCATAAGGCCCTCAAAGCTCCCCCAAAAAGCAACAGAGGAAGGAAGACTCTTTCAGGACATGCAATGGATGTCGTAATGCACAAGTCGTAATGGGAACATTATAGGAACAATGAGATTTGCACTGTATGGAACATGTTGCTTCATGGTCAAGGGTTTCAACACGTTATGTTGAATCATGTTTAAGCCTGGTAGTTCTGCAGCCTGAAGAGAGGGCTCTGAGCTTGCACGTTTAAGCGAATGCAGTTATATAACCGTGTGTATTGTTGCGGGACAAACGCTTAATGCACAGTTTGGAAGTGCCAAAAGTACGGATCTGGTTTTCCGTACATCATGTTAAGAACCAGCATTATTCTAAAAGAGACATCTCATTGATTTACTGTGCAAAAGCAGCCCGTCAACAGAAATCTGCAGATAGCCAGGCACAGCGGAGCTATGCTTATCCCTGCACTCATAAACAACGTCTTCACAGTCGGCCTGGACATTCTTTTACCGAGAAAAAATAAGCTGGATTATGTTTGTACATCTTTTAAGCTATCCCCCCCCCTTCCATTATGCAAAGACACCACAACTCTGGATGAGATAAGCTGTTGCATGTCTTTTGGGTTTGATGGTGCTGTAGGCCCATTAGAAACACAAGTGTGAATAAGACTGGTGTGTCTCTGAGGCTGGACAGTGACACGGAAGGATATAAAAACAGGAAACAGTCATTAAATGTGACACTTGTCTGTTTCATTGACTCAATAGGTCCTGTGACTGAGGTCAAGACCGACATTTATGTGACAAGTTTTGGGCCTGTCTCAGATGTTGAAATGGTATGTAAACACACATTAAAATGCAGTTACAGAATTTGTTGTATTAATACTATTCATACTTACACGTACCCTAAGTTCAAACAACTTTGTTCCAAATCTGGTCACTGCAGATGTTATAGACAAGAACCATATTTGAAAAAAAAAGACTTCCATGCTATAGGGGAAGATGTATTCAAGCAAACCCTGGCTTCTTTATATTTGGGTGGAAAACAAGATGTTTTACATAGCAGACTTTCTTTACAGATGAAAGCAATGCCATCCCACCTTGCATTTGTCACTTTTCCTGTTTTTAGGAGTACACAATGGACGTGTTCTTTCGACAGACGTGGGTGGACCGGAGGTTAAAGTACGAGGGCCCGATAGAGATTTTGAGGCTGAACAACCTGATGGTGACTAAAGTGTGGACACCAGACACCTTCTTCAGGAATGGCAAGAAGTCGGTCGTTCACAACATGACGGCCCCCAACAAGCTTTTCCGCATCATGAAGAATGGCACCATTCTCTACACCATGAGGTACCATCACTGTATACAATATATCAGCATTAAACACCTGATGGACGGTGGCAGAGCGGTTAGCGCCCCTGCCTCCCAATAAGGAGATCGTGGGTTCGAATCCCGGACCAGACCACAACCTCCCTGGGTGGAGTCTGCATGTCCTCCCCGTGTTATCGTGGGTTTTCTCCGGGTTCTCCGGTTTCCTCCCACCGTCCAAAGACATGCATTAGGTTAATTGGTGACTCTAAAATTGTCCCTAGTGGATGAATGTGTGCGTGAATGGTTGTCTGTCTATGTGTCAGCCCTGTGACGAGTTGGCCACTGTCCAGGGTGTACCCCGCCTAAGGCCCGAAGCCACTGGGATAGGCTCCAGTCACCCGCGACCCCGAACGGGAGCAAGCGGCAGAAAATGACTGACTGACTGACTGACACCTGATGGATAATATTCAAAGCCAAAACTTGAGCCTAGCCTTGATCAACTGTTTTTGTTTGAAAACTCTGTGTCTTAAGATATGCTAATTTGTGATGGGGGAATGGGCTCTTCACATCATTTGTATTCTATATTTTGGTGTTTGTGCTTAATAAGAAAAAAGTTAGAGAAGAGAGAAGCCAGACCGTACTTGATTTTACAGCAATCAAGCAGATTTGCTGTGAAATCAAACCCAGTGGTCCACAGTCTAAACAGTGCAGAGGCTGCCAAACTTTTAAATCTTAAATTCAGCATAGCAGTCAAATAGCTGCTCCTTTGCCTTTTTAGTGAAATGGTTTGGTATAAATAAATCACTAACCTTTGCAAGTGTCAACCCTTGATCACATCACTGATACTTATTTATATCAAAAGAATCAACCATTCTGGAACCAACCTCGGTGATTTCTCCACAGCTAGTAAACACATTTAGCACACCATGAAATGTAAGCAGCTATCAAATGCTCGATTTTCGCCATCAGAAATGGTGTGACGTGAAACCCCCTTCTCAATGCCAGTGCTAAGCGAATGGTAACTTCAAGTGATCACCGAAACTTCGGTGTTGTTTCACCTAATTCTTGCACAAATTCGTGATGCATGTGTGTTTGTGTGTCTATTTGGTCCTTTATTGAGCAACTCTTCTCTGTACTGCAATAGGTTGACTATTAGTGCCGAGTGTCCAATGAAGCTTGTGGACTTCCCAATGGATGGACATGCGTGCCCCCTCAAGTTTGGAAGCTGTAAGTTCTGTGTGTGTGACTGCATGAATGGGATGGATGGAAGGATGGATAGATAGATAGATAGATAGATAGATAGATAGAAACAGAGATGGAGAGAGATGTGGTCAGTACACAATGTGAAATCGGACCTAATCTAATTTAAGTAACTGTAGCCAGTCTCCTTTATAAACCAGCTGTATACTGGCCACTGACTGGTGGCCAGTAACACATCTACAGTATGTTACCCCAAATACTATTGCTGTGCTGAAAAAGTAAGTGAAGCCCAAATAGGTCCAAGAACACAACATTTTGCTGAAGCCTGACCTCTGACCCCTCGACAGAGTCCCATAAATGTAGCATTTCATATAGGAGAGTCAAGGTGCCATTTACCGAGTGTCAAATGATAGTTTATTGTTTTGGTACTACATGTCATCTTTCATCAATGAACCATTACTGCATTTACACCTTTGCATCTGAGTCATTATTGTAGTAGCTGTAAACAAATAAACCCATTGCTGAACAGACTGGCAGCGTCTACCGGCCTCCACACTGCCTTTTACATTTTGTGCCCCCCGGTGTTGTTTCACAGGAGACCCACTGGATTACTTCACATCACTAAACGGGTTTGCAAATAATACACAGCAGGTAGTTTCAGCAGAGATTTGACTTTATTTTAGCTTAACAGAATGCTTGTTTTAACTCAAAAGCTGGTGAGCATCTTTTTTTCCAGTCTTATTCCCAATGGAGTGACTTCAGTGAGAGGGAGCAAGGACAAAAGAACAGGATTCTTAGAGGAATAGTTTGACTTATTTGCTTTCTTGCCCAGGGTTATATGAGCAGATTGTTACCATTCTTGTGTCTAAATGGTAAATATGATGCTACAACCAGCAGCCGATAAGCTTAGCTTAGCATAAAGACTGGAAACAGAGGGAAACAGCAAGCCTGGCTCTGTCCAAAGGTAACAAACTCTGCTTACCTGCAAACTCACAAATACATTTTAATGTTAAATCTTGTTTGTTTAATTTGTACACAAACTGAAGTGTTACAACCCTTCTAGGTGTTTCCATCTGTTTCCTGTCTTTGTGCTAAGCTAAGCTAACCGTCTGCGGGAGGAAGCTTTATATAAACCGTGCAGAAATGACAGTGGTATCGATCTTCTCATCTAATTCCTGGCAAGAAAGCGAATGCCGACACCATTCGTCTCAATCATGGTCTCACTTGATTTTAGCTGTAGTGCCAGGTTTTCATGATTCATTTGAGAAAGATAGATTTATATTAACAAATGTGACATGGAAGTGCCTTTTAAAGTTTTTTTTTTTAAGAGTTCAGTGAGATAAAGAAGTATTCCAGGTCCTTTTACAAAAGCTCGATCACATGACTGCCCTCTTCTTGGCACTGAAATGGATTCTGGGCTGAAAAGGACTGCTGGGGAGCTGAGCACTTTGTGAGACAAAGCGACTGAATGCTAATACTAAATAATGAAGGATTTCATTCTTCATTGTGAACAATGAAGCCCTAGCTCAGCGTCGGTGTTTATATCGGGCCTACCGGTCAGCAGAAACGACTTATCTCAAATAAAGGAGTTTCTCAAATTGAGCAGCTCCGTCTTATCGGAGAAGAACAGCAATTTGAAGATTACATCTGCAAGAGAAAGAAAAGACAACGAGTTTGCCTTTACAAACGCTGTTACCCAGCGTGGTGACATTGCAGAGGACAAATTCACATTTCTCAGTTATTGTCATCCGCTCCTCGATCCTCCTCCTTTCACCATCCTGCTCTGCTGCTGCTACCCTCCAGCAGGAGGAAGCGACCATGGATCTGATGTGGCCTGAAGCGAAGGAAAGGTCAGAATCCCTTCCTCTGCCTCAGGATAGCACAGACCTATGCAGCTATTTTCCATAGCTGGTGTGTGTGTGTGTGTGTGTGTGTGTGTGTGTGTGCTATTTGCGCTCTGTCTGCCCTGCCTTCATTTTTTATCCCTCTCTCTTTCTCTGCCCCTCTCTCCATCTTTTTTTCTGTCTCTCCATCTGGACTTGTGTGCACAGGCATTGCGTTCCACTCCATGACACACCAGAGTCATTTCATTTTGGCAGCACAGTTGGTATCCTGCCGATGTGGAGTCCCATAGGGAGTGGCAAGCACAGACAACTGGCATTTTGTTGTGCGTCCACAGGCTGGCCACCCTCACCAGAATACATACAGCAAAACACTCAAAGGATAATAAAAAGGCTGCTTATGATCTAAAGGATCCCTAAGTCAGACACAATGGAGAATATATTTAAACTTTGCAACTTTTGTTGGAGACCTGATGTCAGGCTCAAGCAGTGAGTGAAATATGTCAGATGGGACCTCTAAGAACTTTGACTCCAATCACATTGCATTGGTTTCAGTGGATCTGAAACAGTGGAGTGGATGTTGTCATGTTCTTCGATTATCAAATACCACATTGGCCAGTCAGTGCCAATTCAGTGACATCTGAGGAAAGATCCTCCTTGTTTTTCTTGCAGAATAATAAATACATACTCTAGAGTTTTCCTACGTTTGAATCAAAGTGAGGGGCCAGTGTGCCTTACAGGGCTGGTAGGCCTAAAAAAATAATTAGTCAGTGGAGAGTATGAGTATCCCGGGATGCTGCTTCAGAAGGCTTGTCCCCTTGCCATGAATTAAAAAAATAAACAGTAATAATTTTGACTTAAAAACCTTCAAACTTAAGGATATCAAATATTCCTGTCAGCATTTTAATACATGTCTTAAAGCTGCACTAATCAATACTCATATATTAACAATTGAAAACATGGCTATATTTAATAGGCCACTAGTAGTGATGAACCCACAGATAATTATCACCTGAGTCTGCACTCCCCCCTTAGCTCTTTAGCTCATTGTTTTGGTTTTACAGCCTGCAACTTTAATGTTTTGGTTCAGTGTCACAGCTCTTATCGACCTCCATTCTAGCCGCAGCAGGCAGATGTTTTCAATGAAAAAGCTCTGATAAACCCAAAGTACGCTACCTGCCCAGCACCAAACAGCATACAGACACAGTGAGTGACTAGCTGGTGAACATACTGGAACATTTAGCAGCTAAAGCGCCAGATAATTCCTCCAGGAGTTGGTGGAGACCAATCCAGAGCTAAAAGAGAATGAATATTGGACTTACATTCATCATGATTCCAAGAAACTAGACTCCAAATGAATGCTAATGTTGCTCCATGTCAGCTTGACGTATAAATAGACAAAAGGCTGCTGAGGCAAAAGTCCGCTCAACTTTACAGCTTGTTGCGCTCCCTGAAGTGCCCAAAGAAGAATAATGTCCAAGAAGCTAGACTGATAATAGAAAGACTAACAAATGTCTATTTCAGTCATCATAGTTCCTGATTTATTGCACTTCTATAGTATTAATAATGTGGAAAAGTTAGCGCTTACATTTGAGTCTAGGCATAATATAAGAAGTGCTGTCCCACTTATATAAAAACTTTGGTAAAACGTAAAGTAGCAGAGGCCCTTCAAAGGCAAAAGAGGATCAATTTATTTCATATGTAAAAACAAAAAGTGAAGTGAAATAAAGTTTCGGTGCACGCCCCATGTACAAGGCTGGGTCCTTACCACAGCAGATTTGAATCCACAAAAGTATCTATATTGACAATACATGTATATGCACACACACACCTATGCAAATAATAGCTATGTAAAACCAAATAAATATATACATGTGGACCAAGACGGTTTACAGTGCGCAATCCCCCTTTCCAACAGCTCTGCTGCCATACAAACACATTACATACATAGACAGAAGTTTTCCTTTTCATTCCTTATTTTTCATACTGCACCGTTCACAACTTACAGTAAGTGACTCACATCAAGGTGGCTTTGCTGTTTGCCCGCAGATGCCTATCCTAAAACAGAGATGATCTATACCTGGACCAAAGGGCCTCAGCATTCAGTGGAGATCCCTCCTGAGTCCTCCAGCCTCGTTCAGTATGACCTTATCGGGCAGACGGTCTCCAGTGAAACGATTAAATCCATCACAGGTGAGACGTACTCGTCCTTTCACCATTCCGAGTTATCAACTAAAGTATACTTCCTAGCAAAATGGCTGCTGGGGTTGATGTGATGAGCTTTTTTATTTTTTATTTTACAAATGAATTGCAAAAAAAAAGAGTGTAAAATCTGCTCTCTTTTATTGAAAGAAAAGATGTTCAGCTGTCCGGTCGGTGTGCACTGTACTATGTAAAACCTGGCAGATTTGCCAGGTCTACACTGTATTTTCCACATGATTGACAGCTCGGGTACTGTGCTCATGCAGCACGGCTGGTAGATATTGGAAGGATTTGGAGCTCTGACTCCAGCCTCTCGAAATCAAACACTGTAAACATCATGAGCTGAGGCATTTGAGAGGGCCTTTCGGTTCACATAATTACTGAAGGATCCAAAAAAGATTTCAGCAGGGGACAGTTGCAACAGGTGGCGTGTGTCCGTCTGGGTGGAAATGGATGGGGTTACTAAACTATAGAGGAGTAGGAAAAAATGATCAAATAGAATCAAAAGTGACATCTGCCTAAGGCTGTGACATCTGTCTAAGGCTGCATTAACTGAAATCTGTCAGCCTGCAACTTTAAATTCTTTGTTAGTCAAACGAATTCATTTCTGTTGATCCTCCAGGTGAATATGTGGTGATGACGGTCTACTTCCACTTGAAACGTAAAATGGGCTACTTCATGATTCAGACGTATATCCCCTGCATAATGACAGTAATCCTCTCCCAAGTGTCCTTCTGGATAAATAAAGAATCGGTCCCGGCACGCACAGTCTTCGGTATGTAGACCTCACACTTCCCTCATCCTGCACAGCCTTTCTGCTCTCTGTTTATTTATTTGATGCCTGCATGCCAACAGAGCAATCAGAGCTGGCGTGTCTCTCCGCTCTGCACAACAAGGTGATGTTACAGTGTGAGGTGACCATGGGGAATATAGAGAGCTGCTGTTTTGTTATCTTAAGATAGCTACGTGAAATGCAAATTCCCTGCCATTAGTTTTAAAACCGGTTTGAAGTGCAAGAATGAACAGCTGACAGCATTAGGAAGAACCATTTTAGATGCATCTTTTTAAGCAAAGATGCCTCAAGCAAAGACCAGAAATGTGGGTCTGCAAAAAATGTTTTGGCTCAAATGGTGGATGATACAAAATCTTCTCAAGATGTAATATAAATATCCATCTAAATGGGTTGAAACTGCAATAAAACCTTAATGGCGAAAGATGCCCTGCGAGAGTATTAAAAGTAGTTTCTTTTTAGGCAAGATGCCTCAGGGGGCAATTTTTATTTTAGGTATCTCCAGGTTTTTAATTTTACATAAAGAATTTAATCTAATCAAGCAATAAAAAAAACAACAACTCGATTTGTCGATTACACCAAGTAAAATAAGATATTATTAAAAGTCTATGTTCATTTAAAAAGGCCTTTGCTACTTTAATGAGGTTCAGCTTTAAAGGATTCAGGCCACTCGTCTTTTTTCTGTCTGAATGCGAAATGTTGGAGCAGTGTTGCATTACAGTAATGTGATTACTTTTCCCTTGTAACGAGTAGTGTGAAGGATTACTGTTTGAAATTCGACAATTACATTACAGTTAGGAATCACAGCAACGCCCTGTTATGTTGACATTTGGGGGTCAGCTTGCTCACTGTCTAGCGCTGCCTGCTTCTTAGACCACAATGTTTTCTATTTCTACACGTGTGGAATACAAAAGATATGAAGTGTGGGTGTGGAGGAGGTGGGGTTGTTTGAAGGCACCTTTGACGGGAATGGTAAAGTCATGTAATTAGTTTTTGAACGAGTAATGTCTAATGAGTCATTGGTGACAGTTTTCAAGTAAGTTGCCCAACACTGGTTGGCAAACAAGCTGGCAGCATTATCAGAGTATAATCTATTATCAGAGAGTTGATTTTCTTTCCATTCATGGAAACATGATATAATGGCTAATTGTTTTCAGAGATCACGGTATTTGTGTCTTTTTATACAATACTCATCAGACGGATGATGATGTCCGCAGAGCATTTTGCTCCAAACTGCTAGGGGTGGTCTTACCACAGATGGGAATTTTTCACACATTTCTAACAGCCAGAAAAATCTATTCTATATTTTGCTGCAAACTAATGAATGATACCTCGCCCATATCTGCTTAATGGATCGCAAAAAGGATTCTTTGTATACCATTGTCCAAACAATTAGATCAAGTTACCTCAAAATCGGTTGTGTAGAGTTCCAAAACAAAGGAAAGTCAGATGGACATTAACAAATGATAGCCTGCATGTAGGCAACTCATAGACATTGACTTTACTTGCATTTGTTGGGCACAGGCTAAGTTACAAGTATGTGTAGTCTTACCCCACTGCATTGATATTACTTTGCTTTTGCTTCAAACCAGGGATTTCCAGTTTCCAATTGATAATAACAACAATAATAACTTAACTTTATTCTATATATTTGTTGCAGTGTTACCCAATACTGTTGTTACAGTTAAAATCAGTTGCAACAGTTCCATTGCTTATGAAGAGTGTGATGTAATTGCAGTAGCTGGCAAGGACAACTGGCATTTTGTTGTGCGTCCACAGGCTGGCCACCTTCACCAGGATACATGCAGCAAAACACTCTCAGGAAGAAATACTGGGAAATAAAAAGGCTGCTTGTGATCTTAAGTATCCCTAAGTCAGACGCAGTGCAGAATTTATTTCAATTTTGCAACTTTTGTTGGAGACCTGATGTCAGCGGGAGGCATTAGTGAGTGAAATATGTCAGATGGGACCTCCATGAACCTTGACTCCAATCACACATTCCAAATTTTATTTTTTCATTTTATCACATTTTCAAAGGTTGTTGCATTATCCATCATTTCTACATTATCAGTTGCCTTCAGTTTTTGGCCTGTGACCCAGTTGCGCTCTCCCTGGCTCCCCTGGTGCAACGTTTGGGTCCCTGTCCTAGAATCGACTGATTAGTGTGTGTGGAAGGAGAGGCAGGACGACTGACAGAACTGCTAAAATTAGACCAGTGTTGCTTGGTGGTGTTGTTTTATTATTAAGGGACGTCTCACTCTGGTAGTTTGTCGACCACGAGACCCTCCACTTATGTTGATGGAAAGTCATTCAGTGATGGCCGCGACAGTTTGTCCTCCATTTTGAAAGTGGCTCTGGTAGATTCTGTTTTGGCGCATTATTATTTTCAAGAGGCAATTTTAACTTATCACCATGACTAATCTGAGAGAAAGAACAACATGAGGTGAAGTGGTGATTAATGATTCTTCGAACAGCTATGTGACATGTCGACTGTTCATGATGCCAGAAGTATGTGGCGTTACTAAATGAAAGTGTTCTGTTAGTTAAAAATAAGTATAATTTATTGAATATTGTTGGATGAATTTGTTTCTGTCAAGTGAAAACGCACCAGTTGTATAATAAGTTAACCTTTATGAAGGGGGGAAAACTGAACCAAAAGCAATTAATAAGGACAACGTTTGGGTTACCATCAATCGATGCAGCAGAACCGGCGATATCGTCTTTTTTATTCCACACATTCTCCTTCCTTGTCAAAACCTGGCGCCTACATTACCCACAATACAAGTCAGCTGCCCACAGGTCTGTCAGATATTCAGGTGTGTTATGCTAGTAGCGGCTAATATAGCAACGAGCCACTAGCCTCAAGCAGAGATGAGGAGCGGGCTACAGTGGTCTGGTAAGATCACTTATTTCTAACTGCACACCCCCCGGATTTTATTCATTTTCCAATTTTTGTCGTCTTCAGCCCCACCAACCAATTTATCAGAGGTCGCGCAGCTCCCTCTGTTAGCCCTAAAACGCTTTATATAACCTTTTTAATATATGACGAAGTAGTCCCCAACACTTGCG
The DNA here is from genome assembly GCA_011952105.1 of Coreoperca whiteheadi. NCBI lineage: Eukaryota > Metazoa > Chordata > Actinopteri > Centrarchiformes > Sinipercidae > Coreoperca > Coreoperca whiteheadi. The sequence goes on from CM022490.1 coordinate 7,850,102, forward strand.
AACAGACTTTAATGTGTAAGATTGCAGCATTTCCCCCGTAATTATAATAGCAGGGCTGTTGTTGGCTGACAGCGGCATTCAGTCAAACTGGGACAGCCTACTGAATCACTTTTGGTGACCAAACAACCAATCTCCCCAATGGTTTTGCTGCTGGTGACACCCACACACCGCCGTGTCACCTGTAGCCACGCACTGTGTATGTGACACCGTGCGGGTTTCTGCTGTTGACTGTGCGGTTTGTGTTTTGAGTTTTTGCTGAGCAGAAAAACCCCGTGTAACCCTCAGTGGAACTGTCTCTCGGTGTCGTGCAGTGTAATAAAAGGACTGGGGGATTCAGTGCTGCTCTCCTGCAGTGACCAATGGATCTGACAGTCCAGCTGCACATCCCCCGCCTCCCCTCCCCGAACTGTCCAGAATGACAGAGGCGTACAGAAGCACAACTATTGTTGTATCAGTTGAGCCACCGAGGCAGCAGATTTCAGCTGTTATCCGGCGTGTTTAAATGTGCGTGTGTGGCGGCGGTGGGTGAGGCTGGGGTGGGAAGTGAGGAGGATGGTCGGGGTTTGGATTTCTCCTCTTCCTCCCTGCAGTCAAAATCCGTTTTGACTTCCTACCTCGGTGACTCAAGCACAGTGTCCTGCTAGGAGCGTGAAAGAAGCAGTCTGTCAGGGAGACAAACAGGAGTGGAGGGAGGATTAGAGTTGGGGCTTCTTGGCTTCAGATAGTGGGGTCAGAGTAAAAAGCACATTTTGAACCAGCACATTCAAAGCATCATGTGATTGAGTTCTACGCGTAACGTGACTGCTATTCACTTCAAAGTCTGTCTGGAATGAGAGTGTGCAGGTGTGGCCGCTAGTGCCAGAGGAGGTCACCAAGTTGAATTCCCACTTGCCCATGGTGGAGATGCATGAGCTCATGGCCCTTAGTTTAACCTTTTTACGAAACACGCTTGTTCGCGTTCCTCGTGAAAGAAGATCAATATCACTCTTATGTCTGTGTGTTAAGCCGAGCATAGAGACTGTAAGCAAGGGGAAACCGCTACCCGGGCTCTCTTCTGAAGCGTGCTAAGTAACACGATGAATCTAGTTCATTTAATCGGAATCTAAAAAGAGTATTATTAAAACAACAATTTGTGGTTCTGGGGAGAGTAGGCTAACTATTTTGGCAAACAAAAGCTGAGGTTGCAGTGAGGTTGCCAAGAAAACGGCACTATATCCAACGATACTTCGCACAGAAGTACTGGGCGGCTGGATAAAGTGCTGTTTAGAGGTGCCGCTAGATGTATTTTTGAACTTTGGATTGAGCTAGGCTAGCTGTTTCACGCTGTTTCCACTCTCTATGATATGAGCTAAGCTATGCCTTTCGATTCATATCAATCTTCTCGTCTAACTCTTGGAAAGAAAGTGAACATGTGTATTTCCCAAAATCTCGAACTTTTTATATTAAAGACTTTGGCAAAATCTGTGCTGTGTGTATCCTTTAAACTCTTACTGGTATTTGCCATCTGTTTTTTTCTATTTATAGGGGTAGCTAAAGTACCAATATAGTCCCTGCAGGCTGCAATCCTGTTGTTGTGCCGAGGTGAAAATGAAACCGTTGGTGTAAAGATCTAATTGAGTGATGAGAAGCTCAACTGTAGCGCTACAATAATAAAGGTGCCTGAGTAAAATGGTAATTATTTACTCTGAAAAAATATACCCAAATTCGACTTAAACACAGTGAAGCGGTGACATCAATGTAATTATTCTGATTTCACTGGCATGACACATATACACACATTAGTTCCACAGTAAGTGGAAGTTTTCAGCTAATGCTTTTACTAGATAGTTGGGAGCAAGAAAAAAGGACATGAAAGCTTTTACATTGGTTTTTGCTTATGTTGAGAAACGCTTTATATTAGAGGTTCATTTCCTCAGTCAGTGGCCTCAAGCCGCAGTTCACCTATCAATGTCATCCAGCTGCTCTTGATTGACAGGTGTGGCGGTCACGTCCGGACACGGGGGATGAATTTATGCTGGGCAAGGACAGATTGTTCCAGGTCTCCAATCTAAAGGGGATTTTCTCCAAATCACATTATTGCTATTGGTTAATAAAACCAAGGACGAGTGATGAGCTACTGGCTTATACAATAACCTTCTGTTATTTTAGGAGCCACACGTGACCTTGCGTGGTGGCCAGATCGGTGTCTCGTTTTATTTTTGAGTGAAGGAGGAACATGTGACATTCAGTCCAGAGATGGACTCTGTGTACGAGTCTCAGTTCAATGTGTCCTTTAGCTTTATCTTGTATTAACTCCCTTTACGTACATTGTTTCCACAGTTAGAGAGTCCGCAGTTGCTGCTGTGGAGCAGGGAATATACTTGAGGCAGCTGTAAGCTCTTGGTGACGTCATAACTTCTATGAAACTTGGTGGTTATACAAACATTATTTGGAGATAGAGCGTGTCTGCAGGCAGAAATAATCCTATTGGTCGAGTTAAACCTCAACAGGCGAGGCAGTTTTATATACTCCATGAAGAACATTTGACTGAATCCCAGTGAAAAAGGCAAGAAAAAAGGGAGGAGGTAGCGCCACTAATGTTATGAAGCCTAACACCCTTGCACTGAAGGAAAAGTTCTGCAGGTCTCCTGAGCTCTACAGAGCGTTTTAGCAAAATTCCCTGTTTTGGGGTACATGGCTTTCATTGGTTCACTCTCACAGCTCTCATCAGCTTTACCTTTAGCTCACTTTCAGCTCCCTGTTCACTCCCGTTTTAGCTCTGCTTTGGTCTCCACTAACTCCTGAGGGAAATATCTGGCTATTTAGCTGCTAAAGATCCACTTTCTTCCCCAGCTAGTTGCTGCCTTTGCCTGTCTGTGATCTGGTGCTGACCAGGCAGCCGTTTTCAGCTAAATGGACTAAGATTGTTGAACAAAGATTAGCCAGGTAGCAAGAAACCCAAAGTGAATGCTTATGTTAATCCTTGTATGCCGGATGTGTTTACAGCTTGTTGCAAAATTAATTGATTAATTAATAGGTGTAAATACTGTGGTTCCTTTAGAACATGTCTCCATTTCAAAAAGACAAATTAATTAGTCATTATCCCCCTGCATTCAGTTAATAATGAAATACGCTGATGCAGACCATACATGTACAAGTATGCGCATGTGCAACATAATGTACATGCGTTATTGAACACTGTGCAAATGATCTTTACCACCATTTATTTGTCAATGACGTGAAGAAAATCTCTTGCAGGGTGTGTATATATTCTATAGATCAATATTGGTCTAAATCCTTTTTATTACAAATTAGATATATTTTATTGGAATCAGGTGACGTAAGACCAACACAGATGTAAAATATTGTCTCAACTCACACTTAGGTGCAGGCTCATGTGTTTGATATTGTTCTGTTTTCGATACCATTGAAGGCATCACCACTGTCCTGACCATGACGACACTCAGTATCAGCGCTCGCCACTCCCTCCCCAAGGTCTCATACGCCACTGCGATGGACTGGTTCATCGCTGTCTGCTTCGCCTTCGTCTTCTCTGCCCTCATTGAGTTCGCCGCTGTAAACTACTTCACCAATGCGCAGATCGAGCGGGCCAAAAAGAAGGCGGCCAAATGTCCCCCAGTGCCCCAAACCACGCCTGTCAAGGTCAAGGACACTGAAGAAGCGCTGCAGGTGATTTTTTTGTTTCCCTCAAAGTGGCTGTGGAAAATAGTCTGATAGCACTTAACTTCGAAGAGCACTTACACAGCATGTCCCTTATTATGTGCTTACTCTATCTGGCCTTTAGCCTAGACTTTTGGATGGCCAGGTGTGGGCCTGCCTGAGGATCGTCAGCTGTGCTGCTGCTCATAAGGGCTGAGAGGATGTGAAATGTAGAGAATACAGGGGAAATTGGATCCCAGGATGTGAGTTTAGAATTACATATACCACCAGAACCTGCTTGTATCTGGCTGTTGAATTGAATTGAAAGATTATGAAAGTTTTATCATTTTTAGCTTAATACTTAAATCCCAGACTTCTGTTCCCAGACTAGATTTGACTAAATTGGCAATGACACACGCAACCACTATTTTGCCTCTTCATAATTTTAGCTTTTAGCTTTCTTAGATCACCCACCAATGATGTTTGATTATGTCGAAAATTATAACTTTCTCCAGGATTGTCCCTATACATGAATTCTACCTGTTTCTTTCACCTGATGACACAGATAGATTCTCTGTCAACCACAGCCTGACATGGTGAAACAACCGCTTGTTTAATGTGGTGAATGAGGTGGACAGTAAAATGACACACTTAGAATATTCCATCCCCATTGCCTCCAGATCAGCCTGGACATCTTTTGTTCAGCCATACATTTAACGTCTAATTTGTTGACTCTGGCTTAGAGAAGACTGAAAAATGTGATAGAGAGCATCAAAAAAAAAAAAAAAAAAAAAAAAAAAGGGATCTGAAAAACAACTTCACAACACGCATGCTTATGGCTAATCACAAGGTCTTTCTCAATGATTCTACATGAATAAAACTGAAATAATCTCCTATTTCTGTATCGCTAGTTGAAACAAATTACATTGACACCATGTTAGCTGACATATGGATCGAATCAGAATTCATGAATATGCCATGAAGCTATGTTAGAGCTCTTAGTCAGATGTGATAAATGTGTTATAAAATCAGTGTTCATGGAACTGTAGCAATGTATTTATGGGGCTGTATAAACACTGTTTTACAGATGGGATGGTGGTGAAAATAGGGGAGAAGTGCATGTTTCTTAGACTTTATGTTCTTCTAAAGGGATGACATTAAACATATAGGACTACTGTTAACTGATCATTGAAGCTGACATAACCCAGCAATGCATATGTCAGTTTTACACTAACTACTTTAAGTTGCCCCCTCCAGTCCAAATCCCAGTGTGGCGTAATCATGTCTGAATGCAGTATAGTGACAACTGCACTTCAGTGGATTAGTTGGTTGCCACGGCAACGCAGCCCCGGTACATCTGTATAGGTTTCGAAAAAGGCTCTGGCTCTGGGGAAAGAATAAATACTCTTTTCCTTGAGAGCAGGTCCTGTTGGCAGTACCAAAAGGGCTTGGCATGAGGGGCAGGGTGTGTTGATGGTTCCAGCTCCAGAGCCTTTTACTTCTTCCAGGTTCCAGGATACAAAGCAAACCCTGCGATCCACACACACACACTTCCTCTGCTGCGCATGGGACACAATAACACTGGATCCTTTCAGTTTCATGCAGGGGGGTGGGGGGGTGAGGGTGGTGGTGGTGGTGGTGGTGGGGGTTGGATTATTTCTGCAAATGCCTTAATACAAGCATCACACTCTCCCTGCTTGAAAACATCAACTCTCAAAGGATAAGCTCCTTTGACTCTACACTGCATTACCTCCACGATGAAGTGCTACCTACTTTCTGTCTTAAGCTCGTGTGAAATGAGTGAAATCCTTGGTAAGTGACATCTGTTTTGCGCACACTCTATCGTCTGCCTCCAGATGAAGGCCATCTGTGTCAGGGGGGCTGTAATCAGATCGATATGACAAGGTTGATGTTGCCCGGCCCGCTTTTCAGAAAGCTTTTCCTGAAAACGCCTTCAAACATGAAGCGGAGAGGAGAAATGTGAACATTATTCACACTACAAATCCTCATGTTGTTTTCACTCAGATGTGGGTTCACATTTAAACAGAACAGCTTTACTTATTTTATGACTCACTCAGACCGAAACCTTTCATATGCATCATATTATCACTTAGTAAATAGCTATATGTATCAGAGTTTAATCTGTTAAATATTTAGGGCAGATATTTTAATATCCTTAATTTTTACTTTAACAGGATATAAAAGCCTCTGAAACACCTTCCAGACATCTGATTTAAAAACTCTTCCCTTAAAGTACCCCTCAACTCAAAAATGTGTTTTTGTTATGTTTAAGTCCCCTGAAATGTCAGACCTTGACTTTACTGACTTGTATCTGTGCAAAGTTTGAGGTGTTTTCACATTCCTCTACTGAAGGGGGAGGTGTCTGTACACTTCCCTAAAATCTGAGCTTCAAACGCACTCTGGGAAACTAGATTTGGGACGTCACAAATTCGAAAGCCAATCGCAAGGGCACCAGCAAAGAAACCTGGAACCTCCAGCGCACAGCGGACTGGTCAGTACAGAGCGTGAGAGTTTGCATTCATTTTGCTTTATGCACACCGCACTCTCACCGTGGCTCTCACCCACGTCCATGCCCTCACCGGCAGCGGTCAACCGAACATGCAGTGAGTTGGGCGGGGCGTTCAGAGATCCAGAATTTCTCAATGAGGGAGAAAGAGTAGATGTGAGTTTTTTAACAACTTTTTATGTGGGATAACCATGTTTAACAAAATCATCTTAGTGTGTTGAATAAGGTCGACAGCTCATTATGTGAAATAGGCAGACTATAGAATTCAGAGCCTGACTGATACTGTATTTTTGAGACTGATACCAATATTGACAGACAAACTATGTTAGAGACACTGTTTCTAAATTACCTCAGATTTATCGATGGCATTTCTGTAATGCAACTGACTGTTCGCTAAGCCCTACCTCCCTCAGTCACTGTTGCTATGCCTGTCAAGCTTCTGATTCCTGCACAGCCTATATGCAGTTAACAATAACAGTGGCACATTTATGACTCAAAATTCATAGTAATTTTTGAAACATGAAACCTTGATGGGTCCATTTTTGGTTGCGGAAAGGCTAAAAAAAACGCCAATTCAGGGGAGGGGTTTATTTTTTATCTATTAACATATGTAGTGATACCAAATACCAATATAGCTGTGATTAGCTGATATTGGCCGATAATATTGGCTGGCCGATTTAATGGTCAGGTTCTACTGCAGAACATTCACACCCCAGACGTTGATGAGCTTAGATATAATAAACTTCCATCATATAGGTGTTTTTAAAGAAAATATCAGTAAACTTCTATATCAGTGCAACTCTAAAACATAGACATATCATTGTTGTTTTTTTCCTCTTTCACAGCAGAATCCTGATGCCAACAGTAACCTGCGAAAGCGGATGAATTATATTTCCCAGCAAGAGTCCAGCAGTCACCAGAAAGCCCAGTCCACGACCAACATTTCGGGAGTGGGAAGAGCGAGATCGCTACGACCTTTGGCCAGTGGAGCCAATGGCAGCTCCTCCACCCTCTCCCGCTCCAGCCCCAAATCAGAGAGCCTGCTCAGCGTGGCCTCCTCCTCTGCCCAGCTGGTGAAGGGTACGCCCCAGGCTGCAGCTTCCACACCAGACGTGATGGCAGGGACGCCGTGCAAGCAGAACACCAGCGCCTCGTCTCTGCAGCATCTGCTGGGGCCCAAGCTGGAGCGCATGCAGATGATGGGGAACAAACTGGAGCTAAAGCAGACGCCGTGCTCCCAGCCCACCACGGCTGGTATGGGTGGAACCAGCAAAATTGACAAGTATGCACGGATCCTGTTCCCGGTGTCCTTCGGGGCTTTTAATATGGTCTACTGGGTGGTTTACTTATCAAAGGACACAGTGGTGGCTAAGGGTGGCTAGACTTTGCTCTGGCAACAGAGTGGAGACTCACTTGTTTTAACAGATGGGGTGCAAATAAGGATTATGGGAGTTGCAAACAATAAGAGGAAACTATTGTTCTTGCCAAACAGATAAACAAAATGTACTCGCCAAGCACTTTCATATCCTGGAGAACACACTCAGAATGCATTTATTTTTTTCTTCTAAGGTCCTCCAACAGCAAGCATGGGAACAAATCAACCAAATTAGAAATATCTGACTCAACAGAAGAAAGAACACCTGCGCACTGGAATATGCTACTGTCCTCTTTATATCGTGCTACGTCCGACTGTGAAGGTCTTCATTGGCTTCAACTGCCTCATGATCCCTTTTGGCCTGCAGTCAAGATTAAGCATGGGATTTTTTCATTTTCCTATTTTTGTACCCTGCACCTGGCAAGATGTTGGGATGTGTGTCCCACCGTCCTGAAATGAACTGCGCCAACGCTATGTAAATATATACATTTACTAGGATAAATGGATTTATATTTAATGATTAATGTGTACTTCAGTTTGAATATAAAGACTTGTTGCTAAGGTGCCAGCAGACTAGATAACGCAAAGTTAAATTGCAGGGACTTCTAGGGGAAAACTATAAATCCTGAACACTGGTCAAATGACGGTCAAACTAAAATGAAATAGATAGGTTATGGTCAGAGTGAAAGTCATCAAACCAGGCTGAGTGGAGCTTTGGCCGGAACCTGATCAGCCATGGAAAGCCGCTCTTGTACAGTACCTACTTGCAAAGCATCTTTCTTATACAAGATGGATTAACTCATCTGGAAATACTGAAGATGAATTTTGGGGATCAGTCGGGCAGAAAGTAGTAAAGACAAGTTATTCATTCATGTAACATTGGGATCTAAGCTTCTTTCCTGCCATAATGGGTTGGCCAATAGTAGACAAAGGTTGTGCAAGTGATTAAAATACAGTCATAGCATGAACAAATAGATGGAACAGAGTAAAGCCATTCGTCAGTAGATCAGTGCAGCAATAAAATAGAGAGTTGGTTGTTTGTTTAGGGACGTTTTAGTATGTACAGCAAAGGAAAGGGACTGAACTGTTCAGCAGCTGCTCCAGAGGAGCAACTCAGGAGCTGACTGCTGTCATCCACCTCCTTAAATTGTGTCTAACAGACGAGGCTGAGAATTAGCCTGCTTCACTTGTTTCTATACCCTTTCAGTTTTAACCCATATTACATTATTTCGCCGCATTTCATAGGGGTTAAACCTGGGACATTTCTGGATACGGTCCAGGGAGCAGAGCCCAAGCAGTGTTATTATTAAAGCTGCAGTGGATCCCGATCACACCGGACACCTTTTTAAGGTTGGGAAAGGACATGGTATTTTTTTTCCACGCAACCCCAGAGTTAGCTGATGTGCAGGCATCAGGGTGGTATCGATCTTCTCATCAAACTCTAGGCAAGAAGGCAAATAAGCGCATCTCCCAAACATGTTAAACTTTACTTATTTAACTCAATAAAAAAGAAAAAAAATCCTGTTGATCTCTGGGGACACAAAAGACATACATTTCTGCTGTAAATCAAACTTTTTTTCTACCCGATTCATTCATCCCTCGTAGGCTAACGTGAAAATAGCCCAGAAAATCTTTGACCATATCGACAGAACAGCCTCCTGTGTGTTGAGGCCCTTGTGCAGTTTCGCCCTCTGTTGCCCCTTAGAGATAATGAAAGATACTGCTGATAATCGAATCTTTGAATGTGTGAAGGACGTCATTACCCAAATATCAGTGACAATAGAAAATTGTCCTGTCTGCTGTCTCCTGCCACTGTTCTGTTACCGACGGGTAGAGGTGAAGTAGGGGATTTATTGTCATTGAGCCCTTTTCTCTGGACAAAGTGACATTTTCACTGATCACTTGCTGTATATAAGTGCAAAGAAGACTTCTGACTAGAAACCATCACACGTCTTCTGTAGTGTGAGCTTCAGGACACATGAAAGTCTTCCCTCCTCAGTTTATCTCTATTCCTTCATCAGATCAGGAACAGAGGTCCTGAAACATATATTAAGAGGATATTATTCTTAGGAAACACAACTGATACTTGACAAATAGAATATATTTCCAGTTGGGCCTAATTTGGTTCGCTTTGGTAGAAGCTGAAGATTAATCATTGGGTGGATGAGTTCAGGTCCGCTGTACACCTCTGCAGACAGAGATGTCACGTGGATAAGGTGCGTGTGGTGTAGCCTAGACGGTGCCTTGTTTCTTGCTCTAATAGCCATATCATCCATGTAGTCGCGGATGTTGGCCCGCGTCGATCGGTTAGTCTAACAGGAGTCACGATGCTGCCGCGGCGACGGGAAACACGCGGGCTGATGGACCGATCAAGACGCGCGCCGCCACTCGCCTCGCCTGAACGCGGTCATGTGTGAAATTGATTTTGCCGTCCTTACCCTCCCCGTTGGCCTCCCTCTGCCTCCCTCTGCCTCACCGTGTACAAAAATAAAAATCTCGCCACAGAAACACAGCGCAGCCGTGTACTAATGAGGAGCTTGTCAGCGACAGATTGATGTTCGCTGCTTATGTGGCGTGATTGATGGCGCTGCCAACGCCAGGTTGGCGAACATGCTACTCCAGATGACAGACAGATAGTTAAAGGTGCGCCGCGCGCTCGCTCACTTTGCCATTTTGAGAGCTGCCACGGTGCGGCTCTGTGGACAGTTCAACCACATCCTGGGATCACGCTCTCTATTAGCCTAATCATTGTCATTACAGCCGTTAAAATAGGTTCAACAGCATCAAAATAGCCTTTTCCAAGACTAGAAAGGGCTGGGTAAAATGGGACATTCATTGCAGTTTTAGAGCCATTTTGAAGTAAATCATGGCATAACGCTCCCTCTAGTGGCTTTGAGGCAGGAGTTGGAAGCCACAGTAAAGAAGGTTGTCCTGCCATGTAGATATATCAATTAACGTGATGATGAGAGTTTAATTCAGCATCTGCCTGAACTAGGACTGTTGAGCCATTTTGCATTGCAATGCACATGACCGGGTCCACCGAGAAGCCGCAGAATTATAACAGCGACACAAAGCTGAAGCAGAGAACTGGGGGCGTCCGACCGTCATTGACCCCTGACCCCATTTACCTCAAATGAACGAAATAGTCAGACTGGCAAAAGTGGGGTTCAAATGTCAAAACAGACCATTAAGATGACATTTGGAGGGTTTTTTTCTTTGCTGTTTTACTAGAGGTTATAAAAGTTTGTCTCACTTTAGAATTGTTTAAATTCTTTGCTGACAAAGCAAAGCCACGTGGGATTTAAGTACTTACACAATGTAAATGACACAAAGTGACGTTAAGGCAGTGATATAATAGATGCCTAAAAGGCCATACTGTACACTTTCCAGTACTAATCCAATATCTCTGCAAATGTCACATTTACTGTAGTTCCGCTCTCAAGTTTCCCTTTTTAAATCTCCATCTTAGTCAAGCATGACCACAGAAGAATGTGTCAACCTGAAACATGTTTGTGTAGAGTCAAGCTGAATGTGACTTCAAGTCATTCAAGTATTTAGGTCTTTCGAATCATTTCAAGTCTTTCAGGTCAAGGATGAACAACTGTTCACAGACTCAGCGAGTGCAAGACTTATGGATAGCTTTTTATTGTGTTAAAGAGTACTCGTGCTCTGAGGGCGGGCGATTCAGGGTCTCCAGCAAAAGGAGGACGAGTTTCATTTTGGTTAGCCTTATCATTCTTTTCAGTTCATGAGCCACTCGAGAGAGATTAGCACAGTAACAATGAAGGTCTACCCCCCATGTTCTTATTCCTATCGCTTGTCTGTCTTCATAGAAGAGAATCCTTCACGATAAATCTTGCCAGGCAGGCAGTCACTGATTTACAGTGTGTATGCGCTTTCTTGATGTAAATACATGACGCTTTGGCAACAAATGACAGAAATGGGCCTCAGCTTTCTCCCCAAATTTGGTCATAAATTCATACTGTTTTATTGTGTTTTGGAAGAGCTGGAGAACACTTAACCCTGATCTCCATTCCAGCTTTAAGAGACATGCTGGGGTATAATTTGCTTACAGATTGTGCAATGAATGATTCATCTCATTGTTTTAGCGTATTTACACAATTGTTGCATTTTTGTCTGATGCTGTATGTGTCCCATGTAAAAAGATTTGGAGGCATTTTTCCAATTTAATATTCCTCTCGGGACACTTTTCATTCAGCGTGTGTGTCTGAATGGTTTCGTGTGTAATAAGACCTCACTTAACCCAGTTTTTGAATGCCATAGGCCAAGCTAATTAACGTGCAGGCCCTTGGTAGTTAATAGGATAATACATACTAATTTGTATTATACTTTCTTGTAGTGGTGCAAGTCATTTTGGGGGTTGTTAATCTTTAAGGTGAACAAGGAAGACCACACAGTCACAACATTTACACACCTAAACTGAAGAGCCTAAAATGTCTCCCCTTTTGTGCTGGTGCATGTTTGCACCAGTGATGTGGAACGGTGATTTCTGAAGCCATGATCTTAATGAAACCCTCAATAATTACTACTCAATAGTAGGAGCACCAATTAGAGCACAATATAGAGTTTTACATAAGCCACACAAAGACAGCAATAATGTAAACAAAAGCATAGAACCTGACACACAGTATGTACACAACCTTAAATTGCTTCCTTACATAAACAAAAGCTGCACCAAAGGACTCGCTGCAATGCTTTTGTAAGAATTATGATAAGAATTTAAGATAAACACTTTCATTTATTCAACACATAATCAAACACTAACAGACCCTCGAGATGTACTAATATTTTAACAAAAGTGCAGTACTTCTGATTTTCTGCAACATTACCTGAATAAAATGGACTGAAAATGGTGTATTGTGTACTCGGTACTGATGCCACGTTGAATTTATCTCAAAAGTGACAACAACCTATGATACTAACTGTACACATTATGTCAACTTGAACTGGTTGTCATAGTCGGTATGCTGATTTTAAAAAAAGTTTTGAACTAATGTTTCATTTATTAGTCCTTATCCAACGCACTGTTTTGAAGAAACACAATTAAACGTGTTAGACAAATCCCTGCTTCATGTCGTAACTTAATTCGGTAAATGGCAACAAATGTACTGTGCTAAATACTGCGTGACATAAGCAGGAGACACAGGCCATGTGTGTGTATGTCAGAGTCCTACTCATGTGTCAGGTGATTAGCTGAGGGCACAATTATACAGGTGGACATTTACCAGGTGTATGACAAGCTCATTTGCTCTTAAAGCAGTGTTCATTTATTTTTTGGCCACTTGGGGGCAGCAGAACAACCTGTAAACGCAATATTGGCATACTGTATTATCACCTTATAAAACTGATATGGCTAACATGTTAGCAAGCAGTTGTTTTTCTAACAAACCGCCGATGCGGAGGAACAACAGCAATCATTTGGATTCGTGTGTCTGTCTAACTGGCGAATGCACGTCCAATATTGATTCTGCCTTTTTCTCTGGTTTGGTCTCCGCTAATTACTGAGAAACATATCTGGCTCTTTAGCCGCTAGATGCTCCACTATCTCCACCAGCTAGTTGCTAACGTTGTCTGTCTGCTGTTTAGTGCATGTCAGCTTGGTTCCAGACTTCTAAATTGCTGCGAACGTCTCCGATTTGTTCGGTGCTTCAAATCGTGAATAATGAATAAAAGTTAAACAAAAGAACAATTCAGTCTGATTATCAAAGTAGTGTGCTGTTGGTTTATCGGAGCTTTCTGAGCTGAAAACAGCTGCCTGCCTCATCTGGAAACGAGGCTGATTAGAGTTGTATGGGTGAACCAAACCAGCTGAACTACAACAGTGAGTGAAAGATGCTAAAATGGTCCATTATACAGTATGAGAGAAACTGCAGTGCTCTTTTAAAACAACACCTCTCACCTTACACAGTCATTTGACACGTTTGTATAAATGTCTTGATTAATTCAGCTTCAGATTTGACACATGAGGTAGTGTCATTGAAAACTCAAGGGATTCATTGAATATCCATATTCATATCAACCTCCAGTCTGCTGCATTCAAATGTGTCTCAGCACAAAACTAGCCATGCTGTCTGTAAATGTGCCAGCCATGTTACTGGGACCGCTGGAAGCTCTGTGTCATGATATAGTGATTACGCTAAACTATTTGCTGGCCAAGGACAACCGTCAGATAAGCTGCTTGCTGCATTTAGCTGAAAGCACGAAGACTAGATAGAGTACTAATCTGATAAGCTTGCATAGGGAAGAACAAATGCAGATGTTGAATGAGTTAACAGGAAATGCATTAAAAAAAAAAATGTATTGCCTGACTCAGGTGCTGTTAACGTGAAAGGCAGCACCAGGCTTGAGCCTGTGAACAAGATATGTTCTACAGTTCAGAGGTTAGACATTAGGGGCCTGCATACTGCATGTACAGTGTGTACGCACCGCTAACATGCCGCTCAGCATTGCAGCTAATCAACAACGGTCTCAAAAACAACAGTTTTCTCTAAAGTATTAAGAGAAAGAATGACATTCAAAATAGAGTTAAAAAATGTCACTACAAAATACAAAAGTGGATAACAAGACCAGTAGACAAGACAAAGCCAAAAGCGTCTCCTTCCCCCTTCCCTTCCCTGTTTCCACAGAAAACAGCAGCTTGCACGCCGGTTTTGTGTCACAGCTCATCATATGTAAGGCTGGTGACTACCGTTGGCATCCTTCTGTTAAAGACTGACAAACAAAAACTGCGTGAAGAGAACTCTAACTAGCTTTAATATCTTTCTCTTGACAAGTGGTAACGGCAGTAAATATTGGACTGAACAAGTAGATGCAGTTCCACTGCACCACCCCCCCCCCCCCCCCCCCCCCCCCCCCCCCCCCCCCCCCCCCCCCCCCCCCCCCCCCCCCCCTCTCCCCCCCCCCATCCCTGTAAAAACAAAAA
>CM022490.1:7872369-7966873 GCA_011952105.1 Coreoperca whiteheadi
CGACACAAAGGAAACCTTTATTTAATCAATGTTTATTATCTGAGTAGATGCTGGAAAGCGTGGGAGAGGGGCTTGATCTCTCGTCCACATTTTCTCTGATATTACTGGGTTTTTTCTACACCCAAGGATTTGTTATTAGTTTTTATCTGACTCGTCTAAATTGGATGTAGGCTACAAATCGGTGTACTGACTGGATCCAGTATTTCTGGTAAAAGTAGGCTATGTTCAGTGAATGGAGGCGCGGCACGTGTCAGTGAATACTAATTGCTGTCAGTTGCCGTCTCTGCTGCTTCTTCGTCTCCCCCCATGGGAATCCTCAGAAATAGGTGACGGATATAATAATGGCTGCATGGGTCCCATAAAAAGCCGCTTGCATGGCAGCGCGGCTAAATTGCGCCTCCATTCATTACAGCGGCTGCCCTGCGGTGTGTGGGTGTCGAAGCAGCCATGTGGAGCAGAGAGAGCGCTTCTGTACTTCTCGTCTGGCTGCTGGCGCTCACAGCTCTCTGGAAAACCAGGTGAGTCCTGAGTCTCGAATGGGAGACGCCTTGAAGCGGTCTGGGCGAGCTGTGCACGCCGCGGATCGCTCAGTGTGTCCCCTGGGGACGGACTGGAGCTATTCGTCAGGTTTGTATCATGCCCAGGCTCATTACCAGTAGGCACACCATGGGGCAGGAGGGGAGGCAGTCCGCCGCCTTCGGTAGCCTATCCTCGGCCTGACCGTAAAAATAACCCGGAGGGCATGTGGGTAATTATCGAGCTGGAGTCTTGCTGAAAATGTAGTTGAACTGCAATTTCTAATGTATAGGCCCAAACAATTCATACTGTTTTCCAAGGTTATTTGATATTACAAATTCCAGAGACCAGCTTGAGTTTCATTGTTCTGTCTATGAAAGAAAACACATCGAAAAGAACCCCATTAACATTACTCGATGGCAGGATATTTACATTATAGCCTAATTGTTGGTTTAATAACCTTGTTCAAATTTTTTTTTCGAGGAGAATAACTGGCCTTTTAATGCATTTAAAAAACTTTTTTTTTTTTTAAATCTGGGGGTGTTTAATTAGAAAATTAGCTCAAATTTAAATTGATATGTCTGAATGTGTCTTTGCACCTTCATTTTTAGTGACGCCAAGCGCTCCCCTGCACGCTGTTTTATCAGAGGACGTCTCACGTTATCACATCAGGTGTAAAGGTGTCCTTTGACATTGGCAGTGACAGTTCAGGTGATTTGAGTGCTCACACTAGAGGAAGAAACAGCTGCGTGAGAGGCAATTTAAATAAGGCCACTGAATCCCTTTTGAGGCCCCATTATTTGCCCACGGATGTATGGCTTCAGAAAACCTCTCTTCAAAGGCCAAATTGTCCATCATCTAGTGCTTGGCTGAAGGCTTTTTTCACGGAAGACATTTTGGCATGTCACAGTAGTGAAAGCACAAGTGTAAATAATAAAATGAATTAGGCTGAATTCTGCTTAGCTGCTTTCAGGGGCGGATCTAGAAAAATATTTATGGGTTGGCGAGAGGGGGGCAGACGTATATATACTGTACTATATATATATACTATATATTTAATCACGGTTATCACAGTTTGATGAGAAATAGTATGTACACACTACAAAAGGGCACAGGCTGCCATTTACAAACTCGTGCCGCATTCACTGCAGTCGAAGATTGGTGCTCGTAAATTGTCAAACTTTTAATTTGTTGCTGCCAAGTGGGGGGGCAGCAGGGGTGGCAAGGCTTTCTTTTAGGGTGGCATTTGCCACCCTATGCCACCCCGGTAGATCCGCCCCTGGCTGCTTTGGTTTCTGGGTCCTGGTATTATAGGCCTAAATGCCGGTTCATTGTCACAAACTGGAACACTTGAATAGGACAGAGCCATCATTAATGTTAGTAACACCTGCGCTTTTAGTACTACGATGAGTCAAAATGTCTGCTGGGAAAGAATGGGAAGAACAGGAAAACCTCCCCTTAGCCGAGCCACACCACACGATATTTGTACTGGTTTGCTAACAAGGAAAACAGATAAAGACAGTTTAGAATTGATTGTATTGGTTAAAATTTGATTTATTTTCAACATGTAACTGCCAGGAATTGTTGCTTCATTGCCAGTGGTTTGATGTAGTTCTTTTCACTAAGTGTGGGATACTGCATTGTAGCTTTCAGAAATTCCTGATATTTCCAACCAAGAGGCTGGAATAAACACAGCATAATTAAAATGTACAAAAATGCACATAATGGTTATGTATGAGCTGATATAGCTAGGAAAATGTCTTCGGCAAATGATAGTGCCAACTGCTTTTTTTTCTTAAGCTAACGCTACTAGCTGGCTGCTAGCTAATGTTAACTGCCAAGCAAGCCTTGAAACTAGCAGCCTAAGTTTAACACGAAACAATAGCATTTGCTGAACATATGTGAATTAATCTAGGTTTTTTGATAAAATGGGAAAGTTTAAGTTATCATTTCCTCCACCCAAGGTTTCTCACACACGCTAACGCAGGTTTGATGATGTTTTAATTCATGCTCTTCCTGATGCAATGCCAACGGAGCTAAAAGATATGCTAGCTGTTCTGATGTGGGTGTGATTTAAAAAGTGACAAAGTACTGTTGCTGTCCTTGAGAAAATACTTAAAAATAAGAAATACAATGTTCTTCTATTCTATTCTACATTAATCCAACACTTCCACTGATGGTAATTAGAGGAATATGGTCCACACAGAAAATACCCTGATGTGAAAAACTATTAATATTGAATATACATTCCCTTTTCCTGCTTAAAGTTAAATATGCCCATAACCTGAGGCTGTTACACCAGAGCTGGCAGTAGAGCCGAGATCGACAGTGATGATTATGTCGAGCTTTAATGTAGGACCTTATCTAAATTTATGTAGCATGAATCTCTAGCTCTGATTACATTTGCATATTCCGTTGTGTTTTGGCTCCAAGATCAGATGGCTCAAAAATGTTCTGCCTTGAACTGGGTCATCCACGTGGATGAGAAGCCATGTGTATGTGTGTGTTTCAGTGGGCATGTATGAAGTCTGCCATATAATAAAGACCCCCCACCCCCTTTTTTTTTTTTCATAAATCAGGCCTGTAAGGAAAACAGAGTTATGAGTCTAAATACATTTAAAATGTTATCAGATTCCTGTTAGTTGAAGTGTCTCTTAGCTGGTCCTGTTGTTATTGTGTGTCCGTCGACTAGGCCAGTGAATGCCGATGCCACATCTAATGCCTTTAAAACCAATATCACCCTGTTCACACGGATCCTGGACAGCCTGCTGGATGGATATGACAACCGTCTACGGCCTGGTCTTGGGGGTAAGGAAATAATCTACCATCATTGGATGTACAGAACTCTATCTGTGCTTGTTTAGGTGATACTATCTAACTTGCTCATTTGTTTGTGAATGTTTTGTGTTCCCATTTATTGTGAACAGCACGTCTCTCTGTTTTAAACGCTTGATGGCTCATTTGGAGTGAGAACACTTCATTTAACATCAGCTTTTGTAGTACAGATAATCTTTGGCAGCAATCCCCTCAAGAATAAACTGACAAACACACTCTGTGCACAAAACATTTAGGTTATATAACACTCGCTCCACTTCCTGGAAAGTAACATCAGCCACGCTGACCACATTTAACCCCACAGAGGCCTATATTCTTGCTTGAGTTTTTCTGGTAAATTCCTGCTGAATCTGTCAGATTTCAGAGGAAATAAACTGCGGGTACAGAACTACACTGCAGTTATGACTTATGTTGTTTCAGTGTTTGGTTGTGCCGCATGGTTGTAATGCGTATGTTTTACGGTAGGGACATGGATGTAGTCATGTCAGAGTAATATGTTGGAAGTTTGGAAAATCTGACTTAGAATTTTTATATTTTATTTACCAGTTCATCCATTATGCCATCCATCGGTCCAAAATTGTGACATTGACAGTTGATTGATTTGGTTATGGCCAGATTTGACCAGACTCTTACAATATTGGGAGTCGGTCCTGGAGAGTTTCTGATCCTTAGCCAGAAGACAGTCCTTAAAGGCCTTAGCCTTTCTGTCATCACTGGCAGGATGATTAGTGTTGATTCAATGGAAATCTGCCAAGCCACCACTACACTGGAAATGGTAAGAGAATATCATGGCATATCCCAAGCTTAAAAAAACTGAAATGCTCCTCAAGAGGTCAACTAGGAGATTTCTTTTAAAGTCAAAAAGCATTTCATCCCCTACTTTTGCATTAAAACATTTCGTAAAACCCCACCCGAAACCCTCATTTTATCTGGCAGCTCTGTGCATGTTTATATATAATTTTGCTCAAGTATTTGTTCATTGGGTATAATTGTTTTATGGAAGTTGTGGTGTTGTGATTTATGTTAAAAAAGTTTGAAACAAAAATTCAAAAATAACATATAGTCATACAGGGTATAAACTATATATTTTTACATTTTGGCCATATTTAGCCATTAAAATGTGATTTTCCCGAGCTTCTGAGAGGTTTGATACATTTTAAGCTACATAAGCATGATAGGCCTCAATATATTTCACCACTCTCTGCAGAAGACAGTACATTTTGTGTGTCAAGGATGAGAATCACATCTTCTCCTGTGGCGTCAGTGCGCTACAATGCTTCCCTCTCGCATCACGCTCCATGTTTGGCATCTCATTTCCAGCTGGCCCCTCACCCCAAAGCTGAGCTCCTCCCTCAGGATTTGGAGCCATTTGGAATTCAAATTCCTGGGGCCATCAGCCCAGCCCAGGAGCTGCCATATGGGGAACAGACCTCCTTTAGCTTGGCAGCGCTCAGCCTGTACAACTGGACCTACAGTAATAGTGCTGCTAGCTTATTTACGTAGGAAAAGCATAATGTTTGCCCTATTACTACACTGTAGCTTAGCGTACATATCTTACTTTAAGAACCTTAATGAGCATATTTCATGGCATGTTTCCATCAAATACGGTTTAGCTATATACAGCATAAAGCTATATTGATTTTGACTGACAAATTATATTAGCTTAGCAAATATATTGATTCTCCACCGACAGACAGGCCTGAAGAAGTGATCGTGTTAAAGACAGACTTTGGGGAGATCAGCGATCTCAAATAAAACATTTAAATAAAACATTCAAACTGTACCCATTAATATGCACGAGGCAACATCAGGTGCACAATTCAGCTGAAAAATAGAAAAATGACATTGGATGGAATTTTCTACGTTGTAGACCCAGTAGATTTGCATGTCACATATGTGGGAAAAACATGTTAACGCTTCACTGGACCTTGGTTTAGCCACCATTTAATGTTGGCTGAAAAAGAGCCTCATCACAGCTGCACGAGTGTGTTCACTCATACATACAGTATATTCAAATATATTCTGTATTTTACTCTTCTACATGATAATTCAATAATATCTTTCAATTCCCGCCATAGAAAACAGCAGTTCAGGACAGTTATGGGGCGTGGACAAAATAACAGGAATACTTGTGTAATGAAATGCAATGAATCCACTATAACAAGACCGCACACTACAGCCTAAAAAACATAACCCTAACATCTCGCAGACACAGTTTCAGCCAAAATGAAACGTTCAACGTTTTAGAAAGGTAGAGTCAGTTGCACGGCTGTTACGATAGATTGCAGTAGATTGTACACGAAATGGCATGACCCTACAGTATGTCGAGACTGAACATTGAGATGGCTTTTCCTAAGCTGTGCGAAATTTAAATCTATCATGATAAGCACTCTGCTGTTTCTTATTGCAGCCATCAAGAGTTGGGAGTTGAAACATTTTACAGCTTCCACTAATAATCAAATGATTAAGATGGAAACGATGAATGTAGGGCAGAGGTTTTCAAGATGAACCCACGTGTCCCCTTGGGGCTACTAGTTTCTGGGGAGAGAACAAAACAAAACAAGTGCAATCGTTTCAACAGTAAATGAGTAACCGTGTGGGTTTAGGCAGCACCTTTCTCTTGGATTTATTTATAGCAAATACAATACAACTACAGCCATTTGATGACTAAACAGGCCTACTGCTTTGGGAAGCAAAAGGAAAGCCTATAGAGCCTATAATGTAACTAATGTGGACTAAAGTGTAACCCTGACTGGTTTAATCCAGCATTTATTTTTCATGCTTGTCGTCTGTTTCAAGTGTTGAAGCTGTACCGAGCCCTTTTAAAATGCAGCAATTGGTTTCTGTCACTTTCACTGAAATCAAGCCAGGCTGCAGAGAGTGCAGAGAGAAAGCACGGGAGCTCCCACATCATCACGAGTGGGACTGCGACGCAGCTCACTTCTGTTCACATTCACACTTGTGCTACAAATTTGTTTTCCAACCCAAAAATGTGTCATCTTACTGCGACTTCCCGCTTAGAGCTACACATTATGTACCAGCTTTAAAGCTGCACCCATCAAGATTTTTATGTCAAAAACCCGAGTGATGCTGTCGATTTGTTGTTGTTGGTTAAGGTTACTTCTAAAACAGGAGGTGACAAATTCGAACGTTAGCAAGAAAATACAAACTCTCTAACACAAGTAAACTTCTCACATGTCTTTGGTATAAAGCTTTCCAGACTATCTTGGTTAGGAAATATCCATCCATGCATCTGTTTAAAGAAGAGGTAAAAGTTGTATTCAACTGTAACAAGGAATCTTTAAAGCTGCACTAATCAATATTTTTATATGAACATTGGGTCAAATAAGACTATATATGACTATGTGAAAGGTGTCTCTTGTAGTAACAAAACCCACAGATCATTATATCCAACTCTGTGTTCCACGGGGCGTTTTAGCATCTTTGAGGTCATTGTTTTGGTATTACTTTGCTGCTTTGGTTCCGTCGCACTGCTCTCATCAGCCCCGTTTTCACCCAAACAAGAACTGAAAGGAGAATGATTGTTGGACTTAAATTTGTTCAAACACCAAGTCCAAATGAATGCTAATGTTGCTTCGCGTCTCCTGGATGAGTAAGCAGGCAACAGTTTGCAAACATTTTACTGCCAGCCGATTAATGCAGCTTTAAAAAACTTCACTGTATTCCTGGGAGTGTTAAAAGCAAAATCACAATAGATTTTAAACTGATATGCAGCTAAAAAGACATATGTCGCTTGTTTGAA
The DNA here is from genome assembly GCA_011952105.1 of Coreoperca whiteheadi. NCBI lineage: Eukaryota > Metazoa > Chordata > Actinopteri > Centrarchiformes > Sinipercidae > Coreoperca > Coreoperca whiteheadi. Next base: position 7,879,484 of record CM022490.1, read on the forward strand.
CGGGCATTGTTGAACATTTGTGATGCTCGCACTGTGGGTGATATGGGGACATCTTTTGGTTGGACTGGTTTATTCTGTAAGTGATGATCTCGGTGCCAGGGTGACTATTGCTGCTCGTGCAACTAGGGGAACCACAATGTCTGCTAAATCAGCTTAAAAGGCTAAAAATGCTAACTACACTCAGACATTAAACACAACACACAAGAGATCAGAGGTTAAAGACATTTAATCGAAAGGTGCAATGACCTTTCTTCGATCGCTGTTGCCTTGGAGTAATCAGCAGTAGGGAGAGGAAGGCGACAGTTTTACAGATGGTTAATTTAAGTGCTGCCACTTAAAACGTATGACAGTTTGATCAACATAGTCATCAGGCTTTTCTTACAAAGACTCCATCTCTCTGGGCTGACGCCAGTCGCTCCCCCTGACATGTCCCGTGGTCCAACATTGGGTTTTTGCTGATGCTCTTTATCTTTGTCCAAGCTGGCAAGAGTTAAGTTGACATTTGGATAGTTGCACAGCGGGATGCACAGTCCCCTAACACGGGCAAGTTTTGTCTGACCAATTAAAAATGGTTCAGCAGGCCCATCTGTACCATATGATTCAGATTTTATGAAAGGCACATGTTTATGACTGTACTTGCTGAATAAATGAACTTTAGTTATTGTCCTTGTTCCTGTAAATAAGTGTCCTTGGGCATTAAATGCACTCTGGATATTTATAAATAATAAACACGTATTTTCCCAGAGGGCTGTGCTTTTCTAGGTTGGCTGCTGCGAGGATGCATCATTTGTACAAACATGGTTAGTTTTGCTTGTGAATTTGCTCCCCTCACGCAATGCAAATGGAGCCGTCGTTTGGTGGTGGATTTGGTTTTCTACAGACTTCTGTTTATTGTTTATTATACGGGGCTGGAATTTTTCTATGCCGTGATGTAACAAAAATAATCTCCCGCACGCTCTCGATACACTTACGGTATATCTGTTGGTCAATCAACCTTCATCAGGCATTTCATATAACAAATGGCAACAAGCCTGCATATACAGTACATATACTATATATATATATATATATATATATATATACATACATACAAAGAACAACAACCAATCCATAGGACCAAGCAAGGGGAGGGGGAAGAGAAAACATTTTTTAAGGGCTACTCAGGTGAATTCCTATAACACACCCAATAAAAATTTTAAGAAAATTATCTAGGTAATGTCAACAAACCCCAAACAAGAACATAATATGATCCACAGCATTAACAATAAATATCCAAAAACAGCAAAAGATTCTTCATATAAGTAAAATTCCCATTTGAATATGGAGAAAAAATTGAAAAAATTCATAAATATGCAAGAATTACATCAACAATACAAAAAGGTAAAGCAATGCTCTGTAACCTACAAAATACAACAAAAAGAAAAGGAGAAAACATTACTTCTCAGTTTGACATAGTCGATCATTTAGTGAAAATCCACAATAGTCAGGGACAAAAACAACTGATCTTTTCATCCACATTCATGGCTTTAAGCATGAAATCGTTACCTTAGTCCTAACTCACTACACTCTACACAGAACTCTATATAGCGGACTAAATAGTGTGTCAGACTTCAAAATAAAAACAAGAATCAGATACTACTCTTATCTGGTAGTGGTCTAAATGTACCTTTTTTCTATCGTGACAATTCATGCTGCTAGTCAGCTCTTGGAAAGTGGCCGTAGATTTTATACTACTTTTTTAAATTGCCTTGTTGGATCATTTGAGTCTAGCATATAAGGCATTACTGGTTTACATAAACAAACGCACCCCGCCATATGTCTTGCTAAATGGATTGCTCATATTACCAGCAACCTATCACTTCCTCTTGTTTTACATCACCTTATAAATAAGAACATATTTTTATAACATGTCTTGTTAGAGGGACGTGAAAGGCGGCTCGCCTTGCCACGCATGAGAGCACTTTACTGAGGAGTAATGATCTCTTTAGCTTGTATGTGAGATGCTGTTTGCAGCGTAGTACAGGGCGTAGAGTAAAACGTGAAAGCTTTTTGAATTGACCGAGCATGAGAGATCGAGCTTCAGTAATTATTAAAGGAGACAGAGTGAAGAGAAAGCAAATGGACCTGATGCAGCAGCGCTGATGCAGTAGCGCATTATCACTTGAATGGGAGGCACAAGGTTTTGCTCTTCCTATCTGTCACGTCAGTGTGAACATTTAGGACAAAATTCTCGCACTTAAAATCATACCTCCCATGTCGCTGTGGCTCGCTAAATTTAATCTTACGAGAGTTGCCTTTGAATTGGCTTTCACAGGTCACGTGTAGGGGAACCGAGTTTGTACCCAATATACTGTAGTTCCATCTGATCGGCAAACAAATTGCACTGGAAGGACATAAGATGGATTTACGAAGAACATCAGCCACAGTTCAATTTGACGTTCCTTATGTATCGTGTATTACTTTGAGGAAAAATTGCATCTTTTAAATGCGTGACAATGCATTACACTTTACTTACCACCAACAACGAAACGTTATGATACATTATGACAGATGCATCAATATGTACTTCACTTTACATTACGCATAGTATTAGTCTTTACTACAGTTGATTGTTGAGGTGTTTATAGGTAATCATAATGTATTATAAGCCCCATCAGTCAGCCTCTAGTTTATAACTCATTATTCATTATAACTCATATCTATAATGTTTTATGACTGTTGATGTAGTGCATCAGAAAGCATTATGTGTGTTTTTGAGAGTAGTCATAAAGCATTATAAATGCATTATAATTCGCTATGACTGGCCCCATAACACACTATAGATGTGGTCTTCATAGAAAGTGTTAGCATAAATTCTATTGAATTTGCAGGCAACAAAGTTTTGCGCCGTTCAATACTACAGCAAAGACTCGTTGAGCAGCTACTTTGTCAGAAGTAGAAATAGTTTTCCACACACCCGCAGGTCACAGTGAAGTTGGTTACCTTATTGAGGAGTTGGAGGTTTGCAGCCTGTCACCTGCAGCTCTTCATTTTCCTTCTTCTTCCATTACTCCCTGCGATGTTAAAAACTGATCCAAAACCGACCATGTCTTGTTTTCTAGGCGCAGTTTTGAGGAACGATTGCTGTTAGCGCTAACCCTGGGGATGAATACATTGCATTTCCTGTGAGTGCTTCACAGCAAAAGCCATCTGGTGGGGCGTCCTCATAGCTGAATGGTTACGGCACATACCAGATAACCACAATTTAACCAGTTTGAGTCATCCAGCCGCGGGACCTCTGTTGCATGTCGCGCCCCTCTCTCTCGCCTTGTTTCCTGTCTTCTTTTATACTGTTACTGTTACTCCAACAAAAGCAAAAAAAAAAAAGACTTCCCCAGTTGATTGCTTTTAATGTGAAGCAGCAGCAGTGGGAAATGTTGGGGTTTTCATTAACAGTAACTTAGTACAGCTCTAATAAGGTTGTTGGACAGTAAAGTCTGTCACGCTTGTGTAATGTGAATGCCTCGCAAGAATGGCTGACACCGCCAGTAACAATGAAAACAATGAAAATGACTTTTAGAAGACATTATGTACAATACTGGCGGTTGCGCAGCAAAATGACGACCATAAATAGTATAAATAAATTCAGTTTTGTTTTATGAAAATGAAGGAGGCTTGTAGCTTTAAACTCATAGCTTTTTTTTAAGCCCATTAAAACCTACAGGAAGACATCTCAATTGGTTTTCTCCTTAAAAATTAAGCTTTTAACGTAGAATATCCTGTCAGATTCCCTTGCCCATGCAAAAAATCTGTGAAACTAAATGTTTTGAAAAGTCAAAGAAAACCGTTTGTAGAAAACTATGTAAAAAAAAAAAAAAAAAAAAGAAAGAAATCCCATATTCCCAACTTCAGTGCCTTTTAACTCTTTGTTTTCACCCCTTTGGGTGTTTCGATGCCTCTAATTGTTGTCTCTTATGCAGACAGGATAACTGAGGTGAAGACAAACATCTACGTCACCAGCTTTGGACCAGTTTCAGACACAGACATGGTAAGAGTGCATACTGGACATTTATGTATTGTGTTTAATTATTCACCCACATCTTTGCTGTTGAATTAACACTTTGAGAACAACACCTCTCCAGAGGACGGCCCTCTACTCCCTCTTGATGACATACTGAAAGGATTTTATTTTCATTTTCATGATGACTTCCCCGCCGTTCATAATTGCATCATCTCCCTCTCTCGCTCGACCCTCACCACAATGCTGAAGTGGGACGGGTTTTCCACGCTGCAGCACGATGTCTTATTCATCTGACAATTATCATCTTATAAATTATTGAAAGTCCTCTTATTATTCAAGTCACTCCACATCATCATCGTCCCTTCTATTGTTGGAGACCCATTTTCCAAGTGATTGATCTATTGATTTAACAGTTATTATGTTAGAGTTCAATGCAGTGGCCTCTGAAAGATATGTAAACTAGAAGGCACTCAGTTTAATATAAACCACCACTCATGTGGAACAGGTCTCAGACACAGAATAATCAAACGTTAAAATAAAAATGATCTCGTGGGGTAAACCCCACCTCCAGATCACCACTCACATCTGATCTGTCCGCTAAATTTCAGCCAAAGCCTTTCTGATGTATCCTTCTAAAAAATCTTGCAAACAAACAGATGGACAGACAGACAAACAGCTGACAGGGCTGAAAACATCGCCTCCTTCAAGTTCAGTGACATAGGTCATCACTGAGTACTGTAGCTACAGCCATTAGAGCTTATAACCCCAGATATAAGCTACTAATATGTCAGAATAAAAAAATCCACGGGGTAAAATCATCTCAATGTATATTCAGGTTGAAAAACTGTAACATTAGTATTTCTTTCTAAGTAAATGTAACACTATTATAGCACTATAAAACTGGTATAGCAAAATAGGACACAAGGCATAAAATATATGATTTATTTCAGGTTCTAGTCTTGCACATTGTGAAATATTACTCCCTTGACCTGGCTGATTTATTCAGATACTGTGGAGACATAGAGCTGATTGCTGAGGTGGCTGCTTTATAGGATTTATAGGCGGTCTACTGACAGCCAAAGCTGGGAAATGAAAGAAAAATAATTTGTAGAAAAAGTGGGGAAAAAACCCAACTGTATTTAGCTTCAAAAGTGCAGTAGCCAAACAAAGAGGTCAAAGGTATCTTTAAAATTAGAGGCAAAAAAAGCTTTATTGTCTTTGGCTGCAGTTTTAGACATTGGAACACAGGTGTGGTCTGTGTACTATTCCATTTGATTACAACTTGTGTCCTAGTTTTAGCCATCATTCCTATTGGTAATAATAACATTGCTCACAACCATTATAGTGAAGTCAATTTCTTAGATCCGTGGACGCTGCAACGTCACTAAAAAGAATGCAGACGGTGAATAAAGCAGGTGAATAAATGTTGTCTCTCAATATTTCCCTACCCTGTCTGTGGCACTCAGCCCTAAGCCTATTTGTTAATACCGAACAGTTCACAAATGCATAGTTTAATTATTTTAAAAGGCTCAGTAATTTCCTAAAACAACTGGGCACTGTTACGTTTTCAGCAAACGTCACTCAAACAGGAGTAAATGGTGCATTGGTTGGGGGACTATTTTCAGTCATGGATTAATACACATCTCGTGCTCCAGGGAGTATTTATGGCAGCAGGATATCACATGTGGGACTGAGTCAAAACAAACAACGGTGCCCATGTTCACCTTAATGAAGGAACATGTTACCCAGTGCAACGGCGTGGCCAATGAATGTGTTTTTAACCATTTCTTAGGCACAGAGTAATAAGCAATATCAGGCTTTAGCTACAGAGACAATATTTGTTAGTATAATAAATTCATTGTTGGTTATGGTCTTTTCATGGGATTTGCTGACAATAAGAAAAATATAAAATATCACCAAATGTATCCTTTCAAGTAACCCTCAGGTTAGCCAGAATTATTTGGAAGGGAAAACAAAGACAACAGTAAGATTATATCTGAACTGTCTGTTGTAAACTTCTATCACAGTTTAGAGACCAACTTCCTTCTTTAAGTTTGACCTATCATACTGTGTTTATTTTGTGCAATGAGGGATTAATAATGACATTTTTACTTCAAATAAATAGTTTTAGATTAATTAGCTGTTGGCTTCTTTGCAATTTGTCTGATCATCTGCCTGCTTATACTTCCCGGATTGTTAGATCTGTTGCTGTGTTGCCAGATCTCATAAATAACCTCAGTGGGTAAAATGTTATCAGAACCAATCGCCAAAACTGGCTACAAAAACAAAATCCAAATTGTAATAAACCAGAACCTGTAAGAGATGCCATTCTCTAAGAGAAATTCATTAGGTTTGGTTTCAGTGGACATTTTCAGTGTCCTAAGATCTAAATGTCAGAGGCTTTTCAACTGTAACAAGAAAAAAAACTCGCTCTCACTCTCACTTGTTGTGTGTGAATTTCACATTTCACAGTGCAGTGCTTTCTGCCCTAAATCCTTCCTTGTGCGTGGTTTCTTTTGACAACAGAGGATTGTAGGTCATGGGGTTGTCTTGGCCTCAGAGCCATCTTAGGAAAACACACCGGCTCAGAGAGCTGAGAGGAAAGCTGAGAGTGCGGGCCTCACCTGATGGAGCTTTGACAAATAGAGAAAGCCATACAGTGGCCATGTTTTAAAGTGGCAGGTGAAGTCAGTTGTGAAGCACTGCTGCTTGTAGGCTTCGATAAAACAGGGCAGTGGAAAGAGCCCGGTGTTTTATTTAACGAATGAGACTCGCTCTTATACAGTGGAAAGTTGAAACATAAAAATAGAATCAAAATCACTTATTTATCCCATCTGCCCACAGGAGTACACCATAGACGTTTTCTTCCGGCAAAGCTGGAAGGATGAGAGGTTGAAATTTCACGGACCAATGAATATTTTGCCCCTCAACAACCTGATGGCAAGTAAAATCTGGACTCCGGACACCTTCTTCCACAATGGGAAAAAGTCCGTGGCTCATAACATGACCATGCCTAATAAACTGTTGAGGATCAAAGATGATGGGACACTGCTGTACACCATGAGGTAATTCAAGTCCCAGAAGCTTGTCTGAGGAAAAAGTCACCACGTCGTATTTACATATATAGATATATATAACATACACATGTCTCTAAATACAGTCTATAGTCTGCACGCTAAATATGAAGCTACTGATAGCAACCATTGGCAGATTATTACAAGAGATCTTAATTAGTGATCTTTAGAGGTGCTGGTAGGCAGATTTTGTTACCTTCGGAGAGAACCAGGCTAGTTGTTTCACCCTGTTTTTGTGCTAAGCCAAGCAAACAGGGTGCTGGCTGCAGCTTCATATTTAGCGTACAGACATGAGTGGTATCGATCTTCTCAGCTAACTAAGCATGCGAGCAGCCTTGTAGAAGTACGTCCAGTAGCGATACAGAATCCCTTTTGTTCAACCGTATTCCTCATTCATCCTATTTTATGCAGCTTAGCATCCTTTTGCCAACATGCATTTCAAGAAAATCAATTTGAATGAGAAACTATTACAAGTTATTTTCACGGTGGTTGAATAATGTTTCATACTGTGTTAGTACAGTTGCATACAAAGCAGTTTCTTATCAAGAGCTAACCTATGGTCTCACCATCGACGCACACTGATTTCTGCTGGCCTCTGCAGTACCTTGTTTACTTTGCTCTGCTGATTACAGTTGAGATGAATTGTTTTTGTTTCAAGGCATTACAGATGGGAAGCTTCTTGAATAGTGCATGGGGCTTGTGAGGTTTCTTTTTGTTTGTTTTTTGAGACCGTGCCTAATCTGTGCTGTTTACTTTTCATGCATTTGCAAAGTCTCCTTAATTTTCTGTGAATTGGATGCAGGTTAACTGTGCATGCAGAGTGCCCAATGCATCTGGAGGATTTCCCCATGGACTTTCATTCCTGTCCACTAAAATTTGGCAGCTGTGAGTAACTTTGGTGATGATAGGGCCTATGGGACCTTTAAGTAAAATGCTATTTTGTTTTTTTGCTTTTTCTCCTCACTGGTTCTTTGGCAAGTGAGCAGCCTAAGAACTGAGTAAAGCTGGATTGCATGCCTCAGTTTTCTGGCAGTAGCCCTACAAATTTTAACAAAATATGCAGCAATTAAACAGATATGGAATAACTGACAGATAAAGGACTGAGTGGAAATGGCACTGGGAAATATGGGGAAAAGGACTCTAAACTCATCCAAATATTTTATTTTATGAATTTAAATCTGTTTTAATCAGTATTTTATTGCCATGGCTTCTTTACATTTGGATGAAGAATTTTTGCTTTAAGCTGCTTTTACTGATATTGGTTTAAAAAGAAGGGGTTATTAAGTATCAGCATCAGTACATGGTGGGTCATATCTGAAATGCCTTGACTTCTCACATTAATTAAATGTCCAATTTACTTTCAATGCATTTATGTGGTGACCTCTTAATCTCTTTGCTCATGTTGTAGCCTAACATGACTGGCAGGGGAAAATCTGTGTTTCTGTTTCATCAGACATTCTTAGGTTAGCAGACAAGCTTTCCAATTTCATATTCAGTGTATGCTGTGACTGATTGAAAAGGGCAAATCTCACTTCACCAATTTCTTGTTGGCATTTTATGAATTTGGTCTTCAACCAGTGAAGATGCTTCGTTTTTTCACTACAGTATTCTTTTTTCTGGAAACCCAGCATCAAACACAATGTAGTGGGGGGGCTTTTCATTTGGCTCACTGAAATAATTTCTCGAAGAATCATCAATGGCTGCGGCTGCCCCAGATTTATTCCCAATGGGTTTATCCTCTTCTCTTTTTTTTAGACGCCTACACAATCTCAGAAGTGACTTATGCTTGGACTCTAAATGCCTCTGACTCTGTGGTGGTGGAAGGAGAAAACTCCCGCCTCAACCAGTATGACCTGCTTGGACAAACGGTCGGACAAGAAACGATCAAATCGAGTACAGGTAAGCCTTTGTGGAGGCCTAGTAGAAGTCTGGAGGTGATTAAATCCACCTCCTGCTGACCTCCATCCTCTGCAGTAAATGTTCCTCCAGCTTAGAACATGTCTCAAAACTTCTGGATTTGGTATTTTCAAATACTTGCCTAATCATGAAGCCACACTGCTAAAATTGTCCCGATAGCTTCCAGCTGGCATGCAGCAAAATGTGGATATTTAATTGCTGTTTCTAATACATCCTTTAGCGACAAAACCTGTGCCAACACAGCACTAACCTGAAAACTGTGATGACATCTATAGCTTCGACCTGCTTAATTTTGTGGAATCAGGAACCTGAAGCTCTTTATTTAATCTCAATTCCAAACAATTTCAGTGTGAAAATCAAACTGTGAGGAATGTGTGCTTGTTTGGGTGGATGTTGAACTTGTCCACCTCCTACATGTTGCAGGGGGCGGCCGTAGCTTGCTGTGAAACGCTTGCTAAGTTTTGTCTTTTTGTTACTCACTTTATTTGGCTTGAAAAGTGCTGAGAAACATTTGTTCTGGCTTCCTCTGCATGATGAAGATTCGACAAAACAGGGATTTGGCAGTCATGCATCTTGCATTCCCTACTTTGTTCTGTATTTTGTTAATCAGCATTTAGCATGGCCTGGAGACCCGAACGCAGCATGACAGGTGAGCCGCTGCTGCAACAAGCTTTTTCACTTTATAACCCCCCCCCCCCTCCCCCCGCCCCTCTCCCTTGGGAGAACAAAGATGGGCAAACATTCAAATTCAGTGCTGTTTCTTTGGATGGATTTTAAATGGATGTCAATAAAAACAGATGAGAGGTGCTGATGCCGAACTAGACATAAGGGAGCACATCTGTCAGTTGAAGCTGTCAGAGGCACTAACAGAGGAGAGGCGGGAGGAAAGAATAGCTGCTGTGTTCTTCAGTGATTTAAGTGTCTCATGTTGGAGCCCAAAGACACAGGAGTGTCTCACAAAAGTGCAGTGATGCGTGAAATGACAAAGAAAATCTATTTTCTGGGCCCAGAAAGTGAATAACTCGGTGTGCATTGAGAATGTGGCATTTCCCTTAAATGGACCTGCAGCAGACATTAGCAAGTGAATCCAACAGTGACAAGCTCATTAGCGGACAGGATGATTAACTCTGGTTAAGTGTGGAGTTTTAACACATGGACTTGAAGCTTAAAGCAGGGGATAAAAAGTTTTTAACGCGTGTATGGAAAGTGAGGCTAGTAAAAAATGTTTCGAAGGCTGATTTGGAAATTTTTTTATTGACCGTTCCCTAAACCCCTCCCCACAAAAAGTGATCATCTCGTCCATGGCGTAGCGGCAGCAGACCAGGCAAGCTTTGGATTTTACAACATGCCGTAGCGGTGTGCAGTGGCGCGAGTAAATGAGATACACAGCCTTAGGCGTGCCAACAATACAAGAGTAAAAGTGTAAAGGTGCGTTCACACAGGACGCGAATGAAGTGAATAAACTCGAAATGTTCAAGAGTCCAACTTAGCGAATAAATCGCGCCATTCGCGTCTGGTGTGAACACACCTTAAGGAATCGATTTCTCTAAGCTGAGCAGCAAACGCTAGAATAGCCAGCTAACTAGCTTCATTTAAAGTTGTTGTTTTTTTTGGCATTTTCTTTGCCTTTATTTAACAGTGGCAGCTGAAGAGAGACAGGATACGTGGGGAGAGAGAGAGAGAGAGGGGAAGGACATGCAGCAAAGGGCCCCGGCTCGGACTTGAACCCGGGCCAACTGCGGGTTGTTACTTCTTATGAACTGTGGAAAAAGGAATGTTTACACTGGGTTTTAATGCACTGCAAAATGTTGCAGTAACCAGTAACAGGTTGCCCTGAAGCCTTGCTGGCTCTGTCAGGGGCCTGTACAGAAATAGAAATATGCTCTATCCTAGAGAACCAGTTGTCACGTTCAATTTATATATAAAACACTTCTAACAAGCATATTGTTCGCAAAGTGAATACAGAAAACAAAGAGCACAAATACGTAGAAAAACAGGCTATACTATGAAACAAAGGCATAATGAGGACTAGAAATAGAACCAACACATTTCAGGCCAAGAAACGGGGCCAGAACTTGAGTGAGTTATGTTTCTGTGTGGGTGAAGATGAGGGGGACACCATTGCTGTCCAGGAAGTAGACAGTAAGGAGAAATAGCTTGAAAGATGAGATCAAAGGGGGTCGGGTGTAAGGTGTAAGGTAAATGAATGGGCTTTGGGTCTGCATTTAAATACCTAAGCACCGTGAGGCTAGCAGGCTTCTGCGTGAGAGCTGAGAAAAGGTTGGCAGCCGTTTGCCTTTGCATGCTGGGAGTGAGAAGGAATCGGACACCCAGTCACTGGAGGTTATGTGATGGCAGCGAGCACATCACTGATGAAGGCTATGTATTGTAAGTTAGAAATAATAGTTTTTTAATAAATACATGCATTTACGGGGAGCCACTGGAGAAAGAATAAGTGATGTGTTTTGGTTTTCTGTATGTAAGTAAAGAAAAGGGAACGCTTAAACCTGGGGATAATTATGACATGATTCTTCGAGGTGACTCTACAGCATCTGAAATATGACAGCAGCTGAGAAGAAGAAATTTGTCATCCACCCTGCGTTGTTTACTATTCATTTTGAATGTTTTCAGTTTAATTCTGTTGGGAACTATCACGTCACATAGCAAAGGAAAATGGAAACACAAATTGACTCGGGTTCTCCTCTCCATAAGGCTCCCTGCTCTGGCAATATATCGTAGCAGAATGAAATACTTCGCACAGCGATAAATAACATGCGGGGACCCTTGCAAATAACCCCCGAATGGTTGTTAACTTAGAAATAAACGCCTTCCAGTGTGCGCACAAACGGAGCAGAACCAAAGCAGGTGGAGGCTGGGTGGATTGGAGCAGCAGTAACCGCAGCAAGCACATGTCAGCGTACGGAGTGAATGTGAATGTCTTAAAATAGGCCGCCAGATCAGTGCAGTGAGATGTGATTTCTGTGGTTGGGGTTGGTTAACTGTCAGTTGACGACGCAGCAGAGGATGATGCCTGACAATGTCATGTTAGAAGTAGTTAATCTGCTACATAACTGTTTATCACCAAAGTCAAAGCAAAAGAAATGTTAAGTCATTATTATGGATAATAATAATAATAATAATATGAGTGTTAGGTGTAAGAATAACTGAAAACTTGTGACCGAACCCCGAAGGACCTTAAAATACACCTGACAGATGAGCCAAATTCAGCCGACACACAATTTATGACAGTGTATGTTGCCATGGTAGCAATGCATGTTGCGATGGTAGCACACGCATAAACAGAAGTCACCAAGCAAGCTTTAAAGAAGAAACATGAGAAATACAGGGGCTCCGGAAGTGAAAGCAGTGGAGGGGTCACAAGATCAAGCTGGGTGGCTTATCTAAGGCATGGGAACGAAGAAAAAACATTGCTCTGTTACACATATTTCCGTTCTTTTGTTGTGATATCTTTTTGGCGGGGGGTGGGGGGATCGGCTCTCAGAGACGTTCACTTAAAAGAACGGCCGACCCGTTCGGCACCACCACTTCACTATCATACATTTATGGAACCTGTCACAAGGGGTCGCTAGAAGAAACTGCTTCATTTTGGGGGGTTGTAGGCCAGAATGTTTGGGTACCACTTCTGTAATGAAGTATACAAGTCCTCCAATCTAACATGGCAGGTCCTCACAGGGGGAATGGCAGAAAAACCCGGGTCACCCACTAGTCTGTAGAGTTAGTCCTGTTTGACAAGGCCTTGGTGAGACTGGGTTGTAGCAAGGAGCATGGCCTTGATTGACCTTAAACCAGTTGAGTCAAGAAATAATTTCTAAAACCGATAGCCAGGCTAAGGATGCCTTGGTAATCATACCCCAAGATAATAACATTAATGTTAAAAAACCTTGTTGCAGCATTTTATACAGTCTGGAACAATTAAGTCAAGTAAAAAAAAAAAGTTGTTGTGGTAGATGAGAAGATCTGAAAGCATGTACAGTTCTCTGTTGCACTGATCGACAGCCCTGATCTAATTTTAGCAATACTACTTAGTAGTTGAGGAAAACATGATGGAAGAAGCTTTTAAAATACAGTTCTTGCAGGACGATGGCAGCAGTGATCATAATAATGGTCAGAAATGTGTAGGCGGGCTGTAATTACGGGAGATCAGCGTTTTTTGCATTTTTTAGACCCTTCTGTTTAAATAGCGTGTACATAACATTACTGCAAACCATCTTCCCAAATCTGACTGTATCTTCTTAGAGCGACAAATGTGTTTTTTTTATACCTTGAGTACACGCGTGAAAAACCATAGGTTTTCTTACCACAGGCAGATCTTGAGGAGTGGAGGGAGTTGGCTCTGTGGTGGAAGTGTGAATTATGAGTGTTGTAGTTTAGGAGAATTCAAAGGATGACATACATTCGACGATCATGAAAGACTTTGAGAAGTTGGTGGAGGATATTGACCTTGGGGTTATCGCCTCCAGACTTGAACTGAAAAGTAGAGGGAGGAGTGGGCGGTTTGCAAAGCATCACCGTGGAGTTAGATGTCTTCTTTATGTGCCTGAGCATGTACAGCGAGTCCTCTTTATCTCACAAGCTGCTCCAGTTTTCATTCTTGGAACTTTTTTATGCTGAGGGTTCTAGGTATTTCAGGGTAGTGTCGGTGAAAGCAACGAACGAGCGTGAACTCTAGACCTGCTTTTTTCATCTCAACGATCAAAGACCATATTTATTGAAATGACGTGCGATCTCCCTGTAGCATTAATAGGTTCTTTAACCTGATAAAAGAGTAGTTAAAGAGGTTTTACCAGATGTTACCATTAGATCTAAAATCATCCCTGAATTCAACTGCAGGCGATGTAATCAGGCTACAATTTTGCGTTTCAGTTTCAGATTGCATGCAGAAAATGCATCTACCATGGAAAAACAGACTTTATTACTGTGCCCCACCACTACTCCCTATAGGAATCAATTACCGGTATGGAGCATTTCCCCAGTGACTGCATTCCACTAGCAAGGGAATCCCTGCTTCAATTTCATTGAGTAAGAACATCCTTTCATGCACTAAATGCTCCTAACTAGGTTAAGTGGCGTATGATACCTCGGTAAAAGGGAAAATGCCTGCCAGTGTCAGTTTCTCTTGTTTAACTACTCACTCCACAGTATCTGATTGGCTGACTTTAAATGAATAGTTCATTACTAGTGTGTCAGTGTTTGGTGTGGCGTACGCAAACTAGGTCATTTGGCAGGAATGATTGTGCTCTCAGGCTTCACAGGGACCGACATCTTGCATAAGCCTCCGAACATACCGCACGCACTGTTAGAAAAATCCCACTTCTCAGCCACACATTTGTTTGTCACACATTCATGTTCGACTTGTTACATTAAAGCCCTTACATTACACATAAAAACCCATGACTGAACAGATCTGAATGTGGTAATGTTTTACGTCATACACAGTGTATATGATGTTCCAACGGTAATGTCACTGAAGCTGTGGTATTTACATACTGAGTATACATTAGGTAAATCTGTTTTAAAAACCTGCCTTAATAGATTTTCTGGCCATGTGGAGGCAGTAGAAACAAGCTGTAAACACAACGATGAGATATTAGCATCTTTAAGTTGAAATGGCGAAGTTTTTAGCAAACAGGTGCCTATTTACTCACGCAGCAGACACGGAGCAACGTTATTCATTTGGAGTCGTGTTTCTGGTGACTTAGCAAATGTCCGAAAGTCCAGTATTCACTCTCCCTTTAGCTCTGTTGTAGCTCTCCACCAACTCGTGAGGGAAATAGCTGGCCCCTTCGAGGCTAAATGCTCTGTTCACCAGCTAGTGGCTAGCTTTGTCTGCTTGTGATTTCGTGCTTGGCAGGTACTGTGCTGTGGGTTTTTGAAAATGCTTCGCTGCCTGCCGCAGCCAAAAACAATGTTGATGTGAGTAGTGAGACGGAACCAAAACAGTGACGTCGCGGGTAGAAAACCCAAACAATCAGCTGAAAGATGCTAAAAAGATCTCTAAGAGCTAAGGGGAACTGCGAAGTTGTTTGCTAATCGTCTGTGAGTTTGCCGCTACGAGCGACCTCTTCCGCATACAAGTGGCCACGATCCATTGTTAATATAAAATACTGATTAAAGCCACTGAAAAGAAATTGATTTTTGGTGAATGTCTCATGACGTTCTACTTTGCCAATTAAGCCAGCCTTAACCAATATTTTTTATATTAACTTTGAATCAAGTGAATGTAATGTGAAAAGGGTCAATCAAAGTGCCAAAATGACACAAAATGATTACCTGACCTTGCAGCTCCACTGACCTTTATAATTCTGCTATATGGTGGTGGGTGCGAGTCTGTCAGCTTGTTTTGGTGTTTTGTTGCCCTCTAGTGGCCAAAAATTGATCAATGCAGCTTTAACTGTTGCTCTGTATAAGGAGCACTCCAATTATTTATTTATTTATTTTTTACCAATTTTACAAATTAAGATCAGTTTACATGTCATGGTGAGTCGTACCCAGCCTGTGAAAACAGTTGTATAATGTCTTCAGTGGCTCTGGATGAGCTTTTTAAATTCAGAGAAAATGACCCTGATGATGTCATCAAGGTAATCTTGGCATGCCTTTGGAGACTACACATTCTTAACAGAAAGTTAGAAACTGGGGGATGTGGAAAACATGTATTTTCACTAGCCTGGGAAGGTCTAACGTAAGACGCTATGGTGTTGCATTATGGGAAGTGTAGGATCCAGTTTAGCTTGACCCATACATCTCAGCCTCTGCTGCACAGACTTTGACCATTTAAAAAACAAAAATCTCTATCTTGTAAGTCCCCAAGTGCAATAGTAAATCACTGCAGTGGTCCTTTGATCTAGCCTTTCCGAAAAGGCCTGTATTTACAAAAGTGTCTTTACAGGTATCACTTATTTATAAATTCCCATGAGGTCTCCATTTGCAAAGCTTGTTGTCTCCAGTGTGAGAGTCAGTTCCCTCTGCTGGACAGTCGACACTGTACAGCGTTTCCTGAATGAACGGGGTATTCCCGTGGTGTCAGCAGGAGCCTTGTTTTCTACATCTGTAGAAAGCAAGTGTATCACAAATCATGTGTATGTGATTGTAATCGTCATGCTATCATTACTGTGTTCCCTCTCAGTGAAGCGATCACAGTCTTCTCCAGAGAAAATTCAGCCACATCCAGTGGGTTCCTTGCTTGTACATCTTCCTCCCCCATCCACAACACAGGCATCGGGGCTGGCATGAAAATTTAATTACAGAAGATATAGAGCTCCACAGCCTACTGAGAATGCACTTAATTCCTTAAAATTCCAGTGCCTGAGTGAGGGTGTGTGTGTGTTTGAGTGTATTGGGAAAGAGAGAGAATTGGTCTTCACATAACTGCTGGAAATGCAGGCAATACAACTAGAGTGCTACAAAAAAAAGAGGGAATAAAAATCTTTTGGGATTAGTCCTCGAAACTGACACATCCTCCCCCCTTCCCACTGCTGAAAAGGACTTTCCTCTTGCCAAGTGGCAGTGTGTATCAAGGCCTTCATTTCAGAATCGCAGCAAATGAGCTATGTTTCTCTGTTCTGTTGCCATGGGTAACACATCTTTTTCTTCTCATGTCTAATCTTGGCTTCTCTTTGAGATATCCTCCATTTGGAAGACCTGCCTGCTGCTGCAGCATTGGCACCGTTTCACGGCCTTGTCAGCTATTAGGCTTTGCTCGATGGCTAGGAAATCATGCTGCTTCCTTTTCTATGTATGGATGGATTATTTGCTCAAATATGTCCCGTTAACAGCTGAAGCAGGCTGCCTAATCTATGTTTAAGACTGCTTTGGCATCTTAAAGCTGCATTCTCAACCCTCTTCACATAAAAATAGAATGTTCTACTCATATAAATTACATAAGTGTGAAGCACAAAGGGCGGCGTGGGGTTGCAGTTGCAAAGTTACATTTGACTGGTAGAGAGAAATCATCTCTGATAGGTCTGATGCATAAAACACCACTTCCTGTGCAGTGGGAGTGGACAAGAGGACACAGCATTGTCATTTTCCATCACTTTAGTTAAGCACTCGACTACAGCCGCTGACTCACTGACAGCCGGCTTTTTTTTTTCTAACCTGACGAGAGAATTTCCTGAATCGGGAATCATGGGTGCATTGTGAAAGAGAAAATCCAGGAAAGGCAATTTCAGTATTTAAGTGTTTTGCCATGTCAAAGTAAATTAAGGCGAAACAATGACATCACCTACAACAAGTACTTTCTCTGGATGTTGGCAGAGTTTGGTGCACTGTAGCTGACATCAGTATTCTTACACAAATCCTTTCTGAGTCGTGTTTCTACCTACTGTATGAAAAGTGGAGTCTTCTTTAATAACAGTAATCTTGCCTTTAATTTTAATAAATCAGTGTGGTTCAGGCTAATTTAACAACAGTTAGGTTCCAAAGAGATTTGCTACATCGCATTAGTTTTATGAATACAATCCAGTTTTACTTTTCTTCTAATAAAATGTTGTTTGTGACAACAGTGGAGCAGCACACAGGCCTATGTGTGTGGAGCTTTATTTCTTGTCCAAGCAAAAGTATTGTCCGCGCATTCTTTATAATTTAGTAGGACCATAATACAGGGGAATTGGCCTCACCAAAGTGGGGAGAAATAAAATGCAGAAAAAAAAAAAATATATATATATATATATACATTTAGTAGTATTTTCATAATAGTTTTACAAATTTTTCAATCAAATTTAACCCTAATCATAACCTTTGACCTTAAAAAGACAAAAGCAGATTTGCAGTGACAAGGTTTGATAATGTCCGCTTCAGGTGTTGTATGAACGGGTTGTAAAGCAGATTTCATGTAAAAGCGTGACGAAAAACAAAGGTTCCTCTGCACGATATGAAATGATTTTACTTTCTTAAAAGTCTCAATGGACATCAGTAACCTTCATGCACAGGTGAAGATTTAAGTCATCTGACAGCATTAGCTGAGCGTGGCGTGTGATTTTTACAAAGCGGAGATGACTGCATAATATGAGTGGGTTCATTAAATTCATTAGGTAAAAAAAAAAAAAAGTACTCCAATGTCGAATTATATATGGTGGTAGAAGTCACGCCGATTCTTGTCTCCACAGGTGAATACACGGTGATGACGGCTCATTTCCATCTGAAGAGGAAGATTGGCTACTTTGTCATCCAGACGTACCTCCCGTGCATCATGACAGTCATCCTTTCCCAAGTGTCTTTCTGGTTGAATAGAGAATCGGTGCCAGCTAGGACTGTGTTTGGTTAGTGTCTGCCTTTGTCAAAGACCGCCCTCTTCTACTTCTTCTTTCATACATAGATCCATTGCAAATAACCTGTATCTTAATGGAATACCCCAATTCTCAATGGCATTAATGGGGTTTGCTGTAGGCCCAGTGTTGTGGATGTTAATAAATCTCCAGTTTTGTCAAAATCAGCTTTGCCAGCACAGGGGATTGACTATGCTGAAGGACTGGCAGCTGATGACAAATGGTGGGTAGAGGAGGAAACATGAGGAAGAGGAGACATTTCTTAGAGGCTTTTCAATCCAGTTGGACAAGCTACTGTTGGACTTGTTTGTAAGACGAGTGGAACTAATAACAGTGGCCTAATACTGGTTAGCTGAAAGGAAAAAGGAAACAGCCACAGAAGTCAAGAATAAACTGTGTCCTTTGGCCAAATGTACCAAACCTGCTGAGCAGTTAAAGCATTACTGAAGGTGAGTGATTATTAGGGTAGAGCAGGCTAATAGTAACCTTACGCTGGAAAGATACAGAGGACAGTAATGACTAACACTTATTCTGAAAAGGGTAAAACAGTAGATTGCATTCTTTGAGAAGAACAGAGAGGCAACATGCAGTAAGTAAAGTCTGAGAACGTGATCCATTATTTTGATTTCATTTCACTCGTCCTATATCCTACACTTGGCCTGCCTGCTTCATTACAGTATGTGTGTTATGTGTGCTATGTACATATGTGCATTATATAAAACAATCCTTTCCTAATGACCTTCATAAAAATTGACTTTCCAAGGAATTATTCCTTTTTTTGTGTGTGTATTTCCAGGTGTAACCACTGTTCTCACTATGACAACACTGAGTATAAGTGCGAGGAACTCCCTTCCCAAGGTTGCCTACGCCACCGCCATGGACTGGTTCATCGCTGTCTGCTACGCCTTCGTCTTCTCCGCTTTGATTGAGTTTGCCACCGTCAACTACTTCACAAAGCGCGGCTGGGCTTGGGATGGAAAGAGTGTCGTGACTGACAAGGTAATGAGGAGACGAGCGTGTCTTTTTGACAGGCTCCATTTTCAAAAGGAATTCATTAGAATTGTAACTGTATGTTGAAGAAGGCAATGCTCAAAAGCATTTGTTGGAGGCAGAGGGACACAGCGATAACGGCTGCTTTAACCCTCCACACGGGGAGCCAAAGTGCGACAGCTGTTTTTGAGAGCTAATCAGCTAACAGGTAAATCTAAATGACAAACTCTGGGCCAAATATCAATGACGAATATAGATGCAATGACATTCATATACACCATCGAAGGTTTTCTGGCTCCAGAACAACTGCTACTACAGGAAATATTCCTACCTTCAATTGCAATCTGTCCATCGCTGTTTCTGTATTTTAACCCATGGGAACACGGGCCTATGTATAACATGTAATCCCAATGGAGCAGACCGTAACTTTGAAAGAACAAGACCACCATTTAGTATTTCACAGGAAACTTGTTTTAAACCTTAAAGTTCCATCAGTGCACTCTTCTACCTTAACTATGACGCATCCTCAGGCACGTAACCCTTGATCTGCTGCAGGGGACTGACTCGGTGTCGAACTGCGACAATGTCGGTGTCAGACATAACTTCATATGACATGACAGGACGACATGGATGCAGAATATAGTAGAGCAGAAAGCAAAAATAGGCTGTAAACATTTATCCATGTAGAAAATATCACGTTAAGCAGCACGGATTTCTTAATATGGAGCAATCAAATTGCCATAATGTGATTTTTCTACAACTCTTTAGGGAAGTTTTTACTCTGTACTGGAGTTGGTCACACTCTTCTATTCTAATTCTTTGAATCAGTGAACTCGATGAAAGGCCTGTGTAATCCTTATTTATGATGACCCACTGCAACTGTGGCCCACATCTTGCAGTGTGTCTCCTCTCCAAGAGAATTATTATATTTAACCTAACGAACCAATGTGATGTCTTAATGTTCATACAAATATTACATCCTGTGTAGTATATTTCCTCCTCCTGCTTACTGAAGGTGGATGAGTGTCGGTCCACCTATGCTGCAAGTTTCAAACATCCTTGGAAGTGTTTGAAGGCTGAATAAATACACAAAACTGTGAAAAGTTCCAGTGCATCCTTGTCAAATTGTTGACATATTGGGCCCTTGCTGGCCTTCAGTCTGATGTGCTGATCCATTACCAGAACCTATCCGCTGCCACCTCATTCCTTCATTTACATGTATTTTAAACTCATGGATATATGGTTACAAGTGGCGGGTTTCAGGGTTGCCGCTGACTTTTTAAGCTCTTGCATCTAATCCTTGTGGTCTTTCAACAGAAAAAAGAGAGGGCGTCTGTCGTCAAGAAGAATAACGCCTATGCTGTAGCAGTGGCCAACTACGCGCCTAATGCCACCAAGGACTCCGGCACACTTCCAACTGTTGCCAAAGGTGGAGCTTTGGATCCCAACAAGGCCAAAGGAGACAGCAAAGCCCAAGAAAGCAAGAAGACATTCAACAGCGTCAGCAAAATTGACAGGATGTCAAGGATTTTGTTTCCGGTTCTCTTTGGCTCCTTCAACCTTGTCTACTGGGCCACCTACTTAAACAGAGAACCCGTTATAAAGGATATGGTCCCGTCTAATTAGACGCCAGTTTTAATGGGTTCTGGTCTGGGGACTAAGAGATGAACCAAATACCTCCAGCAACTGTGTACACATACCCTTGCAGAGTGAAGTCCTGGATTGCAGTGTGATCCTCTATCTCCGCCTGTTTTCTACACCGTCTGCAGCACTTTTGAAAAGCCTGGCTTTTGTAAATGTGTATGTATATTTATATTCATATATTGGTTTCATGGTGACACTTGTGATTACTTCGATTAGAGTGCATATTTCCTTGAAAGTATGTTTCCAGTTACAGTACGTGGCCACTGTACATACAAGTCAAAGAGTAGAGATGAACAGATAAACATTAACACATACATTTTCTTCAAGATTACTTCTAAATGTGTTGAAATTTTGCTGGTAATGCCCACTCTGTTGATATTACAGTATGCTTTTTTCTTTTGAGGG
This sequence comes from Coreoperca whiteheadi, assembly GCA_011952105.1. NCBI lineage: Eukaryota > Metazoa > Chordata > Actinopteri > Centrarchiformes > Sinipercidae > Coreoperca > Coreoperca whiteheadi. The sequence goes on from CM022490.1 coordinate 7,900,798, forward strand.
AAAGGGACTTTCTTACTTTCTTTGCCATCGACTGTGAGAGTGGCCTGACTCTTTCTTTCTGTCCAAGCCAATGCAAAAACACACTTGTATAATATTGTTACAGTGTCAACGTTGTTTTATCTGTGACTACAGGTATGGGGCTGCAAACAAACGCTGACCTCCAAAATTATTGAAACACTCCAAGCCAAAAGGTTGTAAAAAATACAGCGGAAGCTAGAAAATGAGCGTGCTTGTGCATTTAATAGTGTGTAGTGCTGCCAACTTAAGTTCGCGGTGGTATCATTTGGAGTTAAAAGGAAAACGAATGAGAACACATTACATTGCTAAAACCAACAGAATTACAAACGATGCACACGGTGACTACGGAACCATATTTCTGCAGTATGGGGTGCTCAATCAATATTTCTTAACATTATCAATGCACAAAGCCTGAGAGGCAAGACTTGTGCAATTTGTGCCCTCAAGAAATAAATAAACAGAGAGAAGTGGAGCCAATCTGTTAAAAGCTAAAACTCAAGCGGTACATGAATGCTTTGTATATTTACATGAAGTCAATATTGTTTTTATTCGTGACATATGGATAAAGCAGATATTAAGTCAAAAAAGGACAATTACGGAATTTCTTTGAATGGTATGTTTATACATGTATGCTGTCAAATTATGCCAGCGCATCATTAACTGAAATAACCTGCAATTTGACATGCCTGGAAAATGCATTTATCATTTTTTGACCTCTAGAGGGCAGAATAACACCACACACAGCTGAAAGACAGCCCTGATGAAATATTGTCCTATAAAGTCTTTGGCTAAGCAAACAAAATGCCTATTTACGCATTCCAACAGATGCAGAGTAACATTGTCGTACTGTGTTTTTTCCACCTTACAAATGTAAGTCCAGCATTCACTCCCCTTTTAGCTCTGTTTTGGTCTCGTTTAAAACGTGTTCATTCCAGCTTTTTAGTGGCTTGTCTGTGGTGCTAGTAACTCCGGAGGACGGTGTGGATTTGTTGGTGTAGTCTAGAGCACTGTGGCGGTACTAATCAGCATGTCTGCCATTACAATTTGAGGCGATTATTCATGTCCAGTGTCTGGCTATTTGCAACACGTTTCATGGGCCCACATTTTGAAATCATTACAGATATGTGCCAATAGGAACTTCAGTGAATCACGTGTGGATGATCGCCAGCTATTCCTCAGCCAGCAAAGCGTTTGTGTAAAAGGCCTAAAGTGAGAGGATACAGCCAGGATTTGGGACTAAATTTATACTTTTGATCATAAAATTGTCATAGATTTGTTATTTCATCTCATATTCTTATGCAGGTTGTACTTTGGACTAACTCAAAAGCCATATACAGTCATCGTGTAATCCAATTCCATCAGCAACACAATAACAGGGACAACCAATGATTGTACTTCAGGAGCATACTGTATTAGGCAACGCAAATAAGTATTGTGTAAAGCTACTTTGGCACAATCTCTGCCATCTCTGCAGAAGACAAATCACGTTCAGCCCCATATCAGTAGCCATGTATGGAACTCTACTGTGTTATTTTTTCCATAATGTGCATAGTATGCTTTTGCTTCACATGAATGTTTTAACTTAATTTAACCTCTTTTGATTGTTGAATCAAACTTTGCATGAAGATGAATTCTAGCGGGGGTTTTCGTTTGTTAGTTATTTTTATTTATTTATTTATTTTTACAAAGTATGTTCAAATTTTCTCCAACGTCCTGGTAAAATCTTAAACATTCCAGATAAAATGTTTGTTTCACAAGGTGGATGCTTGGTTCAGTGCACAGTTTCTAATAAAACACGTATCATTTCACTTCTTTATATCTAGTTCGTGCCGTGTTTTCTGAATTAGCGCCTGACTGATGCTAGATTTTTAAAGCTGATGCCGATATCGGCATTTGAGAGTTTTAAAAATATGATATTATATTGGCCAGCATTTTGTTTTCACATTTAAGCACATCATTTAAACAAACATTTTTTTCCGTTACTTATTAGCTGATGTATAAGCCGACATCAGTATATTTGTTAATATCAGCCATGCCGGGGTCAGTTCCAGCGTCTCCCTTGAAATACAAATAACCTACACTCACAGCAGCCCAGGCAGATCATGGGACCGTGAGTGAGGCCGCTCAGCCCTTCTTCCGCAGGAGAGGATGCTGTCAAGCATTGCTTCTATGCTGCCAGGGACTATCATTACCAGTGTGTTGGTAAAACCGACAAAAAGCCCTGTGGCACTGAGATGTAATGCGAAGCTCGCCGAAGTTTCATTTTCCGGCCTGATCTTTCAGACCGCTCGAGCGTGTGAGGCCTCCTCTTCTCTGAGCTCCAACTCACAGCTGACCCCGATCATCCGCGCAGAGGCCGTGGCCTGACAGAAATCATTACTGATGGGCGGGAGGTGTCTAGTAGGGCGACATAGCAGAGCTGCTTGCGTGCATGTCGAGAAATCTTATTGAGGATAAGTTACAATTTATTCAAAGTGTCCAACTGAAGCACTAGACTGCATTTTTCATCACAGTGGTGAAGTTTGTTTAAAGTTGGCTATTCGACAGATATTCACTCTGGAAAATTGTTATTAAGACATTATACTAAATTGGTTCCTTTATTTTACATACATTTTTTGTTAGAAAATAATGGCAGCTTTTTCAATATCTTCCATGTAATGTGACCCGGTGACTCCAAACATGATCACCACACAGGCCACATAGGACACACCTCTACATGTTAGATCTTAGTGCTTCTTCTATTGTAATAACTTCAGAGTAATGTGACCCAGTGTGCTACACGATTGCTTATTAATCATACTTATCACTAATGTGGGCAAGTCAGTAGGAAGGCATTGAAAAATAATATCAGTATGAAACATATGATGTAAAACATCAGCCATGACTGAGCCAGAACAGCTTTCACAACCTCTCCACGTTCAACCAAGTGGCAAGTTTGTTTAGATGCTGACAGAGAAGGACTACAAGTGAGAAGAGACACCAGCTTCAATTGTGTTCACCAAATGCACATGAGCCCGGTGAACGGCATAACAAGGCTTGTAGTTCACTGTGTGTGTGTGTGTGTGTGTGTGTATGTGTGGGTGTTTAAGCCAGAAGAAAGAAGATAGACACATGCACTTAGTGATCCAACCAACACAACTAAGTGGAATATGTGCAGCGTTGTAGTCGTTTGATTACTTTAACATTAACCTATGATATCCCTGCCAATTCACAATTCATTGGGAATATTAATTTTGCTGGCTCACTGTCATGGCCACTGCGACACTAAAAAAATACGGAGACATTGCTAATATTGCTATCAACACCTGTGCTTGTGCTATGACAAAATGTCTGCTGTGAAAAAGGCCTATAGAAAAATGGTGTCCCATAATAAATCTTTTTCTTGTTTCATTATCCTACCCAGTTGGTTTGGTATGGATTCATGCAATTATTTGTCAGTTTTCACTTGGAATATAGTAAATTGCTTGAATTTTTTTTTTTATGATGAAAACGTCACGTGTAGTGAGGTGCTCTAATTCCCCAGGACACCTGAAGTGCTCCTTTCAGCCCACCCCTCTTAGTAGTGGAACTATTTAAACCACCTCTGGCCTATCCTCAGTCTCTCTGCTAACTGCAGCTGGTCAGTGCTGTGTCCTGGAGTTACCTAAGTTCCTATCAACCTTCATGGTGGTAGGTTTGGTGGTGTTTTAAACCCAAATTTACTAAGGAGAGCCTTTTTAAACACCTATCCATATTTCAGTTTTGATAGTCCTGTTGTCTTTAGTTTAAGTTTCCTCAGTTTATGGCATTGTTTAGTTTAATGTTAATTAGTCCTTTACTTGTGTTTGAGCTGTTTCTTATGATGATGTTACTGCTATTTATTTTGCCGACCAACTGGGTTTGCTTTTTATTTAATTTTGGTTTTTATGGGGTTTGTTTTATTTTTATTTTTTAGGGATGCTGGCTGCTCTCCTGGTAGTTGAGCTGGGCACGTGAGTTAGTGCACTGGCTCACGAGTTTAGTTTGCACCTTAATTGCTGGCCACAGAGGTGAGTATAAGTCTGCTTACCCCCGGTGGCCCCAGCTAGCTAACTTTTGTTGAATTTTGGTATTTTCGAGTTAGGCCTATTTTAATAGTTTTTCTATAACCTGGTATCTTAAGTTCATTTTTGTAATTAACACATTTTGGCTAAATTAGTGTCTTGTCTTAACTACCTTTTCAGTCCCTCCAGAGGATTCCATTATAATTACTTCAATAAATTGTTTTTTACATTGGAAAATCAGGGTTTTTTTTTTTCAGATGTTTACCTGTGCGCTTCTCCCACTACAAAATCGTACAATATTTCCTGGACCAAATCCCCAGGTGCCTAGTTGTGTCATAACCCATCTATTACGCTGTTTAAATAAACAACCTAACTCGCATCACCACACCGTTTTATAGCAGATATAGTTTGCCCTGTCATAGCAGCAAGAAAGCACAGGTCTAAATAATACCATTAATGTGTTTTTTACCATTTTAGGTGAGCCGGTTTCAGGCCCCCGCACTGGCTCACTGACATTGCCAGTATGCGTACTCGTTAATGTTACTCTTCCAGCTATGATGACAAGTAAAGCGTCTTTAAATGCAGTGAAAAACAACCAGGGAAGAGGAGATTTCACATCTGTTCCGTGGTAGAACCAGGAAATTAAGTTAAATATATAAGTAGAATAAAGAATCAGCAATGAGGTCCTAAACAGTTTTAGCTTTAAATTAAAAGGTTCAAATACAGTATAAATAAGTGACTCTTGGTGACTCCACACTAATTATTTTCACATTTGAGACTTTTACTTTAATGATTCCACTCCCAGAGCTAAGCAACCCCACAGGTCATTTGACAGCACTTGATGGCGTTTTCCAGACTTTCCCAGGTTCCTCAGACACACCCTCTGTCCAGCTAGATGGCTCTTCAGCCAGTTTTCAATTTTCCAACTCGTCTGTTCAATCGCATAAAAACGAAAGTGACGAATCTCCATGCATGTCCTGTACACCGCAAATCACCAAACTCGACTGTTTTATCAGGCTCACGTGTCTAATATATATAGTTAGTATTTTCACATGCTATAACAGTCATATTTCCTTGCATCATAAAACAAGCAGCTGTCTTTTCTGGCTGCACATCATTGTTTGGTTTGAGGAAACAAGAGTCCTACCTGGGAAATGAGTTCAAGAGCTTCTTGACTGCGCATAAGAAGCTAGATACAAGCGTTATGGAGGAAACCGTACACGTCTTCAGAACAGGAGGCTGCCGTGTAGGTAGTGTTGTGGAATGACCTGTGATTTGTTTTAAAGGAAGGCTTGTATTGTCTTTGAGAGGAGGGGGGGACCCAGATGCTTGGCTCTGTGACTCAAATACAATCCTCAGTGCAAACGTGGAAAGGAAAAAATATTACTTGACAGGCAGAGAGTGGGGCTAATAGAGGCTTATTACTTCTGGATGCACAAAGAGGAGAAGCAGTAATCTATTCTTGTGCACGAGGCAGCTTCGTTGTCATAGCAACTGGTATCCATTTTTATCCTCCATCTGACAGGATGAGTAGGCGGGACTTCCGACTGTCCAACCATTGCCAAGGTAATACTATGTCAAGATAGTAATTCTCCTTTGACGCCTTCAAACGCTGTTTCTAATGTTTATTTTTAGTATATTATGCTATTATTCCAAATGTAGTTCCTTGACTCCCAAATGAAGAAATAGCTCAATTGACTACAGCAATGTCTAGCCGGATAGAAATGAGTGGCAGCAGTGCAGCTAGCATTACCATAAACCTTCGATACGTTAAAGAGCAACAGGGCATTTTGAAGGAAAGCGTAGACGAATTGCTCGCTTGCTCTGACCATTAAGGAAGCGGAAATGATTGTAGGATAATTGTCTTGTTCCTTTAACGTTACGTCGTCGCTGGTTCGAAAAATCAACACCATTTCCCACAAGGCCTTGCCGGTGAACTCTCACCCAAAATGTCAGCACCCTAGGAACTCATGCACCGGAGTCATTATGTTGTAGGACTGTTTGCTTTAAAGGTTCGTGTGTTTTTTTAGTCGTGACTGTCCACAATGATCCGCCGCTGTGGCAGGAGCATAGACTGTATCAATGACAATATAAACTACGTATTCCGCAGCTAACGTTAGCTAGCTAGACAACATGTATTTATCCTTCTACCCTGCTAGGTAACGTTAACTCAGTTGGTAGCTGCAAGACAACATGTCGTTTTCTCTAGTGAAACGGTGGTGTGAGACCCCCCTATTAAGGCGTGCTTTGCAGTTCAAAATGTACAGAAGGAAAATACAAAACTACAACATGACCTACACGCTGTTGAGACACCGCTGGATGAAACGGCTGCCCGCGTTCCCCGGTGGCTTCCAGATGCTCAGCACACAGACAGGCAAGGTAACGTTAACCAACGCAAGCTCTTCGCTCCATTCGCGGTTCTCTAACGTACTACTTGCCCCATTCAGGAATAGCCATATCATTGTAACAGTTCAGCAGCTGCCGAGTGGCTGTCATAGTCATTTAAAAGGCTTCTTTCCCTATGCTTTTAAGGATGCTATTGACCTGTCAAAATTCCCCGTGGACAAGATCAGGAATTTTTGCATCATTGCTCATATTGACCACGGAAAGAGCACTTTGGCTGACAGGCTGTTGGAGATGACAGGTGTGTTTGCTCATCAGACTCCCTATCAAGGTTTTTATGTATGTGTTTTGTTTTTTTTTGCCTCACATTTTCATTTTGAAACAGCTTCATGGAAGGGTCATGCTGCGGTGGTCGGGTGGCCTGAAGAGTAAATTTAACATTGATGGTGGGGTTTAGGTGTGAACACATACTGATAATGTAATGTGTTAGGATCTACAGTAATTGGGTTGTATGCTCCCAGCAGGGACATTGTGATCTGTGTGTGGCTGTTACTATGCAAATGGCTGTTAATGACATGACTGCGAGCTTACATCTCTCTCACACACACACACACACACACACACACACAATGTCAACGATTGGGTCGCTATTGAGGTTCACACGTAGTGCTCAGTGAACCATATTATACAAGCTGTGAATAATTTTATAACAACTAACACGGTGTGCTACGAATGGACGTCCTTGACGAAACAGGTGCCATAACAAAGACTGAGAAGAACAAACAGGTGTTGGACAAGCTTCAGGTGGAGCGAGAGAGAGGGATAACGGTGAAGGCCCAGACAGCCTCGCTGTTTTACTGCCACCAGGGACAGCAGTACCTCCTGAACCTCATCGACACACCGGTAAGGGCTCAGTTGGGTGGGATGTCAGAAAGGAGGAGGTTTTAAACAGGAATTAAGAAAGTGCCCCGCTTCTGTTCTGGTGTTTCTGGATAACTGAGTAGGGGACAAAAAATGTGTCTTGGCAAATGCATTAGACAATTTGATTTGAACCAGCAGCTCTTCATCTTGAGGCAGTGAAGGGAATTGAAATAGATCAGTTGTCTATGAAGGGAGATATTAAAGATATATATATATATATTTTTTTTTTTTTGTCATTGTCCATTGTTTACATGCTGCACCACCATGTCGCTCACTTCCATAACTCTCCGGCGCGTTCCCTCTCTGCAGGGTCACGTTGACTTCAGTTATGAAGTGTCTCGATCGATTTCTGCATGCCAGGGTGTGCTGTTGATTGTCGATGCCAACCAGGTACAAAGCCAGATTTCTCCATTTCCCATCCCAGTTTTCTTAGTGTGAGTTGTTGTGGGTGTACGTGACGCAGTCCTTGATATTTTGCTGTCATCTGAAAGGGGGTTCAAGCGCAGACTGTGGCCAACTTCTATCTGGCTTTTGAAGCTCAGCTGGCAATCATCCCAGTCATCAACAAGGTGCACTGAGACCTACATGTTTTTGCTTTTATCACATATTAGTATTTCTTTTACTACTTGACCGCTATTCAGCCTGCCATTCTAATTTGACATTTCGCCCTTAGATTGATTTGAAAAATGCTGATCCAGACAGAGTGGAATCACAGATTGAAAAGGCGTTTGATATTCCGCGTGAAGAATGCATCAGGGTGAGTTGGGGCATAAAGTAAGCTGCTTTTGTCGTTTTCAGTATCACTAATCTGAGACATTTTGCTTCATTTTGTGACCTCATCTTCTTCAGATCTCAGCTAAACTTGGAACAAATGTTGAAAAGGTTCTCCAAGAGATTGTGAACAGATTACCACCGTAAGAAGGTTCATTTGGTTTCATATCTCACACGAATTAGTTTGACACATAGAAGCGTACCTTATTTGTTTCATCCGTGCATTCTCAGGCCTGTGGCAAGAGCTGATGACCCCTTTAAAGCCCTCGTGTTTGACTCCAATTTCGACCACTATAGAGGAGTGGTGGCCAACATCGCTGTGTTTGGAGGTCGGGTCAGAAAAGGGGACAAGATCGTGTCGGCGCATCTCGGCAAAACCTACGAGGTCAACGAGCTGGGGCTCCTCCGGCCAGATGAGCACCCAACACAGAAGCTGTACGTGGCAGTCTTCCTCATCTCGTGTCATTTCTCCCACTTGCTATCTCATCCAGTACGGCTCACATTGGGATTAGATCTGAAACGATTAGTCGATGGACAGAAAAATAATCTGCACCTATTTCCATAGTTGAGTTTAGTCGTTTGGGCACTTTTTTTTTTTTTTTTTTAAAGCAAAAATTCCAAACATGCTGGTTCCAGCGTCTCAGTTGTCTGCTTTAATCGGGAACTTCGTCCTTTCTGGGGGGTGTTCACTTCATACACTTCACTGTATGAAGTGAACCAGCGGTAATGGAGGCTGTGTTTTTCTGCTGTGCTTTAATGCACCTGTTACACACCTAGTTATGCAAAGGTGTCATTTTTAAATATGTTCATGATTTAAAAGAAATGAGTTTTGTGCTAGACTGTCAAACATCAGCGTAGGTTTACCTAACTTCTGTCTATTGCAATATCCTAAAATTTGTAACTAATACAGAAATCTGATTCCTGACATTGTCTCTGCAGCTGTCTTTGACTAATAAGTCAGCCTGCCGTACTGTATGTCTAAAGGTTTGTGTGTACTAAGCACTGGTCCACGCTGTTGATGAACACTGGGTTTTTCTTAACATTTGTTCAACCGTCCACTGAGATGCTTGTTTACATTGCATTAGTGTAAATCTCCTCGCCTGTTGTGTAGGTTTGCAGGCCAAGTGGGCTACATAATAGCAGGGATGAAGGACGTGAAGGAGGCCCAGATTGGTGACACACTCTACCTCCACGAGCAGCCGGTGGAAGCTCTTCCAGGGTTTAAACCCGCCAAAGCCATGGTCTTTGCTGGTAAGAAGTGTTCTCATCTGCAGTCACTTCCTGCTTCTTCTTCTTTTCCTTTCGGCTGTTCCCTTTCAGGGGTCGCCACAGCGAATCATGCGCCTCCATCTAACCCTGTCCTCTGCATCCTCTTCACTCACACCAGTTAACTTCATGTCCTCTCTCACTACATCCATAAATCTCCTCTTTGGTCTTCCTCTAGACCTCCTGCCTGGCAGCTCCAACCTCAGCATCCTTCTACCAATATATTCACAGTCTCTCCTCTGAACGTGTCCAAACCACCTCAATCTGGCCTCTCTGGCTTTATCTCCGAAACATCTAACATGAGCTGTCCCTCTGATGTACTCGTTCGTGATCCTGTCCGCCCTCGTCACTCCCAAAGAGAACCTCAACATCTTAAGCTCTGCCACCTCCAGCTCTGCCTCTTGTCTTTTCTTCAGTGCCACTGTCTCTAAGCTGTACAACATCGCTGGTCTCACCACCGTCTTGAACACCTTTCCTTTCATTCTTGCTGATGCTCTTTTATCACACAACACACCTGACACTTTTCTCCACCCGTTCCAACCTGCTTGCACTCGCCTCTTCACCTCTTTTCCACAGTCTCCATTGCTCTGAACCGTTGACCCTAAGTACTTAAAGTCCTGCACCTTCTTCACCTCTGCTCCCTGTAACCTCACCGTTCCACCTGGGTCCCTCTCATTGACACACATGTATTCTGTCTTACTGCGGCTAAGCTTCATTCCTCTGTTTTCCAGAGCAGACCTCCATCTCTCTAGATTCTCCTCCACCTGCTCCCTGCTCTCACTACAAATCACAATGTCGTCTGCAAACATCATAGTCCATGGAGATTCCTGTCTAACCTCATCCGTCAGCCTGTCCATCACCAGAGCAAACAAGAAGGGGCTCAGAGCCGATCCTTGATGCAGACCCACCTCCACCTTGAACTCCTCTGTCGCACCTACAGCACACCTCACCACGGTCTTACAGCTCTCATACATGTCCTGCACCATTCTAACGTACTTCTCTGCCACTCCAGACTTCCTCATGCAATACCACAGCTCCTCTCTCGGCACCCTGTCATACGCTTTCTCTAAGTCTACAAAGACACAATGCAACTCCTTATGACCTTCTCTGTACTTCTCCATCAGCATCCTCAAAGCAAACACTGCATCTGTTGTGCTCTTTCTAGGCATGAAACCATATTGCTGCTCACAAATGCTCACCTCTGCCCTTAGCCTAGCTTCCACTACTCTTTCCCACAACTTCATTGTATGACTCATCAGCTTTATTCCTCTGTAGTTGCCACAGCTCTGCACATCTCCCTTGTTCTTAAAAATTGGCACCAGTACACTTCTCCTCCATTCCTCGGGCATCCTCTCACCCTCCAAGATCTTGTTAAACAAACTAGTCAGAAACTCTACTGCCACCTCTCCTAGACACTTCCATACCTCCACAGGTATGTCATCAGGACCAACTGCCTTTCCACTCTTCATCCTCTTCAACGTCCTCCTCACTTCACTCTTGCTAATCTTTGCCACTTCCTGCTCCACACCAGTCACCTCTTCTACTCTTCGTTCCCTTTCATTTTCCTCATTCATCAACTCTTCAAAGTACTCCTTCCATCTTCCCATCACACTCCTGGCACCTGTCAATACATTTCCATCCTTATCTTTAATCACCCTAACCTGCTGCACATCCTTCCCATCTCTATCTCTTTGTCTGGCCAACCTGTACAAATCCGCCTCTCCCTCTTTAGTGTCCAACCTAGCATACAAGTCCTCATATGCTCTTTGTTTGGCCTTTGCCACCTCTACCTTCACCTGACGCTGCATCTCCCTGTACTCCTGTCTACTCTCTTCAGTCCTCTCAGTGTCCCACTTCTTCTTTGCTAACCTCTTTCTCTGTATACACTCCTGAACTTCCTGGTTCCACCACCAAGTCTCCTTGTCCACTTTCCTCTTTCCAGATGACACACCGAGTGCCCTCCTACCTGTCTCCCTGATCACATTAGCTGTAGTGGTCCAGTCATCTGGGAGCACTTCCTGACCACCCAGAGTCTGTCTCAGCTCCTCCCTGAAAACTAAACAACATTCTTCCTTTTTCAACTTCCACCACTTCGTCCTCTGCTCTGCCTTTGTCCTCTTCATCTTCCTCACCACCAGAGTAATTTTACACACTAGCATCCTGTGTTGTCTGGCTACACTCTCCCCTACCACTACTTTACAGTCACTGGTCTCTTTCAGATTACAACGTCTACACAAGATGTAGTCCACCTGAGTGCTTCTCCCTCCGCTCTTATATGTCACCCTATGTTCCTGCCTCTTCTGGAAGAAAGTGTTCACGACAGCCATTTCCATCCTCTTTGCAAAGTCTACCACCATCTGTCCTTCTGCGTTCCTGTCCTGAAGACCAAACCTGCCCATCACATTCTCATCACCTCTGTTCCCTTCACCTACATGCCCGTTGAAATCTGCACCAATCACCACTCTCTCACCTCTGGGGATGCTCTGCATCACTTCATCTAACTCACTCCAGAATTTCTCCTTCTCTTCTAACTCACATCCTACCTGTGGGGCATAACCACTCACAACATTGAACATCACCCCTTCAATTTCCAGCTTCAGGCTCATCAACCTGTCTGACACTCTTTTCACCTCAAGAACATTCCTCACAAACTCCTCTTTCAGGATAACTCCTACTCCATTTCTCTTCCTATCCGACCCATGGAAGAACAACTTGAACCCTGCTCCTAAGCTTCTAGCCTTGCTACCTTTCCACCTGGTCTCCTGGACACACAGTATGTCCACCTTCCTTCTCTGCATCATGTCAATCAACTCTCTAGCCTTCCCTGTCATAGTTCCAACATTCAAAGTCCCTACTGTCAGTCCTACATTCTTAGCTTTCCTCTTCTCTCTCTGCCTACGAACACACCTTCCTCCTCTCCTTCTTCGTCTTCGACCAACAGTAATCCAATTTCCACCGGTACCCTGTAGGTCACCAGCACCGGTGGCGGTCGTTGTTAACCCGGGCCCCGACCGATCCGGTATGGAAGTCATTGTCGTGATTCGCATTTTTAGTTTGGCATGTGTTTTACGTCGGATGCCCTTCCTGACACAACCCTCTGCATTTATCCAGACTTGGGACTGGCACATGAAGACACTGGCTTGTGCCCCCCTGCGGTTGCATTGCAGTCACTTCCTGCTGTCGGATCAAAAATCTCTGTGTACATTTGGACTAAGAACTAGAATTGAGGCTATCATTCTTTCAAACCCCACTGTACATTTTCGTACTTACTCAGTACATAACAGGACAGTTGCCTTAAACATCCCAGTATCACTGGACATGCAGTCAAACATAAAACCCCTGATGATGTGCGCTCTCCCTTTTTGTTTGTCTGTCCTTCAGGCATGTATCCGATGGACCAGTCTGAGTACCCGGGCCTTCGCAGCGCCATTGAGAGACTGACCCTGAACGACTCAAGCGTCACAGTGCAGAGAGACAGCAGTCTGGCCCTGGGAGCAGGCTGGAGGTGAGGACGACTGTTTTTGTATCAGAATGAAAAATGGCTTCAACTCTGCAACGGAGGAGTGGCTCGTTACATATACTGTGACAAAAGTGTGGCCGCTGAGCAGTGCAGCCACAAAACTTTAAGACCCGCCTCCGGAGTCCTAATGTTTGGACGTTTTTTCAAGTCATTTGCTGTTGCATAAAAGTCATCTTCATTTTCCTAAAAGGCACAAGATTTAGGGGAAGTAGCAAGATGTATCTTTTTTTTTCTTTTCATCGGTTTCTACACAAACTTGGAAAACATATGATTGATAAGGGAATTAACAACTTACTGTATGTTGCCAAAATAGACAGCCAACTAAGAGTTTATTTATCATCGCGGGTCATATTAGTCCAGATGGTGTAAATTTGATTCTATTAGTGGCAGTGATTTAGATCATTTGGAACTATGAGACTGCACTGTAATAGCGATGAGCCTCACTCACTGTTGAACTCTTTCCAAACAGGCTCTTTGTAATTAAAAGCATGAATATCAATTAGAAAACTTGAGTGAACCTGTGAACCGTCCTGTCCCCCTGCAGACTTGGCTTCCTGGGTCTTCTCCATATGGAGGTGTTCAATCAGAGGCTGGAGCAGGAGTACAATGCCTCTGTTATAGTAACAGCGCCCACCGTGCCCTACAAGGCTGTCCTCTCTTCAGCCAAACTCATCAAGGTAAGAGCCATTCCCTGCCCCTATAGATTTTCTGGTCTCACAGTAGAGCTGGGCTCTTACTGCAATTTCAGCAAAAAGAAAGTTTGAACAGACTTGGAAATTAATGATAATTGGAGGCTCTCTGGTATTTCTGGCGTGCTTCCCTGTGAAATGACACATGGGAGATACTTGATGGGAAATACTTGAGCGGACAATCAAAATGTTCTGTTGCAAAGGCAAAATCACAGCCAATTTGAATGCATGATGTTCTCATGTAGAGTTTCCTTGGAAACCCTATTTCTCTTCTCTATTTTTTACTCTATTCCTCAGTCTTGTAAGACTAGTAATGGAATAAATTAACTATGATTAAGGTATTGCATAAAGAGAACTTTTTACAGCCATATTTCAAGCCTGCAGGGTGGTGAGTGTTTCAGTCTCAAAACATAGCTTTTGGGTGGACTACCAATTTAAAATCATGAAAGCTTTTGGAAAGCCCTTTGCCAGTTTTATTTGGAGATTCTAATCTTGGGGGTTCTCCCTACAGGAACACGGAAGTGAGGAGATAACTATCGTGAACCCTGCTCAGTTCCCAGACAGACCAGTTGTGTCGCAGTATTTGGAGCCTATGGTTCTGGGGACCGTTCTTGCTCCAGACCGTTACACTGGCAAGATTATGACTCTCTGCTTGGTAAGAGGGAACATCAAAAAATGAAATGAATGAGGGGAAAAACTGAATATACATGCGAAATGAATGGAAATCCTTTTGCGTTTTACTCGTTCCATATTGGTTTGGCATCAAAGAGAAAACAGTACTTTGAAATTATCCGTTAAAAAAGTGTTTATATTTCTGATGTTTGGGGCTTTTCCACATACTGTAAGAGAAGTGTCTCCAAGCAGCCGCCTTCATTTTCAAAAGTCATTGATTAATTAGGTTTCCAAAGTAGCCCTTGTTGGATTGTTGAGATTGTAAATGCATGTAAAACTGATCTCATACTGTTGCGTTCTTAAAGAATCGCAGAGCCGTCCAGAAGAACATGGTGTACATAGACGACCAGCGTGTGATGATGAAGTATCTCTTCCCTTTAAATGAAATCGTTGTGGATTTCTATGACCTCCTCAAATCGCTGTCCTCTGGATACGCAAGGTAAAACTAAAAAAGTGCTACGTATATATAAATACATATAGTTCACAGTCCTTCATAAACACTTAAAATGCACTGTGTCAGACAAGGTAGGTGGTTTTTTTGCAGCCTTGAAATACCGCTGACTTGAATGAAGGTACATACAGAAAATGCTAAAAAAAAAAGGATATCTTCATAGCTTTAAAGTTGATTCTTAACTTGTATTTGTATGTTGTCAGATGAATTCACATCTTGTATCAAAGGATAGATCAAATTCTATGTCAAAGGGAAAACAATGTCAGTGAATCCTGTGCATGGAAACATTCGCAAGCCAATACATCTTCCCTTCAAACCCGTAGTGTTCCCTCTCCTGTGCACCTTTGCCTGAGTCATTAGAATTAAACCATGTTGGATAAAGGTCTTTGATGAAATGCTGTGTCTTTTTTGGCTGACTCTGAAAGCATTCCGTGATTTTATCTTCCTTAGCTTTGACTATGAGAATGCAGGCTACCAGGCTGCCGATTTGATAAAGATGGATATTCTGCTGAATGGGCGGCCAGTGGAAGAACTCACCACAATTGTACACAGGTAGTTTCCAATCATAGCTGATGCTGTCTTAAATATGTTTAATATTTCACTGAACAGATTGCGTAAGAAGTGTCTAATTTGTCTCAGGAGGTTTACCCCTGAATCTGCGAGAAAGGATCTTCTTCTTTTCTTCGTTACAGCCGGCCACCATAGCTTTATCATTAACGTTGCTCTCATGGAAAAGAATTGGCCGTTTACATCATTTCAAGGTTATATGGTCCTTCATAACTAAAGTAATTCTTCTGAGCCTATAGAGCATGAAATATATTCAACACCCAGGATAACATTAAAAAATGGCCTCTTGGCAGCCAGTGTTAACATTATCTATTACGATGACTTTACACACCGAACAAGGACTTCATTCCATTTGAAACAAGGACAATAGAGTAACTTGACGGGCGAAAAGTGATGACGCACTGCAGATCTGTATTTAATGTACTTGCTACCAAAGGCAGTACAGACCTTGGAATTTGAAGGGCGCTACGTTTCACCGACGATGGCTACTCTCTGACCATTTATACTGTAAGCCTAGGAGCTGAGCTGAGCGTAGCTTCGGTCTGTAGTTCTTTAAGGGCAACGCACCAATCACCGAGCAGAATATCTTTTACAGGAGGCATGTTACAGAGCGACTGAAATATATGGCACGTGACTGGACTTACGTCTGCTTTATATGGAGGCCTTGCTTTACCCATTACAGGATTAGTTTGACATTTTGGGGAAAAAAATGCCTGTTCATTTTTTTGCCGAGAGTTAGTTGAGAAGGTAAATACCGCTCTCATGTGCATTGAGTTTGGCTCTATGGCCAAGAGGCGATTAGTTTAGCTTAACATAAAGACTGGAAGCAGGATGAAACGGGTAAAATATAATCCTACCAGCTACTCTAAAGCTCATTAAATGACACATTATATCTTGTTTGTTTAATCCAAACACAAGCAGAAACGTAAAAAGGAAAAGATGTGGTTTTACGGGGAGTTATGCCTTCGGCCCGCCCCGGCCGCTACGTTACTGCACATAATGTCCCATAAAACCAAAAAATTGTTGGGTTTTT
The DNA here is from genome assembly GCA_011952105.1 of Coreoperca whiteheadi. Lineage (NCBI taxonomy): Eukaryota > Metazoa > Chordata > Actinopteri > Centrarchiformes > Sinipercidae > Coreoperca > Coreoperca whiteheadi. Next base: position 7,917,071 of record CM022490.1, read on the forward strand.
TTTGCATTTATGTTTGTGTTTGGATTAAACAAATGATGTTCATTTTAACATTTTTGAACTTTGGACAAAGCCAGTCTAGCAGTTCCCTTCTGTTTCCAGTCTTTTTGCTAAGCTAGGGTAACTGCCTCCTGACTGTAGCTTCATATTTAATGCACCAACATGTGAAGGCCCGCATATTTTCATGTTTGTCAAGTCAAACTATTCTTTCAACCTGCACAGGACTGCCTCAGTGGAGAATGTGGTAATTTTATGGCCTTGAAATTTTATGTTAACTTTGATTAAACTTGAAGAGATGGTGCATCTTGTTAGTGACTGCCCAGAGGGTGCCTGCACTTATTGGGGATGACACATGTACGTGTCACTGTCAGCTGCTTTATTCTGAGGGGATTTGGTGAGCACGGTAGACTTTATGGATTGCACCCTTCTTTTTTGCCCCCCTTGGCGGTAGCGTAGAGCACTAGCGTTTTGCGGTCACTTTTTGGTTCTGATAGGTGTGTTTTCATTACAGAGACCGCGCGTACAGCACAGGGAAAGCCATGTGTGAGCGACTCAAAGACTCCATACCAAGGCAGATGTTTGAGATCGCTGTACAGGCAGCCATAGGAAGTAAGGTCATTGCAAGGGAAACGTAAGTACAACATGAGTACTAAGCTGCTGGCTTTGTTAGAATGGTATGAGATGCAAAACAATGCATATATTTAAAGCGCTATGAGTTGTATTTGTGTATGAAATGTGCTAAATAGATTAACTTGCCTTAAAAATGTGACATGACAGTATTTGTCTCTTTCAGAATTAAGGCCTACAGAAAAAATGTTCTCGCTAAATGTGTAAGTAAAGGTTTTTCTTAACTCTCAAAAGTTGTTGAATATACACTACAAATGTATCACAAACACTCTGAATTATATATATATAATATATATATATATACATACATATATGTTGTTTGTCTTGGTAGTACGGAGGTGACATAACACGGAAGATGAAGCTACTGAAGAAACAGGCAGAGGGTAAAAAGAAGATGCGGCTTATCGGCAACGTGGAAGTTCCCAAAGACGCCTTCATTAATGTTCTGAAGAGGAAAGACAAATAGACAGCAACACTATTACTAATATTATTAAATAATAATATCATTATTATATGCACCAGGTCTTTGTTATTGAAAGGCCCTGCGTGATTTTCTCTGAATAAAGTGGTCATTGGTGCTGCAAACTGCTGTAATTGTGCAGATTTCCTCAATATGCCTCATTGCTTCCTCTCTCTCTGACATTTAACAGATCATCTGCCAGGAGAGGAATTTAAAGATTTAAACGTTACATGTTGTTCAAAATCAATGGCTTCTGTTGAAATCTTGCTTTCATTCGAATGCTTTATTAACACTTCTGTTTGTGACGGTGCTTTCCACCTATCATGTGATGACACGATTGGCTTTTAAGTATGCAGGTGCTGAAGTGAACAGAAGAATGTTGAGCCTCATTTAATGTTCAGGAAAGTATAATAGTTACAATTATAATTCATGATTGAATGTGTTATTTTATCAATGCACACCGTACGTCACTGTAGACAGCACAGTTAGTATGGACACTGTTTTGATTGCATTCTGAGAAGTTTATCAGTCAGCAAATTAATCGATAATTATGATAATTGGTTGATCATTGGTGGTCTGACAAAATAAGCAAGTTTCAGCCATAAGTTTGAACGTGTTATAGACCGACTGATTAAGCAGTTAAACTGAATTGATAGATTAACCGATAATTTAAAAGATAGCATTCAGCCCCATGTTTCTGTTTGATGTGAGAAGATTAAAAACCTGGCGTATTCAGTAAAACACTGTAAATGCCTAAGCAAACATTTCCTATTTACAACACTAAATGTGCCTATTTTACCATGGAACGTCTGCACGTTGTAGACTGACTGAAAGGAGAGTAGAACATTGTTGCATCCTGTGGGAACAGGGACAGAGATATTGGGCCGCAGTTCCTGAGCATGGTCTTCATGCTGTTTTTTTGTTTTCTTCACAGTCTTGTTTTGGCGTCTTTGTCTCTGCCATTATTGAATATTTCCTGATCCATGCTGTACAAAGCCATACTGCACGTACATCGCATGACTCGTCTCGATCATCGTCTCACCGTTGCCATAAACAGCGCATGCAGGGACGTGCATTGGTGCAGTAGATGGCAGCAGCAGCTCAAACACACAAAAGATAATTTGATCCTGAGCTAATTTCCAATGAGACCCCATCAGCCTCAGGCCCCATAAACCTCAGGGGAATTCAAGTAAAAACACTTGGAATGTGCAGACTGTCAGTTAAGGTTTAGAACTGCTTCGTTGCCGATGTTTTGACATGTTATAGCAGGAAAGGCACAGGTGTAATTAATAACAGTGATGAAGTCAAACTGACAACGTGAAGTCTGAATATGAAAAAGCCTGTGTTTATATTGTATTCATGGTTCTCTAAAATGACATTTGACAGCCGTGTGTGCTGTTAAACTAAGATTGTATTGAGAAAACCAGATCATTTTACAGTCAAGGACTAAAGTTCCCAAACAGCAGGCACTTGATATTTTCCTACCAGCATTTTTCCAAGCAGATTTTCAGACCCTGCAACTGGCTCTTATTGATCTCATTGGTACCAAACACAAAAAGAAAAACTGCCTATATATCTTACATGACTTCTGCAGTACAGGAAAACATACCAGTTCACTACATTTCAAGACTGATACCAATGTAATACCAACTAAGTAAATATTTTCTCTGCTCAGATGAAATCAACTGCAGCCAGATTTAAAAGTAGATCACCTGATGTCTTTAACCGTTCGATTACACCTGTATCTGCAGTGGGTTAGGTTTGGTTGTAGAAGTTTGGTACACCGTACACTTGCGTCTAAATGATACGTATGTATTAAGGATTTTGATGCCTTTATAATCAGGATCACCTGCTAAAGGTAAACACAAGATTATCTAAACTCCTGCCTTTAATTAAAAGCAACAATTAGTTTCATCCATACCAGTTATGGTTTGTTAAAGTTATTAACGAGCCAAATTATATTTACATCTACTGAGCAAAACATACCATTGCGGGAAAAAGCGTATTGGTCTTGTTTGATTCTGCGTAATACCCGTAGTTCAATGCGGAAGCCGCTATGAATGGCTACAGCGCTAACTGGTATTAGTGTTTTTATTCTCTATTACAGCTACAAATATATAATATAGAGGCAGTGCATTAGATACCAAGTTGCGTGGCTTTGTAAAATAGATGTTTGACATTGCTTACATCTGAAATGGGATGGGATGTTTTGGCTTTTCTATCTCCTCCTAACTGTTAAATTGTGGGTCAACTGTGTAAGGAAGCGCCATGTCTGTTGCTAGCTAGCCACTTATCTTAGCGACTCGTTCCTTCAAAGTGTCCGTCAGCCGGCAAAATGAAAGTGCGCTCGTCTGTTTTTGCCTCGTTTCTTTTAATACTCGAAGTGATTGGCATTGCCCTCTTCCTGCGGGGATTTTTCCCTGTACCTGTCAAGTCGTCTTTCTCATCCAAGAGCAGGCTGTCGGATCTGCCCGCAGAGCCGCTGACAGGTGAGCTCCCAGCGTCATCCGCCTCGCGCGTTCACCTGCATTCACGTGCGAGTGTCTGCCTGCTCCGTGGCCTGCGGTGTGTTAAAACCCCTAAAGTATTTGCTTTAATTACAGGACGCCCTCCCAACTCCTCTCGCCTCCCCCAGCCCCTTTTTAAAAGGGTGGTTATCATGTTAGTGGACGCCCTCCGGGAGGACTTTGTATTCGGACCCAGCGGTCGCATGTATATGCCCTACACCAGGCAGCTGGTGGAGAGGGGCTCATCGCACAGCTTCGTGGCCAAGGCAAGACCTCCGACAGTCACCATGCCCAGGATCAAGGTAAGATGTCACTGTGTCACTCAGGTATCATGATGTGGAGATTCAAATTAGAACTCACCCATCAGGTCTGTCCACCATGTGTCACCCTACCCAGGGCAGGTTATGGTAAGCTGCAGATGAATGAGTCAACCATTTAGATCCAAACGATCAATATTTCACCAATTCTTTCCCTATATTTATAGGCGCTATTTTACGTTTTAAGACCAAAGCCAACAAAGTGTTTGTTCGTCCCTCAGTAATTTTCTGACTCCCTCTATCCTGTCTGTTCCTACTGAAGACGTTACTCTTCAATAACCGGTCACAAATATATCGCTTTTCTTTGAACAAAGTAACGTAGTATCCCAAAAGGAGCACATGGCATAAATGATAGTGGTCGGGTAAACTTTGATGTACTCTGAGTTTCCAGTACCATCAGGTTCACCTTGCTAAAGCAGATGCAGTCTAACCCAGCAGCCCTGCAGCAAATACTAATATTCAGGGGTTGTTTCAGAGAGTTGCTGGCTCAACTGAATGATCATTTTGGAGGCGGCAGTCTGTGAGTTTGTTGCGTTGTACTGAGAGGTGTTTCTAACATTTTTATAGCAGCGAGGGTATATGTCACTCCCTTAAATGAACAATTTGAAGCTTTGTTGCTGTCAAGAGAGGAACCCATTAGTCAATCTAAGGTGGACGACACTGACTGCGGAAATTTAGTACTTAAATAAAAGGCACGGTGCTTGGTGCGAGACTGATTTCCTCTTAGGGATACTAACGTTTAAGTTGAAGTTAATGCAAAGTTCAAATTGACCTGATTAGGTAAAATCTAAATTATTAACTGGGCATGTTATTAGGCAGTGGCAGAGAGATAACCCGGAAAGGAACTGAGGGAGAGACAGAATGACATGCAACAAAGGTTTTTTTTGTTTTTTTTTTTAAAAACACTGCAATAACGTTGTCATCGTGGAAAAAGTTTCCATGTGTGAGTTTAAAGGTTGTCGCTAAACAATGTTACCTCATCACTAAATGGAAGTAATGTCAGATCCACATCAGTACGTGAAAAGATTCATTAAATGCGTTTTTTAAAATTTTTTATCAATTACTTGTATGTGAAAGAAGCGCTGTAAGGATTAGCTAAATAATCGCTGGACGCTTTTTCAAAAACAAAACCGTTCTACCACGAATCGCTTACCTTGTTTGTTATGCAGAAACGCCAAACGTTTACTGCGCCCATCTTCTCAAACGTGCGAATTTGCTGCTTTTCTCTGTTTTTATGTCATTATAAATTGAATATCTTTGGGTTTTTTTGGACGGTTGGTCGGACAAAAGAAGTCATTTGAAGTTGTCTCCTTGACCTCTGGTGAAAACGTGACTTGGAATGAGTAAAACAGCAAAAAGAAAGTAAATTAAATTAAATTAAATCTAAATTCCTGCATCACCAATATTTCATCCAGCCCATCGCAAGAGGTGCAAGTGTTGGAGCCAAAAATGCCCTAACCGTAGTCCTGTGAGCCCAGAATAATCATGTAAAAGAGAAGTGCGAGGAACATTTTGAGGTAGGTGCTAAGTTTTCAGCCTACAAGTGCAAATAGTGTTACATGGCAGAAAGGGTGAAAACATGGTGCGTTGTCACATTTGGACGATGTGTCATGCTGGTGAGAGTATTTTGGGAGCAGAGCCAGGAGGGGAATACAGTCATGTCCTGTGCGCCTTGCATGACAGTTGGTTGTGCTAAAACACACTAATATTGTGGGCAGACTGTGAAAGAGTCAGCGTGTTGTTGTCAGCGCTGCTGGAGAGAGTTTGCAAAGGGAATGATTTTCCAGGAAAAAGAGCAGCTCGGTCTTGTCCACGTGGGTGCTGGGCAGCGCTGCGGTGGTGTGAAGGCATCCAACTGAAGTTGTCAGGTGAAGCAGAACATTCAGCCTGAGTGTCGGAGGGCAGAATGAAAGGCAGCGTTCATGCTCACGCTGGAGACTGGCGCCAAAAACCCCAGCCACGGAGAAGCCTGCTGCTGGAGATGCACGATGTGGACGGAATCCTCCTCGGTGACGGCTGATAAATGTGGTCAGGCAGGTAGGATGAGAACCACGAGAGCGCAGACTCGGGAAGCTTCAGATCAGCGAGGATTGCAAAGGGCATGCGTTGGTACAAGGAGAAGAAACCTTGGAGGAGAAACAGTGGAGCACAGTCTCACTCATAAAAGCCTTTCTGAAGGCCGATCCAACAGAGCACGGCACGCGGTTGGGGAGCAGCTTACTATTATTTTCATTAATTAATATATAGATTTTTTTTTTTTTTAATGAACGAGTGAATCATTTATCCTATAAAATGTCAACACAAATGACACATGCCGAGTAAAGGTTATCAGAACACAAAGCAATGTATTAAATAATTACTTTAATTGATACTAAATTAATAAAATCTAGCACATTTTGTGACAGTTTCCAACTAGGGCTTCAGCTGTCTTATGAATTCCAAGGTGATGCCCTTGTGATTGCTTGTTTTGTCTGACCACCACTCCAAAAGCTAAAGATATTTAGTTTACGGTCACGTAATACAAAGAAAAGCAGCAAACGCTCACTACTGAGAAGCACTTACGAAGCTTTAACATGTCCTGATGCCCGAACGTGTTCTGTCACATGAGACAGACAGGTAGAAACCTCCTTCAAAGTGTAAAAGTTGAAATTAGGGAGTGTTTTGGAGATTTTGCTGAATAAATGACTGAATTGATTATCAAAATAGTTTCCTCTGTTGATCTGTTATTCATAGACATATGCCTATTTGCAATATCCCAGAGCCCAAGGTGATGTATTCAACTGTTTGTTTTATACGACCAACTGTCCAAAACGCAAAATATTCCAGTTTATAATTGTATATAACAAAGAAAACCATTATATCCTCATTTTTGAGTGCTGTAGCCAGTGAATAGGTGGGATTTTTACCTGAAAAATGACAAAAACGATGAATCCATTGTAGTTGCTGTTAATTTTCTGTCGGTTGAGCAATCGATTAATTGACAGCACTATATCCCAATAATTTGTTTTGATATTCTGTTGATTCAGCCAATTAAGTTGAGTTTCTAAAAAAAGCAAAAGCAAAAACAAATACAGTACAGGGGCATGTCTACAGTAGCTCTGGTTCCTCTGGGAGCTTTGATGCCCTTTTGGTGTAAGTGTCTCCTAAACGAATGTCATGTTAGCCTAACTGTTTTCCCACATATTGAGAGGTAGATGTGGCTACAGAGAATTTCAAAAGAAACAAGTTAACGGCCTGTAAGTCGTTGGAGGAACGCTTTCTTGAACAGAATGAACTCTTGTTTCAAGGATTAGTTGAAGTAGGCTGTCAGAAAACGGAGCGGGCCAGCGACGATGTGGAGCGCGGATGACGGCGTAAAGCTGAGCGTGATTGAGGTGGACTTGCAGGGAGACAGATGTTCCACCATAATCCACGGGTTTAGATAAGGATGCAGTGAGGATGGAGGGAAGGGGCCTTAAGGCAGCTTGGAAATCCAACTCTGGATGTGAACATTCTCAAAAGATTTGTGGATGGTGAAAGAGTATGTTGAGGGAAAATCGATAAGGGAGGAAATTCAAAATAAAATCTTTCTGATTTAGAAGCACAGGCATGAAGGTTTTATGTTGCAGCAGAGATGTACAGTACAGTAGATGGACTAGGAGGAGAGGAAAATTGAAAATGCCACTTCCTCAGCTGTCCAGAAACGTGTAAATTTGATTTGCAGGCTTGGTGAGAGCATACAGGTACATCTATAAGCCCTGAAGAAGGGCCAGTTAATCACTTTTTAGAGGGCCGGGCAGTTACAGTAGATTTGAGGCACAACACCATGCGTTTTTAGCCTAATGTAGTGACTATACTGCTTTTATGTTCTTCCTCCTCTATTGACAAGCCCTTCCAAAATAAAACACTGGATGATTGGTAAATTATTTTTGAAGTAGAGATTTATTTCTGAGGGAATACAAATGAGAGGCTGCAGCTGGGGCATCCCAAAGACAAGCACTGGATCAGAGCTTTGAGGCAGCACCTCACTTTTCTGTACTAAACACACAGCTCAGTTTAACAATGACGTGACTGAGAAGTTGTGTTATTCCCAGCTCTAACAACTTCAGGAGTCTTAAGGTTAAATTATTCCGTCACAGCGTTGAGATGTTGTGGTACACCAGTAGGTGGCAGTACAAACCAGCTGCCATTTACTGCCCACTATCACTGCATTGCACCCAATTAACTGCTATGACATAGCCAAGTAACCTAAATCATAATCTCTCAGTGGCATGGCCATTCATTTATTCACACATTACACCTAACGCTCCCTCCACTGTGTCTAATAAAGTTACAAGCTGCACCTGCAGATACAGTACAGCAGATTTGGAAGTCTTATTCAGATACACAGATAGGTTTTAGTATCTAGTTTCTTCTCTATGTATTTTTATTTTTATTTTTTTTAAGGGCCAGGCAGCAAACCGTTGTTTTACCGGAAACTCTACCCCGGAGTTTTCCCACTAAATGTAATGGTTCCAATTTACTTGGTCTTTTCTTGGCCATGACAGGAAGAGAAAAGAAGTTGGTTTCCTTCCCCAGTCCTGTATACACATGTGGCCAGTTGAGCCGCACACTCAGACTGGCTCAGCAGTCAGTGGACATTAGGTTCAGTTAATCATAACAGCAGCAGCAGAAACAGCAGCGGCGATGCACCGTGGGTGTTTTGAAAGGCCAGTATCTGCCTGGGTGACTAGCATACACACAGTAGACCAAGTGCATAATTGGTCCACTGTATTACCTATGTAGATAGCATCTGGTAATAAGACGAGCAGATTGAGGATGTGTTCAAGTTAATGGTAGAAAAGCCTTCGTGTCAGTAGTCAACCAAAAGTAAGTGAAAAGGAAGCAGAAAAATCTTTTGCCAGACTCAAAGTCATAGCCCCCTCCGTCTGTTTTCTGGCACCTTTACACGTTTTCATCACTGTGCCAGAGAGCGTCTGTATACCCCACTGATATTGTATTTGACATTTAAGCAGTGGCACATCGCAAGCCTAGATACATACTGTGGGCCAGTAATTAGTATGTTAATGAGTCACTAATTCGTTTGGGCAGCATCTCAATGTTTTGGGGTTTTTTTGGGCATCTGTAGAAACTTTAAGATTTAGCCTTTTTAATTTGAACTTTTTCACGGAGTTCTTGTATGTCACAGTAGAACTATCTCCATATGCCCCTGTGTTTACTATTGCATAACAGCAGTGTGTTCTACCATTTTGGCAACAAGGCCTGTTTTCATCCAAACCACTGGTGTCATTGGTCAAACGATCTCTATTAATAGGCTGGGGACCTCAGTGAGACTGAACAGGCAGGAAGAGGAGACTTCTTTTGAAGCCGAGCCATCCATCTCTTCCTGAAACAAGCATCTGCACTGGCAGGAGCAAAACAATCGCAAGGAAGGAAGTGGTAAATAATTGAGCTCAGGAACAAAGCTCACAAGATGAGGCTCACAATTTCAGCTTCAGTTTCCAGTCAGAGCAATACCTGTGACTCAACCGACAAACCTGATAGGCTTCTGATGCTATTCTGGCACAGAGTATGTTTGTTCGTTTGTATTTGTTAAGTAGGAGACACAAACCTTTCAAATTGACAGAGCAGAACTTTGCTCCCATATATCAAGACACAAATTCATAAAACATTATTGTCCTTGGTTTATTAAAAATGTGACAGCAAATGAAGAAAGGTTTGAAGCTCGTGACAGCACTTGCGGTTGTTTGTGGGGGTGTGACATCTCTAGTTTGTTGCTATTTGTCTCTTGTGTTGGTAAAGTAGCCACAGAGTTGCTGTAGAACAACTAAAACAACTAAAGCAACCCTAAAAACAAACTGATAAGAAGAACACAGGACAAATAAATATATATATATATATATAAGAATAAAACAGAAGTGGTTTAAAACGACGACTTTGAATTGGCCAGCCCGGCCGGCTCCCACAGCTGATTCCTCTAACACCCAGGCCCTCACACAATAAAGGCCAGTCTCCTCTGATTTTAGCCTGGATTTTTGAGTGTCCCGCAGGATCTCAGGCTGCGCTCCAGGCAGCTCATAGGGAGTTTAAATAACAGTGTTTCCTGCCAGAATCTGCAATCTCGTGTCTCCTTCAGTGCATAAAGACAAGGCCTTTGTAGTCCCCCCCTTGACAATGCACCGAGCTCTCCCCTGACTTCCAAAATAGGCTGTGCTTTCGCTGTCAGTCAAATAGAGGCCAGTGTTGTTTTATTTCAGATTCCATGATGAAATCAGTAGAAATTGTTCTTCATGAATATCATCAATCTACCTGATTCAGCTTTCAGTTTCCATTTGTGGCAGCAAGATTGGTTTGGGGATGTGGGAATTCTTTTGGTTTCCAACGCTGGATCAATGTAGTGACCAATCAGATAAAAAGGGGAAACTGATTCATTTAATTTAGTTGGTTTGCGAAGATGATTGATGTGTACACAAACTTTTTTACGGAACAGTGTACTGCAGCACAAATCCTAGCTGGATTAATATGATGAAACTGTACAGTAAGCTTGTATAACACCATTAAAAGACAATTATTGTTCAAAGGACAATGACAAAAACATATCTCTCCCAAGGCTCTTACCACTGGCAGTATCCCAGGCTTCATTGATGTGGTAATGAACCTGAATTCTCCTGCACTGCTGGAAGACAACCTCATTTGGCAGGCCAAAACAGCAGGGAAGAGGATCGTCTTCTACGGAGATGACACCTGGGTGCGCCTCTTCCCCAAACACTTCATGGAGTACGATGGCACAACCTCTTTCTTTGTGTCCGACTACACTGAGGTATGTTAGAGTCAAACTGCCGGGGTTTGTGACTCCATGAAAGATACGACTGATGTATGTTTCTGCTAACGTCAGTAAGTGATTAAAATGCTTGCTATACATTGAACCCTACCATAACCCAACACATTAAGCAAAGACTGCACATAATAGTCGTAATGATTAATTAAGCAGTGGCTTATGTATCTTTTCGGTGCAGTATGCTGCACATGTACGTCTGGAAATGATTCAGTCACTGCATTGTCTACAAGTGATCTGCATTAAAGAGATGAAGGCAGCTGATCAACCAGGGAGGCGCAGAGATGAGATCACACACAAAAAAACCCTGCTCATCAATTAGCTCCGTATGCCACAGCTACAAATGTACTGTGGGACTGTGGGCAATCTGTTCTTGTTGATACTAGAATATTGGTGGGGCTGATTATTGAGCTCTTCACCAGAAATGTGGGATGAAGGTAAATATCTGCCGGAACATATTTCCTAATGATATTCAGCAAATGATCAGAATCAGTCACAGCCTTGGGTAAAGCTCCTTTCAGCTCAGTTTTTGTTTGCTCTAGGGGGGGATTTTGAATAAAATCAACCTGAATTGGTTATCAGTTGAATTCCTGTAGATCAGTAAATGCGTATCGTTTTTATGCATCATGTCTCCATGTAGGTTGACAACAATGTGACCCGTCACTTGGATAGCACCCTCAAGAGGGATGATTGGGACATTTTGATCCTCCACTACCTAGGCCTCGACCACATCGGTCACATCAGTGGGCCCCACAGTTCCCTCATTCAGCCCAAACTGCTGGAGATGGATGACATCCTGAAGAAGATTCACAGTGCCCTCATTTCAAAGGTAATTTCTTGTTCCAATCTCTGTTTACACACATCATGTTGTATCTCCATGTTCTGTTGTTGTAGAGTTTCTGAAGTTTTTAAGCTGCATTAATCAATACTTTTCTATGAGCAACGGGTCGAATGTCCTTGTGTAATGTGAAAGGGGCTCGCTCATAGTGATGAACCCCCATTTTTGGCGTTGCCAAGCAATGGTGAACATTGTAGCCCCTCAGGCTAGTTGGCTAGCATACTACAGCAAGTGGTTGCAACACGTCAGCCCCCGTTTTGTTTACATCTGCTCCCCCGTTGGATCACGCGAGGTGGGGCATCGCTCCCCCTGGCTCCATATTCTTAATAATATCCTGTAGTGTGTGATGCTCCATTGTTTGCAAATCTTGTAGCGTGTGCATGTTTGAGATTAGAGAGAAGCACGTCTCTAAAGTCTCTCCTCCTGTGCGCGATCCAACCCAATTTCAAAATCGGTTATGATTTTCAAACTCCTGTAGTCTGAGCCCAGCATAACTTTCAATTCAAGTTAATCAGAGTTGCTCTGTGCGGCTGGGCTGCTGCTTAATTGAATTGTTGCTTGTCAACATCTGTTTCTCTCTATCAAAATGTATTAAACTCAGCATTACACTTCAAATTTTCCATAGAAATGTTCTTATATTTTAAAGGTTCTGAGGGTTATTATAATAGTAGCCAATGTCATTACATAGTAAATAAATTAAATATGCAAATATGATGTAATGATCAATAGTTAATATATTAATGCGATGCGATCAGGGAATTTTTAGCATTATCAGCTTTAGGATGGTCATTTAATTACAAAGATAATTTGTAGTGTTTCCAGCAGTGATTATGTTACCTGTTGCAGCAACCCCAGAGATTTAATAAACTGTTAAGCTTTTCTGTTATCTTTAATTTTGTCTTTGATCATTGTGCAGGTCTTGTGGCCTTGTTTTCTCGGCGCGGTCTGACAGCTGTGCGTGCATATTGTCTTTGCGCCGTGTGTGTGTTGTTAATGGGCATTGTGTCGCTGTCATTCAGCCGTGTAACTTGTATTTAAATTGTCAAGTCATGTCAACTACGATCTCTCTCATCCTTCTGCATCTCTGAAATGGCAGAGAGAGAACAGAAGCCAAGTGCACACATCCTTGTAAACCTTACCTTTTTGGAAAAGATACAGTGAGGGGTATTTCTGAAAGTGTTGCTGCAACACTTCGCCACATCCCCAAAGTTGTTAATTCAGTCTTGTTAAATCCTGTCTCTCCAGGCTCATGGCGACATCTGTGCGTTGTGGGCAATGGCAGCCTCTTTCGCGCTCCCAGTGAGCTCTTTGAACGAAAGTCTCGCTTCAGTCACATTAGTGAAAGCTTTGGCTGTTCTTTTCTACAGCAGCAGTGTGACCTAAATATAGACGCAGCCCAGTGGGGTCCCACAGAATACCTTAGAAGCCTCTACAAAAACAACTACGTTTTCTCTGATCCTCGCATGCTTTTAACATGTTGCAGCCCTACTCTGAACATTTCAGGTTGTTTGACTGCATTCGTAAGCTGGCTGTTGTTTGCTCCTGCATCCTTTCGGTACTAAAAGGAACGACGGTTCCTGCTGCGGCACAACGAAGGAGCAGGGAAGCATTCAAATGACAGCCCTCGGAGTTTCCGTTGTAATGTGATGCGAGTAGCCCATTTCAGCGAGCTCCTGTTCGGGGCAGAGACATGCTGCACCTGCAGAGTGGACAGAAGCAACACTCTCCATTAACACATGATTGGAAAGCAGGACCTCCTGGTCATAAAGACCCCAATCAGACTTTTGTGTTAATAGAGATTGCGTGGCCTCAATCTTCTCTTCTGGATATTTCAGATTTTTCAGGTTGGGCTGCTGCTTTTGCTGTTTGAAGTGCAAAACTTCTTAAACCTGACCTGCAGAGCCGCATCTGATCTGAGCCATGTATTTCATAAGAGTAACAAATGAAATGTTGCAAATGTTTAGACTGTTGTATCTCTATTTAATTTTTCTTCTTCTTTCTTATAATTTTCTGTCGTGACTAAAGACCTAAATATTGTCGAGTTGTAACTCTACAGCACCTTTTTTTGGTATTCCATATGCATGGATTATATACTGCAGTAGCTGCTATTTAACACTGTTAATTGTTTGAGTTAGTTAGTTGAGCTTTCCACGTACCCCCTGGTAACTGCAGAAGTACCCCAAAGGGTACAAGTACCCCTGGTTGGGAATCGCTGATTTACCAGATAGAATAGCATGATTGCAGAATAAAAATGAAAGCCATTCGGCTTGTTTTTTTTCTGGCTTGCTCATGGAGAACATGCGTTATCGTCTGATTCGCCATGGTACCTTGTGTATTGGTTTGAAAGAGGTTTCTTATGAAGTGTGAAAGTCTTCTCCCGAAAGAAGCCCGCCTGGTGCTTTCTTCCTCGAGAACAGGAGTAAACGGACTTAACAGAGAAGAGGCTCGCTCAGTGTGGGGGCTCAGCGGTGTTTAGTACCCGTCTTGAGGTGTTTCTCGGGTCCCATGTGTGCAGCGCCATTTATTACAAGCATCCACGAGGTCAAATCTAGGACAGAAGGTAGTCTTTTGCTCCTTCTTTGCTGAGTGAGTAACAAATATAATAGGTCAGCTGAGAGCAAAGTGGCCCACTTCCAACCTGCAGTGTGCGCCCAATGTATTCCTCACGTTTTTACGGCACGTTCTAACAGTGTCAAAGTATGCTTAATATATTTCTACAAAATAAACACTTATGCTGACATTGGCCTTTTCTATGTGTCTGTTTGGATAAAGTCATCCCATTTGAAACATTTTATCTGACTTGGCTTCCAAACACAAAAGCAGAATTATATCTCAGCCTTCAGCAGTCATTGCTTTTACTGTCTTTCAGGCTGTCTATTAATCTCTGGTTGATAGGATACGATTTTCGATCTTTAATAATACATGAAGTCTCCGGTCTTTGATTTTTTTCTTTTCTTTATGTGTGATACAGCACTGGAACTGAGGAGTCTTTTGAGAGTATTGCAATGTGTGGTACAATTTGGCTTTTGTTTTGTTAACATCTCTAGTCGCGTTCTTTAAATCAGCCCCCACTGCCATGACTCATAAGGCGTCCTTTTCAAATTCACAGTCAATGGAAGGTTCTCGAGAGTCTAGTTGAAAGGGAATCGCTTAGGGAAGAAACCGAGCTTGATCAGAGTCTGTCATCCTCAACAAGCGATTCATCCTGTGTTTGTTTTCATGTTTTTAGTCCGGACATGCTGTGAAACTGTGCCAGGAAGCGTTTGTCACGACTTACTTTTCAAATGTAATAACTGAATACCGTCCTTTTCTGCTGCTATTAAATATATCCAACATAAGAAGATCAGAAATATCTGGTGAAACAATCTTCTACCCCCAGCAGCCGTCATTTTCATGCTACTGCTCTGTTTTCCAAACTGGATGTGTTTGATGTTGGAATTATTCCCATCTCCGAGCTTTGAGGCGTGCCCTTCCCAGATCAGCACATGATTGAGTGGGAGTCCATTAACCTTGGTGTTTGCTTCTCTCAGGAGGCAGAGGGATCCTTGCCCTACCTGCTGGTGCTGTGCGGAGACCACGGCATGTCAGAGACCGGCAGCCACGGGGGCTCCTCAGAGCCAGAAGTCAATACGCCCCTGGTGCTCATAAGTCCGACCTTCAAAAGAAAAGGTAAACTGTCTAGTGTTGCTTAAAGAGGCCGAGGGCAGCGGGTTTGTCATTAAATGGATGGGATTCTGTTTGGCAGGGGCTAGTGATCCCATTAAAGGTACACCCGGTCAACATACATGAGTTATGATAAGCGTGTAGGCATGACATGATTTTGGACTGTCTAGTTAAGGCAGTGTCTCTGTCCACTGGTCCATCCTGCTGGAGACCACGTGTTCTGTTCATCACTGAAAATGATGAATTAGTCAAACTAAACTTGTAAATAGGATTTGTAGGGGAGATATTTTCTTTCGTGTTCACACATAACTTCCATTAATTTTAGTGTGAGGAGCAGTGTCATCTCCAAAGAGTGCAAATAGAAACTCCTGCGCAGAACTTTATTTTGCAGTGATAAATGTGGTTGAAAAAGTGTAAAAGTGTGATCGTGATAATTGCCCCTTTCTCAGCCAAGTCTATTTTTTGAGATCTTTTCTTGCATAGATTTTTTATTTTTTATTTATAGAGCATTCATGTTAATTAATCATTTACAGTTCATTTGAGTTGTTGCCACATACTCCGTGCTTTTGCTAGCACTCTGTGCCTCCTGTGGTGCCGACAGCTTGAATGATAAGCCTACCAGTAGGGCTTTATACTTTCAAATTCAAAAATGTTACCAATCACAGAAGGGATGGGAAGTAATTGCCAAGTTCTATGTTCTCTTCAATGAAATACATCCAGAGCCATTTGAATTAATTCCATAAGTCATTAATGAGGTGGTTTTCTGTTTCATTAACGTAGAAGTTAGAAGAGGCTAACACTGTTTCTTTGTAAAGTAAAGTTTATATTGTGGCACCTCTTTCACAAAGTGTTTTACAATGAAAATAAAGGAAGCAGACATAGAATTCAATATACTGTAGCTCCTGAAAAGGGGGACTGTGTGCTGTGATTAGATCATATTGATTGATGGCGACCAAACAGCCCATGGTCTGTCATCAGATTCTGATTCAAATGCTAAACTCTGATTGGTGCATGTGGGTGCCGCCCACTTTAAAACCAATGAGAGGAGCAGAAATACACCAATCTCTAACTGTTCTTACTTTAGCCAAAAATACTGTATCCATGTAGGATCCCGCGGTTGAGAAAATAAGTTTTCTGGGGCAACACAAGGTGTTGTTTTGTTGTCGTGGTGGTGTATATCCAGCCGCCTGTGTGTGGAAACGCACTTGTATGAACACCTTAATGTAAGTCAACAAAACACATAACAACACATGACAGAAACTTCATCCTTATGCCACATGTTATTCCTATAGAGGAGAAATTCTGATGTTGAAGCACCTCATTTAATAATCAGAAATGAAAACATAGGACTTGAATCTATTGTACCTTAAGTCCTTTTCTATAAGGGACATACTTTCTATTTATACCACCTTAAATGTTCATAAGTTGACATGGAAACGTATCCTATTTAATGCATCAGTAGTGCAATCACTAGCCTCATCAGTATAACTGGTTATTTTTAACATAGTGACAATAGTAGGTCATTAGTAGAAAGCTCAACTTCCTTTTTTTTTTTCCATTAGAACATGCTACAGTGGATCAGCGTTCACTACTGGCTCTGTACCTGAGCTTCATTTTGAAAAATCTGAATGCGTCGTTGAGAAAATGGCCCTCTTGGCAGTACATTCTGTCGACATTGCTGGGAGGATCCTGCGAGGCAAACCCACTTTAATAAGACAGTGTAGGTGTAAGAAGCCATACAGTCATTGTTTACCTCAGTATCTGTGTATCTTTGCCTTTTCTTGCCTTCTTTAAGAAGCCATGATACACGGTATTGCAGTCAAAACCAAGGAAAGCCAATAACCGAGAATGGATAAGGTGATAACTTCCCAGACTTAAAACTCACATCAACAATGGTGCAACCAAATCAGAAACTGATGCAAGACTGTTTTGATACATTGATTTCAGCCTACTGATGTGATAGAGATATTAATGGACTGAGTATAGTACTCATATACACATTTCATACATGTGCCAGCATCTATTTAAACCCCATCACAACAAATATTGAGGTAACTGCGCTATAATCTGTTGCGAAAACCTGATTTTTATGCCAGCTTTCGTTCAAAGTAATCTCCAAGCTGAGCAAATGCGTGGCTCTGTTCAGTCATTAAGAATTCAAAAATGGCTATAATGGTGGTGTTTTAGAGATAATATTAGCAAGCTAGATAGTTGGATGCATATGGCTTCAGCATCAGCTGCCGTTTTCTCATCTATGAATCAGCATTGTGTGTGTGTGTGTAACCTTTTACTGAGTTATGACACATCTGTTCTGCCAGAATGTGAGTCGCTCTGTTTTGCGTAAGCCAAAGAAAACGGTGCAAACAGCCTGGATATCGTTCTGAAGAGGTTTGGTGGGATGTTTGTAAGGTATAGGCACGTGGTCAGTGGTCGGGCAAGCAGGTTACTTCTTCTTGGCTTGTTTTCAGAGAACAAATCGCGACATCATAACATAATAATGTATGATTTTACACGCAGTTAATATGGGATTATTGTTTGATAAAACATCTCCTGGGGGAAGGGGGGGTTGAAAATATTTAGCTTTAAAAAGAAGGCTCTATCAACTTTACTCATTAGTGTAAGTGCTGCAACTAAAACCATAATATTTTAAGTCATTCATTGCTAAGTAACGGATTTAAACAAGCCTCATATACTTGGTTGATTTATGGCATTATCCAGAATAGCTATGGGCTTAATACAACAGAGTCCTTGTCTTTTTCCAAATCCGTCTCCTCTTAATATAAAATGGATAATTCCTCGGCTTATTTCATTGTGTCCAATTACCAAAGTAGCTCATAGCTCTGGGGTTTGTCCCAGTCTTTAGTCTGCAGCTGTGTCACTTTCCCACACATGTGAGCTGTATTGTTCATTTGAGGATGTATTATACACCAGTGCAGTTCATTTTTGCAACCTGAAAACTTCACTCCGATGCCGACAATTTGAGAAATGACTCCCACACTCTGTTTGTATACTTGAAAGCTCTCTACAGGAAGCCTAGTGTCAACATAAAAATGTCTGTTCACTTTGGACGGGAGACAAGCTTTGAAACATGAAAACCACATTGATATGATAATGATGTTATTCATTCATTCATTTTTTTTTTGTTTGTTTGGGTTGTTCTGCGTGTTGCGACTACCCTCCCCGTGGTCATGCGCACAGGCATTAACGCAGGAGTAGTAACCATACTTGTTTGTGATGCTTTTGTGTTCAGATTCAGGTTTTCTATGTTTCACATTAAATTAAACATTGCCCTTATTCTAATCAACAAACAAGGTGTCACCAATGCTCTTTGCCTTAAGGAATACAATGCGATACTGTGGAGAAAGGTTGCAGATATTCCACCACACTCGCCATTTACCCATGATGTGACAGTCCTGAGGCGACAGAGAAAGCAGCGGCAATGAGATGCTGTAGCTACTCTGATTAGAGTGATATGTCCCCGTAAAATATATTGTAGGCTACATAATCACTGGCTTCCAAGCAACAGAGAGGCGTGGGATTTTTCACTGTTAGTGTTTGTGTCAGGTTTATGACTTCAGGAGAAGGACCTCCTTTTCCAAATTTATCTTGATGAGGGTTGTGAAATCGTTTCAGACAAGCCCTTATTGTGTGTACGGAGGAATCTTCCACAGCAGACCGTATAAAAATTGAGCCATTTCCTCGTGTCCATCATGTAAAGAGTTTTTGTGTGTGGATTGCTTTACAGTGTGAAGTAATAAAATGTGAGTTTTGTTCTTATAAATAAATATCCATTTTGCTACCCGCTATCACTGATTGATGCAACACAACTGTGATTCAATTTGGTTAGTTTTGGAAAGCTCTTCCATTCTCTGTGTCTGACACTGCAGGTTTTCAAGGGAAGGCTCCACTGGCACACAGAAGGTGGTGCTTTTCAACCTTTTTGCTTTTCAAAGTGTTTTTTGGAATCAATAGAAGAAGAATCTGATAGTACATTGAAGATGAACAGATTGTATAAATGGAAAACACATCTCAGTACTAGACACACTGATTGACAAGTGAAGGTTAGAAAACAACAAAGCAAAACAAAGATACCACTGAAAAGGAAAAATGCAAAGAAATGCACTTATTTCATGTGTCGTTTTTTTTCGCCGTCACGCATTGCAGGTGCAGTGGCTCCTCACTGTTTTGCTTGTGTGGTTTTGCCCTGTTCATGTCAGTGGAAATGGAGAAGCCTGGAGTGGTGGAGCAAGTTGACCTGACTCCGACCCTGGCCCTGGGACTCGGCCTGCCCATATCTCAAAACAGCGTGGGCCGTGTCATCCCGGGCGTCTTGGAGGAAACCTCGCTCCGAGACCAGCTGCGCTTCCTGCATCTCAATGGCCACCAGCTCAGCTGCCTGCTCAAAGACAGCATGCCCGACTATGAGAAAGGTGGGTTACAAATTCCCTGTGTCCAACCTCTGGACTCGAAAGCCCAGAAGGCCAGGACCTTGTCTGACAGGGAGCCTCATCATTATGCTGTATTGTTTCCAGGCTGGTGATAGTATCAGTGGCTACATTTTTCCATGCGCACAGCAATGTCACTATTGCCAATAGTAAGAAAACAGTGCAATGCAAGGACTAGTTCATTCCAAAATGAAAATGCCGTCATTTTTTCCTCACCCCTATGTCCGTCAAAACTCTACTGTAGTTGGTAGAACCATCAAACGCACAGCGGGTCAGTTCCCATTACTCCATCGCAGCCTTCTCCCACACTATTGAAGTTAATGGGGCCATCTTGTTCGAACACACAATGTCCAGCACATGCAGTATCATAATCCAAATGCTTTTTCCTTCCTCGAAATTCCAGTAACTGACCATAATAATCTGGTTTATGCGCAACAGAGGGTTATTATTCAGAAACACGCAGAGTAACGTGAGCGCTGTCACAGTTTAAAAGTGCACTAATTCATATTTTTCTGAATATGTGGGGTCGCTCGTTGCGACACAGCCACAGAGAATTATGACCGGACTGCATTTCCCTTCAGTGTTTTAGCGTCGTTCAGCTCATTGTTTTGGTCTGCTGCCCACAGCAGTGGTGGTTCACTCTCACCGCTCTCATCAACCCCTTTTTCCAGCAGCAGCAGGCAACTGTTTTCAAAGAAAAAGCTTAAATAAACCCACTGCACACAACATGTCCGCCACCAAACAGCAGACAGACGCAGTTAGCGATTAGCTAACACAGGGGCGCATTTAGCAGCTAAAGAACCAGATATTCTTCTCAGGAGTTGGTGGGCAACAAAAACAGAGCTAAAGGAGAGTGAGTTAGGGACTTAAATTCATCTGGTGGGCAAAAACACAACTTAAAATGAATGCCTATGTTTCTCCGTGTCTGCTGGATGGGCATACTGTATAGGCAGCTGTTTGCTGGCATGTCAGCTCTAACGACTCTGTAAGATGATAATATGGCAATGCGGTGCTTCCCCCAGGTGGCCAGGAAATTGAAGTTAATGCTGCTATAAAGAAATAAAAATGTAGGTGTATACATGTTCTGAGCCAGGTCTCTCTTACAGCTAGTAAAATCAGAACACAAAAAACACAAGTTATTGAGATAACATAGGATTCTAACTTCGACTAAGAGCATCACTGTCTTATTTGGGCGATTGTTTTATTTGCATTCCTCTCACAGTTTTGTGCGTGCAGTGTTGTCTTTGGAAGAAACACAGATGGCACAGACTTAAGTTGACTCAGAAATGTTTTTTGCTGCAAGAAGAAGTCCATCCCCTCATTATTCACCCCATGTTGTCGACTGCATCAAAGCAGCTTCTCAGAGTGTTTAACCTGAAGCAGTCTGATTAAGGAGAGGGTAGACTCATGTTACAAGTTCAAAAGATTCATCATACCAAAAGCTCATCAGCAAAAGAAAATTAGATTTCAACATGTCTTGGATGAAAACAAATCAATTCGAACACATGCTTTTATTTTGGTTAATGGTCTCTAATGCTAGTTAATGTTGTCTTACAAATGTTTGTAGTTTTTTGTTGTCGCAGATGAATCAAGTAAGTAGGGTACTAAAAGCTGCCATAAATACTGAACATATGATACAGGAGCAGGTTTGTGAACAACAACGACTGAACCTAGCTCCACCAGAAACAGAAAAGTGAGAAACGTGTTCTGAACCATGATGGTCCCTGTCATGTCAGGGTGTAAGCGTTAAACCCTGTGCGGAAAATCTGTATACTAATTTCTTCACTAAGTCCGTGAAGAAATGACCTTACAACTGTGAACAGTCTACATGGGGAGAGTCCCAACCAGTCTGCGGTTTGTTCTTGAACATTAATGCTGCCCACTCTTTGTGCAAATGCATGCACATATCCTCACTGAGTTTTGCTCCCTAGTTTTATCTCGGGGTCACACAGTTTGTCAGAGTTATCCATCTCGCAGCCTCTCCCCCACGCCTCTTATCTGTCGCTCTCTCCGACTCTCCCTCCGTGGCTGTCCTTCATTTTCACAAACATTTGATACATGAATGGCAAAAATTACCATTGGTAATGTTTGATTGGTTGGAAGTAATTTATCTTATTGTTTGAAATGAGCCAGAGGGAAGGAGGCAGAGAGAAAACTCTTTGATAACTGGCTTGTTTGTGGCATTTAATTTAAGATTTCATAGTCTTCAAAAAGCCGCCCCCCCCACAATAAAATGCTTTCTTTTTTATTTGACTGAATCAGTTGTACCGCGAACATTTGAATACTTTTGACATGATGACCAAATAGATAATAGGTGGTGCCAAGTTTGCATACAGGCCCGGAGCCACTCTACCTAATGAAAATGTTGTTAACACAGAAAGAGGCACAAAAACAGCTAGAACAAGTCTGATGACCAGAAAAGGAGGGAATGACAGCCCTAATGTTAGAAGTCCATAGCAAGCACTAGAGAACTGATTTAAAATCATTACCCTGCATCTGTAAAAAGCTTGTACTGTACATTTGTATTTCACATGGATCCCTGTAAAGGAATGACTGCGATGGGAGATAAATAGATGAGTGCCCACGTGGAAGAAATAGTTAGTATGAAGGAGCCTCTTCCCAACAAGAATGTATATTCATTTTTCAGCCACGCTAGTGGCATGTTGGCCTGTCAGTCGGTATGTCCACCACTTTGGTCCAGACTGAAATTGGATGGACAACAACTATTGGATGGATTGCCATGACATTTTGTGCAGACATTCATGGTTCCCAGACGGTGAATCCTAATAAGTTTGTTGATCCTCTGACTGAGGTTGACATTTGTGGCTTTGAGTGAAATGTCTCAGTAACAGTTGGATGGATTGCAATGAAATTTGGCACAGACGTTCATATGAACAGCCTCAGGATGAATTGTAATCACTTTGGTGATCCCCTGACTTTTCATCTGGCGTCATCATCAGGTCAAAATTTCAATGACTGCAATGACTAATACAGCGGGGAAAATAAGTATTTGGCACATCAGCATTTTTATCAGTAAGGGGATTTCTAAGTGGGCTTCTTCTTCTTCTTTTCCTTTCGGCTGTTCCCTTTCAGGGGTCGCCACAGCGAATCATGTGCCTCCATCTAACCCTGTCCTCTGCATCCTCTTCACTCACACCAATTAACTTCATGTCCTCTCTCACTACATCCATAAATCTCCTCTTTGGTCTTCCTCTAGACCTCCTGCCTGGCAGCTCCAACCTCAGCATCCTTCTACCAATATATTCACAGTCTCTCCTCTGAACGTGTCCAAACCACCTCAATCTGGCCTCTCTGGCTTTATCTCCGAAACATCTAACATGAGCTGTCCCTCTGATGTACTCGTTCCTGATCCTGTCCATCCTCGTCACTCCCAAAGAGAACCTCAACATCTTAAGCTCTGCCACCTCCAGCTCTGCCTCTTGTCTTTTCTTCAGTGCCACTGTCTCTAAGCTGTACAACATCGCTGGTCTCACCACCGTCTTGAACACCTTTCCTTTCATTCTTGCTGATACTCTTTTATCACACAACACACCTGACACTTTTCTCCACCCGTTCCAACCTGCTTGCACTCGCCTCTTCACCTCTTTTCCACAGTCTCCATTGCTCTGAAGCGTTGACCCTAAGTACTTAAAGTCCTGCACCTTCTTCACCTCTGCTCCCTGTAACCTCACCGTTCCACCTGGGTCCCTCTCATTGACACACATGTATTCTGTCTTACTGCGGCTAAGCTTCATTCCTCTGTTTTCCAGAGCAGACCTCCATCTCTCTAGATTCTCCTCCACCTGCTCCCTGCTCTCACTACAAATCACAATGTCATCCGCAAACATCATAGTCCATGGAGATTCCTGTCTAACCTCATCCGTCAGCCTGTCCATCACCAGAGCAAACAAGAAGGGGCTCAGAGCCGATCCTTGATGCAGACCCACCTCCACCTTGAACTCCTCTGTCACACCTACAGCACACCTCACCACGGTCTTACAGCTCTCATACATGTCCTGCACCACTCTAAGATACTTCTCTGCCACTCCAGACTTCCTCATGCAATACCATAGCTCCTCTCTCGGCACCCTGTCATACGCTTTCTCTAAATCTACAAAGACACAATGCAACTCCTTATGACCTTCTCTATACTTCTCCATCAGCATCCTCAAAGCAAACACTGCATCTGTTGTGCTCTTTCTAGGCATGAAACCATATTGCTGCTCACAAATGCTCACCTCTGCCCTTAGCCTAGCTTCCACTACTCTTTCCCACAACTTCATTGTATGGCTCATGAGCTTTATTCCTCTGTAGTTGCCACAGCTCTGCACATCTCCCTTGTTCTTGAAAATTGGCACCAGTACACTTCTCCTCCATTCCTCGGGCATCCTCTCACTCTCCAAGATCTTGTTAAACAAACTAGTCAGAAACTCTACTGCCACCTCTCCTAGACACTTCCATACCTCCACAGGTATGTCATCAGGACCAACTGCCTTTCCACTCTTCATCCTCTTCAACGTCCTCCTCACTTCACTCTTGCTAATCTTTGCTACTTCCTGCTCCACACCAGTCACCTCTTCTACTCTTCGTTCCCTTTCATTTTCCTCATTCATCAACTCTTCAAAGTACTCCTTCCATCTTCCCATCACACTCCTGGCACCTGTCAATACATTTCCATCCTTATCTTTAATCACCTTAACCTGCTGCACATCCTTCCCATCTCTATCTCTTTGTCTGGCCAACCTGTACAAATCCACCTCTCCCTCTTTAGTGTCCAACCTAGCATACAAGTCCTCATATGCTCTTTGTTTGGCCTTTGCCACCTCTACCTTCACCTTACGCTGCATCTCCCTGTACTCCTGTCTACTCTCTTCAGTCCTTTCAGTGTCCCACTTCTTCTTTGCTACCCTCTTTCTCTGTATACACTCCTGAACTTCCTGGTTCCACCACCAAGTCTCCTTGTCCACTTTCCTCTTTCCAGATGACACACCGAGTACCCTCCTTCCTGTCTCCCTGATCACATTAGCTGTAGTGGTCCAGTCATCTGGGAGCACTTCCTGACCACCCAGAGTCTGTCTCAGCTCCTCCCTGAAAACTAAACAACATTCTTCCTTTTTCAACTTCCACCACTTCGTCCTCTGCTCTGCCTTTGTCCTCTTCATCTTCCTCACCACCAGAGTCATTTTACACACTAGCATCCTGTGTTGTCTGGCTACACTCTCCCCTACCACTACTTTACAGTCACTGGTCTCTTTCAGATTACAACGTCTACACAAGATGTAGTCCACCTGAGTGCTTCTCCCTCCGCTCTTATAGGTCACCCTATGTTCCTGCCTCTTCTGGAAGAAAGTGTTCACTACAGCCATTTCCATCCTCTTTGCAAAGTCTACCACCATCTGTCCTTCTGCGTTCCTGTCCTGAAGACCAAACCTGCCCATCACATTCTCATCACCTCTGTTCCCTTCACCTACATGCCCGTTGAAATCTGCACCAATCACCACTCTCTCACCTCTAGGGATGCTCTGCATCACTTCATCTAACTCACTCCAGAATTTCTCCTTCTCTTCTAACTCACATCCTACCTGTGGGGCATAACCACTCACAACATTGAACATCACCCCTTCAATTTCCAGCTTCAGGCTCATCAACCTGTCTGACACTCTTTTCACCTCAAGAACATTCCTCACAAACTCCTCTTTCAGGATAACTCCTACTCCGTTTCTCTTCCTATCCGACCCATGGTAGAACAACTTGAACCCTGCTCCTAAGCTTCTAGCCTTGCTACCTTTCCACCTGGTCTCCTGGACACACAGTATGTCCACCTTCCTTCTCTGCATCATGTCAATCAACTCTCTAGCCTTCCCTGTCATAGTCCCAACGTTCAAAGTCCCTACTGTCAGTCCTACATTCTTAGCTTTCCTCTTCTCTCTCTGCCTACGAACACACCTTCCTCCTCTCCTTCTTCGTCTTCGACCAACAGTAGTCCAATTTCCACCGGTACCCTGTAGGTCAACAGCACCGGTGGCGGTCGTTGTTAACCCGGGCCCCGACCGATCCGGTATGGAAGTCATTGTCATGATTCGCATTTTTAGTTTGGCATGTGTTTTACGTCGGATGCCCTTCCTGACACAACCCTCTGCATTTATCCAGACTTGGGACTGGCACATGAAGACACTGGCTTGTGCCCCCCTGCGGTTGCATTGGGCTATTGACACAAAATTTCCACCAGATGTAGCCATCAAGCCAAATATTGAATTCATACAAAGAAATCAGAACATTTAAGTATACAAGTTGAGTCATAACAAATAAAGTGAAATGACAGAGGGACTAAGTATTGAACACACTTTATTTAATACTTTTGTAGAAAAGCCTCTGTTGGTGATTACAGCTTCTAGACGCCTCTTGTGACCATGGTAAACATTTTATCTGCTTAGCATCAGTATGTCAGCACTGTGAGCATGTTAGCATGCTGACAACAGCATTTAGCTCAAAGCCTGTGCCACTGTTCCACTGTCCCACAGCTGCTGGCATGGCTATAGACGTTTATTAAAATGCAGCTACATTTTCCAAATTTTCATTTTGTCCTTATTTACCAAATTATATTTCAGTATCAAATATTGTAAAAACCTGAGGTTTTTGTCTTTTTGTAGCACACCGTTGTGTCATCTTTGGGCCCACACACATTTGTATGTTTTTTTTTTTCAGTGCAACATGATGACAATAACACAGTGCATGTTGTCTTGTGTGTTATGTTGAATTGTAAGATAAGTGTACATTATGCTGTCTCAAATCAAATTATGAGTGTAGTTTGTTTCAAAACTTGATTTGAAACAAACTACTTCCCTTCATATTAAAAAACGTACCGCTCTGGCAGCACATTTTCCACTCTATTTTGGTCCCTGGTTTCCATAGTGATGGGATGAAATGGAAATTATTTCAGCAGACCTACATTTGGATGTGTTGATTTTTATTTTATTTTTTTTGAATCTGTCCACTTGGGTAATCATGAAGCTGTTATGCAGTAGAATGTAATAGTTGTCACTGTTGGGAAATTCGCCTGGAATGATATTTTAAGTAGCATGCCTGTTGGACACCTGTCGGGGTCAAATCTTACTGGGTGTGCAAGAAGTTTCTTAAAAGATATGTTGCTGATTTCAGTGTTCAAATATGTTTCATCAGGGAGACAAGTACTTCAATGGAAAAGTGATTTTGCGAATTTATAATGCCCAGCCACACTCCGCTTGAGTGTGTCGCCCTAGTTGTATATTTTAGGATTTTGTCATTATTGTGCGATCTCTGTTAAGTTTTTGCAATCATTTATTTTTGTCCCAAAGTAAGAATAACATAAAAAAACATGAAAGTAACATATTTAAAGTTCAGCTCTGGTGAGAACAAGTTTTAAACAACCTTGCTCTGCCTCCATGTCTCTGGAGATAATGGCCACATTCTCTGTCTGTCTGCCTTGTTTCTTTTTTATATACTGTTTATTTGACATTGTCTTATTCGCTTGAAATAATCACATACAACAATCACAATGAAATCAAGACCAGATTGCAATAACTATATTCACCTCCCCTGCACCCCTAAAGTAAGAAAGACATAATAATAATCATAATAATAAAAAAGTAACTTAGCTTATGAGTCTACCACCCTTGCATCTTTTACCCTCAGACTATACGTCTATTACCTATGAAATCCAAGTAGTATGCATGTTGTACGGTTTTTATTGTCTAATATTTGTTTTTCTTATCTTATTCCATCTCATTTTAAACAAATTAACTAAATTTGTTGATTGTGTCGTTTTGCGTATATGGTGTGCAGTTTGTTTTCAGCCAGTTTTGTGTTATCTGCTTAAGTGGTGCCACTCTAAAGAGGTACCTGTCCATTAGTTCAGAGAGCAGCAGCACTAATAATTGCTCTGGCCCCAAGAGGAGTGCGGAATGAAATACGGTACCCACGATTTTACTGCAGAACTGGGCAGGAAAAAAATACGCGTGTGTGTGTGATCGGTGGCATCCTCCCCACATCTTCGTCAGTTTGCTTGAATAGTAGGTGTTACAAAAATTCTTGTTAGAATTCTCCAAGAGGACTCTCTCCAAACTGAATAACTTGATGTTTTCCGTTGTATTATATCCTTCCATGTTTCTGGTGACAAAGTTAAATTGAGCTCACTCTCCCAAAGACTCTCCTAGGTTCGTCTTCCACAGTCCCACACATCTGACCCAATGTAGACTTGACCTTCACCCTATTGGGTGTTCTTATTATATAGGCTATTAATTGGGTGTGTCTCCTTTATGGTTTTGTTTAGCCCTAATTCTTTTGCCAGGTAACTTCTAATTTTTAAATTATTATACAAATGTGATATTGGAAGGTTGTATGTTTTTGACAGATTCTCAAATGTGTCTATGCTTTTATCTGTAACTGCCTGATTATATGGGATCAGTCCTTTACCTGCCCTTTTTAAATATTTCCATTCCAAGTTGGTTTTAATTGCAATTTCTCTCAGAAAAATAGATCTTTTTGAATATTGTTTGATTTGGTAACTTTTACCCAAGCTGGGATTGTGTTCTTTTTACATGTGTTTTACATGGTTTCAGTTTACTTAATTGTCATTTTAACAGCCTGTTCCAATATTCGCCCATTTGTTGGATTTCCATTTCTTTCCACTTTGCTACTGAATCATAACCTAAATTTGGAAGCCCCCAAGCACTTTGGTTGTTTTGATTGTCCTACGTTTTATATGAGGCTTTCTTCCTCCCCATAAAATCCTCTGCATCCATTGCTAGTTTGTGCTCTTCCTCTCCAAGAACCAGTCCTTTTGTGTTTTAGAATGACCTCTTACTTTCTATTGAAAGGGTTCAATGGCCACAATGAAAATAAAAGGGGATAGGGGGGTCTCCGTGCCATGTTACCCGAAACAGGTTAAAGGGGTTTCAGGTCGTGCCATTTACTCATATTCTCGCCTTTGGTCTTTTATACATAATTTTCCACATTTTTCAGTGAATTAACATTTATGACACACTTCAAATATTTAAAGGTGAAGAGACCCTATCCAACGCTTTTTCTGCATGTAAGCATTTGTTGTTTTGTCTCTACAGAATTCTCTATTGTAGTTCTTCGGATGTTATCCCCTAGAGTTCTATTAACCGATTTAAGTAATTTATGATCTACATCTAATCAAGATATTGGACGATTTTGATTTAATGTGGTAGTTGCAGAGTCCTAAGTATCTGCGTGTCTGTTATCCAAAGCCCAGTTAAAGACTTCACACAGCAAAGGTACTAGTGCATCTTGAAAATCCTTTTAAAACTCATTTGTAAATCCATCACTGTCTGCCTTGTTTCAATCTTCATATTGTGTTTTTCTTGTTCTTCTAACCTCAGGCATCTTCGAGGGCCATTAGCCAATCTCTGCACTTTTCGACAGATGAAACATGGCCTGAGCCATCGATATTGTATGATTCATGCCTGTTGCTTACGGTTCTAATATTTCTACCAACCCCTCTGTCTGGCTAAGCCAAAGTCACTATTTATCACCCCTAGGCGGCTGAGATAGGTGTTATACTGCAAAATACTTTTTTTAGGAGCGCGTGTGCGCTTCTCTGTGTGTGTGAGTGTGTTTGTGTATTAAACCTCCACATTGCTTTGTCCTTGAACAGGCTCCTAAAGCACTGAAGTAAAATGAAAACAGGCATCATTTCATCTGCATTTGAATAAACATATGAATGAGTCATAGCTTGTCATCGTTAGGATCCTGACAAATTCTACCTTGCTTTTCTCAGGACTAAATGGTTTTTACCATGGACATATTATCGTTTCAATTTAAGGAACATGATCGACGCAGGAAACAGAAAATACTGAAATTTAATAGATTTCCTATTCAGAACATCCTAACATGCATCAGAATGATTGATGATGGCATAAATACGATTAGTGAACATTCATTCATAAGGAAACAAATGGTTAGAAAATGCCTGTATTTTCTTAATGATGAAATACAGCAGGATAGGCAGCAGTCAAAGAGGCTTTTTCTTAAGTGAAACAAAGCACTCCAGGCTGCCGTAACTTTCCTTCACTTTTTTAACGGTTCAGTTTGTTTTTAAAGAAGCAAAACATGAGCATTACTGCCAGTGGTTCCTACTCCAACCAGACGTAGCTTAGCATCCAACCCTGGTTGTAATTAATATGTCACAATATGGCGATAAATACAAGGAAAATTGAAAACAGTGTTCTTCTATAATACTAAAAATATTGCATTCAGTTTGTAGGCAGTCTGCGAAACAGAGTTTGAAGTTGCATAATTGGAAAGCACAGCTTGTTTGGTTTCATAAATAAGTTTAATTGTCCTGACGCATCAGATGGTATTTGGTGGCAAATAAACAGTGCAAAATGAATGTGACGCATCATCAGGAAACCCGTAGAGATTATTAATGAGATGCTGCAAACATCCTCCTCATTTTGACAAATCTATATGAATGCAATAGCCACTACAGTTCCAACAAGACATTTTACAGCATATCACAGTAATGCCAAGTCTTTGAAGTGCCTTTCAACAAACATCAATGTTAAGTAATCCCTGATTAATGCTCTCTCTAAAGCCACTCTATTTAAACATGGCACTTGTTGATACCAGTGTCCCCCCCCTCCTCACTTCTCTCCGATCCAGAGGCAGGCTTTGAGCAGTTCCGTGTGGCAGAAAAGGCTCATGGGAGCTGGATGAAGCTCTACCTGGAGGGCAACACCTCTGAGGTGCTGACCAACATGGGCAAAAAGGTCCTGAAGCAGTATCTGGAGGCCCTGGCTGCCATGAGCTCGGCCCTCAGCAAACAGCTGGGCAAGTACGACATGTACTCCATGATCGCAGGCATGGTGTTTGTGTTTCAGGTAAGTACGGAAGAATTTCATATTCTAAGACTGCTAGATTGGTGTAGCAGTGTTTTGTTAGTGTGTGAAAACCACACCACTGCCAAAATATAAGAATATGGTCTCCACTGTTCACATACTAGTCAAGCCATGCTACCCTAGGCTTCTGTGATTGTATCAGTTGAACAAAAAGTTAATCAGAGTTCTTAAAAACTTTTTCTCCTTTTCGCTCTCTCTCTCTCCTGGCCCTTAAGCTCCTGTTGGTCTTACTGCTGGCTATGCCTGAAGCCCTCAGTGGTGAAGCAGCAGTGGACCTCCCAGTCCTCTCAGCCCTGCTCTCCCTGCCTTTCTACCTCTTGTGTCTGCTGCTCGCCTCAGTGCACGTCTTGGTGTGCACATCTGCTGAGAGCTCCTGTTACTTCTGCAGCCTCTCCTGGGGTCTCGTGTTTGTTGCTGTTGCCTTCTCCTCTGCAATGTTTTGTATTCTGGTCTCTATGGCAACACGGCGACTCCCACTGGGATTAAAGAGTCACGGGAAGGTGAGTTTTTGTGCACCTAAATATTACATGTACAGATTGTAACACATGTTTGCCCTCATTTGTATACATGCGTGTGCTTTACCTACATACAGTAAGCTGCACGTAAAAACCTCAATATGCACCCTGACTTGTTAACCAGTTCCGGCCGGTCTGTGATTGCTTTAAAACAAAGAATATTAAAGGGACAAGTGAGGAAACAGATCTCATGTTAGTGACTCCAGCTGTCTCTGGAAGGAAAACTGACTTGCTGCTGTTTAAAAGATAGATTTCTCCTCTTCTGTTTTTAATTTGTCACTTCCAGCTGGTAGAGAAACATTACTTACAAGACTATCAGAATTTATTTGAGAGAAAAACTACTAAATCTCCTGAGGCTCAGGGGGGATGGCATGCTCTTGTCTATTGTACCCCCACTTTGTGATTTAGCAAAGGTAGCAAAGTCTTTACTAATGCAGCTTTAAATCACTTGAATGTTCCTCCTCTTTGAAACAAAGGCCTGAGACAAAGTTTTAGTGGATTTTCTTGGATCTGTGACAGTTGAAAACTCTGTCCACCTTAGTCGATTTGAGACTTTGGGTACCATTTATATTTATTTGGCTGTATGCACACCTTTTCATGTGTTTTTCATGGAGAATAGTCGATGTTGCGGTGATAAATAGGGTGTAGCTTTAAAGTTCAGATTTTTAATGTAGTTGTATAACTTTAACTATATTGCCGCCAAAATGGTGAGACACATTAAACGTATTAGAACCTTTTTATCAGACAATGCAGTGACTATGAGAGTTATAGAAAAGGAACTCAGACAGTATTTCTGAAAACCGAGTTTAACAGTTAATGCCAACAGCACAACAAAGGGAACGTGAAATTGTTACAGAAGCCGCTACAGTCTGTTCTACTGCAGGTTTTATTCTGTCCCAGAAGTCACAGGCTCCCAAAATCCATTTAAATCAGCTCACATTTCTGAAACACACTGCTGCATTGATGAACATAATCCATCATTTTAAATAGCACATGTATTGTATTATTTTTTTAACACGACTTTATAACCCTGTAGTCTGTGAGGTAATTAAGTACGGCTAGCTCGTCTAGGTGTTGGCAGTAAACAGGATGGTGTGTCGTTAAGGACACAGGAGTGAAGATGAGGAGATGTAATTTCTTCTCTGGTTTTGTGGTTTTGTGCTCCAGCAGTGTTTATTAATTCAAAACTCAGTATTATCTTCAGAGTGGAATAACCAATCAATCGCATTAGGTACTGACAGCAACAGGACATAAACTACTGTGAAGCATGCATAAAGAAATGTCTATATATACACTGTATATAGTACCAAATCAAACCACCAAGACTCATTCAAACATAAATGTATCAATAAAGGTGATAAGCACTAAGAAATGCCCGAGCCTTTCATACACCCACACTCATGGCACTCATAAAAAGTATTCGGGTTTACCTGACCTGAATCTGTAGAGATCACTATGCGTCTCCAGCTAGACGGTACCTTCCTCTCAGCGTCATAGAAAGTTTTGTTTTGCCTTCTGTCATCAAAGGAGGGTTAAACCAGTGTGGCATAATGTAAAAAGTCAAAATAGTCCTATCAACCTTGGCTATTAGCAGCATTATAAAGTCGTGTTGGAAAAAAACTGCAATAGATGTGCTGTTCAGCACAAAGTATTATATCAGTCAGTGCAGTAGACCATGGATATACCGTATGAAGAGACACCATGTTTCAAGATGGCGCCCAGTTCATTCCAATGAAAGCTGTTCACCGGGCACATAAACCAGAATAGTTTAAGGTTACCTCAGGCCAGTTTATTAGGTACACCTACAGTAGCTAAAACTAATGTACTCTGATGCAAAAGTCCTGCAATAAATCCTCCCCTCATGAAGGTTATAATGTTCAGTTTATATTGAAGTTTTAGAGGTATTGACATAACTTTATGATCATTTTGGAAGATAGACTTTGTGGTGTCTATTGCGTTATACTAACGGGTGTTTCTATTATTTTGTCCACCCTATTTTTTTATATCAATGAGGGTAGGCTAAATAACAGAAACCCCTCTAATGCAGTACAATTCTACAGCACCACAAACTACAGCCTCTAAATTGAACATAAAGTTGAAACTGTTTAAACAAAAACTGGACATCATAACCTTCACGACGGGGCGCACTTCCTGCAATTATAGCCACTTCATAGAAATCATCAAAATGTCCGCTGTTTCTAAAAGCACTTCTGAAAATAGTGGGACCTTTATGAACTCTGTAAATTAAGCAGACTTTAGTACAACAGACACAAGGAGGGTTTGACTTCACAAATAGTTAAAAACAAAAACCGATACATTTACATGAGCATTATCCTTGAAGTGAATGGGAAAGCCAAAATGACGTAAACACAATAAAAAATTGCTTAAACTCAGTAGTAATGTGATGTGTGATCACAATTACAAACTCTGTTGGTCATATTATGATGAATGCCAGTTTTCAGCATTTGTCAGCTGTAAAAGAAGCAATCAGCATGTTTAAATGTAAGTTGTCAAACTAATATGAGGATTAACAGAGAGAAAAGAGGCCACATCATCTGTGGCCAAACCGCGCACTCGTCAAATAACAAGAAAAATGATTTAACATGTAAGGGGGAACAGTCAGTCAACCTACATGACACCATTAAACCTACAGAGTTGATGGACAAAGAGGTTCAGCAGTCACAAATTAAAATGAAGCACAGTATACAGGGTGCTTAGAAATACAGCTGTCGACCCACTGTTGTGGCAGTGCTTTGGATGGTTTTTGGTAGTTCAGATTTGTTCAGTGAATTATGTTATTTTATCTTCCACCTTTAACAGCTATGTTGAAATGTACTTCAACAAATACAAGTAATTGCCAGTGATGTTTAGATTTCTCTTCTAAATGTGAGCGATAGATCGGAGACAGTGGGACAGTGGGTTATTCAGAAAGTGGAAGCTTTCAGTCTTTAGTGTTTGTTTAAATTGGCCTAAAAGATGAGCCCTCTTTACTGCCACGCCTCTTTGCTCATTATAATTGATCTGTAAAGGTTACATCTCATTTCCCTTCTGGGAACTTTGATAAAGTGCTGATGCGGCCAAAGAAAAGTCAGAAGTAATCCACTCGGGCCATTAGGTTGGGAGAAGAAATAAACTCCCAAATCTATACACCGGAGCATGTGGTTGGAAATATACTGTCGACTTTTCTTTGAGTTTGAATGTCACACAAATAGCATAGCTCAGTTGGCAGGTAATGACTGGATTTGTAAAGGGAAGTGTGCTTCCTCATCCACCAGCAGATTTTTCAGAAATCACCAGACTTTGACTAGAAAGGTAAAACATACCAAAGAAAACCTCCAAGTAGAAAGATTTAGACAACACCCTTTTGTTTCTGTGAATGACATAATCACCAAAACATGAAAGGGAACAAATTAGGCACGGTGTGTTTATAGCTGCAACTAACAATTGATTGTTTTATTGTTTAACCTGTAATTTGTTTCTTTTGATTAGTTGACTAATTGTTCAGTCTAACAGTTTAAAAAATGTCAGAGAATAGTGAAAGGTCCACACATCAGAACATCAAAGAAATATTTAATTTATATTGATCGAAAACAGAGACAAGTAGCAAAATCTCACATTTTAGAGGCTGGAACCAGAGATTGTTGGGCGTTTCGCTTGATAAATGACTTGCATGAATAATCGATTATCAAAATAGTGGTGTTTCAGCACTGTCTGTGTGTTTATATTAAATGATTTATGTCAAGACAGTAATGCAGAAGAAACACAGTTCTGGATGATACAAGCTATATAACAGCTCATAACAGTATATGTTTATGGTTAATAAACCCCAGCTATAATCTCTCCTCAACTGTGAAAGCAGTTACTCGTGCTCATTTAGTTGTGAATCCTGCAGCAGATATGTTTTTAGCTAACATTTTGAACTAGTCTTAGAGGGTATACAGTAAAACTAGCATTTCATCTTCCTTACGCTGCCTTGCAGTTAATGAACTCTATTGAATACTTTGAAAGCAATGTTTGGATTTGTTCCATATATTGCATATATGTCTTCTTCCAAAAATGGTGATTAAACATTTACAATCATGTTTCGTCTTCATGGCCAAAATCTTTATATCTGTAATAACCTGTGTGAGGAAATACAATTAGTAGACTCTGTGTCCTCTAAGTCACGACTGACAAACTCATTTTGATATTGAGATTAGATAATGATGCTGTTTCAAACAATGAAACAGCATAATCTTTTCTGACGGAATTAAATCTTTTTGGACAGTTGTTAAGCAACCTTTCAATTTACTTAGATACTTCAATAATAGGCTACAGCTTGAGGTACCATTAAGGCCAAAAAAGTAACAAAGTTCCAAAATGAAAGAAATTATCTGAAGTCAGGTAACAGGTCTTGTTATATTGTAATCACTTGAATCAGTTTGGATCTCCAGTAAGTGCAAAGCTGTGCCAGTTTGGCTTGACAAATGACTGCATTATGGGTGGCATCCAAAACCTTTATTAAAGGAATCCTGATTAGATTCTCTGTGAGAGTGAGGTTGAAAAACTGGAAGATTAAGCACACTCACTAACTCACCACTCCAACAAAAATGTGATTAGAATTCCAGTTGAATGAATTTGAATGACTTAAAGGTGAGTATACTTCATTTTAAAAGGTAGTGTATATAAAAGAGGTGACAAGTGGGAGAATATTTAAAAAGAGATATTGGAGAAAACAGAAATGCCAAGAGTAAAATACCAGCAAACCCTCAACAAATGTATTAACGGAGTCTCTGATTGTTCACTCTCACGGTTTAATAAGCTTTTTTTATTTTTTAAATTTTTTTTACTTGAGTGGAAATATTTATATTTCACGTGAGAAAGCTGGAAAGTCCAGAGGGTTGAGTCAGAAAGGGGCGTTTCACAACTGCATGATGGGAAGTCAGGTTCAATGGCCTGCCAGTAGAATGTGATAAATCATATCCACATATTAGACCCAAGAATGTATTCTGGAATACCTCTGGAAGTATTTCAACTGATTTGTCAGTTTCATAGTACTTATGTACCTAAAATCATAGAAAGATATTGACTGGCATGGGCGCAGAGATGGTACCAGAGGTCCTCCAATAATCTTAAGGCATAATTTTACATTTTAGACAATAATGTCAACAACCTGTCATTTCACTGCGCTTTGTCATGATGCAGAGAAAGGGCATTGACAGGGCAAAAGAGTAATATCCTTTATCCATCCACACCACATTAGGCTTCAGTTCTGGTTTTGATTGATGGATGTTCTACTGTACATGTTGGACCTGAGGCTGCTAAGAAAATATTCCTCCCTATTATGGTCTTTAAAATAACAGAAGAGCATATCCTACCTCTCTTTCATTGTTTCAATCGCCAAACAGTCCTTTTTTTGATAATTAAATGAGTAGTTCATTCAATTTCAGATCAATACCAATCATATCTGTCCATTAAATATAAGGCTACAGCCAGAAGCCGGTTAGCTTATCTTAGCACAAAGACTAGAAATAAGGGGGGCACAGCTAATCCACCTGCCAGGACCTCTAAAGCTCACTATTTAACACTTTATATCTAACTTATTTAATCCATACAAAAAACCAAGTGTAAAAATTAAAATTTGCCATTTTAGGAGTGGTTATTTCTGGACTCCCTGCTGATTGGAACGTCCGCAGACTTCAGTCTAAAGACCTAAATGTTGGTGACACTACTCTATAGAGTATATAGGCTACAATATAGTATAGAATTGAGTATATGTTGTACACAGTTTAGAGAATATTATAGATCCAGAAAGGCAGGACTAAGAGAAAAAGGCACAATTATAAATCCGTCTGCTACTTCAACACGACGGACAGCACTATGGATTTATCCATACACAGCACAGCTAGCCTGCTGATATTTCACAGCCCTGATCGGGGCCATAGATTCTGACTTGCACAAACCACAGTCAGATAAAGGATCAATGCGTCAGACTAGCATATTCAACTAAACAACCCCTTTGCCCCTACTCTCTCTCTGCTACTAGGGGATGGACAGGGGGGGACGGCAGGTTAACAAGGAGGGTGGCACCCCGCCTCAAAACAGCAGCTGAAATAGATTCTCTGACTTACCGGTACCCAATGCAAAGACCAAAGAATACATTTGGTGTAATATATTCACTTTATTTTTTGTTTGGGTTAGAACTGTTGTGGCTGCATTTTGGATAAGTTGTAGTTGCCCAAAAACTTTTATTTGGTAGACCGGAGAAAAGACTTTCAAAATAATCAGATCCTGATTTAGACATCCCCTCTTAGTCTAGCAATAACTTTTAGACAATAAAAGGCTGATGCTGTAATATGACTTTAATTTTTATTTTTTTTTTTACATAAAAAGACATTTATAGTGATGTGTTGGACTTCAAATGTAGGTTTGAGTATCGTCCGCGTTAATCAGATATTTGTTTTATATCTTGCTAAGGCATGCAAATTGTAAATTGAAAAATAGAGTGAAATTGTATCAAGAGTATATCAATAAGGTAATGTTAACACATAGGCACGTCAGTGCTCTTCTTGGTAATGCAAGGGTAGCTCGGATTTCTGTACGGAATGAATGAGCAGACCCTGTTCAACCAAAGATCTGACTCAACCCTGAAATGTGTGTATAATATAGAGAACTATATTTTTGGGAGAATTTAGTAACATACAGGGTATTTAACTTCGGAGACATTCATAAAAACAGAGAAACAAAAGTTCTGATTCAAAGAGAGTTTCATAAAACGCATGTTATTTAAAGTTAACAGGAACATGTGTGTAAGCTGGCCACTATAATAGCCTGTAGGTTTGTAAGTGAAAAACAAGTATGAAAGGGCCCAGTCCTACGGGGAACTTGTCCTGTAAGCCCAGGCTCAGCCTCTCTTTGTCATCGAGATGGACACAGGCTAAGATGTATGTCTGTGTTGGCTAGGAGTTTGTTGGGCTGAAATATTGCTGCTGAACTAAGAGGTTGGCTGAACTTCATTTGAACTTGCTTTGCATGGCAATGTGCTGTCACCACCAAAGACAATAATTTGCATACAAAATATGTGATTGGACAAACACCAATTTTAAAAAATATGATGGCAGCATCCATAAGTGACCAACCACAATTTATGAGTGACAGCTCACAGTCGCTGTCTGCTGCTCTGATGGGAAAAAAAGCGCTGTCTGTACATACCGTAGGATGAGATGATAAAATTTGGATGTGAACAGTACATTCATCAATAGACACAATTTTCTCTTTTGGAAGCCTGTTTGAAATGATCTGGCTGAGATAATAGTGCAGGTATGAGTGGTTGCAAATTTAACTGTTATTATGAAGTACATGGGTCATCATTTAATGAGTGTCTAGATGAGGTTTTTCAATATTGAAGTAGATTGGTATGAATCACCCCAGCAGTAGTTTCATCCAAATAATTATCCCACTGAGTTGAACAATTGTAACGGCCAATGGGTCCACAGC
Organism: Coreoperca whiteheadi; assembly: GCA_011952105.1. Taxonomy (NCBI): domain Eukaryota; kingdom Metazoa; phylum Chordata; class Actinopteri; order Centrarchiformes; family Sinipercidae; genus Coreoperca; species Coreoperca whiteheadi. Next base: position 7,955,631 of record CM022490.1, read on the forward strand.
ACAGAGGTGGGCATGGTGAAAATAGATTGAGTGTCTAGTCAGGTTGTGGTGGTTGCATCTCTTGCACCATTTGTAATCGGTATCAAGTTAAAATGGTCTTAAGTGAAATAGATTTGTTGCAAACTTTTTCCTAAGATTTTAAATCCGGTCAGTGTCTTATTGCTTTTGGCTACAAACACGATAATCATTTCACGTGTAGATCGCGGTTCTTAACAAAATTATATCATCTGCTTCCAGGCCCAAGACCTATCTGTCGGCAGGATTTCATGGAAATGTGTTCTTTGAGTTATGGGATTGCCAGCTGATTAACAGACAAGAGCATAAGAAATTACCTCTTTTTCAGCAGTAAACATACAAATTTTGTTTGTGCACAACTGTAACCACACGAGACATTTTTTTACTCCTTGCTCTAAAGCTTCTGTTTTATTGCACTTTTGTTCTCTTTCATAGTCTCCATTGAGGAGCAGTGGCAGTGAGTGGTCGCTGTCAGAGCTGGATGTTTTGCTTCTGGCCGGCACGGTCGGACACACTCTCAGCTTGGCGGCCAGCAGCTTTGTAGAGGAAGAGCACCAAATCTGGTACTTTTTGCTCAGCACCCTCTGCCTCGCCGTCTTCCAGGATGTCTGCCGCAAGTACTTCAGAGAGCAGAAAGACTCTGGAGATGAAGGAGAGTACATCCTCCCTTCCAAAGACTGTCATCCCTCTGCTCACCCCGAGGCAGAGATTTGCTCAGAGAAATGGCTAGCATTAGCCACCCCACCCTTTACTCTGGTCTGCTGCCGACTGCTGCGCTCCCTCAACCAGACCGGGGTGCAGTGGGCTCATCTGCCCGACGTGGGACATTGGCTTAACAGGTTGGGTTTAACAATCTTCTAAATGAAAAATAATATATAAAATGCTATACAAGGCAAAATCAATCACACATAATGTGAAAGGTTCTTAAACTGTGGAAAGCCAAAATGACCAATGTTAAATAGATAATTACATTAATAAATACATAAAAAGATTAAAACAAACCTCTTCTTCTTTTCCTTTCGGCTGCTCCCTTTCAGGGGTCGCCACAGCGAATCATGCGCCTCCATCTAACCCTGTCCTCTGCATCCTCTTCACTCACACCAATTAACTTTATGTCCTCTCTCACTACAAACCAATTAATTGTAATTATTAAAAATCTTTATTATAAAATGTTAGTTTATTATTATTATTACTATATTTAATTTTGGCAAATTTTACTTTGAAAAGCTGTTTTTCAAAAGACGTTTTTTTATTTCACACCGGTATTTTTGCCAGTGACTCATAATGTCACTTGTCATAACAGTGGTGTTGTCACCAATCCCCACTTAATGCCTCTCACCCAATCACATGCCTCCAGCCTCTCGGCAACTACTACCAACATTCGAAATGCTAGAGTATAATTCTTCAAAGTCTCCAAAAACGAAAGAGAGAGATTTTGATTTCAAAACTTTTCGTAACTCATTCTGTTTGTGAGGAGCAAATTATTTAAAACCAGTTTTCCCAAGTTCTCTTTGAATATGTGGTATGGATAAAGTTAAAACGTCTTGTGACCTGACATTTATAATTACTGGATTTCGATGTGATCAGAGCGCAGAGATTAGCCAGGTAGCTTCTACTAGCTATTCTTATTTAACTCAACAAAGTTAGCGATGCTACGTAGCTAGCCAGCTACGTTGGCTTGCGTTGGATATTTTTACCAGGCAGCAAAACAAAGAGCGAGAGTGTTAACAGCAACAGCTACCTGGTTGATCCAGAATTACCTTGGCAGCATTATGATTCATCAGCGGTTCCCCAGGGAAAAGACACACCACTCTGTCAATACCAAATCGATAGACTGGTTTGTCTTTCTCTTTAGTTTCTCTGAAGTCTTTGGAGTTCCCTATTAAGCAATACAAAAGAGCAGGACATAAAAAGTGAATATATTGAAGTCCAGAGGTTTATCTGAAAATACATTTGATCCAAAATCTGTTGAATGCATGCATACATCCCTTTGAGTGTACTCACTCCATGTCTTCTTCTTTTGTTACTCAAGACAAACTTTGAAGTTTTAACTCCAATACTGTCAAGGCTCTAAAAACAGCAAAAGCTTCAGTATGTTGCTTGTTCTGTCCAACCTTTTTGGAATGTGGACTGTAATGAACACAGGCTGCTAGCAGAGCTGAGGACCATTAGTTTTGTGTATAGTATAATTTTCTTTTTTATGTGGGAACATGTAGACGACGGGACATTACAAGAACAAATTTTCAACACAGCTACAGTTGGGGGGGGGGGGGGTCTTCTAAGTTTGAGGTTTTAGTGTGAATAGGCTTCTTTCATTGTTGAAGTACTGACGTTCAGCAGCCACACAGGGTTAAATTCATTCTAAAAAGGCAGCAATACCAATTAGTCCAAAGACAGTAGCCTCAGTAGACTACAATACAATGCAATGCAGCGACAAGATGTTCGATCTCCATTTGTCTCTGAGAGTAACCGATCACTGTAGTTCATTCCTGTTCTCTGGGGAATATTGAAAGCCATTATAGGAAATCACCTTCTGGTGTAAACAAAGACGTGGCTGGCTGAGTGAAATTTACCGGAATATTACACTTGATAACAAAATAAGTCCCTGAATGATTTGGTCATCACAGACATTCAGGGGAAAATATAGAGTGTTTAACACTATACAAGTCTTTTCTTCTGATACTGAAACATTTTTAAGGGTGTTTTTCTGAGAAGAAGATAGCACCCTCCACTTAGGTTTTTTTTTTTTTTTTTTTTAAGATTCAAGACGGGGAAATAGCCTTCTGTGATTGCTTAGACTGTAGAAAAACTGTGATTTCTCAGTAAAACTGACTGTTTCAGAGCCATTAATATTCTGTCAACAGCTCAGGGCAGGGGATTATGGTTTGTTCTTTAACATGCATCACAGTGTGGAATAGAGATGTGAATTCTGACCTTTTCCCTGTCCAGCGTTGCCCTTTCTTCCTACCTGCACTGCCTGTTGCTTGGATAATGAGATCTAGGTAGCGTTACGCCTCATCTCGTCTCAAAGTACCCAACCTCCACTGCTGTCTGATCCGGCTAACCGCTAAATGCACGGCTTCAATTCAACTTTGATATGTCCTTTGAGGTCTTATTACCTGTCTGTGCTCAGTGCGGTGTAATTTCAAACTGTATAACCTGAAATCCAGTGAACAATTGAAGATCCGTCCCTCTTTAAAGTTTGAACTATTGCTGAAGAATATGACTGAGCGAGTTTTATCTCGTCCAAATGTTTGTCGGTTGCTCATAAAAAGTCTTCATTTCAAGGTTTAAGCTGTCTTTTTTTGATTGATTTTAAATCACTGAATTAACATTTGGTCATTTATGGTAAAACAAAGAAAATGTTTCACAATATTTACTGTAGATGTGTTTTTGAATTAATTTTAGTTTCAAAATTCAAAGAACTCCTTCCTATCAGAGTGCACCCCGTGACTGTTTGTCTGCCTGTTGTCTTTCTAGCTCCGAACACAGGACAGTACTCTCCTTGCTGGCTGCTTTCTGTTTGGTTCTTATCTACCTCCTGGTTCAAAGACGGTGCTCATGGGTGTCCAAGGTTGCCCTCGCTCTCGGACTTTTGGGTGTCTACAGCTACCGGGCAGCTGTCGGCAATGTCTTGTTTCCCTGGCAACACTCTGGTCGAACTATGTCCAAGTAAGTTTTTGTGAACCCCGTGATCGTGATTTCATTCACCAGTTGGCAAATCTCCTGCTAGTGAGTTGATTTAAAGCTGGGTTGCTCTGATGCCGCTTGAGCGTGCAGCGCACAGTGTTGCATGTGTCATTTGGGACAAACACTCAGACCCACATCTCTGAAACTCTGATGATGAACTGCTTTTTCTTCTCTTTATGTCTACCTACTGTAAATCTCCCCAGCCCAGTGTACCCTCAAGTCCTAAAAAAGTCTGACAGTGTCCTAAATTAAATTAATTACATTGAAAGGGGAGTTGCACAATCTGTGGCTGTTGATTTTAAATTGGCAGTCAGTAAGAATTGCAGTAGCAGCGACAGTTCTTTTCTCTTCCAACACAAGTCTCTGGCACAACCCCACCCACTCCTCCTGTCCTCTGTAACTGATGAAAAAGTCACATTTTCACAATGCAGAGGGGTAAGCCAGCTAATTAGAGTACAGATTGAACAGGGAAAGTGAAGAGGTAATATAACACCATGCAGAATATTGAATTATAGTTTAGCAAATTTGATTTTCATTTAGCTTGTTTTTTTTTTTTTTTTTTTGTTGCTTCCATGACTGAAGTACCAAACCATGCGTTGCTCACCAGTGTTGAGCAGTGAAAATGTCAGTAATTGGAGGTTTTGGAAGTATGTAGAAACTCCTTTGGGAGTCTCAAGATGTGCAAAATATAGTACAGGCTGGATCGAGAGTTTTGCGTCTCTGCTGTGTGACCCCTGTAATTAAGTGTCCCTGTAAAACATGTATTTTGTATAATTCTGTATACATTTTGTATTACTTGATTGCACTATGTTTGCATCTATCTATCTAAATCAGAAATCTTAGCACTAAACAGCAACCGTTTTTCACCTTTGGATATAATTATTAGAGGTCTTTCAGAGATTATGTGTATTTTTAGCCATGTTGGCAATGTCGGCCTGCCGGTTTGTCGGTCCGCCACTTTGGTCCAGACTGAAATATCTCAACATCTGCTTAATGTTTTGTGCAGACATTCATGGTCCCCAAACAACATATTCACATGGCTTTGGTGTTCCCCTGACTTTTCATTTAGAGCCATCATCTGGTCAAAATGTAAAGGTGTCCAATGCTTTGGTTTCTAAATGAATACCTGCAAAACTAATGACATTCCCATCAGCCTCAGCTATACTTTGTGTTCAGTGCTAATAAAGCACATGTAAGCAATAAGCACCCTAACACTAAGACAATAAATATATTACACCTGCTATACCATTGTGATGTTAGCATGCCAACATTAGCATTTAGCTCACAGCGATGTGCTAGGTCCAGCCTCACTGAGCCGCTAGCATGGCTGTAGACACTTAGTCTTGTTTATGTAACAACGGGATAATCATATAAAATCAAGCACTTCTTAGACAGATTTTTTGGGCTTTGAGCTTCACCATTAAGACATTTTACTAGCTACTGTACTACTTAATGATAATGATAAGGAGGGTGCTTTTTTTTAATCTCCATTGTTAAATTGCTCTTGAGTTCCTCCTGCTTATCATTGAAAGCTAAATCTTGTGAACCGTTTGGATTTCCTATAACACTTGTGGTATATTCCTGAGTGTAAGAGTCTCCTCTTCTAGACCCTCCAACCTTAATCAGGCATACTAGGTTCATTATCACATTCATTTTACACAGTATATGATAAAACAGTGAATGTGATGCACAGCCCTTCAGTGTCCAGTACATTTTAGACAATCTGTTTGCCCTTGAACCCAACCTGAATAATGTAAAAATCATGTTTTAATGTGTGCCTTAAAAAAATGCATCAGTATTCTGGAGGACTGATGCCTCTTTACACTACATATAATATACATATAATCCTTTAGCACAATCTATATGTAATAGGTGTTGTAAGCATTATCCAAAAAGAGAGGAAATTGACAGTCTTGCTGCTCCTAAGTGTGATCATTTTTCATTCTGCAGACTGTGGCCTGGCACAGAGTTATCTGCTACTAACCCCCGTCAGAGAATAATGAGCGTGCAGGGCTACACACAGTTCTCCTGTCGAGTTTTCCTGACCTCCCTTCATCTACCACCAGTACCTGGCCTTCCCTAACCTTTCCTGTTCTCCTTGGCAGTCTCTCCTACTTGCTCACCTAATTAAAAGCTCGACCTCTCACCCTTACCCACACAAAGACACCTGACTAAAGCCATGCAGGGACCCCGGCGCCTTTTGACGAACTGTATGATTGACAAGGTTGACCCAGTCTTCCAGCTTTTTCTTCAGACCTCAACAAGTTAATAATTACGGTGCTCCGCCTCAAGGATGTATTTTAGTATGTATTCAGTCCGCACTGTGGATTCTTTGACAAAGCTCTTTATATCGCTAAGACAAACTTGGGCCTTATAACATGCAGTCCATCTCAGATGCTGTCTTTTGATTCCTGGGCAAGGAGAAGCAATATTTGTGTAATTATAGTAGAGTAGTGCTTTGATTTTAGTGTAGCATAGCTTCCAGCTGCTGAATTGTTTGAATCAAATAATGCGGAGAATTTCCCATGGATTTTTTTGCTTTGCAATTTTTGAACAACCATAGATACAATAACAGAGCTGTTTCTCTTTCTCTGAAATGAAAAAGCCAAAAATGTAGCACTGCAGTGTTTTTTCTTTCAATCCATAATGTGAATGAAAGCAGTAATGACTTCATATAATGACCCTTTTTAAAGTCAGGTCTTCCTGGGTTACTCTTTCTGTGTGTTTTATCAGAGAAAAGCCCCCTGACAACTGCCCAGTTCCCTCCTCGCCATCCCTTTGTGCCAGCCGCCTAATTGCACTGTTGCGTCTTTCAGAAATGGCTAATGGGGTGGCGAACAGCCAACGCTGCTCACTCTAAATGGTTCAAAGTGTTACTTGGACTGATGGCACTGTAGATACAGTTTGTCTCTCTCTTTCGGGTCTTTCCTCTCTCTCGTACACACCCTTCCCTACGGCATCATCAGAAATGAACCTAAAAATAGCCAGTCGACTTACAGGGCAAACGTGTACTGTGCATTATTTGTATTTCACATGACATTGAGAGAGAGAGAGAGAGATTACAACCCGAACACTAACAAGAACATCAACCAAAAAATCTTTAAAGAAAGATACAATCAAGGTAACGTAAAAGATAAAGCATATCTAATTTTCTGAGCAAGTGTTCCAATAGGAAGTAGCTCAACATCAAAGCAGCCGGCTGATGGCCAAGCCTGTCTGTGCCTGTATACATCATAGCCAAAGTTTGTTGCAGTCTCAGACCTCCTTTCTTAGCATTTATGGCGCATTGTCTACCAAACACGAAGCCACAAGAAGCATTTACAATGTTTATGTTTTCGTCTGTGCGCGTGTTTGGGCTTCACACCTGCACAAAACATGACCCATTTTATCATGTGCTGCTTTATCTACAAAGAGGCTGTTGTGCAGGTTCCGTTCCCAATTTAAAAATATTCATGCATACCGATCCCGCTTAAAAATGGAAATGTATTCAAACTCGTCTCAAAACACCTGTGAACCCCTGCCACACACACACACACACACACACACACACACACACACAGAATTCAGTTTTCAGTTTTATTACCCAAGAGGTAAACCATTTTATAACCCTGTTTCAAAGGCAATTCTGTGTTGGTACAACATATCAGTGGTAACATTTAACAAATCATTGTCCTCCGCTGACGCCAAAGCACAGTTCATAAAAGTGCTGTTGTGTGTACTTTCTCTTTCTAAATCACGCTACTCTTTGAGAAAAAAACCTTTTATTAATCTAACGTAAAACAGCAGAGCAGGTATTGATCTAGTGGTTTGTTGTGTAATTAGATGTTTTGTCTGTAACCATTGTTTCTAAGTCTGCCACTTTGCGCCAGTGGCATTTCAATAGATGCGACATCGACGTGCCCAGATTTATCTCGCATAAAGACCGGGGCTCAGACGATGTGGGCAGGCCCTCCTCATTCTCAGGCATCTGACAGCTTTCCTCTGGCAGTGAATTACTTGTTTTGGCTGATTTACTGTAAGTGTTAGCCTCATGCAGGTGATTGATGAAGGGGATATACCAAACATGTTGAGGGGACTGGACATAGTCTTACCTTTTCTTATTCACTTGCTGGAACACCAGCTGCTTGTTTCCAAGGTAACATGAAATCCAGACAGCTCTTCTGCACCACAGCTTGACAAGCTACTATTTTCTGTCTACTGTTACTACTACTATTAACATTAAAAAATGCAGCCAATAAGATCAGATTGATGCGGCTGGTCGAGTTCTTTTTCACCCAGCAATGTGGAGGATTCCCTAAGGCTTTAAAGGCCCTGAAAACCTGTTTTCAGATCTGACGTCTTTCCTCAACAACATTAAAATTTCATGACTAAATACCAATAATCAAGGTTCAAGGTTTGAAAAAATACCTCATGGTATTATTTGTAAAGAGTTAAATACTTAAAATACTATAAACGATAATCTGGTTCATCGGGACTGTGTGGGTGTGGCCGGATCAGATTTGATCGACAGTGGCCGGGGAACATAAGCAAACTACCCCCCCAACTGTCGGGGCTGCGTTCATGGCATGTACACTATTTTCTGGTAACAATCCCACAATGCAATGCGTCGCTTTTTAAAGATGCAAAAATGATTATTCATAACTGGCAGAAATATCATTTTACTGCTGACTATGGAGGAAACTATTGAGTGTCTGTTATAATGGGAATAGTGAATGAGGGAGTGGTTTCGGAAACAGCCAGTGACATCACATTTTACCAAGTGAGACCCCCCCCCCCCCTTTGTGATGCTCTCAAACCAGTGAGTAGGCAAAAACTGAAATATGTCATGTGAAATAACCAAAACTGTTCCAACTTTGGCAGAAAATGATACGTTCATGTAACCCCACATCCCTCATACAAAAATGAAGGATGTGGGGTTTTTAAAAATATTGATCACCCCTTATGAAAGCGATACCAGAGGGAATCAGTGAGTGAGTAATGTTGTTTTGGGCACATTTTTAGGTAGCGTCATTTTCTATGTAGACTTACCTGACAATACATACAGTACTTTGATCCATTGATTAATGAATAGATTCTGGTTACAGTATTGCCGTATCTGCTTTAATGAATTATTAATGACCTGCCTTGTATTATTAATCTGTTAATCTATTAATTGCCAGGTCTGTGTGACAAAACCCGCCCAGCGGCCAGTAAAACCAGCCCAATACCAGAACTCAAAATATGCCCCTGCCAAACCATATGAAGTCGAAAGGCATTGCTATAATGCCAAATATATTGTAACACCTACAGAGTAAGTGCATAAATGTTAAATGTGCTAGCATTAAAAGCAGTTTTCCCTAAATAGTTATTTTACCTAGGTCCTAAAACAGCTTTGCGTAATTTGATACAGTATTTTATCATAAGTAAAATACAGCTATGTGAACTTGTTGACCAATTCACTGGCGCACAAACTAGCCTGTTGCTTTGTCTCTTCCATGGATGTATTCGCTTTCACTTCCCTTTCCCCTCTTCCTCCCTGCCTGGACAACGTGAATGGGCAGCGGGCGGAGAACACGTCGTGTGTGTGTGGGCGTGACGTGACGTGTCCCATGGCCATGTGTGTACGTGCTTATTTGAAATCCGTTTGGTAGGATTTGTGGTATGAATAAATGATTTCATGCAAGGATTTTTATTTATAGATATTTTTCATGTCATTTGCACGCACGATAGATCTACCCAACCAGCGGACAACACTTCTAAAGTAGCCCAATTGTTTCAGGTTTGTAGTTCTCAAATCCACAAGTAATCTCAACAAATGGTGCCAGAAATGACAAAATGCACTCTTAGCATTGTTCTCTATGATAAATGTGCTCTGCTGGAAAACCCAGCTGAACACCATTATCACAATAACATTTGGCTTCTCCTTTGTTATTGTTCTGGAATAAGACTGAGCTTGCTGTGACCTTGGTCTTTGCCTGGTGGTCGACAGCATGCCAGAGGACAAATGAAGGACTTTTACACCCCTCAGTAGAAAATGACAATAATATTTCTGGGGGGGGTTGATAGGATTGTTGTTCAACCCTAATGACTAAACAATTTGCGGGCTGTATTCTAACTGGATCAAAAGTTCCCTATAGACTGGAGTTCCAAGATGCTTTGCATACCGCCACCAAGCACACAAACTTCCGAAGCAAATAATAATGCAGCATTATTAACCCATTATTATGTGCTGCTTCTTAAATTGGCTATTAGTTTGTTTACATCTCTCTATTGGAGAACCATGACTTTATTGTCTATTGCAAGCAGCTGTACTTCAGGTGGACGTGATGAGGGGTCGCAGGAGTCTTGCTTAGTGTTGTTGCAGTTCCTGCTGCTTGTGTGTACAGTTGGATGGAAATCATAGATCACGTAATACCCGCTTAGCTAAATGACTAGTCTAATTTAAGTAAGGGCTGGAAAAGTTGAGGAATCTAATGGGTGCAAAGCAGTGCTGTGTGATATTCTGTAATCAGGATTCCACTTAAAATAACTGCAGCCGCGTTTGGGGGGGCTGCAACTGGGGAAATGACATAAACAGCAAATAGCCTTTATTGCGCAATGCTCAGGCAAGGAAGCGGGCTTGTGCTTTCTGCCCTGAAAATGTCAAAGCAAACAAGATTACCTTTCAGGATTCAGATTTTTGCATGCCTCAGTGTTGCCGAAAATGTTTCTTTGTTTCAGAGTGATGTGGATTAGTACTGCAGCCTTTCAGAGTTAAATATACAGGTTTCAGAAGGGACGGCATCTTTTAATTTCTCACGTGTAAAGCTAATGGGTTTCCCATCCTGCGTCCTTTGCCATAGTTGTAAGGTAACAGCCACATGAAGCGCACGGTACAGTACTTTTTGTTAAGCACAAACATGTAGGACAGAAAGATTAGTTGGTAATTCTCTCAATATTTCCAACCCGCACACTAGTTAACAAGTAAGCCCTGCAGCTCAAACCCATCACTGTCCTCGCATAAAATCAAATCCAGGCCAGGATTTTCCACTCTTCCTTTACATAAAATAATGATGAATACAATCCCTGCCACATTGTTAGGGGAGCTGTGAATAATAAAGAATAGTGCTGTATGGAGCATTTTACTCTGCTCCTTTCCTCTGTTGGAACAGGTTTCCATAAAACACACTGATTAATAATACATGTCCAATACTTGCTCAACTCCTTCAGGGTCAGCTATTATCCTGTAGTGCTTTCGCAGCTTTGACTGCGTCGTGCTGCAGGAGAAATGTCCCTTCACTGTGTGATAGCCTTCCACTGAGAGGAAGCATGTTTCTAATGTCATGCTTGTGCACAGAGAGCTTTTCTAAATGTAAATAGCTGTTGAGCTGTGGCAGTTCGGAAATATTCCCAGAAGCTACTTTAAATCACTGTTTATATATGATTCTGAATATCATCTCGGGTACAGTGGTCAATAGGTGAACTGATTCTTTGTGGGGCATTTTGCCTTTATTGGGCAGTGACAGGTGTAGATAGAGACAGGAAAGGCGGCAGAGTGAGGGGTGTGTGTGTGTGTGTGG
>CM022490.1:7974193-8002057 GCA_011952105.1 Coreoperca whiteheadi
CCCCCTCTCTCTCTCTCTCCCTCCCTCTCCCCCTCCCCACCATCACTGGCTCCCTCCACTATTGATCAGCCCCAGATGTCAACTGGTACAGCAAAGAAAATGATCTTAACGGAGCCACACCAAGTCATCTTGTCCCTTTTCCATTACAGCAGTCAGACCCGGTGTCCGCAACGAAACATCACGTCACGTGGCTGTAATGTGACAATAGGAATATTATTTGAATACAATAGAAATGCAATTGAGTACAATATTATGGACTCTGGACTCTTTTTGTTGGGCAGTCTGGGTGCAATTATTATCTCCCATTTGCAAAAGTTTACTACATGAAATAATGCTAGAACTAACTTTCTCTTTAGGATACTTGACCTACTTGGCAGTTGGGTTCTCCTGGACCATTTTGGATTTAATGCCACCCCATAATGCACTGGGAACTGGCCCCGCTTTTATTGACTCTCATTAAGAAACGTAACCCTGTATAAGTGTACCCTAATGTCATATAGTTTATTGCATCTTTATTCTTAACGTTTTGGCCGTCTGCATTTAGCTGTCTTGATCATTCGGAGTGACGAGCGAGTCAGACTTTCGGTGGATTTATCAGCGTCCCAAAACCAGATGGTCAGTAAAGCAGCAAGGAGGCGTTTGTTCCCCAGAAATGAGCAAGTTTGTGCAAATGTTGCCACATGAGTAGTGACGAGTCACCCCGCGGGTGTGCTTTCACGATGCAAGCTTCTGTATAAAAATATGAATCATCACAAGCATGTCTTCTAGAGCTCAGAACTGAAAGGTGGACTCGCATTTAATTAATCTGACAAGAGTAAACATTCAGTAAAAGACTTTCAGTAAACATAAAAGTCAAAGTAGATATTTCTGTTTGGTGATCCATTTTGGTGCACATAGCTCTATTCAGGTTGATGAACCTCACTTTTTTTAGTTATCCTCATCATCAGTAATCAGGCTTTCCCCAAAATAGAGGTGTGTCTTGAGTCCTTTGGGATTCATAACTTTTTCTTTGCATGGTATAGAGCAAGGAGCTGTATTAGAGCAGCCCCGCTCTCTGTCAGCGCTTTTTATCTGAAATTCCTCATCAAAACATTTCTTGCACTTCCGTTTTTTTAACAAGTTTGTTGATGGTGCCGAAGGATACTCCGTACATTTAAAAGATCGCAGCAGGGTTTCAGCAAGAAAGCAAGCAGAAAATATCCATATGCAGCCTCCAACCTGCTCACTGATATTCGCTGTGTTTGTTCAAAATGGAGCCAGCTGTTAATGATCTCTTCCTCTGTGATCAGAAATGTGTGCACAGACGGGAAATAAACTGTTACTTGATGTGTTGCTGCCGATGGATCATCATTGCATTCAGATTTCACAAGAAAGCCATCCTTGATCGCTGCTGATTCCCAGAGATTTTTCCTTCCTTTGTGTGTGTGTGTGTGTGTGTGTGTGTGTGTGTGTGTAGGGTGGAGCATACATGCCACACCCTAGCAATCACGATGAATTGTATCACTTGTTTTGCGCGAGGAAATTGGATTGGTTTAGTCAGACACTGACAGAATGAAATACTGTAAATGATCCAATTTGAACTTTGGTTGGAAAAGATGTGAGCAGACGTGACGGCTTTTCTCCGAGGTGCTGGTCAGTGGCTCAGGTTGATCGATTTGTGTGAAGGCTGCATCTCAGAGGCGAGGACAGGACAGGACAGGACAGGACGCGGGTGATTTCAGTGATCGCAGTGTGCCACGCAGAAATCAGAATAAGCACTTGAGCAGCACAAATTTGATCATGGATTACTTTGCCTGTATATTTAGTTTTTTTAACTGAATTTGAACTAAATACAGTCCTTTTCATTGTAAAGGCTAGGTCCAGGGAACAATTGTACTTGGGTTCAGTAATGTGTTTGTATTTACTGGAATTAAGGAACCTTTCAAGATTTTACCCTGCTTACTTTATGATCCGAAAGAACACTATATATACGGTAAACTCTTTGATTTAAAAAAAAAAAGGATGTAATGATTCCCGTACATGCTGGTCGAGCTCGTGATGAAACAAATACATTAAAAATAGTTTTCAATCTTTATTGAGTTGCTCTGTATTATTACATTTGAACAAAGGCACATTGTCCTTATGTGAATATATTTACAGAACCAAATACCCTTTATATTGTGGCTATAAGTCCTGATTGCATTGGAGTGATAACTGCTTCTAAAGCTTGAGATGAAACTTCTGAACAAGAAAAGAGAAAATAAAACAAGGTTAGAAAAGTGTAATATTTTCAGTTGACTACAGGCATATTTGGCTTGTTCCAGTGATACTGGAAATTGGTTGCAAAGTTAAATAAGCCAGAAATAACACCATTTTTGAAAAAACAAAGTGTGTGTGCTGGCACTTACGCAGATGCACACTTCCACAGTAGCCTGAGCGGCTTTAGTTCAGCTCCAGACAGAAAGCTGTGTGTGCCGCTCTGGTCAGGGACGGGAATAGACAAACAACTGGGCCGCTGGGAAGTCGCCAGAAGCTCCGAGTAATGATGATAAAGCAAAGGACCAGTTCTTTAGAGCTCTGAAATGCTTACAAAGCTTCACCCACAGATCTTTGTGTACTTGTTTTTGTCTGTATACCGAGTAAGTTATTCCTGTGCCCTTCTTGATGCTAAAATAGGATTTCTTTGTGCTCCTACAGGGCAATTCCAACAACATTGCCACTGTCGACATTTCAGTCGGCTTCGTTGGACTGGAAAGTTACGTAGAAGCACCTGCCATCTTCTTAACGGCCCTTAGCACTTACGCAGGGCCCCTGCTCTGGGCGTGTCACCTCGTCTGCTACCTCAGCTCAGAGAGACACAGGTGAGTGTCCGTTTAAAAGTCACTCTATGGGAGTGATATCCATCCAGGGGTGTTTGTAAGCTGGGGTCACTTCTGCAGTTTCCAGAGGGGACGTGGGAAAACTCAACTCATTAACTCAACTACACTCAACTGAAAAATAGAAATTATGATTTGATTAAAAAGTATATCCACATGTTTGTGTTAAGGGAAACAAAATAATCAGCCAACTAGAATCACAAATAGGTGTTGGGCTTATCTCCACAGCTATATTTACAATAACCCAGTACGCTGCCCATCAACCTGAGTCAGTTGTAAAAGAGTGTGTGTGAAAACTAATTAGTGCAGGAGCGGAGAGGATGAAATAGTTAGCTGTAAGAAATGGAAACATGGTTGCAACACGTAGAGTTAAAGGTAACACATAAATGGTTAAGAGGTAAAGGTATCGGATGAACTGTTTTGAAATTTCTGAAAGAGAGGATTAAACTGGATAAACAGTTGAAATAAATCGCTAAAAGTCATAGATAAAATCGTCCTGGATTAGCTCAAAGTATGGATGAACAGTTTAAATAGTTAGCTTACGGTAATGGAAATGGTTGAAACGTCCAGCTTCTGTCACTGCAAGTGGTAGTAGTGTGAATTACAACTTGATCAAGGCAACCCAAACACTGACAATTAAATTTTATGAAAACGTAATTGTAACAATAAACACTTTGATATAATTATTAGTGTTAAAAAACATCCAGTTTATAATTCATTCATAAGAACACATTTGGAACATGACAGTATGGTGGCAGTATAGGGGTCCTTGAGCTCATCTGATGGGGCTAAAGGGGTTCGTCAGCCAAAATGTTGGAAACCACCATGGTATAATTTATTTTAAACATTCTGCTCTCTTTTACTTTGGTTTTAAGCCTCTGCCCCAGCGCAGCCACGCAGCATCA
Organism: Coreoperca whiteheadi; assembly: GCA_011952105.1. Taxonomy (NCBI): domain Eukaryota; kingdom Metazoa; phylum Chordata; class Actinopteri; order Centrarchiformes; family Sinipercidae; genus Coreoperca; species Coreoperca whiteheadi. Next base: position 7,977,954 of record CM022490.1, read on the forward strand.
TCCCTATTACAGTTACTTTCGGGTTTCTTTTGCATACTTTTTTGTTCTGAATCCTCTCTGTGGGTCGGACAGTACAGTTGCACAGACATATTCAGTTAATTGGTTTACTCATGACAACAAGGAGACTCGCTTGCAGGGTATCAAAGATGCATGTAAACAGCTTAACCTGCGTAAGACCTTAACTGGAGAGAGGCCAGTAGCTGGGTTGCTGTATGTGTGTGAATGCAGCCAATAACTACAGCTTCCCCTCAGCATGAGGCCCCTGCACAGTGCTGAGTGATGAGGTCTGTGGCTGGGCAACAGCTGCCCTGCTGATGGAGCCAAAACTAAAATGCTCTTTTAATGTAGACAGAGGATGGTATTTGTATAAAAGGAGTTTGTTTAACCTGCCTACTGTATGTTGTTTAAATGCCAGTAACAGAAATGCAACACCATATCTAAGGCTGCAGCCTTGTGATAAAAAGTCTTTACTTAAAGAAGTGTTTTAATTTTAAAGGTCCCATAAAAATTACACTGCAGAGGGTGTATATACCCATGCATGATTTATATTCTTAATAATCTTTGATCCCTCATTTGAATATGATGTGTTTAACATTTCAGTAGTCCAGACAGTTTCTGATTAAAAAGTTCTACTCATCTTAAAATGTTGGTGCCGCAAGCGGCAGAGCCTAAGGGTGACAAGGGTGATCCATTCGTCCATTCAACACTTTGATCCAGAACGGCTAGCCATGAAATCTGATGTAGACATTAGGTCCTCAGAGAATGACTCTAAGATTTTGGTGACCTCCCGACCTTTCATTTAACACTACCATGAGGTACAAATGTCCTTGTGAGCAAAGGTGTGGTCTATGACAAGAGATTTCCAAAACCTCTCTCCAGATGTCCATGAAATGTTTACCCCAAAATGTCTACTTTAACATGGAAATATTAACATTTACTAAGCATTCATGTTTCCAAGGTGATTATAATGACCTCCATCATCTTTCCTGTAGCACTCAGGGAAAACTAAGAGTAGAGGGGTTACAAATGAAAAGTAAAGCCACGTTGAGATTGAAGCTAAACCACGGCAAGCTAGGTATAGCTGAGCAAGCTAGTAAATCATTTGTAAGAAGCATGACAGGATCTCACATAAAGTAGCAAAGGAAAAATCTCTTTACGGTAACCAGTAACAACGTAACACCTGAGATGTGTTGTGTATTTATTGTATAGAAGTTAAAATTGCTGCCTAAAATGTTACCTCTGAAAAAACTGAATTCACTGATCTATTTCACTGAACCATAACTGCAACAACAACAATGCAGTAAGTTGTGTTTAGACGACTGCCCACTAGCAGAGCATTATGGGAAGTGGTGGCGGAGCCTGGCAGCCTCGCCCCATTCACTGTGGTTTTACCCTCTGAATAGCCAAATCTCCAGTATGTTGCTTGGTCTGCCCATCGCTCTCATATTGTGTGCTGCAATGAACGCTGCAGCCTCTAGAGGCCACTGCAGAGACTTTAGCCTTGTTCGATGATGCCCCTCAAGCTAAGATCACATTAAATCAAGCTTATAAACATTACATACTACATGGCAGTGCAGGACACATGACCATCTTTCTTTGTTGTTGTTATTCCTAGCATCCACAGAAACCCCACCTCTGACATGCACTCAGAGACACTGTGACACTCTAAAATAGGCTCACACACAGTAGCTCTTTTAAAATTCACTCTGCACCATCAGCAGCTCGACCACAAGGCAAGTACTGGAAATGGACTTTGATCAATAGCTTTTCAACGGGTCTCCCTTGACACAGCCAAACTCTCCTTAAAGCAATTTCATCATTCGAGGAGAATGCCGTCATAGTGCACATAATCACTGTGAACCTTCCAAACCGGCCAATCACAGTAGACCCATCAACACGACTTTAATTACATCATTAAAACTGTCTCTTAAAAGTACAATGTAAATACAAACCGCAAAAGGTAGATTGAGGTCCTACTATTTTCACTGTGTACTGCTGCATTGGCTCTTTGAAATTACTATTAGTAAATGAGAGAAGATGTCATAGATGTCGCGTGTCTTCTCCACTGAGAGAGTTAAATCGCTGAGAGGATTTTACGCAGACTGTTTACCCTGGTAACCCACCTGAGAGGTCACACATGAATGTTTTAGTAGCTCCTTGAGGTTGGACAAACTGGGTGTTATTTTAATGCAGTTCAAGCCACTTTCCTCTAAGTTACCACGATATTATACTCACCAACATCACTTCTCTTCATTTGAGGACATGGCAACTTTGCTAGTCACAGATTTACAAATAGGTCCATTAGGTCGACACGAGCTATCAGACAAGTCCCAAGTTTGAACATACTACAGACTACAAATTCAGAGCACAAAGCCTGCAATGCAAACTGAGGGCTTGGCATTTGAAACACCTGGACGTTTACCAGGGAGGGTGGATTTAACCAAAGACCATTTTTCAGTTGCATTATCGTATAGGATCCAGTGGTTTTGGAGAGTATCTTGGCCTCTTCCGCATCTATTTCAACCATTCTTTTTTCCAATCTGTCCCCTATGAGTCCCCCAACTTACATTTACATTTAGTCATTAAGCAGACGCTTTAATGCAAAGCGACTTACATATGAGAAAGACAATGGAAACTATTATAACACAAGGTAACAAAAAGCATAAATGCACCAGAAACTAGTCTGTTAAAGCCCAGCACAGTATACAAAGCTAAGGATAGGAAGGTGGGTTTTTTTTTTGGGGGGGGGGTTATGAAAAGAGATAGAAAGGAAGAAGAAGTTAATGATTGTCAGTTAGGTGTTGACGGTAGAGATGCGTTTTCAGGTGCTTTTTAAAGGTGGCTACAGAATCTGCTGATCTTGTAGAACAGATTCAGAGAAGGTGCGCGAGAGTGATTCTTTTCCTTTTTGGCATGATACCACCAGTCATTGTTCATTTGCAGAGCGCAGGGATCTGGCAGGAACATAGGTCTGTATCAGCGAGCGAAGATATGATGGTGCAGAACCAGTGGTGGTCTTGTAGGCCAAGAGCATCGCTTTGAACTTGATGCGGGCGACAACAGGGAGCCAGTGTAACCTAATGAAGAGAGGGGTTCGGTGGGTTCTCTTCAGTTCATTGAAGACCACTCTTGCCACCGCGTTCTGGATTATCTATAGAGGTTAGGTTGTGCAAGCAGGGAGTCCAGCCAGCAGCGCGTTGAAGTAGTCCAGTTTGGACAAGACGAGTGCCTGGACTAAGACTTGTGTAGACTGCTCAGATAGGAAAGGTCTGATTTTCCTGATTTTGTAGAGGATGAATCTACAGGACCGGGTGGTGCTGGCGACATGGCTTTTGAAATTTAGCTGATCATCAATTACCACCCCCAGATTTCTAGCCATGCTGGACGGTGTAACAATCGATGAGCCTAGTTTAATGGAAAGGTGGTGGTGAATCTTTGGGTTGGCCCGGTTTACAAGCAGTTCCGTTTTGTCGAGGTCCAGCTGCAGGTGATGGTCCTTCGTCCAAAGCGAGATGTCACTCAGGCATGCCGAGATGCGAGCAGAGACAGTTGAATCGTCAGGTTGAAATGACAAGTGGAGCTGCGAGTCCTCTGCATAGCAGTGATAGGAAAAGCCATGCTTCTGAATGACCGAGCCAAGGGATGTCAAGTAGATGGAGAAGAGTAGCGATCCAAGCACCGAGCCCTGCAGCACCCCTGTATTGAGATGTTGGGACTCGGAGACCTTGTCTCTCCAGGATACTATGAATGACCTACCCGAGAGGTACAATTTGAACCATTGTAACACAATTCCAGACACACCCATAGCACTGAGAGAGGACAGGAGGATGTGGTGATTAACTGTGTCAAAGGCAGCAGACAGATCCAGTAAGATAAGTACAGATGACTTGGATGTCGTCTTTGCAAGTCTCAGGGCTTCGACAACTGAGAGGAGCGCGGTCTCTGTGGAATGGCCGCTCTTGAAACCAGACTGGTTGCGGTCCAGGAGGTTGTTCTTTGTGAGAAAGGAAGAGAGCTTGTTGAACACAACTCGCTTCAGAGCTTTGGCAATGAAGGGAAGGAGGGAAACCGGTCTGTAGCTTTCTAATAGTGTCGGATTGAGAGTGGCTTTCTTCAGAAGCGGTGTGATGCAGGCTTGCTTGAAAGCTGTGGGGAACGACCCAGTGGTGAGGGATGAGTTGATGATGTGGGTCAGAGCAGGGACAACACATGGAGAGATGGCCTGCAGGAGATGGGTGGGGATGGGATCCAGCGGGCAGGTGGTAAGGTGGTTAGAATGAATGACCTTGGAGAGGTCTGCTTCAGATAGAGGAGAGAAAGAGGGGAGCAGACACGTATCTGGGATGCGCAAGAGGTCGACAGGTGGCAGCGCAGAGAACTGACTGCTGATGGCGGTTGTTTTCTAGAAAGAAAGTAGCAAAATCATCAGCTGTTAAATCCAATGAAGGCGGGGGAGCGGGAAGGTTTTAAAGAGAGTGCGTGAGTCAGTTGAGTTGTTGATCTTTGAGCTGTAGTAGTCAGTTTTTGCAGAGGTGACATCAGCTGAGAAAACTTCATGGAATTGATATACTAAATCACTGTAATCACTGCGTGTCCCTTTAAATCTGTCGGATCATCTGACCAGTTGTGGTGCTTTCAAAACAGCTCATTATAGATCATTGTTTGGCACATTTGTGCCCATGTGTATCTTCATAGAAATCAACAATGTTGTGTGTGTTTGTGTGTTTTAACTGGCCCTTTGATTGAATTTCCACCTCCAAACTGGACTACTTCCCATGTCTCCTACTTCTCTTGTCTTGGGAAAAGGCTTGAAGTTCCTCCCCCTCAATTGGGACTCTGCCTGTTTAAAGGAACAAGATCCCTGTACTAATTTACGCGTCTTTCAGTGTGTCAGAGATAAAGTCTAGTGTACACGTACACAAGTCTTTGTGTGTCTGTGTGTGTTTGGTTTCACATCATCATCTCCTAATCTCCTCACTGCCCATCATGCAGGTTTTAAAGTCATTAACTTCTTTATCAGAATTTGCCAGAAATCCGTATTATTGTGGGAAGATAATTGGATCAGACTCCTGGGTACATGCATAAGGTAAAAAAAAAAGTCCAAAAATGTGAAAATGTAGCCTTTGCAGTGAATCATCAAACAATCTGCAGCTTTACTGATTTAAAATTATCATTTAGAAAACATAAAGCAGCTTAGGATGACCTTGATTCACATAAACTTTTCTGTGTTGCGAAACAGGAAGTTTGCCTCTTATTTACAGCACAGAGTCGCCTGCTTTGCTCTCTGCAGTGCTTTCCTCCTCTCTGATGAATCCTTTTCCACTCCACAGGAGCCCAGTTGCAGTCAGCCATGGCTGCTACTGTTTGGCCCTGCTGAGGTCCGTGCCAGCTGCAGCCTACATTGTGCTGGTAACTGTTCTGCGGTACCATCTCTTCATATGGAGCGTCTTTTCACCCAAATTGCTGTACGAGTCCATGCACCTGCTGCTGACTGCAGGAGTCTGTCTCTTCTTCAACACAATGGAGCAAAGCCACAGTTCCAGTAAGTCTTAGGGAGCCAAAGAGGCACATCTTCCATTATGGGACTCCCTTAGGTTAAAGGGCCGGGCACAGTCTCTTAATACTGTGTGTGTAAGACTTTCAGACATGCTACAATATGCTTACCCTCACGACGTTGTATACTGACCTGTTCGCAATATGTGACCAGATGCTTCAGAAAGCATTCTTCTTCTGGACTTTGTATGTTTGGTTTGCAAGAAAAGCTTTGAGAATGCACTTATTATGTATTTTTGAGCGGTTAGTGATTGTGCAAAATGTTTGCGGATGAATAAAAGTGCAATGACGTAAAGAAGCTTTTTGAAAGCGAATAACTTGTTTTAAATATACAGTACCAGTCACTAGTTTGGACACACTTTCGACTGGTACTGTACATACTATATATTACCTCAGGGACTGGTGTACAGTGAGCTTCAGAGCTACTTAAACAACAATGCAGAGTTGAATGTTTTGGCTACACGTTCTGTAGCTGAATTACATTAATGTTAACACGGGAGAACATCATGTGTTTTTATTTTGAACAGAGTGTGAACACGTGCTGTGTGGGTGCTCACAGAGCTGAACTCTGAGGTTTTTTTTTTGATAACAGCTTAGTAAAGTCCTGCACCCTCACATGTGTTTTCAATTATTCTGGCTGATTAGCACTCGGGGTGAAGTTGGGCCGAGCAATGCTGGGAATCACATGCGGTCCCCAAACTCAGTAGGCCTGTGTCACCGCAGACATTTTGAAGTAGGAAAAGCACAGGTGGTGTCAATTAAAATAAATGATGGCTGAATTCCATTTAGCAGCTTCAGTTTCAGGGTCCTGGTATTGTGCATGCTGGCTCACTTGTCACACTGTCATGTCTTTTACTGGGACACTTGAACAGAACAGAGCCACTGTTAATGTTATTAGTAACAGGTGTGCGTTTTCATTCTATGACAAGTCAAACTGTCTGCTGTGAAAAAGGCCTAAAGACTGATTATACAGGTTTAGGTTGTCGTGGATACAACAGAGCTCAATCAAGACCTCCTGAGAAGAGATCTAATCAGGCAACGTAGGTGAAAACACCTGCGTGGGTGTAAGATGGAGGTGCAGGGGGTTTTAATATGGGAGTTTTTTCAAGACGTTGCATTTGTTTCTTCAGAACATTTTCAACATGCTTGCAAAATATTATGTAATTTTATTATTTCTTTTTCATTTCTTATTCACTCAAAAAAGTATTTAACCCTGGATTTACTGAGGACATTTTGGACATGGCTGACACAAAGTTGCACTAGACGCCTCGCTGTGTGCGTATGCGAACATACAATCTGAGTCTGAGTCGATATTTTCAGAGCAGTTGGGAACTATCGGCGCTCTTGTTCTTAGGCTTCATTTCATGGCGTCTGTTTAGATGCATGGTGGACCGAATGGGTTATTAAAGAGTGGGTACAGCAACCTATGACAGTTAGCCAGAGTTTCAACCAGCCCGTCAGTTCACAATTCAGTCCAGACATCCAGAATCTTAAACTGGTTATACTGAAGTAAGCCAGGAAAAGAAAGGAAATATCACGCTGTATTATAAGGTGTGTTTTAACATGTTTGGTTACTTTCTCCTGTGTCTTGGCATGCATTTCTACAGCTTGTAATAAGTAAGTAAGTTAGTTAAGCCTTTATTAATTTCAGCTAGATTTCTGCAGCCCATCAAGAACACCAGACACACACTACTTTATTTTTTTTACATTCAACCTGTTTTATTTCAGCCTGTGCCCATTTAGCTGTAGTTCTGTTAGGCACAAAATCCCTATAAGGCTGCATGTGAGGAAACACTTGATGAAACTGGCGTACAATTTACAAGCTAGTCAGTTAGTTATCCATTCAGCGTCAAATAATTGCCATAAATATATTTTATGGCATATCACATGTTCTACTTAATCCTACTGAGGCAGGATGTGAAAGGCAGTTGGTGGAAAAATACAAATACTGAGTTCAGCATTATAAACAGTCATTCATCTACTACAAAGCTCCAAGAAGATGTGGACCAACTAAGTACATGTTTTCTTTATTTCCCACATTTCTCAATAGGAGTAAAATGCAAAAAGTCATTCTAGTTGGATGACCTCAAAGAGTCCGCTGCAGGTACATAATTCCCTTTTTTTTTTTTTTTTAAAACTTCCACTCCTTATCCAGCTGAATCACCTGTATATACATCACAATTTGGTTGCAAAAGTCATATCATTTTCAGAGTCTGGCAGCGCACTGCGGACCTAGAAACTTCTTTAACTTCTACTCAATCTGTTCCTTGAGTATCACTGAGAATACCACCAAAGTAAAGCTGGCAAGTAAGCTGGCCATCACCCAAACCAATAAGAGTATGGAGCCAAAAGAGCAAACTATGTGTTGCTGTGCTAGTACTTATGGAGCACACTGTATTATTATAGTGTCTCGCTGATTGCTTGGACTCCATTTTGAAAGTAAAATCAGAAAATGGAAATCCCCAAGCCGTAACTACAGTGACGACTGATGTATTAGTCTAATCGAACCTCCTGTATGCCATAAACTCACGTTTGTTCATGTAATTTCAGTCATAAACAATGTCCCCACCTGCAGTATGCAGTACTGCAGTGTTTAATTGCAGTGGTACATTACAAAACAAGAGCAAAGATTTCCCCTCCATTGGTTATTTTGAGTTATGGCCGTCTGTGATGTCAATGAACAGCTGTGACTACTTCAAAGCTCCTTCCTGATTATAACCTGGCAGTTCTTACGTCATTACCCTTTGAGAATTGTCCAGGTTTTAAAAAAAAAAAAAAAAGCATGTTGAAAAAATTTGGTGTAACAGCTACAGTTTGCAACTTTTCACCTCGGGGCAGAAAAGTATATCGCAAGTTCCCGCCCCAACACTTGTCACTCACCTTGATGAGCTGTCGGCCTTGAAACGGCTTCTCGCCCGAGGCTAAGATCACTGACTTCCCCCGAGCTGCCACAGGCGTCGGAGAAGCAGATGCCAAACCCGAGAAAGGAGAAGAAGGGAAAAACCGATGCTGATGTTCGGTGTGTTTTTTTTTTTTTTGAATAGATTTTGTCTGATGCAAGACGAGCTTCACACTTTGTTTCGCTGCCGTGGTGGTTGTTGCTGTGGCTCACCTTGACAGCGACAACCTCCACGCAGACTACACTCACAGAAAATGGAATTTAAATGTCCTGAACATCATTGAAAAGTCGAGACAAACAGGAGGATTTACATTTGAATACACAGGGTCACTGACGGGCCCTCGCTGCATGCGGATCACTACAGGTTAGCTAGTTTGCATCAGAAACAGGACACATTTAGCTTTGAGGTGGCTGAGTTCAAAGCTGATTTGACCCTTTTCTAAATTGACAGCACACTGTTGTCAAGTGCCTTTCCCTTTACACAGACTTCAAACAAGGTCTGATGGAAATAGTTTAGGAACCAGATAATAATCTACATCGCCCACGCAGATTATTCTCACTTTGCTTCTCTTTAACCAACAAAATGATGTCACGGTAGCCCACTATGTGGCTATGATGACATATGATACAAAACACATGTTAAAAAGTATGTTGTTGCTACTTTAACTTTGCTCAGTTATTTTGAGAGTATTGTGTAATTCTCCCGAGGCGCGTTTGGATAATTTAAAATGAACAGCAATCAATTTTCTCAGTTAGTGATAGATTTTCTGTTCTGAGAGATAAAAATGAATGTTGTTGGTGTTGTGGAGTACTCCGTGGGTTTTTATAGTGCTCAAGATCAATTTTGTTTGATAGAGCAGCAGCCCACTGCATCTCATCAGCTACCATTGCACTAAAATGAGAACCTGTGACACCACTTTAGTTCTGTGGGGTTTGAGAAACTCCTGAGGTACTTTAGGACACCAAGTTTGATAATATCATTATAGCAGTCATTTTTCTTCTTGTTGGCAGCGGATTCGCTGGCAGCAGCCAGCAATGTGATTTGTTTTTCCTTGGGTTTTCTGTTGATGACGTTTCAGTTTCCATAAGGGGCATTTCTCGGTTTTTTCTTTTCTTTTCTTTGTCCATTCATAGTTCCTGGTGTATTCATTCTCCACAAACCAGAAAGGTAAAAAGGCACTTCTTGAAAGGCCTACAAGACAGTGAGCCATGAGCTTGAGTCAGGTGAAAGTAGTTTTTATTTACACAACCGTCACAGAATATAACATGAAGTCAGAATAGCCAAACAAGGCAGGGGTGTCTGCGTCAAAGTCACTGCGGTGAACTCCAATGGAAATGGAAAAAATAAGTCTTAATAATAACTTGCATTAAGGGGGGGGGGGTTGTTAAAGTTGGTTTAATTTTTCTTTTTCAAAACTTCACGGATCTTTATGTAAAACCTGACTGCACCGGTGCAAGAAGAAGCCTCAGAGCAGCTTCTCACAAATCTGATGGGACGACACTTTCCGTGTGAAATCAGTGTTCTGTATCCAAATACCTACCAGCCCATGAAACGAATCAGAATAATTGTAGTGTCCACATGGTAGAAAGCTTTTAAGCACGTGTTAGCGACGCAGTTATACATCGTATGAAGAGATTCTTTTCCAGCTGTCATAACAAACCCATATAACTTGTGCTTCTATAACTTGTGCTTCCTGTTAATAGATAACAATTGCTTATTCTGGTAACATCCCACGTGTTTCTATGTAGTTTATGGTTACTCTGCAGTTCATCCTGTTTAAATGTGTTTGTGTGTATGTAGTTTTACCACTCAGCTTGTCCGTGATCTCCCCTAAAGTTGAAAAAAGGGATTTCCTTTTTTACCTACTTCTGATTTCTGTTGAGTTTTGTTGCCTTCTTTGTTTTTGTCGCAGAGTTCTGCAACAAATGTGAAATGATGAATAGTGACAGATGACTATTTTACTAAAATCATTTTTTAATCAAGACTCATTCTTGCATTATTTATGTTCTTAATAATGAAATAAATGATTTACTACACTACAATTTTAGTTTCTGTGTGATTTTTGTCAGCTGTTAACTTACAGATCCTGATTTTGGTTGAACATTCACATATTTTAAACCGACATTTTAATAAGAATTCATGTTTCTTTAATATTAGTGATTAGCTGCCCATTAAATTGTCTTTCAGCTCTGCGCAGCCTGCGTGGAGGCCATCTGTCTGCAGGCCCAGCCTGCTCTGGAGGATGACATATGAGGCACTTTTCAGTGGAGTTTCTTCTGTCGAAGTTTCCCACTGACTTAGTAAAACTGGACAAGAAACCATCTGTGAAACTGCACCTAGCGTATCTCCACGCACAGTGCAGTAGTAGGAGGATGGTAATTTAGTAATCATCCCTCGATCTGCTATCCACCCACTACATAATTATTTTATGCCTTCAGTGGACAAAAAGCTGAATTAAATAATTTTTTTAATGGAACATTTTTGTTCAAAACAAAAAATGTCCATGAATGTAGTTATTTGCCAGCATCCACACAAAAGGGTGTGTTTGTAAAGTTTCGTTTTGTTTCGTAGGTAGATAAATATAGTTTTACTATTTCCTTTTTGTATTTATCTTTTGTATTTTGTGTTTTTTAATGTAGATCTTAATAAAGAAAATGCTCAATTGAATTTACACATTTGATTGATTTTTTTCCAGCACAAGAAATTTAGCATAAAGTTACTGTGAACAAAGTTTGTTGCCAAAATTAAAACACTGTTCTTACAGTTCTTGTTTGTTCTGTTGTTTTCACTCATATCTCTTTGCTCTCTTCGTAACTGACACGACGTGTCCTGATAGTGTTACATAGTGCATGAGCTGTGTTTATGTTCCATCCATCCATTCATTCATTTTCCACTACTTATTCAGGTCCGGGTCACGATGGCGACCTTCTTCCCAGTCGTGTCGTCCAGCTCTTCTGGGAAACGGGATATGTAATCCCATGAGCGTGTTCTGGGTCTGGCCCTGGGTCCTCCCCCTCTGGTTTGACGTGTCCTGGTCAGATGCCCAGACCACCTCTGCTGGTTTCTTTCACTGTAAAGGTGCGGCCCTGTGTCACCTAACAGGACACACTTCACTCTCCACAGACAAGTCCGGGTAAAACCCTGCTTCCTGAGGCATCTGACGGTTTGCCAGAACTGAGGTTAACCAGAAGTCATTCTCCATGCATTCACCAAGCTCATCCCACACATGAGTTTTTGCTTCCATGACCACAGAGGCTGCAGACCTTTTTGCCTGCCAATGCCAGTCAGCAGAATCAAGAGTTTATTGGGCTAACTAAGCCCAAAAGACCTCTTCCCTCACCTTGTCAGCTTCCTCCACCACAGGGTTTTTTGGGTTGCCATCACAACTGGCACAGGTGACCTTCTGGCTACAGCACTGAGTTAGCTGCCTCAGCAATGGAGGCTTTAAACATGGCCCACTCTGATTCCTTTTGGCCTTCAGGTTTTCTTTTGCCCCTTTTATTCTTTGATACGATCCTTTCTTTTCTAATACATCCCATTGTCTCTAGAAGAGCCGATGTGAGACCTAAACATATTGTGCTGATGTTTGAGTTGGTTTCATAACAGAGCTCTCACCGTGTTACCCATCAATCCACTTTCCCCTACTGCATTGTAAATCTTTCTCAAAACTCCACCGTTTTGGATTACAAATCATATTAGGAATTTTCAAAACTAGTTTGATCTCATTAATATATCTATGGTAAGCTTAAATCTAAATTTGCTATAATCAATATTTCTTTAATATAAATGGATCAAATGACTGTGTGTAATGTGAAAGGAGTTGCTCGTAGTGAAGAACCTACAGAGAATTAATACTCGACACCCCCTTAAGCTTTACAGCGCCTTTTAGCTTATCATTTCAGCTGTTTCCAGCTCTGATGAACCCACAGTACACAACCTGCCCAGCTCCAAACAGCAGACAGACAAAGTTAGCTAGAAGGAGAGTGAATATTGGACGTAAATTCATCAGGTGGCCAGAAACACGACTCCAGATGCTAATGTTGCTCCGAGTTTGCTTGAAGTGTAAATTAGCAACCATTTGCTTACAGGTTTGCCACATCAACTTACAAGGCGATAATAATAGCTACGGCTTGTTTCCGCTACACCAGTGTGGCCAAAAAATCAGTCAGTGCAGGTTTAAGTGATAGCTAAATCCTCATCCTTGAACAATATTGGAAAGAATTAAAAGAGACAGCGTGTGAAATGACAATTCTTACCTTTACAGCATGATGTCTCTTTAACTCATGAGGCGCCTCTGTTTGTGTGCAAGGGTCTAAATCATGCTGTCATAAATCAGGAAGCATTTTGCGCCTCCTCAGCCTCCATGTATGCTGTTGGAATACATATCTTCTGAAGCATGTCGACTTGTATGTGCTCCTTATTTCTCTTTCATGTGAAGTAAGGACTAACCCTGTCTGGCCGTCCAGTAGGCCTATTAATTACAGGAATAGAGCAGCTGGAAAACTAAACTGAAGTTGTGCCTTTGAGTTGGAGCTTTCCCTGTGAAAGCGACCTTACCTCAGCTGCACCACTCCACTCTTTTGATGCTCCAGGAGTTGTCTGCTAAGTGGCAGATGGCAGCGAGCCAGAGAGGTTATTGCAAGTTTGGAGCTGGCTGCCTCTGAAAACACAGCCACTGCAGGAGCTATTGATTGACGCACGACTCACTCTGTGGCTGCAGACGCTGACAGGGTTCCCCTTCTCCCTTCACTGCATCTCTGCCATGCTTTCTGTTCCAAGCTACTGAGAGGGATCCAGCTCACTAAAACTCTGCTCAGTTGTTAAGAAGCCTAGAGGGAAACTGCTGTTTGCATAAAATTACTACTGGCTTGACTTGCACAGCAGTGGTGAAGCTCCTTGTTTACCCGAGCTGCATTTTACCGCCTCCATTTAGATCCCTTCATTGAGAGAAACATTCGATTAGACCTTTCAAGGTCTGATTATGTGTCCAAGTCACAGCAACAATATGGAGGTGATTCTTACCTGAAAACAGAGTATTTTTACTCCACCTTAAATGTCAGGATGTGTTGAGAACACTTTCTGGGACCTACATAATGACTCCATACTCAGAATAATACAGCAGTCTCTCTCTTGGAGGAGTTTTAGGTGAGAAAGGTGGCACTCAGCAATGCCATTAATATTTCAATTTTCGGTGTTAAGAAGTAGATGAACAAACTAGCCAGGAGTTATAATTTTAAATACCTTTCCGGCAAATGGTGCTCATTAGTTGCCAGACAAATGGAACAAACAGACATCTGGCGCAGAGTTTGGTTTATACTCAGCATAGAAGGTAATTAAATAGCAGCAGTGAGGAAAAGCATTCATTAAGTATTAATTCAGCAGGCCTCCATGTGAGATGAGTCGATGGCAATCCACAAATCCAGCTACAGGTCAGTGACGGTGGAGTCCAAGTCGGTCATTAAAGGACTGTTAAGTCATTCGTGATCCTCATCGACAACTTTTTAGTGACCAGCAGGAGGTCTATAGAACCTTTTCTCCTTTTTATACAAAGTCTTACCGTCCTTTTGAATTACAGTATCCTGTGACCGATACAAATCATGAAGTCCCATTTCATTATTGTCATTAAAACAAAGGAGATTTCTGCATGTGGGGAGTTTTTTTGTTTCCAATACAAACTACAGGATGGAAAATAGCCAAACTCTCAGCACCTGGCCAAAATCACTGAATCACTCGTTCTGATTGACAACATTATCCACCTCCTGCAGGATCAACTTGTGCGCTCGAGTTGGAAAACTGTACTTAATGCCCTTTTAACGGTTTGGTCCAAGTCGAGCAAAATATCTTTGACGTGAGCTTCAAAGGTCCTTATTGACTTTGGAATCAGTAGTTTGGCCAAACGATCACCTGGTCTTCATCAGCGGATGGAGTTTTCTTAGTTGTCATGGAGATGCATCTGTTGATGTGCAAGCTCAGTAGCTCTTACATGACTTCATCGCACTCTTAGGACTCCTCGTCCGAGTTGTTAATCCGGTCACGCAGTTGCCATCCGCAGATAAAGACCTAAGTGGACCTTGAGTTGGGATTGCTTTGTCAGTGAATTTACAAGCCGACACAGACGGGAATTCCTACAAGCTCTATGCTTGAACTCATTAGAACTGAAACAATAAGTGAGTTAATCCATTAGTTCATTGGCAGAATATTCAATGGCAGCTAATTTGGTAATCGATTAAGTCATTAAATCATTTAAGTCATATTTTTTAAACCAAAAATGTCAAACATTCTTTGGTTTCAGCTTCTCCACTTTGATGTTTTTATCTCTTTTATAACAATGTAAATTGACTATCTTTGGGTTTTGAAATATTGGTCAGAAAAAACAAGAAATTTGAAGTTTATTTTCAATATTTTCTAACATTTTATAGATCAAATAATTAATTGATTAATCGTGAAAGTAATGGTCAGATTAATCCATAATGAATTTCATTGTTAGTTGTAGTTCTACAAATCATAACAACTACTGAGCTCGCATGTCAACAGATCCATCTCCATGACAACTGAGCAAATTCAATCTGCTAATGGATACCATGTGAAAAAAAAGTGAGTGGGCTTTGAGTTGGGAATGTTTTGTCCAACATCTTTGACATCTGACATTTTAACATCAGCATTTGTACGATCACGTTTGAAACTATTTAAACGGAAGTTATCTACTGCTGCTGATAATCAGTTTAAAGGTTTGCTTCATACTTTGTAAGTATGAATGTCGATTGTATATCAATAATACTCTGAAAGAACACAGCCAGCTCCAGTGAATACAACTTCACTGAGCTGTATGACATCTTCCAGCACATCAAACATCAAGCTGTAAATTCATAATTCTCTGCAAATAACGTGAACAGACGGTACACGTATTCTGCTGCTAAATGATCTTGAAACCCCTGCAATGGTGCCTTGTCTGTGGGTTTTTTTTGTTGCTGTTTTACTCATTGTGCATTCAATCATAACGAGAGCTCTAACACTCTTGCTCCTTCAGAAGAAAAATGAAAATCAGAATCTTCAAAGAGAGTATAAAGAAGAATCAGGTTTTAAGTGAGTTTAATGGCTTGGAAATTCACACCTAGGTAGCGAACCACAGTTCGGTCAGGAAGGGCCCAGTGTTGGCTTTTAAAAGCCACTGGAGCTTTTCCATACACAACTTTCCCTGGCAGCTGCGCACAGACAAATGGATATGTGTCTAATGAAAGGCTTTTAGGGGCTATTGATTTTTATTTTCCATAAGTATCGCCGGCTGTTTTGTCCTTGACATACATTCGGACATGCATGCAGATGGAGGAAAAAATATTTAATGCATGATACATGTGTGAGAGCCCTTTGTGCCTGTGCTTTTCTCAGCAGCCCAATTATTATTTCCTCTTTGTGAGCAGCACGACAACATTTAAAAAGTTATTACACTTGTTAGTGAGCTAATTGTCTAGCCAAGTCTCAAGTAGCGCCAATGATATTTTTGATCTCGCTTCCTGGCCTCTAGGCTCCATCAGCTCACCCTGGCTGTACGCTCCTGTCCACGTACATCATTCATCCAAATATCTGCAGTGTAATCACTTGTGCAGAAACCCTCCCTTATATTTTTTCAGAGTGAGGATGCAAGTCAGCGGTTTTGACTTTGTGTGACCAGAGCCGGGGGCTGTCATTACACTAATGCAGCACTGCTATCCAACAAAGGATCTGCCACTGTGAAAAAAAAAAAAAAAAACCCGTCCAGATCGCAGAGAACACAGATCTTAAGATAATACACTGCCCTACATTACAACCTGACGTGTCTTTGCTTTCTTTAAATGTGCAATCACTCGTCAATACACCTCAGAAGTAGCAGGGGTTTTTCATGTGGAAGAAAGGATATCATGAGCTATCATCAAAGGCACAGTTCATATACTAATGGAGGTAATCACTTACAGATACACACTTTCAATGGCATTATAAAAGGCAGTTTTGACATTGCATTAGTGTTTAAAACTCGTGATCATTTAAAAAGGTATTTTTTACAACAGCAGCCACCTCTGTTAAAATTCTCCTGTGAAGATTTCTGATGTTTGGAGTTATATTCTGTCTTGCAGAAGCAGGTCACCAGGTCAAATCCCATGAAAAGGTGCCACTAAAAGCAAGACACTTAACCCCCCTCTCATGTAGCGACTTGCTGGCCACCAGAAGAAGACACTGGTGCTCTCTGTGTGAATGTGTGAACTTCAGTGTGAATTGCTGGAAAACAGCATCCAGGCTCAGTCAGCTTCCCTGGATAAATACAGATTAGATTTATTGTGTAATCTTCGATTTTCTTTCCAGTGAACAGGCAGGTGACATTTGTTAATGGCCACAGAGCAGAGATGCATTTGTCACCATAGAAAGCAGGTTATAAACTGCTCCCACAGTGTTGACTTTTAGAAAGTTAATCTCTCTGTCTTTCACTTGTAAGGCTGAATGCACTTTGTCATTTCATCACTACATCTGATGGAGCTGATATTTAAACACTGCGACATCGTGAAACATGCAGGATGTAATGAGTTGGACTAAACAGAGTAGTTTTTAGTTGGATATTTTCCTTTTGGTGCGGCGTAAAAAATATGGAATAATAATTTTGCCTCGGTCCTGACATGGGACATTTTGAGCACAGAAAAAATAATTTCAAGCACATAATATTTTGTAGAGAAATAATCATGACGCGAAGAACAGTTAAATTTGAGTAAATATAAAGATATTTTTTCTCAATACATTTATTAGCCTGTTTGCTAATATCCACATTAGCACACAAAAAACCCCTCTCTCCTGCTGCCCAACATGAAAGTGTGTTACAGTGAGCTACAGGTTCAGACAATGGAATAAAATGGAGTAGGTCATTTCTGATTAGCTATTTTGTCCCATTGCCAGAAGCATTATTGGTTTCTAGGAAAGTATGGAATCCCTTAGCGAAAAGCTGCTGCCACACATAAGTCATTTAAACAGCTTTGGTTACAAACATAGGCTGGTGTATGAAAATTTATAAAATTCTGTTTGCAAATGAATCTGTTTTTTATTAGCTTGCAACCTTAGCTTCCTTTGGTAGGTAGCTAGCTAACTTCTACCAGATAAGCAGTATTTTTATTTAATTTTGTTTTTGCAGCAGAAGTGCCTGAGAAAGAGCCCTGACTTGGGTCATGTTTATATCGCTAGCTGACCGGAGAAGAAAAATGCAGACCTTTTACTCACATAAAAGTAACAATACCACAATATAAAATACTCAGTTACATGTAAAAATACACAAGAATTGTTAGCTAATATATTTAAAGTGTCAAAATTAGTACTCTATGCAGGAAATGGACCCTGTGAGAGCTGCTATTACATATAGTATTATATCATTGCATTATTATTACTGATGCATTCATGTGGAAGTATAACTTTACTTTTAGGCTATAGTTGGTCAAGGTGGAGCTAATTGTAAGTATTTTATATACTAGTGAGGATTTTAATATATAACAATGAATTTGATATACTCATCATGTATTTTGTTTATGTAAAATGTTCATTTGTAAAAAGTTTAAGAGTAAAAAGTACAATATTTCTTTCTGTATTATAGTGGAGTATAAGTAAGCAATAATGTGGCATGAAATGGAAATACTCAAGTAAAGTTCAAGTATCTAAAATATTTACTTAAGTAGGCCTACACTACTTTAGTAAAATGAGTTACTTTCCATGACGCACTAATTGTTATTAATGACCTTGCAGCGTGCTTTTGTAATGAGATGTAGAACACTCTGCCCAACAAAATCATGACTGATTAATAAATACAGAATAGATTTTTGTATCTCGAATTAAACTGGTCTTTATGTGATAACAATTTCTCTACTATATATAATTTATATGCAATTGCAAACAACCTTTAACTGTTCTCAAAATGTCCCAAATAATTGTAATGCCATGGCAAGCTCTATTGTTGTGTCGGATCGATTGGTTCCAAACATTGTGACCAAGTCTGTTGTGATGGCAGTAACTAAAGTATGTTGTTAAAAGTGACATAATTGGGGCTGATATGGCCAGCTGATTTTATATCCTGATAGGAGCATGAACACTGCTCAGTCTTCACTCAGTCTGCCAAATAACCTCCTCTTGTTATCAATGCAATAGACTTTAGCAGTTAATGTTAGCCGGGGCATCTGAACGAGTCTCCCTAAGCTACAAGATATAAACAGCAATTTATCTACATTGTATGATGATGTTTAATGCGCAGTCGGAAAATATTCTATATAAAGAGACTTTGTGCTTCCTGAAAATATGTGAAATCTCTATATGCTTAGCTTAACCAGCCAATCAAGTGGAAAATGGAAATGGAAAATATTTGCAGTCCAACAACTCTCAATGCAAGATTTAATAAGGAGGTTCACAGTACCATCCGAGACTGGAGTTTCATCTGTAGTTCATCCCCTTGTCTAAATTTTGGGTTTGTTCACACCAAGTTAAATCTCCTAAAGATCCCATTCATAGGCAGCGGAGTAAAACCAAATGATGCCTACCTATCTAGTTAATCGCCATCTTATTGCAAAGCAGCATTGCTTCATTGCAACAGCTCGCTGAACGATGGGCTTTGCATAACATTTCAATTTATTTCAAGGTGTTAAGAGGTAAAAACACAAAAAACAAAGAAGGAAGAAAACATTCTCAGATAATTTCTCTAAAGAGAAAGGGAAATCTATCCATCTGTTGTTTAACTGAAAAATGTAGTTTTGCAAGCAGATAAAAAAAACAATAACCAAAAAGCACACAACCGACCACCTGAAAAATATCCAGGCCAGCTAACTCATTAAGCCACGGCGTGATACTGCTGACCTGGGCGTCTGTGCTCCAGGTTGAAGGGTTGCTGCTGGCAAGGGCACACACCTTATTTGTTTGAAAGGGTCTTGTTTTCTGCTGTGGTTTTCTGACAGCGGACAGTGCTGATGCACAGCCACAGCAGGGGACTTTTTCCAGAGCCCATACCAGTAGCTTTGTTTGCATCTTTCTCTGGACATCCCTCCATGAAACTTTAAGGACACCGGCTCCCTGAAGACCTCTTTTGTTCTCTGGTCCGTTGCTGAGTTATTCTCAGGTTATAGCTGTATTTCATTACTGGCAGGGTTGGTTTTTTGGGTTGTTTTTTTTTGCCTTATCCTGTATTCAGTTCTGGCACGCAAAACCCAACCTAAGTAGAATGAGTGAGTGGAAAGAATCATCACACAGTTTGACAAGGATAAGAGGAGGATTATTACACTGAGCCAGTACAGTACTTCTTAAAGCTTCTCCCTCAAATTGCCCATGGAGAGACACTTGACCACGGATGCTCATTTGAGGGCTTTAGTTTGAGGGAAAAGGGACCATTTCAATTTAATTTACCACAGAGAATTGTTGCTTAAGGGTGGTCATAATGATGGCAGCCAAATAATTCTTTTTTTATGTCACTGTTCGGTTAAGTGAAATTATTAACAGTGCTAGGTGGAAAACGTTTTGATGGTCCTGGGAGGATCCATGCTGAGAGCTGATGTGGTTATTTGCGTGTGGTGGAGATAATACAATATTATTTCAAGTCACATCAAATGGAACAATATGGGCAGCAGTGCTGCACAGTTTTAATCTTTTAAACTGAAAACAGTGCAGGACCACCTTCAGTCTGTATAATATCCAGACATCTGGGAGTACATTAAAAAGACCCCAGAAACACAGGATTTTGTATCATTACCCCTCCTGCTACTTTAAAGCAAATGAGTTACGGTGCATTCAGGTGCAGACTGTCCCTCTGCTTCATCCATACCCCACATAGGCCTACTCATTCTCATCAATAGCAATTAGGCCAAGTTTTACTGGCACGTCCTTGATCTGTTGTGTAATTTCAACAAAACTGAGCCTTTAAAGTGGACACCACACAGAGCCTAAGATGCTGAGCCCTTTTGAGGATTTTTTGGCAACATTGTGGAATGATGATGATTTGTTCCAGTTAATTTCCCAGATGATGATACATACATAGTAGACTAGGAATGGCTCTTGATTGTAATCAAATAAAAAGTTTAAACTGAACCATAGCAGTCGGAAGAAGTTGGTTGAACCTTTGAAAAGGATGTTTAGATGAGGTTAAATACACTTTTTATTCACGAGTAAAAATGTTAACAGCAAACATTCAAAACACAAACTCCGCTTTTGTTATACTAGCAAGCTGTTGCGTTTATGGGCCTTGATCTGCCTGCACTGTCTGGGCCTGTGTCACTTTGATCTGTTCCTCTACATCAGGCTGACCGGTGAGGTATAATATAAGCTACCTGGCAGATGTAAGAAAATATCGGAATGAGAAGGAATCAGGTGAACTAAAATCCACTGCTGTTGTCCTGCTGTTTAACTTACTGGTTTTTGTTGGAAGAGGAGGAGAGGAAGTGGGGGTTGCTTAAGCACAAAGTCATTGATTGTCACAACAGGGGAACGCGCTGCTGGGGGCTGCTCCAGAGCGGCTATGTGTTGCATGCCTCAGCGGGGAAAATGTCTTCGTATGCGGGCGGCAGTTCACTGGGGAGCGGGTAGGAGAAAGGGAAGCAATGATTGAGCTCCGGGTCCGTGGGCGAGTATCCCGGCAGCTCGATTGACGGGTGTCCCCCGCATTGCACTTCTGCCCCTGTCTCGTCAAACATATTAAAAACACCCAAATTGATGTAAGACACCGGCTGGAAATCCGCCGAGGAGCAGTCCCGCTCCTCGCTGAAGATGATCGCGCCGGCGCGCTGTCTCTGGGACTGGCGGCTCCTAGAAAACTGCGCTGTTTTGTACCTTTTGATGACCACCAGGTTGATGAGCCCGAGGACGCACTCCAAGGTGCTGAGAACAGTGGAGACAACCAGACTCCGTTGGTAATCCCTCAGCTGCTCGCAGGCAGGGTTCACAACCACAGAGTGGAAGCAGTAATGGGTATATTTCCTCTCCACCAGAGAAGCTGTGTCCCCGTCCACCACCGCGCCGGAGAAGGCGGTGAGGACTCCCAGCAAGAAGACCACAACACCGAGGAGAAAGAAATTCCTGCAGCCGGGCTTCTCCATGCAAAAGAGCAGCGCGGAGCCCAGCAGGACCTGCCCGACTCCCACAAGTAGCCCGGAGTAGAAAGCCCCGGCCGCGGCGCCGAGGTGGAAATGCGCCTTCACCGTAGATCCCAATGAGACGCATCTTAATCCAACGACAACTTCGCTCAGGGCGCACACGAAGAGGAGGGTGCTGGAGAAGACGGTGCACAGTCCTTTCCCACTCAACTTCATTATATTCCACCTCTGCCGCTCTCGATCCCTCTCCCCCCTTCTTCATCCTCCTTCGTCCTCTCCTTCGTCTCCTCTGGAAGCACTCTCACATTGGGACATCATCTGCCGGTGACTCTGCCGGTTCAGAGCGGGCGATCCTCGCCGCTGTGGCGTCTCTCTCGCATCCCCGCCGCTTTACAGGAATATATAAATAACTAATGCCTTTTTGCACTTATCGATAATCCATACAATAACAAAGATCACTTTACCCCAGATCACCTAACCGCCCAGCAGACTCTCGAAGCACTCTCCTGACCCAAAAGTTTTTTTTCCCCCTCCTCCTGAAGAGAGAGTCTCATCCGCAGTCCGCCAAATCGTCGGATTGAATGGTGTGTTGGCGTTTCTGTGGCAGAGAAGGAGGCGGCTGCTTGAGCTGGAGATGCTTGAGGTTCCAGTGGACCAATGACCCACAGGCCTACAAATCACTGCAACACCCCTACGGGGTGCTTGTGTCCAAGATGCCCCGTCGAGAGTTTATAGCGACGTGTCGTTAAACGTTCAATGATAAGGTGGGTAAAGGACTTTTGGTTGAGAAAACACCAGCAGGGACAGAAATCATTAGCTTTCAGGAACATTAATTTCTTTACACCACTTTAAAGCCCTTAGGCTTGCAGTAAAATCAGCTTGGTAACAGTGAGTCAATGCATTTAATTTGTACTGGTGGTAAACTGCAAGTAAAAGGTGGATAAACTGAGTTTTGGGTCATTTTTATTACTCTATTCAACCAATTCTAACTATTGTTATATATTAAGAGAACATTGAGAACTCAATGTTAAGTGGTCTCTTAATTTTTTCCAAAAATGTATATATATCTATACACCTATACATACATATACACATACATTCATATATATACACACCAATAAATACATACATACACACACACACACATACATACATACCTATTAATACATTCACACATACATAAATATACACATACAAAGATATATACAGACATACACACCCATAAATACATACATACATACATACATACACACACACATGCAAGGGTATAAGTGTACATTTAAAATTTAAATAAGTAAGTGTAATGTACAAAGTGGGTTTACGGGTTGAGGTTAATATTACAGTATAAAGTAAGTAAGTAAGTGCATGAACTGTCAAGTTACGTGTAGCTTTTTAACAATATATAATGGGACGAACAATATTGCACAGCCGTACTAGAAGTATAAATAAGTATCACAAATTAAATATAAAACAGGGTGTATTGCACAGTAGTTTAAGCACCGAATTTTCCAAATTATGTCCAGTATTGCAGAGATATTCATGATCAGTGTACACTTTAGTGACCTAGGGTCATAACGACAAAGATTTAGCGGGAGGAGTTATAGAGTTTGATGGCCACAGGCAGGAATGACTTCCTGTGGCGCATTTTGGGAGGATAGGTCTTCCGCTGAAGGTACTCCTTTGCTTGACCAGCACGTCATGGAGTGGGTGGGAGACACTGTATGACACTATATATGCTGTAGACACTACATGATGGCATGTAGTTTGGCCAATATCCTCCTCTCTGACACCACTGAGAGAGAGTCAAGCTCTACCCCAACAATGTCACTGTCCTTACGGATCATTTTATAGAGTCTGTTAGCGTCCACTACCCTCGTTTGTATATATGTATGTATGTATGTATATTTGTGTATGGGTGTAAGTATGTATGTATGTATGTATGTATGTCTGTGAGAATGTGAGTCTGTGAGTCTGTGAGTATGTATGTATCTTTGTGTGTGTGTGTGTGTGTATGTATGTATGGGTGTATTTGTGTATGTATGTATGTGTATATGTATGTATGTTTGAATGTGTTAACGGATGTATATGTATGTATGTATAGGTTCAATTCAATTAAATTCAATTTTATTTATATAGCCCAATATCAAAAATCACATTTGCGACAAAGCACAGAACTCCGGGAAAGTGTGTGTGTGTGTGTGTGTGTGTGTGTGTGTGTATATGTATGTATGTATGTGTATATATATATCTTTGTATGTGTGTATGTTTGTGTTCATTGGTTTATGTATGTATGTATTTATGTATGTATCTATGTATGTGTATATATATTTCTTTGTATGTGTGTATGTTTGTGTTCATTGGTGTATGTATGTATGTATGTATGTATGTATGTATGTGTGTATATGTAGGTATGTGTGTATGTATTTATGGATGTTTATCTATTTATGGGTTCATGTATGTATGTACGTATATATATATATATATATATATATATATAAATATACATAAATATTTTTATGTGTGTAAGATTATGTTCAATATTATAAGTATATATATATATATATATGTATGTATGTATATA
>CM022490.1:8014565-8195027 GCA_011952105.1 Coreoperca whiteheadi
GGGGACAAAACGCTTACGTCATCACGTCAGCACGTCGTCACGGGTCCACACGGGATCACAGGATCATGTGACACTTACACCCATAAATACAGACACCCATAAATACATACATACAGATATACATACATACATACATGCACACTCACATCCATAAATACAGACACCCATAAATACATACATACATACACAAATGCACTCATACATACATAGATACACACATACATACATACATACACCCATAAATACATACACCCATAAATACACACATACTTACACGCAAACTCTAATATACATTCATAAATGCATACACACATACAAAGATATATACATACATACATACATACATACATACATGCACACATAGAACCATATATACATTTACATCCATTAGCACTTTCAAACATGCATACATACATACATACACATCCATTACCACATTCATACATACATACATAGTTACATACATACATAGATACATACATACATACATAAATACATACATGCACACTTACAATCATAAATACAGTCACCCATTAATACAGACACCCATTAATACAGACACCCATAAAAACATACACCCATAAATACATACATACAGAAACCCGTAAATACATAAATACACACATACATACATACATACAGGAATACACCCATAAATACATACATACTCACAAACATACATACATACATGCACACTTACACCCATAAATACAGACACCCATAAATATATACATACATACAAACATACATACATACATACATACATGCACACTCACATCCATAAATACAGACACCCATACATACATACATACATACATACATAAATACATTCATAAATGCATACACCCATACTCTATATACATTCATAAATGCATACACGCATACAAATATATATACATACATACATACATACATACATGCACACATAGAACCATATATACATTTACATCCATTAGCACTTTCAAACATGCATACATACATACATACACATCCATTAACACATTCATACATACATACATGCACACTTACAACCATAAATACAGACACCCATTAATACAGACACCCATACATACATACATACACACAAACATACATACATACATACATACACACTTACACCCATAAATACACACATACATACAGACATACACCCATAAATACAGACACCCATAAATATATACATACATACAAACATACACACATACATACATACAGAAATACACCCATTAATACAGACACCCATAATTACAGACACCCATAAATACATACATACATACATACATACAGAAACCCGTAAATACATACACCCATACATACATACATACTCACAAACATACATACATACATCAATACATGCACACTTACACCCATAAATACAGACAACCATAAATACATACATACGTACATAGAGACATACTTACACCCATAAATACAGACACCCATACATACATACATACATACAGACACCCCTAAATACATACATACATACGTACATACATACATACAGATATACACACATACAAACATATACATACATACACAAATGCAATCATACATATACATACATACATACATACTTACACCCATACTCTAATATACATACATACATACAGAAACCCATAAATACATACATACATACAGAAACCCATAAATACATACCTATACACATACATACATACATACATACAGAAACCCATAAATACATACCTATACACATACATACATAGACAAATACACCCATAAATACATACACCTATACATACATAGACACAAACATACATACATATATACATACATACATACATACAAAGATATATACATACATACATAAATACATTCATAAATACATACATATACACATACATACATACATAAATACATACACACATACCTACACCCATACACTAATATACATTCATAAATGCATACACACATACAAAGATATATACATGCACACATACATGCACACATAGAACCATATATACATTAACATCCATTTACACCTTCATACATACATACAAAGATATATACATACATAAATAAATACATTCATAAATGCATACACACATACAAAGATACATAAATACATACAGACATACATACATGCACACATAAAGACATACATAAATAAATACATACATACATACATACATACATGCACACTTACATCCATAAATACAGACACCCATAAACACATACATACATACATACATACCTACACAAATACACCCATAAATACATACACCTATACATACATACATGCACACATGTACCCATACATACATTTACATCCATTAGCACATTCAAACATAAATATATACACACATACAAAGATATATACATACATAAACAAATTCAGACTGACATACATACTCAAATACACCCATAAATACATACAAACAAACATGTATACATACATACATACATACTTACACACGCACGCACGCACATACATACATACATACATGCACACATATATGCACACATAGACCCATATAAACATTAACATCCATTAGCACATTCAAACATAAATACATACACACATACAAAGATATATACATACATAAATACACACATACGTACACCCATACACTAATATACATTCATAAATACATACACACATACAAAGATATATACATACATACATACACACGCACGCACGCACATACATACACCCATAAATACATACATACATACACAAATACACCCATAAATACATACATACACAAATACACACATACACAAAAACACCCATAAATACATACATACATACACACATACATACATGCACACTTACACCCATAAATACAGACACACATCAATACAGACACCCATACATACATACATACATACATACATCAATACAGACACCCATACATACATACATACACAAATACAGCCATAAATACATACACACACACAAACATACATACATACATGCACACATGTACCCATATATACATTTACAACCATTAGCAAATGCAAACATAAATATATACACACATAGAAAGATATATACATACATACATACACCCATAAATACAGACACACATACATACATACATATATACATACATAAACCAATGAAAACAAACATACACACATTCAAAGATATATAAATGCATACATGCACACATACACCCATAAACGCAAACATACATATACATCCATTAAAAAATTCGGACGGACATACATACACAAATACACCATAAATACATCCAACTAAAAATACATACATGTACAAATACACTCAAAAAAACAGAAACCCAAACATACATACACACAAACATACATACATACATACACACATACATACATGCACACTTACAACCATAAATACAGACACCCATACATACATACACACAAACATACATACATACATGCACACATGTACCCATATATACATTTACAACCATTAGCAAATTCAAACATAAATATATACACACATACAAAGATACATACATACACACACACAAATATATATACATACATACATACAACCATAAATACAGACAGATATACATACATACATATATACATACACCTATACATACATACATATACATCCGTTAAAAAATTCAGACATACATACATACATAACATACATACATACATACATGCATAAATACATACATACACACATACATAAACCAATGAACACAAACATACACACATTCAAATATATATAAATGCATACATGCACACATACACCCATACACGCAAACATACATATACATCCATTAAAAAATTCGGACGGACATACATACACAAATACACCATAAATACGTACAACTAAAAATACATACATACATACATACACACATACATACACACACACATACACCCATAAATACAGACACCCATAAATACATACACACATACATACATACATACATACATGTACAAATACACTCAAAAAAACAGAAACCCAAACATACATACACACAAAGATACATACATACATACATGCACACTTACACCCATAAATACAGACACACATACATACATACATACACACATACATACATACAGTAACCCATAAATACATACATACATACATACATGCACACATAGACCCATATATATATCTACATCCATTAGCACATTCAAACATACATACATACAAAGATATATACATACATACATACATATACATCCGTTAACAAATTCAGACGAACATACATACTCAAATACACCCATAAATACATACAAACAAACATGTATACATACATATTTACATACAATCACTCATGCATGTACGCACACACAGACACACACACACACATACATACATGCATAAATACATACACCCATAAATACGTACATACATACACACAAACATACATACATACATACATAAATATATACATGCACACATAGACCCATATATATATATATATATTTACATCCATTAGCACATTTAAACATAAGTACATACACACATACAAAGATATATACATACATACATACATACATACATACATATACATCCGTTAACAAATGCAGACGGACATACATACTCAAATACACCCATAAATACATACAAACAAACATACATACATACACACGCACGCACGCACGCACATACATACACACATATATGCACACATAGACCCATATAAACATTTACATCCATTAGCACATTCAAACATAAATACATACATACATACACCCATACACTAATATACATTCATAAATACATACACACATACAAAGATATATACATACATACACACGCACATACATACATACACCCATAAATACATACACCCATACACACATGCACACTTACACCCATAAATACATACACAAATACACACATACACAAAAACACCAATAAATACATACACCCATACACACAAAGATATATACATACATACATACATGCACACACCCATACATACATACATACAAAGATATATACATACAAACATACATAAATACACCCATAAATACATACAGACATACAAAGATATATATATATATACATACATACACACACACACATACAATTTTACATACATACATATATACACCCAAAAATACAGACATACATACACACATATATATATATATATATATACACACACATTTATTTATACATACATAGTTATATTTACATTTAGTCATTTAGCAGACGCTTTTATCCAAAGCAACTTACATATGAGGGAGACAATGGAAGCAATTATAACAACACAAGGTAACAAAGAGCATAAGCGCACCAGAAACTAGTCTGTTAAAGTCTAGCACAGTATACAAAGCTAAGGATAGGAAGTTTTTTTTATTTATTTTTTTATGAAAAGAGATATAAAGGAAAAAAAAGTTACTGATTGTCAGTAAGGTGTTGACGGAAGAGATGTGTTTTCAGGTGCTTTTTAAAGGTGGCTACAGAATCTGCTGATCTTGTAGGAGCAGGCAGATCATTTCACCAATGTGGAACGGATCCAGAGAAGGTGCTCGAGAGTGATTTTTTTCCTTTTTGGCATGGTACCACCAGACGTTGTTCCTTTGCAGAGCGCAGGGATCTGGCAGGAACATAGGTCTGTATCAGCGAGCGAAGATATGATGGTGCAGAACCAGTGGTGGTCTTGTAGGCCAAGAGCATCGCTTTGAACTTGATGTGGGCGACAACAGGGAGCCAATGTAACCTAATATAGAGAGGAGTTATGTGGGCTCTGTTTGGTTCATTGAAAACCACTCTTGCCGCCGCGCTCTGGATCATCTGCAGAGGTTTGGTTGTGCAAGCAGGGAGTCCAGTGAGTAGCACATTGCAATAGTCCAGTTTGGACAAGACGAGTGCCTGGACTAGGACTTGTGTAGACTGCTCAGATAGGAAAGGTCGGATTTTCCTGATTTTGTAGAGGATGAATCTACAGGACCGGGTGGTGCTGGCGACATGGCTTTTGAAATTTAGCTGATCATCAATTACCACCCCCAGACTTTTGGCCATGCTGGACGGTATAACGGTCGATGAGCCTAGTTTAATGGAGAGGTGGTAGTGAATCTTAGGATTGGCCGGGATCACAAACAGTTCCGTGTTGACGAGGTTCAGCTGCAGGTGATGGTCCTTCGTCCAAAGAGAGATGTCACTCAGGCGCACACACACACACACCTACATAAATATATATATATATATATACACAGCTATGTAGAAAATTAAGAGACCACCTAATATTGAGAAATCAATGTTAAGTGGTCCCTTAATTTCTTCCAGAGCTGTATATGCTAAATATAGACTGTGATATGTCTACGTCATCCTTGCATGATTTTCTCGTAAGGGTTGTTGTTTGTCAGGTGGATCTTTCTGGAAATCATAAACAAAGCATTAATAATAGAGCAGCGCCACTGAGGATGGACGGAGGCTGTGCCCTTTCCGTGGTGCTGAAAAATCCAGGATAGATGGCAGCTGACTGGATTCCTCTAGTCTACAACTTTCTAGCTTTCCTCTCAGCCAACCTCCCAAACAAAACAAAAGAAACATACCAGTCGTTTGGGAACATAGGAGAAACTATACCTCCCACCTTTTATTTAGCACAGATTTAATAACCTAGTGTGTAGGCGGGGACATAACTGTGGTCTTGGGGGGTTTCAGTTTGCCCAAATGACCTTTCGTGATGGAGATACTGAGGGCCACGTACAATCAGAGAGAACAATCAAGGTGTTACAGGGAAGATTACTGTTTGGAGAAATTCAGTTTAGTCCCAAAGCAAATGTAGGGGGACATACCATGTGAGTCATAGAAAGTCTATGCTGTAAACAGAAGTTGATATAGCCCTACAGTTTTTGATTATAAAGTCTAATGTGTTTCCTGTTAAAAGAGAAACGAGCAGGCAGATGGAAGATATATTCCATAAATTCCTGGGTTTAAAAATGTGTTTCATGGAACATTTCAGATATTTTCTTTTGCCCCAAAGTTCATATTTTTGTCTTTAGAATTTAGTTAATGCTGAATAGAGGAGCATTTGGATCAAATTGGGTCAGAGAAAGCTAAAGCAAGGCTATAAGAGTCTACAATAGTGACACTACAGCGGTGCTTTTGAGCTAAATGCTAACATGTTGACGTTTAGCAGGTTTAAAGTTGACCATGTTCACCAGTTAAGTACAGTTCAGTTCAAGAAAGTATATGCAAGAGAGCACACACACATATCTCAATAAAAACTGTTGGAAGAACTAGAAGTGGTAGCTTTGTGCTGACTAAGTGTCACGTCCTACGTTAGTTTAGGTTGGTAGCATGCAGCATTTACTAATTAACACTAAATACAAAGTACAGCTAAGGCTGATGTGAAAATCATTAGTTTTGTTTGTTCATAAATCAAAGTATTGGAAATGTTAACATTTTGATAGTGGTCTAGATATTTCACTCAGAAACACAAATGTCAACCTCGTGGCGGCATAAGAGCAAAAGTTAAGGGATCACCAAAGTCATTAGGGATCATCTTCTGGGCACCATGAATCTCTGTACAAGATTTCATGGCAATGCATCGCCATCCATTGTCTATGGATGCATCACCATCCATAGACAAACAAAGGCATGGTGAAGCAGAGCTAGCTGAAAACATAAGAAAAATGACTAAATTAGTTTCCAAACTCAAGAGGCAACCATTTGAGAAGAGTTCAAGGATATGTAAAATGATCCCATGGTGGGACCTGCTGGCAAATTGTTGCAGGGTGTTGGATTTGATTTGTTTCCGATTCATTTACCCTGGATGTGAAAACTTTCAGAGGACAAGCGCGAGATTTTGACTTAATGAACCAAACGTTTGATGGGTGCAGGTGAGAGAATTACACCAGGGAAAGCCCTCGTCCACCCATTCAT
This sequence comes from Coreoperca whiteheadi, assembly GCA_011952105.1. Taxonomy (NCBI): domain Eukaryota; kingdom Metazoa; phylum Chordata; class Actinopteri; order Centrarchiformes; family Sinipercidae; genus Coreoperca; species Coreoperca whiteheadi. Next base: position 8,022,382 of record CM022490.1, read on the forward strand.
CACAATGAGCCACCTCATTGACTGTACCAGTACAGCTGCCAGTAAGTGTGTGTGAGCGTGAGTCTAATTAGGTCATTACTACTTTGCAGAGGTTTGCAGATAAGAGAAGATCCTGTGAATGATGAGTTGATGACCTGCTGATTGGATGATTGATTGGCCGTCCTGCTTACTGGCATAGGGTGCCTCTAGTGTGAGTTAATCCATTGGCAGCGCTGTGGATGTCGACGTCATCAACAGCAACAATTAGACTGACTAGACCCATCGCCTCACATCTTTTGGCCCATACAGACCAGGCTTCAGCAGGAAAAACCACAGCGCTTAGTCCAAACTTCTGTTACAGTATTGTATAATGTGCACACTTTGCTGATCAGCAGATTCAAACCAATTTTCACATTTGTTGTTCCAAAATGTGGGCGTTGTGAAGCCTTTTGGGACTGTAAGTGTGATTAAAAGCTATACAAATAAACTTGGACCAGGCCGGCTTATAAAATGGCTTTTGTTAAGTCACAGTAGGAGCAATCACAGTTGCACAGCACACATTTGGATCTAAGGGAAAACTACCGACACATTTGATGAAGCAGAAGCATATGTCTTTCAAAGAGAGCCCTGCTCACCTCCATAACACAGACAGTTTCCATGTCACGGTCACAAACCTGGAAGATGCTGCTACCGAAGAGGCAAGATGCCCCCCGAAACACAAGGCTGCAAGTGGAAGGCTGTAGAAGACTGTAGAGTTATTACTATAAACGTATTTAATTTAAATGTGGAGGACGCACTTCAGGTCAGTATGTTAACACTACAGTACATTGTTTTTACCCAGCAGCGCAAGGAAAACATGATCAACCAAACATAAACCGGGCCTATTCAATGACAGAACAATTCAGATAGATTCCTCTCCTTTTAAATCACCTTTTCACCTCCAAGAGCAGCTTTTGTTTTAAAACTTAAACCACTACAAGTCACAGTGTGTGTGTGCGAATTTGTGTGTGTGTTTAGGGCCCATTGCTTCAGCTGTGAAGGGACTGTCTCCAGCACCCGGGTTCAGTTTTACGGCAGCAGTTACAACAGCAGTGGCAGGTCAGCCTGTAAAAATCCTGTGTTAGCCTATAAATATTAATGAATCTAAAGCAGTCTCAGCTGTTGTCGGCTGCAACTGTGGAGGGACTCAAGCAATGTTTATTCCAAAGAGAAATTGACTCAGAACTATACAGAATCAATACAGAGGCGGAAGACCTGTCTGGCCAGGCTAAGACAAGGCACAGGGCCTGTCAAATGGGCAGGACTGTAAGGAAAATGAACAAAGAAGCAAGGTGGTCAAGGGGCAAGAGTATTATTTAAAGCTGCACTAATCAATATTTTTGTATTAAAAATGAATCAAATGGCAATGTATAATTTGAAAGGCACTGCTTGTTGTGACAGACCCACAGAAACAAATTGGAGCATTTAGCAGCGAAGAGCCAGACATTTTTCCTAAGGACTTAGTGGAGACCAAAAGGAGAGAATTGTACCTAAATTTGTCAGTTGGCCAGAAACACGCCTCCAAATGAAAACAAATGTTTCTCCCTGTCTGATGAATTACGCAACTGTTTGCTAACATGTTAGCCATATCAACTTTAGTTGACGTTTTGTTGTTTCGAGCTTGCTCTTCTGTCCCCAAGTGGCCAAGTGAGATATTGTGATAGTTTTGGCATTTTATGTAAAATGCCATCATTGTATGATAATGTTTTTGTACGCTACTTCTTCATTTAATGGGCCAATATATCTTTAGGTTTCCCTTTTAACAAATGCTGAAAAAATTAATGGGATGTCTGTAGACTGGGTTCTATGGAGCTTTAAGTGTGCCATTATCTACAGTAATGCTTTTTGAAAGGTTGTGTCACCAGGAGGAGAATAACAGTCAGTAGAAACACTGAATCTTTGTAGCATTTTTAGAATAACAACAGTTAAAATACACTGAATACTTAAGTATAGTATTGGGCTCAGTACAAAAACACAGTATCAGCCCCTAAAATACTTTATCGGTCTGAAACTAACCAATGCCATTATCCAATATTCAAGCTGTCACCACTGTTACCATCACCATTATCAGTCACTGTCTAAAAGAAATTCAAAGCAAATATAATAAATACAATTTTTTCTCCTAAATCAAAAGTCAATTTAACTCGAAACTCTTTCCCTGGTCATTTTTCAATTAGTTTCCGTCGCGTGACTTTTAATCAAAGAACGTCTGGAAAACTATATATATTTAAAGAGTAAAAAGCACAAAGAGCCACACTAACTAAATCCAGGAAATGTGTTTAAATCATCAAGGCTAACAACAGTTAATGTGAGAGCAGTGTCTGTTCATTCAACATCCCACTTCATTTTGTTATGCTTAAAAAAAACTGAAGTCAGTTATAAATCATCCTTCAGGCATTGACTGGCAGCAGAGACTGGAGACAGCAGATGCAGAAACTATAGATTAATACCTTAAGTACGTGTCTTCCACATTCAGTAGCATCATTGTGATTGTTCTGCTACGCCTTTAAGAGGATTAATAGTGCTATTTGTTCAATGGATATCCGTGTAGTTTTTATTCAAAGAATTGTTTCCCTTGTTTATTCCAGAGCGGTGCTCGGATGATGATGATGAGACTGTGACAGTGGTTCATTAGTAGGAAAGAAGAGGTGTAATGATGACGATCACATGCATGAGGTTAAAACACAGTCGACAAGGAAGTATTTTTTAAAGCTGAAAGATTGTCTTTGGCATTTTAGCCTTTTAAATTAAAATAGTGACACTGCAGATACAGACAATAAACATGGGGGACAAGAGGGGTACGTTGCGGTTATATGGTATGCAGCTTAATCACTAGCCCACTAGGACAACCCCTTAAAGGATATACATATATCACATCTGAAAGCTCAGCTGAGCCTTCGTTCCTGCATTGAAAGAGACCGCAGCTGACGTATGCAGTTCGAAAGGCTCCTTTGAAGATGTTTAAGAAGATGATTTGAACAGACTTTCAAAACCAACAATGTTTTAGTCCGTCTCTCAATAATGTCCCACCTCCCTACCCTGTCTGTGGCGCTCAGCCCCAAGCCCAAAATGGGGCGGAAATGAAAAGCATCGTTTTTAAAAAGTATTTCTCCTAAAACAGCTGGGCACTGTGGGCATTAGCAAGTGTTACTCAAACTGGAGTAAACTGTGGACAAGTGCATTTGTTGGGGGACTATTTTCAGCCAGACATTAATACACATTTTGCGCAAGTGAGAATTTGATGCACCCCAACAGTGTATGTGAGATCGACTCTAAATAAACTACAGACCCCATGTTCATCGTAATGAAGGAACGCGTCAGCCAGTGTACCAGTGCGACTCATTAATAGATGTGTTTTAATAGTTTTTGGTCAGCAGGGGAGATATGATATGCAGGTAAGATATGAAAGATATGCAGACGTTGGCTACATAGGGAACACCTATTGCTGGATCAGTTCATTGTTGGTTTCGATCTTTTCAGGGGCTTTGTTGACATTAAGAACGATATAGAATAGTATTAGCCTTAGCAGGTTTGCTGTCTCTTTTTGTATTTCAACGTGATTCTCTTTAATTTAATTTAGTGTTCAATCAAACAAGGGACAAGTCAACCACGGTTTTTCCAATATTCTGTATTCACTTTAGTTTACCTTTAATTTTATGGGAAACACTTAGTATTTTATGTACTTCATGTATTTGCCTTTGCATTATTTTTTTTTTGTGTTTATTAATCGAGTTCTCTAAGGTCTTCCAAAAGTGTTGGTGTTAAAACGGTGAGACAGGTGATCGGAATGTCGCGTGGAGTCACGAGTTAGTGCCTCACTGCTTCCACCAAATGTGCAGGTTCCTTTCATCTGAGATTCTGCGGTCTGTTTTCTGTATTGAATTACACTGTGAAAATTAAATATTTATGCAAATACGTGCCCCCTCAAAAATCTTACATGTGCTGTATGTTTCTTGAATCGGTGCTCCTGTGTCTCAGTGTTCAAAAAAACAACAACAAAAAACATGTGGCTGACTCTATGATAAACAGAGAGGCTGCAGAATCCCACACAGGATTAGCTGCCTTTTCCACCATTTATAACAAACAGATGTCTCAGAACCGAGCTGGATATTGTCCAGGACTCTACACGGATACACTGGTCCCCGGTTAATCCACTGCGTCTGTGCGTGCATCTTAAGAAGTAGCCAGTGGCATCACAATAACGGCTGTTGTGGAAGTCACATATGGACCTCAGAACAGAAGACAGATTTTTGGCTGCCGTCTGTCTTCGTCACCTGTATTTAATGACTTCCATAGCCTGCAGACTGCGAGGGAACCTGTGTGGTTTGTGTGGACTTGTGCTGGGTTTAATTAGTATTTTAATTACACACTGTCTGGAACCCTTTGAGGTTTTTTTTTTTTTTTAGTTCTGGGTTTAACCACTAGGGAACACTGTCCTCCAAACAATGCTTGTGTGTGCAGGTGATGCAGCAGGTACCTGATCTGTTTTGTTTAATAAGTTGAAACAGTGTGGCCAATATTAATTTTCCTTTGGCAGCCTGGACTGTGTGTCATGTGGCCTGTTTTGTTATTTCAGCTCTTATTCAACAAAGTGGCTGCTTCACACTCATGCAGATTGACCCAAAGTTACATAGAGAAACTACTCAAATTTGTTAGAGGGCACGGAGAGAAATCTTATAGAGTTGGCCAGTACATTGGACTAAATGAATCACATCATCCGTGTCATATGGCCCTCAAGCTCCGTCATGATGACGTGAACCTGCCGATCACTCTGTCCTCCACACTAAGGAGGAAAAGCAGAGAAAAGCAAGCAGTCCTACTCTAATACAAAGTATTTAGAGAAGCTGTAATTACGCACTGCTGGCAAACCAACTGCTTGGTTAGAAACTGGAGGGATGGATTGTGTTGTAGTGTCAGCACAAGTAGAAACAGCTGCATCTAGTGGAGTAAATCCATTTCCTAGCTCACAGGGAGTCCAGGACATGAGGCTGAGTGTGTCAATACGTGTGCTGTATGTACGCTGCCTCGCTGGTTAGTTCAGTTTATCTCCTGGCAGCACAGCTCAGGCGACCAAACACAACAAGCTCAATAGCAAGAAAGTGGTTCATTTAGAGCAACCGATATAGATTTGGAAAAAAGGGAAAGCTGTGATCTTGTGCGAGTCATTGATCAGAATGCAGCAGCATATTACTGCATGTCAATAGTTTTACAAGCCACTCTCAGTATTACTACAAAACAGTTTTATTTTTATGTTTCATGATGCTTTTCCCCCTCCGTTACAACACAATTACATGTATTCTCTGACCGACACCACCAGACAATCAAGAAATATTCCAGGATTTATATGACGAGTGGGTTTAATGCACACAATAGTCTATTTAAAGTCTTATTTGGAGTTAAGTCACTAATGTGTCCATTCAAAAACAGTCTTGTATTTAAAAAATTACCACAAAACTACCTCATAAATTATATTTAAAAGCAACACAAAAGGAATAAGATCAACATGTCAGAATGCTAGTGTAGAGATGTTTTTCTCTCTAGCCAGATATTAAGTTATGTGTACCTACCATCACTCACAGACACTAAATTGAATTAGGTGTGCATGCAAACACACACTCACAGAGCTTTATGAGTACTCATTGCATGGAGCTGCTGGTAAACACAGATTGATAGGTTCAGAGGACAAAAAGACTTATGTATTCAGATTCTAACAATGAAGGAGGAAAAACCACTCTAATAAATCTAAAGGGGACGATTAACTGTATAAATGTATGACAGCTTAATTGTGTAGTTATTTAGTCCACGTTCTTTCGGGTGGAAAAAAAAGGTGATAAATAATCTACCCTATGTTTGAAATGGAGCGCTGCTATTCTGATGCGAATGTAATTACACTTGAGTAAGAGGCAGATGTCCATGTATTTCTTGCTGTGTATCTCTCACCTTCATCCCTTCAGCCTAGGTGAACTCCTGTTAGTGGTTAGTTTACGAAACTTCTTCAGCCATATACGTGACAGCCATTTACAGTAACATCAAACTGCACAGTATTGAAGCGGGATAGGAGTGGATTTGGTGTGAGTGTCCTGGTGGTCTCTAGCTCATCTCCTGCTGCCCAGACGATGGGTCAGGATCAGCACCCAGGTGCTCGTCAGAGGGGCCACTGCTTCCAGATTTGCTCTTTAAAGACCGTCCCAAAAACAGCCAGTACTCTTTACGGATGGTGTCCTTCTGTGCCAGGAGTTCACAAATCTTGCGGGGGGAGGGAGGGGACATACACAGGGAGGGTCAGGAAAACAACAATGGCACAATCTCCTGTTTATTATTAATAATCGGTTAGCAACAAATACATGCTGCACGTCAGAAATCAGGTTGTATTTTCCGTGAAAAGCACTTACTTTTAGAGCCTTTCTTAAAGTTTCCTTTCGTTCCTCTTCCTCCACATTGTCTTTCTGATTGCCATTCTCCAAGGCGTCCTCATAGCAATCAAACAGAAATGCTAGAAGATAAGGTGAACAGTGCGTGTCCTTCAGCTCCAGGACTCTCTGCACCAGGCCTGGCTGAGACGACAGACCTCTGTCTTGCATCATCCTGGGGGGGGGGAGATACTGTCAGTGAGCTTTTCCATTTTTAATAACAGAGTCTCCACTTGGATTTTCCCCTGTAGCATGTCATATATTGTGAATGTTTGAATGGTCAGGGCACACTGAAATAAATATTGGTGATTTCACTTGAAGAAATCTCCCTCAGTCAGGCTGAACAAAATGACAAAGTTCATATATCAGAGAAAATAAAAATCCACTTTTGCTCCTTGCAGATTTTCTGGGATTTAGATAAACTGTAAAAAAATAAAATAAAATAAAATGATCTGATGTTACATCTTACCCTTTCAAGTAGTTCCATGCGCTTTCATTGTGAGGAGCCTTCCTGATCTGGTTCAGACAATACCTTACACAAAGAGAGGAAAGTCCGTTAACTGTATGCAGCAGAAAACTTGCACATTCTGAAGCAGCAACAATGTCGACATTATACAAAATGATAGTTATTCATCATTCAGCTTGTTCATAGGACATCTATACTTTGGCAAGTAAATACAGGTAATGATGCTTGCACTTCTATTTGACTTTCAGTGAATTCTATTGTCTCCTTAAATGTGTATAGCTTTGTGTGTACAGAGTGAGGTCCTTTAAATATAAGCTATTTATGGTAGGAACTGTGAGTCTAAAAACTGCTATCACTTTTCGTCCAACTTGAAAAAGGTGCAAATAGCGTCCAAATTTTTAGAGAGAGTACTTACTGAATCTCTCGCTCCACAATGGTTGGATCAGAGAAGCCTGTGGTGTGAGAAATTACAAAATGCCTCTGGTTCCATGCAGAGTTATTTCTCACATCTTCTTCCAAGAGACTCTCGACAAACTCCAGCTCATTGTCCCACAGTTTGTACTCCTGGAGATTGAGTAAGACAAATGTTGGCGACGTACTTGTTTATGTAATCGCGTAGTGCTTTTAGTGGTGGCCCTGCAACGCACGAGACAAATGCCGACCACAGAAGGACTCGAGCGGCACATCAACAAGCAACCAAATTAATTAGTAAAGGATTAATTCTGGCCGAGCGGCTCACTGTGGGCAGAAAACATGGATCTCAGTCCTCACTTTTGAAGCCAAGCTCTGCTAAGTGCCCCAACACCCACCTGGATGACCCACTGTCTGTGCTGCCAGGCGTGGTAGTTCTTTGCATCTTGGCTGAGAATGTCTGCAATGAACTCTAATTCCTCCGAGGGGTCTTTCAACCACTCTACCACCATACGTCTGTGATGCCTGGGAGAGGAGTTTAGAAAACTAGTCTTATTTTCTAATGTTTTCATTAAACTGAATCATTTCAGCAATGCTACAAAGCTGGTCTTTTTCAGAAAAACTCTGGTTGTTCTTTTAAACCCAGTCTTATTTTATTATTTATATTTCACAATCATGAATATTTTCTCAAGTAATATCACATTATGTAACAACTGCTACATAAACGTGTGACCTGGAAAGACTTTGCCAGCACTCACCAGACTTGGTAGTTTTTGGGTTGCTCCTCGATGATGGCAGTAATGTACCTCATCTCCTGCCTCAGGTCCTTTGATAGGGCTTGCAGCAGTACTCGCCTGTAGTGCCTGCACATACCCAAACCCAAGAACTGTTACAGAACATTTTCACAGAGGACGCTGTCATTTCTATTCAGAAGGTAAGTCATTTGAAAATTAAGTGAGTATTTGACACATTGTGAGCTGTCCCCTTTGTTCATTGAGGGATAGCTCTATCCAAACACGACCCAAAAGACAAAATGTCCTACTGGTTGACTGAGAAGGTGCATCTATTGGGGGAGTGCTCCCTCCAGTTTGAGGCTTTTTCAAGCATTCTCCAAAGTACCGTTTCGAAAATAGTTCTGTAAACGGATGATGATTTTACACAGAACATCATCTCCCTCGTTTTTTCTCCACGCCATGTTATGAAAATGAGACCCTGCTGAACAGTACATTAGTTTTCCATAGTCCCAACATGCGGCATGCTCACCAAACTGTGTAATTGGCAGCATTAAGCTCAATGGCCTCAGCTGTCAAGGCGAACGCCCGCTCGCTTCTTTCATCATTCTTCAGGAGTGCACGGAAATAGTCATAGACATCTGAGACTGTTGGAAGAAATAATAGTTAATAATACAAATCAGAATTTCAACAACAAAGTTCTGACTTAAACCACTACTGAATATTTGTTTAGATTAAACTTATAGTTGTTGTGATTATTAGGTTATTACAAATGTATCATGCCACAGACTGTGGTTCGTGGATCTGCAGGTGTTTGCTTGTCACTTTCCCAGCTGAGGGACTAAAAATACCAAATCGCAACTGTCTTACACTTTTCAGAGTAGGCGATCTTCACAACAGGATTTGGTCCATCATCCTGAGGAACAGGCTCCAGGTCAGCCCACTCCTTTCTGTCTCTGAAACACAAAAACAAAGGGGGTGGGTTTCCTGGCTGCTAACCTGCAACAACCTAAAGGTGAGGCTAACGTTAGCTGACTGTGGCTAGCAATGCCTGCACTACTACCGCTAGCTGCTTTGCTAAACAAATGCGATAAATATGTAAATTCATAGTGAAATAATGAAGATGAAGTTGCTTCGGCACAGTTAATTAGCTCATTGGTTCGTTTTCTTAAATGTCCCTAACTTACTTGGAGGGGGGGGGGGGTGAACTCACAGAACTATTAGCACAACACTATTCCGATAACTGCTTAACGTTTGCTATTGATTCCACTGACACTGGTGGGACCGTTATAATGGCAAACATTAACAAAACTAACTACCGAAACGGACATTAAACCAGACGTTATGAAACATGACCGTGTCTTTGCAAACTAAAGTTAACGTTAGTTGACCGTAAGAGCAACTACCAAGCTAACGTTAGCCACCCAAACGTGTAGAAAATGATAACCAAACAGTTAACGTTACCTGTAAAATATATATCGAGTCGGATCGACAAAATAATCATCCCCGAGGTGGTCCTCGGACTCTGCCTCAAACTCCTTGTCTTCTTTAACGTCTACAGGTTCATTTGAAGTTTCCTCGACACCTGACATCGCGAACTTGTTAGCTTAATCGCCTCTGTGTCCCGTAAGGAAGAGCGAAAACGTAATATCCGGTGCAGCCGAGAGACGCGTTTACGTACCGCGGGAAATACTGCTTTTCTAACCAAGAAAGCGCCGTTCGGGAAGAATCATTAAAATATCCAGACGTGACTTTGTATACTGTGCACATAAATGACTATGGATGCAGGCCGGTCACTATAATGTTTTCATTGATCTTATCTCTACCAGCTGTTGGCACTGATAAGGTTTTCCGACTAGTAGATATGTGCATCAGCAACATCTTATCACACTGCCATTAAGTAACTCACTCGATTCAAGCTCTTATGACAAATTTGACTTTCAGCTTTACATTAGCTCCTGATCACATCATTTAATATATTTATAGTGCATGAATCACAGTTTACTCACTAGTCGTGGACAATTGTCGTTTTATTGTTAGTGTGTTTTTGTCCCCATGACCAAATCTCTCCCAAAGGAGGACAGACGAGAGTCCAGACTCCAGTGATCTAAACAGGATTACTCTCTGGCTCCCTCTTATGGCAGGATCTGGTGGTGTTGCATTTGAGGGAAATCTCAGCATGCATGGAAAATGACAGTAGTCCTTAAATTTACGAGTGAATTATTCAAAATACAGATTCTATGTGATTCACATTTAAACTTAATAGCTTTCTTTCCCAAGCGAAGCCTTAGACATTTGAGTCTACATTCAACTGAAACGGCATCAGTAATTCATTTCTTAAGGTCAAGCTGAACTTTATTTTCATCAACGACTCTGGACATTATAAAAATAAATAGATGATTCACAGTCAGTGGATCGTAATACAAATTGTTATCAAAATTATGTATCAGCCAGAATGAAGAATTAAACACATGCATAATCACCATTCCATCAACGTATACATGTTCTGAATACTTGTCCGTTATTTGCAATTAACAAAATCTGTTTTTCCGCAGAACCTGTTGACAGAATATAAAATCACCATTCGAATTAGACAGCTATGCAAGTTGAATATGCTTCTCTCTGACACGTTTTCAATGATGGCTTGACCCAAAGTGAGTTCAGTGACTGTCTTCTTGATCCAATCTGTGTTTTTCAATGTAGCGTCTAGATGAGGAAAAACAGATAAAACCAACAGTTAGTGTTTACTTTCATGTATTAAGAGTATAATCTGTCAAGGATTTAACACGCACGCCTGGTAGGGATGGCTAATGTGACACACTTTATTACAGACACGTACATGTATCGCTTTTCTAGTTGCTTCTGGACTCATTGTGGTTGCAATCAACGTGGCCCTGTCAGTGCCTTTCTGAACCAAAGTAAATTAATGCAGCTGTCAAGCTAATCTGACACTTTTTAAACCTGCTTGCACTCGCCTCTTCACCTCTTTTCCACAGTCTCCATTGCTCTGAACCGTTGACCCGAAGTACTTAAAGTCCTGCACCTTCTTCACCTCTGCTCCCTGTAACCTCACCGTTCCACCTGGGTCCCTCTCATTGACACACATGTATTCTGTCTTACTGCGGCTAAGCTTCATTCCTCTGTTTTCCAGAGCAGACCTCCATCTCTCTAGATTCTCCTCCACCTCTGGGTGACTATGTTTAATGCCAAAGACACAAGAAGAGCGTTAAGAGATCTGATGTTGGTCAGTCCCCTTTTCTCTCAGCTCCTTCACCACTCTTTCAGAACCAAATCTGTGGGGTCTAAATTAGTGAAGACAGGTGTATTTTTTTTTTTTTTTTACATACGACTGTTGCCTGGTGCTGCTGAAACACTATGGAGATTCAGTACTGAGTGACAGACTTGACCCTAGGAAGGAATTCAAAGTACATCTCAAACCAAATGAATATTGCAGGACTGTTCACTTCAGCACCACTACAAGGTGTTGTGCATAATAAAGCAGCTTTGGCTTTTCTCTGAGGCGTCTTGCTAACACGAACCGAACAGACACGGAGCATATTCGACGAGTCCAAAAACACTTGATTAAAACAACAGCCGAGAGGCTAACGGAAAACTTGATTCCATCATGTATGGCTGACCTTTCTGCCACTTCTCCTGCAATATTGAATCAAATTCTGCTCCTCTTACAAATAAAAGAATTTCTTTATGATGAGACACTGCTAGTGGCAGGAAAAGCTCACCTTCTTGCAAAATTATACAGTGCTTCTTTTCTCTCTTGGAAAGACAGATGTCTGTCAGTCGGTGATCTCCCAAAGGATTTGGCAGCAGTCTGAGGATGAAAAGAAAATCGAGTTACCAACTTAGTAAAAAACCAAGAAGCTAGATAGACTGCATTTGAAAACAAATTACATTTCATTGTGCAACCCTGTGTTGTAAAATGACAAAAATTCCCAACATTTAAGTGTTTTGATGCAACTTAATGAAATATGAACTTCATGTGTTTAGGGAACATGATTAAAATGTATGCTAAACTATTAATTGCCCAGTTAAGAGAGCTCAGACACACAGTTGAATCGTCAAACCTTTAAGGTGGGAGCGGAATCGGGGCAGTAGGAAATGTTCTTAGCAGGCCCAAATGTCGACGTCCCAGTTGCTTCCATTGGAGTTTCCTCCTTGTTCTCCAGCAGATTTGTTATGGTGGTGTCAACACAATTGGTTTTTGCTGTGCACAATCAAGAGACAACTGTTCGTGCGTGGCAATTTTAACCCTATTTGAGTTTTTGAAGACTGTGGTAGAGCAGAAAGAACACTAATGACGGGGCGGCAGCGATGTGTAAATGTAAGCGTGTGCTGAAGTTGGCCCCTACCTAAGTCTTTTGCGATGACATTCAGTGGGACATGAGGCAACACGTCCTTCACCTGTTGAGCCATTTTGGCAATCCTATGATCATCAGTACCCAAACTCTGGACCATGAAACCCAGCCCAATAGAGGCAGGTCTGACACCTAGGGTGGGGAAAGGAACAGCTGACATCCCCCAAACACTAAACAAACCAATCAGCTGAATCCTTGCATGCAGAGAATCAGATGGATTGCATGTTTATATCATTTGCTTACTTGTAGATGTTTGTGGTACACTGTGCCTTTTCCTCTTGATGTGCTCTGCTTTGTCGGCTTTAGTGATCTTGGTGGAGACAAAGCCAAGTTCACCGGCGAGCAGCTGAAATTAAAGACACATCTTTAGCGTACAACTGCAACAAAGGCAGAAAAGACGGGGACAATCAGTGCGACTGATCATAAATGTAATAATGGATGTGCTTTTAGGGAACTATAGCTAGATCCTTGTACTTTACTAAAGAGGGATCTGGGTATAGGTGAGGGGTCAGGAAATCGGATGAATTGCCTACGTTGCATTTCTGTACCCTGTTTTTCCACCATATTTGTTTTTACAGTTACAAATCGAACCCTTTATGAATCCTCTCAACTGGCAACTGGTTTTACCTCCTGGACTTTGTTGGCAAACTCCTGCATGGACTCGCCATCTTGTCTGGATACTGGTGGGAGCCAACTGGGATGAAAATGAAAAACAAAAAAGCAAAGGAATAAATAACTGTGACAACAATTATGGCAATAGTATTGTTTTAAAGCAACAGGAGACTATTTAAAAACTGAATTTGGAAATCAAGAGGATTAAAAATTACTTACGAAAGCAATCTAGTTTTAAGACCATATGAAACTTGTGCTCGTTAATCAACATTACCGGCCTGAAAGATGAGCCTGGGCTTGTTACTCGTGCCAAAGCCAAATGTCTTCATCCGCGGAACTCGTTTACATAACTCATATCTCCAATAAACTACCTCAGTTTACAAGAAAAATAAACTAAACTATTGGATTATTAACGTTCAGCCAGAGGATATCAGGATTCAACTTTAAAAAGGCAATTGCTGATAGAAATAATGATACAAATTATTTAGTACCTTACATGATACACTGTACATGGAGCAAAAAATGTCCACAAGAGCTCCATCAGCCAACTTGACTCTGGTGTGCTCTGCAGAGAGACAAAATACAGTGAAGTCAATCATATTGTTATATTACAGTGTAGTGTGACATGCCCTACATCCAACTGTGTAAGCACAGTCACAGAGAGGATAAATAATAGCTGCGGCACGGTGTCACGGTGACCCCAAACAATCCTGCATCCATTTAACAATAGCCCCACCGATTGTAAAAGGCCAACTTTAGCCACTGCAGCACACAGCAACACAAGACAGAATGATTCTTGGATTAGATTTAAGCAGCCCACACTAAACCGCTTGCTCTTAGTTCCAGGAAATGTTTTACTCATTTTGTAATGATTTCCCATAGCTGGGAAATGGTATTTCAGTGACTTCTTGTTGGCAGTAAAACTTTTACGTGGTTTATATGTCTTCACCAACCACATTGAATAATGTCTTCTCCTTTTACTTGTCGTGTAACACTCAGATATTCTAAACAGCATTCAAGATTCAAACAGTGAATGCTGTAAATACACAATAATCATATTGTGGTAATGTATCTATCTTATTTTTGAATCTTATCCCTGCACTCTATTTCTGTCTTCAAAGTTCAAATGAGATTACCAAAGCAATCAATGGTCTGGTCACCCGTAAGGCCACAGGTTGGATGGATTCAGTCAGCGTGAAAGGCCAAGAACTGAGAGGAAAAATACATATTTAGCATGTTAGTTGGTGAGTCGGTATGCTGTGAATAATTAAGGTTGGACAACCAAAATCTGATTATAGAGCAATAGAATACTGAACACATTACATTTCTTTCATTTGAAAATATTCATAAAAAGTTTAAAGGTTTACATTGAGAATCCTGAGGCAAACAGCCAGAAAGCGAGTGGTGAGTTTTGTACATGGCACAAAGGAGCTTTGGTCTGACTTTGTCACTTTTAGTGTGTAGTGAAAAACTCATATAAAGCATATTTCTGAACTCAGAAAACAAAAGCATTGCAATATTCCTGATTCTATTAGGAAGTTTTTAGATTTCAGCACATCTCCAGGAGACTTCAGCTGAAGATACAGTACACTTACTTCGGAGTTGCTCAAACTGACGGTAGAAATGAACCAATTTTGCAGCTGTTTTCACTTCTATACGCTAATTTCCCCATAAAACTCAAGAGGGAAATTAGCAGGGGGAAACAACTGCCAAAGTAATTCATCTCTATCTCAAAGTGCAATTGAAGAGGAATGATAATTTAAGGCTGGCTTTAATAAAATCACTGTTTCTTTTTACAACTAAAGTCACGACTATGAATCGCCATCCGCAAATACTGATAGATCCCGAACAGTTACTGCTGTGCTGCCGGGCTGGTTTGATTATCGATAAAAAAGTTGGATCCTGCAGCAGAAATGTTAGCACTAACCTGAACTTGAGCAGACCAGCACGGCCGTTTGTGGTGTCTTCTTCAGGAAACAGGAGCAAAGGTGGGGTCCCTTCAGTGGAGCAGTAACTCTGAAGAGACTCTCCTATTGCTTGCTGGCCAGACGCTGCATGGATTTCCATGAAGCCTCTGGCCCAACACACAAAGCCTTTGGAGCCCTCTAACTGGGGCTAACGAGCAGAAAGAGACACAGCAAGCTTACCTAACACTGCATTCGCTGTATTTAACAGTAAAAGACCACAATGTGCCCTGGTTAAAATAAAAAAAGGCAACGCTGGGATAAAAAGCTGGCCTGGACACTAGACATGTAATATGCTTCATGCACCAGTGCACACAGTGCCTCCTCTGCAAGCGTGCACGCGTTGACTGCAGCCATCGAAGTTTACATACAGAACATGATGTACTTTCCTTGCAGTTTCACTAGAGCATTCACAACTCAAATGTAACACTGACTGACATGTAGGTGATTAAGTTTGCAAGTTCACCAGTTGCTAACACAAATAGAAGCACAACAAAAACTACAGAAATTAGTGTTTTCACAGGGCTCATTTATGACTATCAATACTGTAACATGTACAGCTTTGACCATATGCATATGTGCAGTTTTCAGCATATGCGTTTAAACTTTTAGGGAGGTATGTACTTGCCATATCCACAATTAGTTCACGCATGCTGACAGGTGCTAACTGGTACAGGACGCATGTGGCATTCTTACAAATAAGAGATGGCTAAAACGTTTAAAACACACCGAATAACATGGTTTAACAAAGAACATTTTAAAAGTCAAACACTCACAGTACTGCAGGGGGTCAGAAGGTTGATGATGTTGTGGTCGAACTCTGTCACATGATTGCATATGTACAGCTTGGTGTTTTTGTCTCTGGAGCGAGGGTTTTTCTGTCTCACATGCATCCCCAGGACTGAGCACATAATCCTTACAATAAATCTAAGAGAACAAAGAAATAAGGGTGGATGTCATTTCTCTTTTCTTTTTTTTTACAGTTTGGACAGCGGAGCTCAGTATGCTTTTTTTCTCGCTGCTCTTAAGGAACCATCCAAAAGTTCTTCGATCCCACAGTCCTCAACTTTATTTGAACACGGACATTACTGAGAGCCAGGTCTCATTTACAAGAGGTCGCTGTATAACAGACACATACCATATCAAAGATATTGAGTAGCCACTCGCCTTAATGGTATTTAATGGGGTGGCTGAATTTAATGCAGTCATTATAGCTGTGAGAAGCAACCAGGCTGCAATTATTTTTAATGGGATACACAGTGTGCATTATATAGTGTGTGTTAGCATGAACTGTCACAGTTTTTCCTTATATTTCTACTACTAATTGTACTTCAATTATTATTAATGCACACTTTGATTATTAGTAATGACACACACGTGACTATTACAGATACTACTGAGCAGAATGTGTTAATAGAAAAATGGATATTTTAAAATACTTGCCTTCTAACAAAACTTTCTGGAAGTGCACAGCTGACCAAGAACACGTGAACACCAATAAAAATCCGTATTAACATCAAACAAATGCCAACTGGAAAGTAAACTAGCAACAGCAGGAGGACAACTGCATCTTTGGGAAACCTGCACAAAGAAAGAATCAGAGGCGTAAACAACATGTTTAAATGCAGCAGATGAAAGCTGAAAACGGTGAAATGTCATTCTCTTGACAGGCCACATGAATCACACTGGCAACACCTTCAAGCAACTAACAAACTTTAATCAGGAGCAAGCAAACACACACACACACACAAAAGATCGAAATATAAGCCATGTATGGGCTGCATTTATTTCAATACTTTACGTGCTCGAACTGAACCACCAAATAAAGCCACACCAAGTTTAATTGCTAACTATCGCTCAGTTGTGTCGCTATGTTTCATTACCAAATAACAACCATTATCCTTTTAAAGACCAGTGACAGAGATATGATGTGTCACACTGAGGAGCTAGGGATTAAATATATTGGTATTCAACAAAACCTCCAGATTCAGGACCGCCACTATGTAAGTTATTGTATAGCCTATTGTATTGTAATATCTACACCTGCTGGTGAACTACTAAAGTAGAGTTTAACGCTTTACTGTGAATTTGAGCAGTTCTCTCAAGTCTGTAATATGATAATTAATCTCCTCAGAAGAATAAGCATTTCCCGTCTCCTTCATTCATGCGTGTTTCAGTCTCACATTTGCCCGCAGCTTTCATTTCCTGCACGCGTCTCCACTTGATTGGCAGTTAGCTAACGTCACGCGCTGGAGAACATCTGGGACGCTTAATATTCATGCTAGCTAGCGACACCATCGTCCGTGTTGCTGCGCCCACAGGCCGTATGCCACACCTGTACTCATGTGACAGATGGGCCACTTACTTTATACTTTTTTGGAGTATATGGTCGAGGCACAACTTTTACTTTTCAGATCTGCGGCGACGTCAATGGCAAAGTTATTCAATCCACGCACACAGAGGCAAATGCTATCTCAGCTTTAAATAAGTTGAGTCTTTTAGAAATCTTCACTCTCAGCTATCATGAGAGAATGTTAAAATTATTAACGTTAAACGTCTAACCTACAACCGCGTACGTAAGGTAATCTAGTGCTAAGCTAGTTGAGGCATCTAACGTTACGGCTGATGACGGTGTGTGTGTAGCTACACGAAATTAGCATTGCACAAGGTTACATAATAAACGTTAGCAATGAAACGTTTACATTAGGGTCGCCACCACACAGCCATGTTAGCTGGCTAGCTGCATGTTTTATAAAAGGTTTGCTAGCCCTTCGTTTGGAAGCCTACAGTAGTTTTAGTTAGCTAACGACAGATGTCGCCGATAACGGTATACTCTATTTTTTTTAAGACTGTAACGTCACAGCAACTGTGACTACTAAGCGTTATCTGAAGATTAACAACAGCTTTCATTAGCTAGCTGCCGTTAGCTGACTTACCGACGAAAGTCGAACATGTCTTCAATCCCCCGAGTCTCCATGTCTGCAAGTCAGACCTTTGCTCAGAGGCTAATGCTAAGAATACAACCTGATCCCTAAAAATAAATTAGTCATAACGTTCACGACAGCAATTTTGTCGTTGGAGGGCTAGGCTGGCAGCTAACCGTATTGTTCCCCCGATTAGCTAGCGAGATTGGGGTAAAACCTCTTCGGGGAGCCTATTTCATCAAGTTTAAAATGTTAGATTAACGTCAGCGATCAGCCCGCGGTGCTAGCAGCGCTAGCGCCTGTGCTTCGCTAACAGCAACAACAATATCACTTCCGGCCAGCATCCTCTAGAATAAAAGTGCCATCTCCATAAACGTGAACGTATTGGAAAGCCGTGCTAAATGTGGCATTAAAACTATACAGATTGTATGTCTGAATACTCAACCCTATTCTTTAGATTATTTTCGTGCTTGAATGTAATTTGTAGCTGTGTAAGAAAACAACTACAGACCCCGAAAGACAGCCCAGTTTAGCTGTATAACTGGTCGGGTCTTTTACTTTCAAAATAATATACCCCTTATAGGAAAAGCGGAGAAACGTTAGGGTGTTTGTCGCCCTCTGGTGGTTATGTAAATTAATCACAACAACCCACATTCCACAGTTACTGACTGTTATTACAATGGTGCGCCACTTAAGAGGAAAATTAGCCTTTCTTGGTAGTTTCTTTGTAGAACTTCGATGTAGTATCTGAAAATTGTTCAGTGTGATTCTTAAATACAAAATACGTTGATATTTGGTAATGGGGAAAATTAATAACATCTACATCTTCCACAATACTAGAGCCCTACTTTGCAATTCCCATGAGATCTGGCTGACTCTCTTGATGAAATCATCAACGAGGGAACTAGAGTTAAGTTTGGTAACTTGTTACTTTCTTGCTTCCGTGTGTTTGCTGAGACCCATCAAGTAATAGGCTATCTATTAAAGTATTTTCTAGGTACACAGAAGGTTATTTGGTACATGTCCAGAAGAATATACATGATTATTGTGTGTGGTACTTCACTTCTACGTTCTCTCTGGTCTGTCAACATCAGACATTAAATGTAACTGTATCAGCCGATGCCCTACCCTATAACGTAAGGAGTGAGTATATATATATAAGACATAGGGACGACATGGCAATAATTACTGTTTAACGAAAAATGTAAAATATATTTAAAGATATCTTATTACTTTGCAGTCACCCAGATATGTAATAAACAGGTCACTTGTCTTTTCATCCTATGTATATCCAGTGATGTTTATTTACCCGTTATGACGGATTTATAATAGACAACATTGTTAAATTATGAGTGTATGTGTGCAACACAGTGTCCTGGTTTTAACTGTATGTTTCTTGAACACACCCCGCCCATTAATACTCCCAGTCTCCTCCCACAGCCTCACCAGAACAGTTGTTTGGCAACAACGCCGCAACGTTACCGCTTGTATAACCACCTCTGATAAGTCGATATCGTTATTTGTTCGAGGAAAACAAATAGCCCTCCTTTTAACTGATAAAGACTGAAACACCGGTCCCTTTTCCTTTTTGTCAACAGACCGGGGCAAACATGGTGGTCGGATTCCGCTGTTGTCCGGTAACGTTAATCCTGTGGCTGGCCCTGGCCGCCGTGCCGGGCTCGGTACTCGGGCTTGGTGAGGACATCGACCGGCCTCTGTTCGGGCCTCCAGGCTCCCCTATCCGGCTGCAGGAGTCGGACCCGGGCCTGAAGAAGGTTCTGGAGTTCGCCGAGGAGCGCTACAACCGGGGCTCCAACGCCATGCACCTCCGCAAAGTGAGCCGGCTCATCTCTGCCTCCAAACAGGTAACATCAATAAGGACGGTGTCTTTTGAAAACATGTTACGTTTTTTTTTTTTTTTATTCACAGCATGGTAGCGTCTTATTTAGTCATAACAGACTGGCATGGATGGATAATACTGGCTTTATAACGATTTATTACGTTTCAGTAAGAGTTGTATATGCTCTATGCCTTGTAAATAACAGCTCGGCTGGGAGGGGGACCTTTTAAAGCTGCGTCAAGTTAGCAAGAGTTAACTAAACAAAGGCCGGAAAGAAGGTGATGTACTTTCAAAATAATGGCGCAATCCGGTCACCACCGTATAATGTTCCCTGTGCATACAATAAAAATTAATGATGAGTACATTTTTATTTTCACCTCTCGCGGACCTGTTATCAAAAGCCTACCAAGAAATGCTACAGGCAGCATATGCCTCTCAATATGTTCATCTTTTCACTCTTGCCGGAAGTCATTTCATTGAGTGAGGCCTCACCAGGGTTGCATCCATTCTGTGCAGCATGGCCTAGTGCAGCAAAAGAAGCATCTAGATACTTCAACGTAGTCAACAAGCATTCACAAAAAGATTAGTCTGAATAAATGTCGTCCAAATACACACATATTGTATGACCACTAGAATCTTGATTTGAACACAATTAAGAGTCATGTCAGATGATTTCTTGTTTGTAAATTACCAGTGACCACTCTGTGTTTTGTGTGTTTTCTAGCTGGTTAAGGGAATCCGCTACACCATAACAGTGGAACTGAGTAACACTCAATGTAAGAAATCCAGCATGCTCAGGACATGTGACTTCTATCCCGAGTCACTGAAACTCAAGGTAGGATGTGTGTGTTTGTGTTTGTGAGCGTGTGAGTGAGTGGGCGGGGGAGTGAGATGAACTCGGTGAGAGAGAGCAGAACATTGTCATGGTTTTAAAATAGCAGGTTTTCACAGTATGTAATATCCCGAAATGGGGCCGTGCTTGTGTGTGCGCATGTAAGTGTGGAACGATTTCTTATTGCAGCAGTGTGGTTCTGTTTGTTCAGCAGAGATGTCACCAGTCATCTGATCTTGTGACTTGAGTTTTACTTGAAGTAATCCTGAGCACGCTCATGCCTCATGCCCACGTGCATGCATACACAACGCTGACACAAAAACTTATTTATTTATATTTTTTTTGTTCCTCTATTTTTAGACTATATACCGGAAACCTGTTCCCATTTTAATAAACTCCTATCGGGGGGGGGGGGCAGATGGTCTAAATGGAGCCATTTCACAAATGTAAAGACATACGGGTGACATAAATAACTCACTCTGTTTGACGTCCTTTGCTTGGGCTGCAGTGTATTAAACACATAATTCCACTTATACAGTCAATTTCTGTGAACACTGTGAATATATACTGCATCTGACAAAATAATCTGGTGAATTCACTGTTTATTCTATGTGTATGTTTTGTTCATTTCAGACGGAGGTGTGTGTGTTCGAAGTGTGGGACGTTCCCTGGCAGGGCACTTCCACTCTGCTCAAACAAAAGTGCCAGCCTAAAGGTCAGCCATTGATCATTAAACATATAGGAGTGATGGTTTTTCGGTTCCACCTGTCCTGCGGTCCAAATCTAGCCGAAGAACCCAGCTATGGTTCACAGTGTGAACGACTGTGGTTCCTTTGCACTGCTATCTTGCTCTTACCCCTCTAGATTAACTGTGGGCCTACAGTTTATGTGGTTTCAGTGTTATCCCATGATGCTTTGCTTCCTCTGGGATTGCAGCAGTATCTTCCAGGATGACACTGGCGCTGTCAAACTGGTTAAAACAATGTATGAAAAATGTATTTGGATGTTACACCAGGAAAAAAACAGGTGGATAGATTTGACCTTCACTACTCGGTTATGATGTAACGCTGATGTTTGCTAGCCTGGTCGATAAGCGATGCTTTATACCAAGGAGATAAATGAGTTAAAAGGTTAGATAGCGATTAGTGCGCAAGTCAATGTAGAATTTTTTTCTTTTATTTTTAGGCCAAATGCCATAATAGACTTTACTTTAGGCTCTTCTCTGTTTTCTCTTGCATTCAGACTTAGAAGATGAGGGTTTTTTGCTCAAGCACAAGCAATAATGGATCATGCCAAAATGTTTTACAGCTTCTGTGTATTTCTAGTTATTCGCCGTCTTAATTTGAAATCCATAGAGTCAATGTACTTTGGAACATACAAAACATGAATATAGAGTCGGTGTTATGCACATTGCCACTTAACATGTTGTCCTGGATTTCTCTTATCAGTTGAACCTCAACTAGAAGAAACCAACAAGGTCGTGGATGCATCCACCAGCCAGCCTCTGGAGGTAAAAGTGATGTCATATTCAGATCGATGGCAGGGCTGACCGAGGATCTGGCTCTTATAGTCTCCAGCTGTCTGTTGTGTAAACTGCTATGATCAATTTGAACCTGAGAGCGAGGGTGAGGTCTGTGTTGTTGATTCTGTGTGTTCGTCTGCTCTTTAACTGGCAGGAGTCTGTGGAGCTGTTGGGCCAGTTCAAAGAATTCATGGTTAAATACAATAAGGTCTACAGCAGCCAGGAGGGTGAGTGACTGACACGTGTATATATATATATATATATATATATATATACACACACACACACACACTGTACAGAATACCACGTGTTCAAATAGATATTAAGCATCCCGTCAGCTGTGAATAACATAGCTAAATAGCGAAGAATCCCAGATGAGACATTAAATGCAACATAACCGCGACTGCAACATACACTTTCAGAATTCCAAAATAAAAAGACAAACAGGCGTAGACAGAGGAACTGTTTGTGTCTCAGTCAGTAAGTGGCAGATTGTCAAAGTTGTTTGGCTGGAGTGACACCGAGTTTCTGGCTTTATATATGGGTCAATTTGTTGCTTTCTGGACTAAGATATATTTCATGGAGAAAATGAGGAGTCCCAACGCCTTCCAAAAATCACTACATGAGACACAGAGAGTCTCAGGAAACAAAAGGTTACGTGTTGCTTTGCGTTCAGAATCGTGTGTCCTGTCAAAACCACCCAGATCAAAACACTGATTATCTGCCTGCTCACTCATTGTGTTTCGCGATCATCATTTCAAATGTATAAAATGTTTATACAGGGTAGGAAAATAGTCTTTCAAGTGCCAAATAATTTTTTATACAGTATATATATATATGTTTATTTGATCCTGCAGAGACAGACCGTCGTTTGCGCATCTTCCATGAGAACCTGAAGACTGCTGAGAAGCTCCAGTCTTTGGATCAAGGGTCAGCTGAGTATGGAGTCACCAAGTTCAGCGACCTAACAGGTACGTGTGTGTGTGTGTGTGTGTGCGCGCGCATTTGCTTGTATTTCCACACAGTTTCCAATGAGGAAATGGATCTTCTGCTTTTCACTTGTTCCATCAGCTTTTCTTCCAAAAATCCTCTGCAGTAACACAAACGTTTGACTGCTCTCCTTCTGGTTTTCTCCAGAGGAAGAGTTTCGCTCTACGTACCTGAACCCGCTGCTGAGTCAGTGGGCTCTTCATCGACCAATGAAACCGGCCTCTCCTGCCCAGGACCCGGCCCCTGCCAGCTGGGATTGGCGGGATCATGGAGCTGTCAGTCCTGTTAAGAACCAGGTGCAAACAAACGGAGTTAATTATACGGCAGTTACCCTAATAGCATGTTACTAATGAATAAATTATACCTCCTGCCCACTTCATGCTGATTGGGGTGTGTGCGCGTTTCTTGCAGGGTATGTGTGGATCCTGCTGGGCGTTTTCTGTTACAGGCAACATTGAAGGCCAGTGGTTCCTGAAAAATGGGACGCTGCTGTCCCTCTCTGAACAAGGTAACACGCACACACACACACACACATACACGTGGACACCGGTGCACAGACTCAAACAAACACAGATTATACAGTAATTCAATTAACTTTCTCTGGCAGGAAAAAAATATAATAAAATCACTGTTCATATTTGCAGATGAAAGCCGTGATTTGATTGGTTCACTGATTTGTCCCTCACAGAGCTGGTTGACTGCGATGGGCTGGACCAAGCGTGCCGTGGAGGGCTGCCGTCGAATGCTTATGAAGCTATTGAGAACCTGGGTGAGAAAGACACGGGTGAAGTGATGCGCGCAACCATTTAGAAGCATTTTAGCTTCTAATCCCTATTTTGTCTTAGGACATTGCAGCTATTTATTGACTCTGAGCAGCCTGCAAAAGCATTCATGGGATTTGTGCTGATGCAGAGTGCAAGCTTTAACCTTTCAATCTTCATCCTTCAAGGTGGTCTGGAGACGGAGACTGACTACTCCTACAGCGGGCACAAGCAGAGGTGTGACTTCACCACCATGAAGGTGGCCGCCTACATCAACAGCTCTGTGGAGCTGTCCAAAGATGAGAAGGGTGAGTGGGTTGAGCGAACAGAGAGGCAATGAAGAAGAAAAGGAAGAGAAAGCACTGATAAATGTGCCAACAGAATTTCCATGCTAAAATACACACCAAGAAGCTTTTTTTTTTTCTTTTTATCTGAATGTGACAAGACACTAATTAGATTTAATGACCAAACAGTAATGGCATACTGTGACTCTGGTGATTTGACATTTCCTATTTCAAAGACAAATATGTAGTGGAGATTAAGGGGTGTTGATTTTGCAGGTGTATTAATTGCAACTAGAAAATTCAGATGTGTGGCAGTTTGAAACAAATGGCTGTTAATCGGACTCAATTTACCTTTGTTTTTCTTTTCAGAAATTGCAGCTTGGCTGGCTGAGAATGGACCGATCTCTGTCGCTCTGAATGCCTTCGCCATGCAGGTAAGCCGCTTTTTCACTGCTTTTTCATCAACCACAGCTGAATCACTCACATTTGACACTTAACACACTGCTATCGCCTCCATGAAAACTATACATCAAGAGATAAAAACGTCATGTCACAATGCATCTTGTTTTCACTAGAATTTAATTATCAGCATACAACCATACTTAATTCATTTTATAATTGGGTTTTGAATTTCCGTAGTTCTACAGGAAGGGTGTGTCTCACCCTTTGAAGATCTTCTGCAACCCCTGGATGATCGACCACGCTGTGCTGCTGGTGGGATACGGAGACCGTAAGTGTTTTTATCCTTTCTGCATTTAGTTCCTGCGACAGACACATTTGTTTGTCCCGGTCGCCTAAATAGAAGGATGATCACTTTGTGAATCAAGATGCAGGATGCAGACAAGTGCACCGTATGAATGTTTCTGTGCTTTCAGGTAATGGTGTCCCGTTCTGGGCCATCAAAAACAGCTGGGGGGAGGATTATGGAGAGCAGGTAAGACATCCTGACCCACTAAAATCTTTGTGTGGAGATCGAGAGAAAGATTCAAAAAAAGGCCTTAAAAAGGAAAATATAGCGACTTCAGATTTTAGAATTAAAAAGGTCTCATCAGAATTTCTTGACTTGACAAGACGATCAGTAAAAGAAACAGTCATCAGTGTAAACCTGACATGTGCACTCTTGAATTTTTCAAGACCTTGACCTGTCACGAAAATAATCCAACTGAGCATAAAAACCCGGTTTTTAACCGTGACTTCTTGTTTTATACTGACCTCATAGAGGGCCTGGACACTATAACATGAACCTGTACACTTTCCCCTCACCTTTACAGTCTAATAGAACGGCAGCCCTGCGACATATACGTAACATTACTGTGAAGGTTAGAAAGTTGAGGGTTGAGTCAAACAGACGTTGTTTCATCTCAGCGATAATGAGGCCACACTCTGGAGTTCTGTTGGGTTGCACCATATTGTACAAAACTAACAATTATTTTGGATCACATTGCATTAAATTGGAAGGTTTGATTAGACAAGATAAAGGTAAATAAAAATAAAGTTACTTTCTTGCTGCCCATATAAAGTTGTAAGACTGTTTTTTCTCTCACTCTCATACAGGGTTACTACTACCTGTACAGGGGGTCCAATGCGTGTGGGATCAACAGGATGTGCTCATCTGCTGTAGTCAACTAAACCACTAACACCACATATTCACACATACACACACTATCATACTTCATGCACCACAGCTGCCAGCTGACCACCCCCCACCGCATGATGATCACATAAAGTCATACAGATGTTGCTTTTCTGTTAAACCAGACTTCATACCTCACACCTCATGTCAGTTTACTAAAAACATACCAGCTCTAATAAAGCTAGCTTTGCCGAGACATTTTGCAGTAATTTTAAAGTAGATTTTATGTGTGCATTTCATTCCGTTAGTCCTGCAGGTCATAAAGATTGCTGTGTTTTAGACAGTGTTGGTTGTAACTCCTCTCTCCTCATAGTAACTGAGCCCATGTTCAATAAAGAGCGTGCACTAATTCTAGTTAGACTTCTGTCGTGTCAGTTTTCTTGGATGTTTTGCTTTCAGTGTTATAATGATATGTAGTACTTTTGGAAAGATGGGGATTTTACCATATATCGGTCTGCACATTACTACATAGCTACAATGCAACTGTTAAAACTGCTGTAAGACAAGTGAGAAATGAATGATGCTTGAATAAAAAAGTGTGGAATCCTATTCTTTGTTCATGTCACTTATATGCACTGGAGCAACAGAATTAAACTTTTATCAACTGAAAATGTGAATAAATGTAACATTACACTTTATGATGATGAGATTATACTGTCTATAATGCGCTGCTGTCATGGTGTCTGGACCCTTTTGTAGCCGACCTACTATAGTAAGACAAAAATGCTTACATTAATAAATCCACGTTACCATGTTTTCCATGTTGGGTAGGATGTGGGAACAGGAGCATCTCTTACTTTTAGTGATCTTGAATGTTCCTGTTAGCGAGAGAAAACAAAACTCTAATTCCCACAATGCAACGGCACTTCCATGGGAGAACTAGACCCGTGTTGAGCAGTAGGTTATAAGAAACTAAAACCTCCTTTTATACAATTATGAGTTCCTGATGCAGTTAGACAATAACTTACAATCGATGCTGAAGTGACAAAGTTAAATTCTAATTCCCATTCCTGTATTGGAAATGTTTCGTGTAATTCCAAGCCCTCGTCGCGCGGCCCTTTTGCGTACAGAGAAACGAAAAATAGACAACGACCTTTAATTTGAAAAGGGACCACTTGACACAGGAAGTGTAACCTTTGCCGTTGTCAGAAAATACGAGCGCGTGTTGTGTGTGGTTCGGCTCTACTGACATAATAATTCAACGTGTCGCACTTCTCAAGTAATTTTTTTTCCCTTTTTACTACTGTCAACCTGCCCAGAAACACATTCTGCTTCGAGGAGACACGGTTACTCTTTCTTTCTTAAAAGGTTGTCATGAAAAATCTGCTAATGTGGTTTTAGAATGCGGATACGTTTTGAGACAGCTAATGTTAGCCTAGTCAGCTAACCGCTAAATCAGCAACATTAGTCAGCTGATGTTAACTGTAAGGCAACAGATAACGTTATTTGCTTACGTTTCTAGCTAACTAGCACAAAAATTTGAGGGGAGGTGAGTGTTGTCATTCATCCGGCCATCACTGAAATCACGTTTTATAATAGATACGTTGCTAAGCTAACTGGTCACTAATTTGTGTGAGCTTAGCAATTCCTCACGTAAACTTGTCATTTTTATCCTGTGGTTTGGCGAATCCCCTGTTTTAGTCTCCTTAATGTATCGTTAGGTGACCACCGCGGGCGTTACCGTTTCTCAGCCCTTCAGCCTCCACTGTCTTCCTTGTCTCAGCTGGCGAACGAACCGGACGCTCGCCGTTTATAATGTCTCAGGCCACCAAACGCAAACACGTGGTCCAGGAGGTCCTTGGCGACTTTGTCACGCCCACAGAAAACCAGCAGATTGTGAAGGTGAGATCTATATGGGCTGCACTGTATTTAACGTATTGACAGTAAACGACGCCTACATTAAACAGCAAGACATTCTACTGACTTCATCTCTGTCCTCTGCATCCTGTGCACTGTGTAGGTGATCAGCAGCCGTGGGAACAACCTCCACGAAACTGTCACGGCCCAGGGTGAGACTTTCCTGGTGAGCATGCCCACCAAGTTCCGCAAGAACATCTGGATCAAGAGAGGTAAGTGGTGAAGTGGGACGCTTAGATTGCATATTATAGGTAATCACAGAGATCTTTCAGTATCAATCAACCAGATCACAAATCTCAGTGCCGCTGCTAGTTCTCACTGGAACAAGTCTTTGCGCTCTAACAAACTCCCTGAGTGCATTCCCTTACTGATAAAACATCCGCAATACCGATTTTGCACCCTGGATCGTTTCCGTCCACGTTTGCTTGCTAGAAGTATTCCTCTCCGCCACATGTAGTTCACTGTGCTGGCAGGAATGTGTATTGCGTACGCGCATGTGCGTCGTCGTGCACGTGAGTGAGACAAACAAAACGTGGACCCACTCATATGACACTGCTCTATAGTGCTACTAGAGATCACAAACTCCACAGGGTACCTTTTTAAATATAAAAATACTGTCTATTTCTCTGTATTTATACTGATTAACATATGTCTGCTCTCTGATCCCTAAGGTGACTATGTGATTGTGGACCCCATCGAGGAAGGAGAGAAGGTGAAAGCAGAGATCAGCTTCATTCTCTACAAAGATCACATTCAGTACCTGCAGAAACAACAGCACTGGTGAGTGGGTACACACACACACACACACACACACACACACACACACAACCAGCATCATTTTGTCAAGTGTAACGTGTGTGAGTGTATCGTGGTTTTTCCTTAAATTCCTCCAGGCCAGAGGGGTTTATGGTGGGGCCGTTGGAGCAGGACAAGACAGACAAACAGCAGGAAAAGGAAGAGGAGACGGCGATGAAAGACGAGGACGTTAGTGACTCTGAAGATGATGAGAGCGACCTCTTTGTAAACACCAACCGGTGTAACTATCAGTACAGCGAGAGCGAGGAGGAGGACAGTGAGGAAGAAGATGAGGGCAAAGAGGAAAAGACAGAGAATGGCTCCTAGTGGCAGCGCCGAGGACACGGACCATCGAGAGCGACAGCTGTGTGAGAGCTGCTGTTTTCCCCGCCTGATTTGAAGTGAAGGTCCTCCTGCAGCATCTCCCTCTGCAGTTCTGGCAGCCTTTTTGTAGAAGTTGTGGCTGGGCTCATTCAATGGACTTCTACTTAATGGAGCAAAGAAAGTCTTGCCTGTTAGATTGATTCCAAAACATAAGAGTAATTCAGTTATTTCCAGTGTCAGTTTGAAATTCTGTAGGATATACTGTATTTCATTTGTATTTTCAGTGTCTTACCGAAAATGTATCACAAACTGAAGCATGTTTGTATACTGACCTCCAGTTTAGCCACTGCTACATTACAAGCCCTGCAATTTACAGGGTATACGGTATACCCAAGCCATACTGTGCCTTTGCAGGGTAATGCTAATCTACAAACTGTAATTACTGTTATAGCCATTCATCCTCCTCATAGGACAAAATAAATGTTAGAAACTCACAGCAATTGCATAACTCACAGCTTGTTATAGCCGTTGACAAAACACAAGGTTGATTTTAGTTGCTTGTTTCGAATAATTGTTAGCTGACTGTGGGGTGTGGTGATAATTTAAACACCTTTCTAGTTTCACGGGTCCTCTGAAGGATTTTGTTGTAACTCGCTGGGCCATTACCACCGTTTCACAGATTAGTGCTGACTGTATTTGTTTGATTTTCAAATGAATGCGTCTGATAGCCTCTGTAATTTACTATGTCTCAATACAGAAAGACCTTGTCAAAATGATCTAGTTTCAATTGACCTTGTGTCACGTTGTACTCAATAGTTATTGTGGCTGCTTCGTGCCTCATCGTTTACTGACATTCCTTTACAGTTGTTGAGTTTGTGTAATGAGGAAAATTTTGGAAATAGATTCATTCTTGAGCTATGGTTTTCATCACCTGGACATGACGTCATCCTGTCCATGTCTTCCACTTCAAGAATTCAACATTTTGTCTTCGTAAAGATTGTCTTTGTTTTTATTTCACATTTAAAAAAAACAATCTCTTCAGGGAACACTGCAGACGTTATACAAGCCATCCTTACATAACTAGCAAATAAACTCACAATATTTGGATTAAAGCCAATGCGCTGTATATTTGTACTGCTGGTGGAACCAGTTCTACAGCAACTTTCCAGGTGACACATTTTCCCCCTTCAGGTGTTAGTCATTATTCAAGCAACATACCTCGAATTCAACACTTGAGTGCATACCGTTACTGTCGTACTGTTCAGGTGGTTTTGTACGTTTAGGAAGCCCATAATGCTGTGAAGTAACTACTGAGTGTGAGATATGTTTTGCTGACAACCTTTTTCTTTTTAAAAATCAATTCTTTTTCATAAAAGATTGTTACTTTTTGCAACAGACTTAAACAAACATGGATGCTATCATGGTCTTAAAACGTGCAAATATTTTGACACGTTTGAATGCTCATCGTTCTTAGCCAACAGTCTGATGAGTCAAGGGTTTTGGTTTCAGGGTACAATGAATTTGGGGGTCTTCAACTAAAAAAAACTAAACAAATAAGCCCTAAAAATGTGTGACTGCTAATATCTGCATTAATACATTTATAATACTTTATAAAATTGGTTATTGTACATAATGGCTGTTGAACAAAAAACCATGAATATTGTTTTATCATTACCATTGGTAGATAACGTTGTATTTGCATCCTTACTATAAAGAACATTGTCTTGGCAACCCGGATGAATTTATCATTTTTATGATAATGTTTTGTTTTAACAACTCATCTCTCTTGTGGATTCTGGCAGCTTTGGCACAGTTTAAAGAGATTTTCTCCCCCTCTTGAGAGTTGAAATCTTATATCCTTCCTTTCAACGTTAACTAATATTTGCATTTAGAGCTTGTAAAGATGTGTTTTTAATATTTAAGTAGTGTATCTGTAAAACCATAAAATTGTAATCAAAACACTCAGAATAAGGAATTTAAAGTATAAAATGGGTGAACATCCAAAAAAGGTTGATGTTACCAGTAGGGTTGCAGTGGTATGAAAATTGATGCTTATCATACCATGTACATTTGCTCATCTATAATCTACAATATTTCAAGTTTATATCAAGTTTCCTGTCTGTTGGGGCATAATTTGGAAATTAAAGCATTTGTTCAAACAAAAAAAACTTCTTTTTTTATTCTTTTAAGGGTCATTGTGACAGATAATAATAATAATAATTGTGTAATACTGTACACTGTGAAACCAGCATATTTTCTGAGACCACCGGCTTTTTTCATCATTTGTATCTGTTCTCATCCCAGAGCTAGGCGCTCCAAACTCTTGGATTATCACATTTGGTTTTCCTGCATTTGCCTTTATACCAGCACATCACTACTTCACTGGCACAAGTGTCTGTACATTGACAAGCATAATGTCCAAAAAGACCATTGGGCTTTTATCTTTTGGACTTTGATTCCGTTTCTGATAAAGGCTGGCTCAAGCACTGTAAACTCAAACTCATCTTAACATCTTACATTAAAGCCGTTGCTTTGATCAAATAGTTTTATGTACTTAAACAGAGGGAGTTTTTGAGGTTTATAGGACACTTTTGAGGGAAGAAGTTCCTACAAATGAAAAGTTGAATTCATAACTTCAAACTTATTCTTAATTCAGTACACTCCGGGGGTTTGCTGCTACAGAATTTCTTGGCTTGTGGTGGCTAATGTTGGCAAACTTCAGCTAAACCCTGTTGTATAACATTACTGAGTCAGTTTGGAAACCTCATGGCTCTTCACTAGTGCTACTGTTACAATAGCTTAGCCTCTTAGCTAAATGCTAAACAGTTTACAATTGATTACTGATTTTTTTTAAACATATTATTCTCCCTCCATTTATTTTCCATTAATTTCAGTCCCATATGACTAAACTTGCAGACTTGAAACTTGATGGGTTAGGGAGTACATTGCGGCACACGTTGTCTTTAACATTGTGCGGTAATGCAGTCATATGTGTAGACGGATTTGAAATTCACAACCGTGAGATAATTGACAAAATGTAAGCGTAGACATGATAATACATCCCAGAACATGGACGCCTTAAGTAAACAAATACAGTCACTAGGTAACCCAGTTTCACCTCTTCATATCGCTGACTTAAGCTCACCCAAATGTTTGCTATCAGGCTGTAGTGGCAGACTTCTTCTTCAATAAACTTTGCCAAAAATCGCCGGGGATAGTCTTATGGTTTTGGTAAGATTTTTTTCTTGTCTGCAACTCTCAGGGGCACATCCCAGCACTGTTTCTGTGTCTTTTTCACTTTGGCCCAGAGTCTAACTACCTCCTTGGGGCTTCGTTTGTGGACCAATAGGACTGTGTGGTAGGAACACAGCTCCTTCCCTTCTTTTTCAGGGAAGTCAAAAGTGAGGAAGGCAGGGTGGTGGACGGGTTGAGCGTTAAGCCGAATCATACACATCCCTACATAAACGTCGTCAATGGGGAACATGTGAACCCTTTTCGACATGTTGTGTAGACGTTTGGTCAACAGGCCTGAGTACACCACCCCTCCACCACCTGCATATGCAGGATAGAGGCCCTTGTAGAAGCTGTCTGGGATAAAGTACTTGGACTTGTTGACTCGGTTGGGTGTGGCTGCACTTATAACATCTCCCACCATGAAGTCTTTTATGGTCTTGTGTGCTTGTGGCTTCTTTAGCTGGTCCTGGAGGTAGGTTATCATTTTCGGGGTGTTGATGAAGACGTCGTCGTCCCCCTTAAAGACGAAGCGAGTCCGACTGCAGAAGCGTGAGAACCACCTCCAGAAGTGCACATCTTTCAAGGTGAGGTTGAAAAAGGTGTCCCTGAAGCCCCACTGCAGAATGTCTCCATAGCGTTGACTCTCCATCTGCAGTAACTCTGATAAATCCACACCCAGATCCTCAGGGTCTTCTTTGCCTAGCAGGAACACCCTGCGGACGTATCCACCTTCTGCTTCTCCTGTGCTGTTGCTCTTCTGTCCTGCCACCCATCTCGCCTGACCCCAGGTCTGTCGAATGGCCTGACGGTTCTCGAAATTCAGCTCTGTTGTCTTGATGGCCAGAAGAAGTAGAGGGGGCTCCTTCTCATCCTTTGCCCCAGCGCCACATACTCCATCTGGCTGGATGATGGTTGGGTAGTCCCTCCTTTGCATGTGGCTCACAAACTCTTGTATCTGCTGTGGTAACTTGTCAGAGTTTCTCATTGTGCTGTCCAGGTTGGTAACTTCAGAGAAACTTTTCCTCAGTAGGGACTCATGAAAAGTATCACTTTCAGATCCCCTGCTGATGTTTTTGGTGCGCAGGATGGGGTTGAAATGTCGGTCGATGGCCAGCTGGAGCTGGTTCCATAAGGCACCCCCATGCGGGTGGAGCTCCCAGAAAGTTTTAGGGAGCTGGGCGAAGCTCTTGCTACTCCAAGTTCCGGAGGCCACGAAGTGAGTCCCCTCGTTTTGTACGTTGCCCATGGACCCTGATGTTGCCGTTCCATTCATGGTCATACATAACATGAAAGAAATGTAGACAAACAGCAGGGCCAGGCATATGCATGGGGTGCATACACAGATTAACACTTTACGCCAGCGACAGTAGCACCGCGCCATTCAACTGCAAATGCACAAACAGTGTGTTAGTTTGGACAAATCTTAACACTGTGTAAAATGTGAGCATCAAAATACATTAAATGTACCATGAAAGCCCAGACTCAGCGTGTACATGGACAGAGAGGCTAAGTTGTAGAGTAAAATAAAGTCGGTAGGAGTCATGAGAGAGAAAGAAAAAGCAATGAGAGGGAATAAGGCTATATTTGACAGCTGACAAAACAATCTCACCAAAGGTCCGAGATCATGTGATATGCTTAAAAGCTCCAGATACTCCAGCTACTAAACTGACTTTGTGGTAAGATTGTTTTGTTAACTACTGAGGTCAAACATGAACTTTCAAGCTCGACTATTTTAAATGTTGAAAAGAGAGTTTCTGAGAGCCAATTATTCACACTTTGTAAAGGAGTTAAACACAGTTATATCAGCAGATGAATACAGAAATGATCATAGTCTACGACATCTGCATGTAAATAATAAGAACCTTACTGAATGATTATTACAGATAATTGCAGCTTATTTACATTAAAATCAATTTACAGGAATAGATCATCTTCTCTTAGAGTGCAGAAATATAAAATTAAGAGTCAGCAGGTTCCTCTGCTTACCTATTTAAAGTGAAGGCTCCCTCATTCACTGAATACTCATCTGGTTTGATAAGCAAAGCTGGTGGTCAATGCTAGTAATGTGATGGCCACATTATTGGCTCATTTCTCTGTAAAAAAATAAAGTCCAACTTCCCTCTCTGACAAGAGCCAAACATGTATTCCAGAAAGTCACCCTGGTGCTTTCCTTTTCTAGAAGAAACTCAGGCTGCTGTACACATGCACCATGGACACACCCACTGTCAGAAAGCGAGCGAACAGGAATGACATGTTATTACTTCCAGAGTGATTAATGCAGGTGGGATCAGCCAATAAACAGGGGAGCCACACAGTGATCTGTAAGAGAGAGATCTATGAAGCAATCACACCTTTATTTTTTTGTTACTGACTCTTGTATAACCATCCTAGAGGCTTTTCTATAACAAGTGACAGCCTAGTGGCTGTAGCTACATTTGGCAAAACAGACTCTTCAAGCAGTTTGATACTCTGTCATCAACCTATACATTCATCTTCCAGTTTGAGTACAATAACTGAGTGAAACCTTTGCAGAACAGGTCTGGTGGCTGATTCACACCTCTGTCTTTCAAACACAAATTAACTACTGATCCAGCAGGTGAGCAGCTCCCTAAAGTGACTTAATTCCTCAGCCTCATCACCCCAAAGTCAAACACTCATCGGGTAAAACAGGATGTGCTTGAAAAGAGTGTGTCTGGCATCCTGAAACCTCTGTGTTGTAAGACATTAGGCAAGCCACTGTGAGTTTCGTCGATGGGAAGCACCCAAAACCTGCCAGTATTTCCAGCTGCAGTTGTAACGCACGTGGGAGAAGTTTACCCTCGGGTCTGCCCTTTCGGCCAGAAAGCCTTGACTACTTGGTTAAGTTTAGGCACCAAAGCTACTTGCATAGTTTTAGGAAAAACGAAAGGCAAAAAGCCTTTCTGCCAGAAAGCCCAGAAAGGAAAATGCTCTCACGTGCAGATGAAAGTGGCGGTGATGGCTGCAGTTTCAGTTCATCCTGCACCACTTGTCAGCAAGAAAAGTAACAGCAGCAGCAGCAGTGTGTTCTCTGTCCTCCTGGTCAATTTGGAGAGGCCAACGGAAAACAATGACAGAAAATTTGCAGCAAAGAGTGATAAAGTAATGTCTTTGGTGCTGGATATTTGAATTATAAACTGTTATTAAATTTAGAATTTACATATCTGTTTTTCATTGAGAGAATATTTACCTTTGGACAAATTATTATTTCTATAGAGAAAAGGTTATATGGCTATAAGCCATGGTCATAAAGAAACTAAGAAATCACGAATTTACAATATTATCTTAATTCAAGGTCCACTTACTAGCTTCTACTGGAACTTTCTACCAGTTAAAAGCAGGAGATGCAGTTCAAAGCTTCAAACTGGTTGATGTGGTGTAGGTCTCTGAAAAAAAAAAGTGGACCTTGAGTTAAGATAATTTTTTTCACAAAAAAAACTGTTTCAAGACTTGTGGCCAGCGATGGAGGAACTATTCAGAGCCAAATGAAAGTACTAATACCACACTGTAAAAATACTCTGTTGCAAGTTCTGCATTGAAAATGTTACTTAAGCAAAAGTATGTGAATATAATCGGGATATTATACTTAGAGTATTAAAAGTAAAAGTACTAAATGCAGTAAAATGTCCCCTGCGACTGTTATACTATTATTATTATCATTAGATTATTACTCATGCATGAATGTAAAAGCAGCGTTTTACTGTTGTAGGTGGTTGAGGTGGAGCTCAGTTTGAACTATTTTGTATCGGACTGCAACAAATAATTATTTTATCTTAATCGGTTTATTGTTTGGTTTGTAAAAATTCTGAAAATAGTGAGAAATGCTCTCACTTCACATTTTGTAAAATGTGTAATCTTACAACTTTATTTCTCTAAAAGCATTTTGCAGAAGCATGACATGTTGCAAATAATCTTCTATGTATAAAATGTTTTTTTGCAGTAACTAATACAGAAGTCATCATCATTCAGTGCGTGGCACATCCAATAATAGACTAGGTCAATGCTGCCATCTAGTGTTCCTATCTTTGCAACTCCATTCTGACAGTACATTTGGTGCACATCTGCCTTTTTGGCTTCTTGATTTTATTACCACTTCTTTCTATAAATAAAGAAGTAAGAACAGATTCTAAACATCTGTACATTAAAAAACAACTGTTGTTTTTTGTTACAAAGATGACAGGACTGTTCCAAAATGGTAGGAATAAAGTTTTATTTTTCATATGAAGGGGTGGTTTTGGATTTTTCTTCTTTTACAAGTAGTATGTTTTTGATAAAACTTGCAAAAAATCTTCTAGCATATTCCAAGAATGATGGACATGAAGAGAAGGGGATTTATTGCTGAATGTTAAAATGAAAGACACATTTTTATTTTTTCACCAAGTGGAAAAAAAACGATTTGCTTGCTGCTTTTTCCATGCACCCAACTACCAGTACCACTAGGACATGCAGAGGGGTTGGGGGTGAAAGGAGAGGAGAGGAGAGGGGGAGGGGGGAGCGGGGGAGTCGGTAGGTAAAAAATACAAAGGCAAACTGCTTGACAAACACAAACATGGAAGGGCTTTGTGTGTGTGTGTGTGTCATATGAGGGTTGTGTGTGCATGTCTCAGTGTGTGCTTGATTATGTGTGAGGCGCGTATGGTGTGTGAAATGTATGTGTGTAAAGGGAAAGAGGGGAGTGCAGGGGGAGGAGAAAGAGGGCGGTGGGGGGCGGGGTTGTTTAACAATTCAACTAGCTCTAGAAGCACACTACCCTCCCTTGCAGTATTTCCACATTGCACATCATCCCAGATTGATTGCAGTGATAGTAAGACAAAACTAGCCAGACCTTTGGGCCATGAACCCAAATCATGTTTTTAGTAATGTCTAGCAAGATTCCCCTCAATCTGAGGGGTCCGTCACCATTTTTAAGAGACTTTCTATATCTGTTATCCGTGCAAAACAAAACAACAAAAAACCTCTAGTTATTGTAAATTTACTCTAATAGGGATACATATTGTATCTGACACAGCATCATTTTCCTCAGTGAGCTTGAAAGGGGCTCTAAACCCCGTGTATATCGGAAGTTGAAGAGTTTCTGACGTGATCAGCCCACTGTTAATTTGTTGTTCAGTATACTAAATTCACCTGCTAGTTGCTTCTGAAGGTCAGTGAGAGGGTGAGAAAGACATGAAGGTGTGTGTGTGTGTGTGTGTGTGTGTGCGGGGGGGGTGTTGTGGGGTGGAGCGGGCCAGACAGAGACAGACACATAACAGATCATTCAGTCAATATGACCAAGCAAAAGAGGTTCAATCAATAAAGGTTCAGGAATGCAAATCAAGGATGCAGTAATCAGTATTATCATATACCACGTTTGGCTGTGAGCTAAAGAAAAAGTTGAATAAGACTCAGGAACTCGCTCTCTAGCATTGGGAACCTGCACGCAGTGAACTGCAAGGGAGTTTCCCCCATCAGAGCAGTGTCATCACTACAGGGGTGAAAGGTGGTGGCGATTCCAGGGGGCCACAGCTGGAGGGAGCCCGTAAGGTTTCCAGTAGGATTATATTAGTAGAAAAAAAAAAAAAGAAAGAAAAAGGGGAAACCC
This sequence comes from Coreoperca whiteheadi, assembly GCA_011952105.1. Taxonomy (NCBI): domain Eukaryota; kingdom Metazoa; phylum Chordata; class Actinopteri; order Centrarchiformes; family Sinipercidae; genus Coreoperca; species Coreoperca whiteheadi. The sequence continues at coordinate 8,059,962 of CM022490.1, forward strand.
AGAGCGATATCCTCCTCTCAAGGCGCCCCGAATTCCTAGCTACGCCCCTGCAACATTCAGAGCAGATGTGGTCTCCGCACAACATCATTTTTTCATCACTATCATCATCATCATCATCATCATCATCATCGTGACCCACATACAGCGACACGCATGCCTACGTACACACATACACGCAACCCTTTGGAGTAAAAAAAAAAAAAGAAGAAGCAACTGAATGCCCCCTCTGATTCCAAGAGTTTTTACCCACGCTCCCTTAAAATCGTGGCCACGAGTGGACGCAACAAACCTGACGGACGGACAGGAGGGAGAGTGAAGGGACGTGGATCTGGCCTGCGGACTGAACTGTGACTGAGATGACGTGCGCTCTCTGCTTTGAGTCTTTTGGCTGTGATGGGATGGGGAAGTCCTGAGACACAGTGCGGCTCTAAGCTGCTGGCATAGGAAACGGGCGGGCTGGGCAGTCCACGGGAGGCCAGAGTTAGGCTGGATTACAACTGGATTGGTTGGGTTCGGTTTGGATCGGCAGCTCCCTGGCCAATGACTGCTCATGGAGGGAGGGTCTTACAGTGCAAATGGAGCTTCTGGCAGCGTGAGGATTAGTGGGAGGAGCATGTCAGTCAAACAAGAGACCACACCCTCCAAGGTGAATGGAGGTGAAAACCAAATGAGGCTTCATGGAGGCGTACATACAGGCGCGGGCGCACACACACACGCGCACACACACACACACACACACTTCAACCACCACCAATGTCATGGCAAGCACCCTGAACACCTACACAGGAATCTGGAGTGACTTTCCCTCAACAACTCCCTAACACTCTTGTTTTCACAGAAATAACATCAAAATGACGGAGAGGCAGCGAACGAGGAAATAAATGACCGATGTCCATTTATGTTTTTCTTGGATCCAAAAATCATCCAAGAAAAACTACCCTACACATCCGGTAGCGTCAGTGACTAATGTCCCTGTGAAACGAGCGCATCGCGTGGATCGTACTCATGTAAACAGACACCTTTTACACAGGAGGAATCAATATTGCATGATGACGTAATCAGATCACAGTTCAAAACGAGGAAGATCCCAAATCAGAGAAAAAACCAAAGCAAAAGGAAGGAAGAGGGTTGGTCTCTATAAAAACGAGGAGTCTTTATAAGAAAGGCTACAAAAACTCAATGGGACCTCCGACTTCAGCATACAGCAAAAGGCACCACAATATTATTCTATTTATCTAACTTGTGAAAAAATTGGCACGTAATTCTCTCTTTTTTTTTTTATCTCTCGTAATGCTGTAAATCAAAAAACTTTACATATAAATATTTCCCCCCGTTATAAAAAAAGTCTTTGCTGTTAGCTAGTAGACAATTTTTGCTGAAATGAAAATAAATATTTCATTTGTTTAGAATATCTGTCTGTTATACAAAATAAAAATATTTCTCCTAGGTGCAGGTCTCTAGTCCACTGGTTGTGTGTAGGAGGAAGGGGAGTGTGTGAGGTGGACGGGGTGGGTGGTGGCGGGAGGAGGTTAAGTCTTAAAGGGGCATGTTGTCGGCCTTGGAGCGCTGCGACTGGGAGCCGCGGCTCTGCCCGTTGCTGCGTGTCCCCGGCCGACTCAGCCCGCGGTGAGTCCGTGTGTCTGCACCAGATGACGAACGGAACCCCGGGACGGTTAAGGGCGGGTCCATGTTCATGTTCTGCATACTAAGGAAAGGGGTGCTCTCCCCGTGAGTATCCTCTTCCTCCTCCTCTTCCTCCTCTTCCTCTGACTGGCTGAAGCTCTGTGAGCTGTAGTCCCGTAGGCCTGCTGAACGCTGGGAGATGTGTCCGTTGAGGCGGTTGCGTCGCGGCCGGCGCCGGCTCCGGATGGGTTCCCGTGAAGAGGCGTACTCCTGCGTGGTCTCGTAGGCCTCGTCGTCAGGGAGACGGTAGGGGCTGGACGGTAGACTTCCTGTGCTCTCCGTCAGGTAGGGTCGCCGCGGGCGTCGGGGCTGCCTGTATAAACTTCCATCCTAAAACATAAAACAGAGTGGGGGATTTGATAGAAACTGTATATTGTTTATGTTAAATACAGTATGTATGTTTGTCAGTGGTTTGCTCAAAGGAACTTCAGCAGGGTGGATGCCAACACAGGTATTTGAACCATCAGGTTTAAGGTTAAGTCTGGTTATATGCTACGTTTGTCTTATTGTGACCAAATCCCAAGAAAAGAGCAAAAACCAACAGTTAATTCATTCCACTAACAAGTATTGTTGATCTAAAGCCTGATAACAGTAGCTTATTCCTCTGCGTCATATAGAGCTGCATTGTTGTTCTATTAAAAACACTGCGTGACACGTTCCTTCATTGTGATGAATGTGGCCACTTTTTATTTTTGTTTATTTTGAGTTGAACCGTTCTACTGCTGTAAAGGCTCAATAGCGCACCCAATGTGTGTTAATCCGCAGCTGAAAATAGTCCCCAAAGAAGGCATTATTTACTCCTGTTTGAGTAAAATTAACTAAAACTACAGTTCCCAGCTGTTTTGGGAAATTATTTAACCTTTAAAAAAAATAAATGTAAAAAGCATATATTCGTGACCCACTTTTAAAGATTTATGTCTTTGGTAAAAATACATGGGTTTGGCGCGGACTGCCACGGACGGGGTCGGGAATTCACAAATCATTGAGGGATGGATTGACACATTGCCGGTTTTGGTCTTTTCATGGGATTTGTTGACAATGGAAAAATACAGAACATGTTGGCATTTTGTCACCATCACCGTGCTGCTCCAGTATGTGTGCACTATAATTTCCTACGTACATCGGGGCATCGTAGCAGCGGCTGGTCGTCTTCTCTGTGGTAGGCGGCCGCGGCGGGGGGCAGGGAGAGGGCGTGGCTTGTGTTGGGTGAGGTAATCTGGAAGGTGGGCACCTGGGGCGGCAACGGGGGATAGTGGAACTCCACCGGAGACAGGCGCGCTGGCGTGGTCAGCGCTGACACAAACCTGGACAGGAAAGATGACAGCAAATAATTACAGTGTCTTAATCACAATGTGGCCACGTACATGCAAATGTGCTGACGTAACAAAGTCCACCAAAACTAGAATATTTTTGGCCACAATTGTAACAGACGATTATTTCTGGTTAACAAAATACACTAACTAATACACTAAGAAACACATGAACTCACTATATTCATGTTTGGCATGCTGCTGGTCTGTGCTGCTTTATACCAAACGATACTAAAAGGACTGGAAAGAAAGAATTGACTGCTGCTGAGCCTCAGGACGCTTACTCATCACTCATCATTGTTTAATTACAATTTTGCATTTCATATGTATTTTGACTTGGCACTAAAGTACTGTAGGTTTTTTGCCACTGACCTTACAGTACACATCACCAGAATAGTTTTTAAGATCATGAAATAAATCAGTGAGGGATGGGATACAGACACACTTTGTGATTTGGACTGATAGCAGTAGCTAGTCAGTTCAGCCATTCTGTCAGGAGTCCCATCCATCTGTTTTCTAAAACACTTGTCCTCTTGAGGGCCGGGGGGCTGGCGCCTACCCAGCACGCACTGGGCAAGAGGAAGGGTACACCCCGGACAGATCGCCAGTCAATCACAGGGCTAACACACAGACAAACGACCGCATTCACACCTGCAAGCAATGTAGTGTTTCCAGTCCACCCAACCAGCAAGTCTTTGGACTGTGGGAGGAAACTCCACACAGAAACACTGCAGCCCGCTGGCTCAGGTTCACACGCAGGACCTTTTTGCCATGAAACGACGTGTCAACTTGCTGAGCCACCTCGCCACCCACTCAGTCACTCCCAAGAATATGAAAAATATTACTGAACATGTGCATCACAGCTGCAAGGAGTGTATGACTGCCACACCTCATTGAGTTTAATTTAATAGTTAACGCACAGTTTTGCCACAGCAGAGATCCCACATTCTGAAACACTGAGTGAGTCAATTTACGCTTATCGTGAATTACGTGTTTGTTGCATTAAAATCTATTGAAACTCTAAACTTGTTTGAAATGATGTAAAAAGCACAACAGGGAGACACAAAGCAGATCAGCACTGGTTGTATGTTGTATGGTCTAAAATCTTTTCTCCTAGCTTATCACACTTTTTATCACATTTCTTGAGACGTTATTCAATGTGAAAAGCATTGACAGAATATTCATGTTCAATATCAAGAAACTGTACTGTTGTAGTGCACACAGGTAATACAAACTGCTGTAGGAAGGCCAAGTCTGTTTATTAGTCAGAGGGCATTCTCGGACATGGAGGAAACCTCTAACTTGTAAACTGTAAAAATAGAGGAGTCACATTGAGTCAAAGTAGGAACACCCGAGTTGTTTAAAAAAAGCGTCTTTAATAAGTGACCTTCGCAGAAAGACAGTAATGTCACAACTAACAGAGTGGATTTTATGTCTTAACAAAATATATCCAAAACACCTATAAAAATCCATGAGTGCTCTGTTTTGACAAAGAATTCACCAACGATGTTTGAATTATTTCATTACCTTCGCTACCACTACACATAAGGACCTCATTTAGGTCCCAGGATATCGCTGGTTTATAACAGCTTACAGTATCTGAGTGATTGACACATTGAAAAATAACAATTAACTGCCACTTGGGGTCGCCAAAGAGTAAAGGTAAAGTAAAAGTGTTGTAGAGTCATGAACAAAGACGGTTAACCCCCACCACTAGCACCATCCCCGCACACACACACACACACACACACACTAACACACACAGGGGCGGTTTTAGTGATTTGGAGGCCCCAGACAAAGAGAGGCTGAGAGGCTCTCCGGTGTGTGTGTGTCTGTGGGGGAGTGTCACTACGTAGCCGTAGCCCTGCTGTTTATCATGTTAATGTTACAGGCTACAGCTAGCTGGTGTTCTGATATGTATACTAGCCTGCCTCAAAGTCACAATTCGACGATGTGATTCAAAATTATTTACCGGCCACCTGGCCGGTGACCCCAATGTATTTATTTATAACAAAACACTGGACTGTCTATCTCTGATGGTAACTCTAATTGCTACGTCTTTTGATTTGGAGCAAATGCAGCATGCAAAGATACGGGAAGTTCAAGGTGGAACAGTCCATTAAATGTGAAATGTGGGTGATAGTAAATATTGTCAAATATAGATATTTAATTGGATAAGCCCACATTTACATGTAGACCTATTTTTTTTTTTATCTATTACAGATTATCATTCGTTTGGAGTGACAAGAAAGGAAAAATGTTTTATAAATTAAAAAAGAAAAAAATAAAGAGACAGAAATTCAGGAGGCCCTGAGCTATTGCATACCTATGACGTATGGTAAAACTGCCTATGCACGCACACACACACACACACACACACACACACACACTACCACCTCCCCTACCTGTCACTGTGAGGCGAGTCTCTTAGAGAGTCGTAAGAATCCCCGTACTGCATTCCAGGTCCGGACACGTCCGTACAGCCCCAGTGGGCGGCCCTCCTCGCCATGCATGCAGGGCTGCTGCACTTACTGGTTCCCACAGAGCTGGACAGCCCACCTGACTGGCAGTCTGAGTTCATACTCTCTGTTCGCTCCATGCTCCACGTCTGCTCCTCGTGTCTGCAGGTGTGGGTGTTAGCAGAACAGGTTTAAAAGGTTAGAACAGCACTGAGGAGGCAGGAGGATACAGAGGAGGAAGGAATGCTGGATAAAGAGACTATACCGCAAAAATGTTCACGTGTGTTGTCTATTAAAACACCATCAAGTGATAATTTTGATAAAAAATACTGAATCAAATCACTCTTAGTAAGGTGGCAGTCTGATTGTACACAACCTCTCCAGCATGACATAGAGACAAGACAAAGTATAAATGACAACAAGTCACACATTTTTCTCAGAAGTTGGTGAACCAAACGAGAGATTGAATGCCAATCAGTATGAGATTTATTGGATGCTTATGTTGCTCTGTGTGTGCTGTATGTGTAATTACATTTGGGCAAACATGTTAGCCATAAAAACCTGTCGAGTTGACACAGTACATAAAAGAGTCTGTAGAATCAATGTTCTGCCCTCTAGTGGTGAAAGTTTTCAGAATTCAGCTTTAAAATGTTATATTCCATATAATGACGCTGGTTTGAGTGTCCAGTGTGAGTCTCTGTGATTGCCAGATTTTTTCTCCTCTTGGTTCAAGTTGATATTATTTTGATATGTAAAGTAAAGTTGGAAGTGTTTGAAACCTTGTGTTAAAGGTTTGGTTCACCCAGATCACATTTTCCCACTTAGTCCTGGTGGTTTCTAAAGTATCGGTTTTAGCTGTCCAGGTTTTGAGATAGCTGTCTCTGAGGTTTCTGCTGCCACCCCAATACAATGGAGGTGAATGAAATTTAATTTTTGGCACAAAAGCATTGAAAAATGACATTAAAAAAATTTAACAGTTCCGGTTCCGGGAAGTGACATGGCGGCTGCTTGTCGGTGAAGGAGGAACAACTTGCGAATCTATAGAGTCACTGAGGGCTCAGAGTCAGGGAATATGGTGCAGTGGACTTGAGGGAGTTTTTTGGCTATACCGTTCGATTTCCCCATTCAGCTGGAAAGAGCCCACAGGTCCCTCCAGCAGAGACCGGCTAATAAGGGCGCTCTCCCAAGGTCGCTCGTGGTGAGATTTGTCAACCACTAACATAAACAACAGGTGGTGGCCAAAGCCTGGGGCATTAAAAATCAGCAGCACAAGTGAAAGAGGATCTACATGGATCACGACTACTCGCCTTCCCTACAAAAGCGAAGACGTGAGTACGCCGAGATTAAGAAACAGCTCAGGAAAAGAAATATATCCGGTTTCAAACTCCGTATCCAGCCAAACTGAAAGTCCACGTGAGGGAGGGTATCAAAACATACAACTCCTCATGGGAAGCAGCAGAGTGCTTGCTGCCACTGGGAATTAAAAAATCTCTGCAGATGAAAGCCTGGCTGAAGAACTTCATCGCATAGACTGGCAGGTGACCAGCGTGAGCGGCGCGCACAACCGAGGGGTGGTAACTGGCCGTGTCATTGAGGACGCGGAAGCTCTACAGAAGGATGCAACAGCTGCTGAGAGGGGGTGAGTGAGGCGGACATGTGGCGCCCCTAAACGATCTGGTGACTCTGACTGGTTGTGGTCATTTCAGTTCACCTTTGTGATGGATACATATATTGTGGCTAAGTCATACTTGGGAGAAGATCAAAAAATCGATGGAGGAGTAAGGCTGGTTAAAGCATCCGAAGGACTGTACTCTACAACAGCCAACATCATCAGCGACGGTCCTTTGCTTTTGACAAAGGTTTTCCCTCAGTCAGACTTAACTTCAAGGTCATAGTTCAGACATGGGTTTGGAAGCCATAAGACTTTAAGTTGAAGGATTATGATGTTCCATGCTTATTGTTCCTTTTCTTGTTCATCACAGTTTTTTGTTTAAGTGGAGGAATGATTAAAGGTTTCAATGCATAAAACCCAGAAAACAGGACTGAAAGGGGAAAAATGCAGAATATGCATTGGATAAAAATTGTTTCCTTTAATGTAAATGGGATGCATAATCCAGTAAAAAGGGGTAAGATATTATCCAAATTAAAAAAAGAAAAAACGTATATTGCCTTCCTTCAGGAAATCCATTCAAATGAAACTGAGCACACAAAACTAGCAAGGTTGAGCTTCAAACATGTATATTCTCTCATCGCATAAATCTGGCATTAAAAGAGGGGTTGCAATGCTAATAAATAATGCCCTCAGTTATGAGCATACACTGGAAAAGAAAGATAGAGAAGGGAGGTATATGCTGAGTTGGAGTGCACTATGATTACCTTGCTAAATGTGTATGCACCCCCAAATAGTGAATGGGACTTCTATAGGCAAATATCTGATATAATGGCCTCAGAGACTGAAGCAATTTAAACATGCGGTGTTGATTTCACTATTAAACTGAATGATAAACTCGACTCATCAAGAACAAGTACCAGACACTTTAAGACAAATTAGAAAATAAATACTGTTATGCAGGAGACAGGAATTATTGAAGTTTGAGGGGACTTTTACCCGGCAGGCCGAGACTATACCCATTTCTCTCAACCCCACTCTGTATATACACAAATTGACTATTTCCTCATGTTTAATACAGACAGACATAGAATTTTAAGTTGCCATATAGGGAATATTGATATTATCAGTTTAAACCAAAAACCCAGGCATATATTCTGGAAGCTTGATTCAAGTTTACTTAATAGCCCCGCAAATTCAAAAAGCATTGGAGGAGGACATTCAAACCTATTTGGAGTTAAATGATAGGGGGGAGGTCGAGCTGCCCATGTTGTGGGCCGCTTTCAAGGCGGTCATTAATGGAAATATTAATGCACGTACAGCCCCTATTAAAAAATGATGACAGGAGAGACGAACCACACTGCAAATAAAACCAAAGCAGCTACTAAGAGGACGTAAAGACAGTACGGAACAGAAAACTGAACAAGAAGTTTAAATCGTTTAAAAAGAGATTGATAAAATATGCACACAGGAAATACAAAAGAAACGTGTTTTTCTCAGACAGAAATATTGGGAAGTTGGTGGCAAAGCATCTAAATGACTAGCTTATGAATGAAAGAAAAAACAAGCAGACAGCACTCTCTACAAAATAAAACATCCTGAGACTAAGGAGATTTAACATAAGCAGGAGACGATTCAGCCACGTCTGGTGTCATTTTATCAAAAACTGTATTCTCGACAACAATTCAACAATGACTCACAGATAGACAACTTTTTAGAGTCCCTTCGACTACCAGCGGTTACAGAAACCCAAAATAATATTCTCAGAGCTGAGGTAACACTTGATGGAATCAATCTGGCTATTACAAGACTTGAAGGCGGGTAGCTCCCCTGGACGGCTTCACCTCTGAATGGTACAAGGTGCTGAGGGATAGGCGAGCACCTATGTTAATAAGAGTTTTAATTGGGTACTTAAAAAGCTAGAAATGCCATGGAGAGAGGCAATCATTTCCCTCATTCCTAAGGAGGGCAAAAACAGACAAGAGTGTGATAACTTGAGACCTATAAGTGTACTAAACCTAGACTATCGAGTGTTCACATCTATTACAGCAACGAGGCTCGAAAAATGCCTGCCAGAGCTTATTCACCTTGATCAGAATGCTTTTATTTAGCAGAGACAAACACGGAATAACATTAGACAATACGACATGTCAGAGAAAATAAGATCATAAAATAAGAATCAGCCCTGATGATTCTCGACGCCCAAAAGGTGTTTGATGCAGTTAGCTGGAAATTCCTATATAAAGTCTTATACAAATGTGGATTTCATGGGGGCTTCAGAAAAATGATTCAAACCTGATATGACAAACCAACAGCCAGAATTAAAGTAAACGGGGACCTAACTGGCGCTATTTGTAGATGACATTCTGATGCGTTGAGAACAACCCACCCAGTCCCTACCCAAACAGATGTGTTGTCTTGAGGACTATGGCTCAATGTCGGGTTATAAACTTCATGTATCAAAGACACAAGTCCTCAGTTTTAATTATGAACCGACTAGGGACATTATCAAAAAATACCAGCGAAAGTGGGATGCCGATTCAATAAAATATTTGGGTGTATATTTACCAAAGGACCTGGTGAATGTGTCAAACATCAGTTTTGGACCTCTGAACTCTAAACTAAAGACACGATGTCAGAAGATGGCGTTTTATTCCATCCCTAAATTGAAGTTCAAGGGTTGAATCGGTCAAAATTAATAATCTGCCACGACTACTGTATCTTTTTCAAACGTTGCCAGTGGAAGTGACAACCCAGCAGTTTGTGGAATGGGACAAAGTTATATCCAAGTATATGTGGAATGGTAGAAAGCCGAGAAATAAATATAAATCCTTTCGTCTCAAAAAAAGAACATGGGGGAATGGGGCTCCCATGCCTATTGGAGTATTATCATGCAGCCCAGCTGAGGCCTCATATATGTTGGTGCAATCCCGGTTATTTTGCTGGGTGGAAGGAGCGAGAGCTGGCAATGATGGACGGGATCCCACTTCAAGCAATTATTTCTGATGAAACATTAGTTAAACATCTTTTGGACCGAGCAAATCCGTTTATTAACGTGTCCTTAAAGATTTGGAAGGAAATTCAAAAATTGTGCAATATACAGAAAATATCAGAACTATTAAGGTGGTGGGGCCTTTGATAGTGATTTTTCCCCCAATCTCAGAGACAAAAGATTTAGTATATGGGCAGGGAAAGGGGTTACAGCTTACTGTACTTTGGTACACAAGGGGGCACTAAAGAGTTTTCAGAATATGAGAGAAGAATATAATTTTGAACAGCAAAAGATTTCTACAGATTTCTCCAAATGCGTCATTGCTTCAGAACAATTCTAAAAGACATTAATGTGGAGAACCTAGAGGATGGAAAAATGAACATTTTTATATCCATTTACAACTCTGAATACAATACTAAACTTATTTCCAGAGTATACAACTGTTTTTCAAATAAAACATCAGAAGGGGCACTGTATATTAAAGACAAATGGGACAGGGAAAGTAAGAGGGTTCTCTCTGGGGAGGAATGGTATGTGATCTGAAAAATGCAGTGGAAGACCACAAGTTCCCTTATTTGGAGGGAATTTAGTTGAAAGAGTTTGGTGAGATTGTTCATTACGCCTTAGCAGAAGCGACACAGAACTACTAATTCGGACTGTTGGAGGCAGTGCCAGGCCAATAAATGAAATCATTTTCATATATTTTGGTGCTGTCCAATCTGCTTACTGGAACAGTATCCACCAGACATTACAGGAGGTCTTCAGAATCTCTATCCCTTTTAGATGCGATGCTTTATACCTATGCAATATTCCACAAGGGATAAACTCCGAAGAAGGAGCCCTTATGACAATTCTGTTGGCCGCAAGTAAAAAAGCCATAACCCACAAGCTAAAGCCCCAAGCTCGCCTGATTGACGACTGGATACACATAAAATATACACAATGGAACAATTGGCATAACGTTATTCCCTCAGAGAACATCAAGATAAATTCCCCAATATATGGTCAAAGACAAGACTTTACGTGAGACATACATGTGCATAACTTGGATATTACCATTCCTCCCACTTGTTTTGTTCTCTGCTTGCTTGACTTAATATACACTTTAAAGGGGAAGAAGGCGAATACTGGAGAGGGCTATTCTGATGACGAATCTACTGAAACTAAGTTGAACATGGATGTCTTACTCTTCTCTTTTTTTATGTACTACTTTTATCTTATTTTAGTCTGTATTTTTTTATTTTCGATATGCGTGGTTTCTTTTTCTTGTTCGCTCTTTCAGCTAGGCACTTGCTCCTGGTGTGATATAGAATTGTCAAAATGCGCGTCAAGTAAAGTGTTTGCAACTATCCGATGTAAATCCTCTGGTTGCTAATAAAACATAAAAGAAAAAGAAAAAAGGAACAAAAAAAATGAAACAGGAAATTTCCTGTTACTCTGGATAATCCTGAGACCTCACTGGCTAACAGTTCTCACTGGAGCTACTTTCTGCAAAAGAAAATAGTCCCTGTGAAAACTGTTGACAACTGAAACTGTAGGACTTTTATATAAAGACAAATTAGCAACATAGGACTTCCTATGTTTTCCTATGTATACATGATCATCTGCATGTGTGTGTCTACCTGGAAGCATGTGAGGCAGTGGTAGAGTGGTGGGAGCGGGTAGACATTCGGCTGCCTGCGTAGTTTCCTGCACCCTCAGCTCCATGGCTGATCACACACTCTGTCGTTGGGACGCTCTTGGAGATGTACTGCAATACACACACACACATATACATACATAAACACATTGTAATACTTTTCCTATATTTTCATTTTCAAAATACCAACTTCATACAGTAATTATACATAATATAAAGAGGTAGCTAATGATTCTTCTGTACAGATCTGTTGTAACTCCTCATCACTTTCCTCCTTTTCACTATTTTCATTGTTGCTGTTATGCTGACTCATGGCCATTATGTCTCCAAGTTTTCTGACCTCTCTTTAACATCTGTCAGCTATGTGCCACCATATTTCCCCATTTTGTCGCTGGATCAGAGTTTTATTTACACGAGGACTCTTTTGGGGGCAAAACTGCTTTGAAGGCTAAAAGAACCTTCTTGGTGGGGCTCAATCTGAGTGCCAAAGCTAAATAAAGTCTATGAGTAACCCAACCTAAGGAGACATGAACTGGCCGGGACTCTGTGGTCTTTCTGTGCAGTTGACTCAGGTAAAGCTGACATCCTGTTTTAGTGTCTTCTTCTTCTTCTGTCCCTACTTTAGCATTAATGAATATCTGAGGGTGTTCTGAACATTTTGACACCAAAATCCTATTTATAGGAACGTAATATTTAATTAAAGGCACTGATTTATCTGGCTTTATTTCAGCAGAGCCTGTGCACTTTGAAAGGAAAGCGAAGTCAGCCTGGAGATAACGAAATCTGACTTCAATGCCTTCGGATTGGTAGTGATTAGATACTTGTAAATTAATTGCTGTTGTTTTAGAGTATTATTGTTATTGTTGGGTGCCAGAAGCTAAAACAAAATCACAGATGCCAAAAATGGTACAGTTTGGCAACCGCACCCACAGTGGCACCAACCGTGTGCTTCACCAGCAGCTCAAATAAAAAAGGCAATTGTTATGAAACCTATCCCCCTTGCCACAAACTAACCTTTTCTCATTTTGACATTCAATCTGGCCAGTTAATTTTGCTGCATTTAAAAAAAACTATGGTTACTTATTTATTTCTGCCTTGAGAGCAGCTCTGCCTCTGAGAAAATCTTGAGGCTGTCTGGAGTGAATGTTGTGGGTTTCTTCTCAGCATGAAGGGCACATGAAATGCAGGGTCGTCAGGAGGTGACTTTACTTCCAGTCTGTCAGTTAAATCTGACCTCAGGATCACCTGTGTCTGCCTCTGCCGTGCGTTTCTAATGTTTGGACTCACGTCAACCATAGGGATCTCCTCGGGACCAGGCCCTGGGTGGTTGGGTCCGTTGGCCAGCATGCGATTGGGTTGCTCCACACACTGATTCTGGTTCTGGTGTAGGTGACTGTGCATCTTCTTCCTCTGCTTCCTGGGGGGGCGGTGATGAAGGAACAATAAGTGACCTGGCAAAAGTACTAAAGTAAACGCTCTATTGCACACCTTTTGGCCACTTATTGGAATGAAAATATTCACTGGAAAAAGCTCAGGATTGGAGGCCCAGCAAAAAAAACAAACTAGTTAAGGGGATTCTCGATGGACTGCTATGAACTGCAAGGTAAGGGTCATGTGACAGATAGCTGAGTCAGCGCTACAATTAGCCAGCAACTCTGCATCTAGCATGCACACTAAATTATTATTATTATTATTATTATTATAACCGATAACTTAAGAAACCACACTGGCTGTGGGTTTGACAATGTTGTTTAATGAGTTGTTATTTAAATGTTTAAAATGTTAAACACTGATTATTGAAAGTTTGTTCTTTTTGTTGCACTGGTATTGAGCCGTGTACCTTTTATTATGTTATTTCTCTAGCTAGATATTCTAGCTGCTGAAAGTCTTTTGCTGGGAGTCTTACACATGAAAGAATCTGAGGGAGAATTCTGTAATACAAACATGATATATTAATTATTATGGAGGGGATCATTACTTGTGGGTAAATTCATTTAAATAGAAGTTTTCAAAATGATTAAGTTTGAATCATAGTTTTTCAACACTGATTTAACAAAACTTGCTGTGTTTTTCCCTGTGATTTACAGACAAGACAAGCTAGACAAGGCTTCCGTCGGTCTGCTGACCCTCGCCTTGCAGGTCTCGGCGGCCCGTTGACTCTCACGTGACTAGTTGGGGCTCCTTGTCACGTTTCACTTCCACAGTTCCCCTCTAAATTGCTCAGATGTTGCCTGTCTGAGGTCTTAAGAGGTAAAAATTCATTCACCTCCAATATTTCTCAAAAAGGCAAAGATTAGAGAAAAGTGAAGAAAAAAAAAATGAAGATACCATTTGAGTAGCAGAACATTGTTTTTGTCTTCCTTCCTCTCTCAGCAGTCACCTCAGATTTATCTTGTGACCTTTTGGAGGCACCCGACCCCTAGGCTGGGAACCACTGAACTAAACTAGCTAACTGAGTATAAAGTCGCTAAAACTAGCTTCACCTCAACCAACCAATAGTAAAATGCTGCTTACACAGTCAGTCAGTCAGTCATTTTCTACCGCTTGTTCCCGTTCGGGGTCGCGGGTGACTGGAGCCTATCCCAGTGGCCCCAGGCCTTGGGCAGGGTACACCCTGGACAGTGGCCAACTCGTCGCAGGGCTGACACATAGACAGACAACCATTCACGCACACATTCATCCACTAGGGACAATTTAGAGTCACCAATTAACCTAATGCATGTATTTGGACGGTGGGAGGAAACCGGAGAACCCGGAGAAAACCCACGGTAACACGGGGAGGACGTGGTCTGGTCCGGGATTCGAACCCACGATCTACTGATGCATCAGTAACCATCTAATAATGTCATACATACCGAGAATAATATATCAGTCACAGGTACTTTGACAAGTACTTTGCTTTTGATACTTTAAATACAATTTGATGACAATTGTAATGGAGTATTTTTAGATTGTTTTGGTACATTTACTTAAGAAAAGGATCTGAATACTTCTTCCCTCCCATCTCCCTATAGAATGGGCCCTTTTATAAACGGGGAGTCATTTATCGTTTCTTCAAAGACACATACTTGGTTTTGCAATAGGCCACCACGCAAACGATGCCAACCACCAACAAGGCCACACAGATGCCTGTGATCGTCAGCACCCGCCTCTGGTAGAGCTCCTCAGCCTCTGTGGAAGGGAACACACGCACATTCAAACACACACGTTTACATGCACGCACACATCCATGCACCGCAGGCACACAATCACAAAACAGACAAGAATATGCGCACACACACACACACACACACACACACACACACACACACACACACACACACACGTACAGCATGAGCGCTACTCCATTGATGGTAGCTACAGAAACAGGTTTCTCCCTATTATCTGCTGCCATCCTATCCCCTGTGCTGTCTATAAAACACCTCCTGCTCTGTCATGTCACATGCCTTTCAGATTTAACTGTACTACAGTCATACAGTGCTACTTCAACAAAGGAGTAATTCTACAAGCACATAAATATTAGGATGAAAAGCAGAGCTGTAAACCTACATCCTGACGTAGACTTCCTGCTGTCCCTATACAAGTGTATTTACAAATGGCCATGGGGATGTAATGCTACAGATGGCACCGGAGGGGATCTGAATACATGCCTGTATGGATGGAATCAACAAAGTCGTGAAAAAATGAAATAACTCATTTGTTTTCAAAGTGTTAACACCACAAAGGGCTGAGAGTATATTGGTATTTGCAGAAACAAAGGTTTCTGTTTAATTTTGACATTAATTAGAAAGCAACATATGCTTTAATGAACAGGTAATGTTCTGGTTCTCAGTATCAAGTTTGACCATTCACAGAAGCCTTTATAAAGCTTTTAGGTGATCCTGTGGCATATATATCCTATTGGAGGTCCTCTGATGTGGCTTTCTTCAACAGAATGCAACTGGCTAATGCGAATGTCGGTGAGGTTTTAAGTTTTTTATACAATAGTAACTTATTGTCAGGCTGAAAAGCAGTGTTTTATGGTATTAGGGATTTTTCTGATGTTGCCATAAGATGTATTACAATAACTTGTAATCGTTGTCTTGGAGATCTCCATTAATATTATGTAATCATTTCTAAGACTGTTTTGGCTTCAGATAACCTACTGTATCACACTCGCTTACATTTGGAAACAAATATAAGATACCATAAAAGACAATAAATTTTTCCTTTAAAGCTATTGAATTTACCTATAATTTCATAAAGAAATTATTTTCACGTCGCCAAAATTGTTTTTTTCATTATACATTTATTTATTTTTATACTTTCTGCTCACTCACAATTCTCCCGACAATGCCTCTAAGAGATTTGTCTACAAAGCTTTTGCAGGTGACAGAGTCGAGTTGGTTACAGCACTTTAATGTCATAGTGAGAACTTGCCTTGGAGAACATCTCTAGACAGATTTGGATCACGTGACACTGCACCACATTAAACTCATTCAGTAATAGGTTTGTGGTGATGCCGTGTGAACACCATCTCGGTGTATCTAGGTTCATTCGGATTTCTGGGCCTGCTGTGGTGTAACACTGTGTCAGAATGGCAAGCGCGACGACACAATGACAGAGGGAGCGACGAACAGAACAGAACATGAGGGGAAGAGGGAGGGAATAAAAGGAGAAAAAGCTAAGTGGGGAGGAAGGAGGAGCAGGAGGAAACATGTAGACAGAGAGGGAGAGGAAGGGGGCTGAAAGGGAAACAGGGGCGTGTCCAGGAGAAAGCACCAGGGAGAAACTAGTCCCCAGAAGCCAAAGACTGGCCTGACTTTGTCCCCTTATCAACTAAAACTGGATTATATAGGCCCTTGGATTGTTTGTTATGGCTGAATTAAAGTCACTGAAGACTAATCATTGTTTTTCAATGTCATAAACCTTCTGAAACACAAATATTTGTTAGTTTTAAGGTGTCTGACTAAAACTGAAGCTGTCCACTTAACACACTGACACCTTTGAGCAATCACTAACTGAAGACTATCTGACTATGTATCTAGCTGTGGTACTTATGGAGGAAAGTTAGTCGAAAATAAGGTAAAATACATCAGAAAGCTGAATTTATTAATAGCATTTCTGAAATCAGCTTGAAACAGGGGCATATGAATCCAAAACTGTCCCCTTTACCTAATTCATCACCTCACCTTTCCCCCTCTCCCGTCCCTCAAAAAGCTCTAGACACGCCACTGAAGGGGAAGGAAGGGGGGCGAGGGAGCTAAATAAAGGGCCTCTGTAGGGATTGACAAGCCTACGAGAGCCTTGGCCCGGCATTGTGTGTGTGTCACAGGGTACTGATACAGAAAGGCAAAGGGAAATGGGAAGGCGAGCTCGCTGGCACAGTGGAGCCAACAGCAACATCGTGATTTAGGACAGGCGAGCTCTTGACTCTGACGCTGAGTCAATCAAGGGCAGAATAATAAGGACAGACTATGTGGTCAGGCCTTTTGCTCGCTTTTGGCAAAGCTTTGCAAAAATACTCAGAGCTTGCATGTTTTTATTCGACAGGCTGCTGAAGCCAATGCCCATTGCCAAAGCCCAGAGGACGGGCCAGATACTTGTATTTATCGATGATCTGAAACATTCTCTGATTTTAGGACAAAGAACGTAGCTTTTTGCTCCGATACAGTGTCCAGATAAACACAACTTGGATATGTATAAGGCCCATTACATTGTGTTTTAATTAGCCTCTGCACTTTCTTTAATTAATGTATCCTTCCCAGTTAATTTGTCTCTTTCTCTAAAGTCTACGTTTCCAAATTTGTCAGAATGCAAGACGAGTGCATGCAGAGAAGGGAGGTTACATGTTTTAAAAGCAGGTTAGTGGGCAGGAGAAAAAAGAGGGACAGGTTGAGGGAGACCCAGTTGTTGGTTTTAGAAAGAAGATGGCACAATAATGTGTGACTGTGAGAGGATCTTGGCAAACCCTTTAAGCACAGCAAAATGAATAATAATGTTCCATACCCATAAATTCAATTCTGAGAAGCTCTGCCAGCGCAGAAAGTTGTCGTGGTAAAAGGAAAGAGACAGATAGGGTCAGGTGTAATGTCCACTTTGGAGCAGATATATTGTTCAAGTCATGTCCTGTGTACGCTGAACCAGATATAAGTTCATCAGTGCTGTCAGCCATGGCGAATGACATATGTACCGTCCAGTTACAGACAGACAACTCAGACGGCCTCAGCTCTGTGATCCCCAGAAATGACAAGAAAGAAAGAAAAAATAAACGGACCCAAACAAAATCAAAAGCGAAGGGAGAAAATGAACCAAAGGCAAAAGGAAAGAGAAGCCAACAGGCAGGAAAAGGCATGCAGAGACAGACGGACAAAGACAGCAAGACAAGAAGCCACATCACTTACTGCTATATTTACTAGACCTCATTTCTGGAGTAAACAACATTGGACACAAATCCAAAACAAAAGGAAAATAAAAAAACAAGACCAAAGGAAAAAAAAACCCCAAGAAAAACAAAAGATAAAAAAGCAGTGAGTTACTCTCCAACATAAAAACACAGTACAGTCGATGAGGCTGGCACAGCAAATGGGGAGGGTGCTGTAACTCATTTGACTAATGGCAATTGTGTGCCTTTGTATTGATTACAGCATACCTCTTGTATAGCACTTTGTCCCACTACAGCTATTATAACCTTTCACATGATTTACAGAGAAATCATCTCAGCATTCGCAATTTTCTATGGCTTTGCATGCATTACTGGCCATAAGAAGACATGCCCATACAAAAGTCAGCCAATTTTCTGTCCACCCTAACCTTAACTGCTCTCCATTTTGAAAGCGCTTTATGTTAGTATGTGCCACTAGAATGGCAACCAGTAAAACGTCAGCGTGGATTCAAAACAGCAGAAAGTGTTCCTTCTACTGAACACTTATTTTGCATCACAATGCAAAATAAAAGCGCAGCGTCACACAGACAGATTTCAGCGTGTAGACAAGGCTTGATGATGGGGTCCAAAAAAAGCAGACATTACATATAGTATGATATCTTATGATGTCAAATCTGTTCTTGGTTTGTGACAGTATCCAGTGTGGAAACCTCCACAACAGACAAACAGCAAAGCAAGACAACATGGCGTGGAGCAACAGTGTTTAACCCCTGGAAACAACTCTCGTGGCTGTACAGTAAATATGAAGCTAGAGCCAGGAGACTGTTAGCCTAGCTTAGCATAGAGACTCGAGGCGGGGAGAAACGGCCACTGCTCCTCGCACCTAACCCCCTGTGAAACCACAACTTGTAGTTTGTGTAAGTTAGTTAGCTAGTTAGTACAATTAAAGCTAGGCTAGGTAACATATTTCAGAAGCATTTGTTATATTTGTTGAAATTCTCTTTACATCCTGACAGCAATAAATAAATCAGTTGCTCCAAAAAATGTTCGTAAAAAATCCGTTAGCTGTGTTTGTCGCAGGCCTGTAATAAGCCCATCCAATCATTTCATTCGGACCTGAATAGATACAACATGTTAAGTAGAGAGAGCTGAGCTAACGGTGTCCCGGCTTTTATTTCATATTCATCTAACCAATGAAAGTGAATAACTGTATTTGACAAAAATGGCTAAATTACACTGATGAGAAGCAAAACGTGACACCTTTTTGAACATATTTGAAGTCAACCCCAAAACATTTCAAGCAGCATTTAGCCACATGCCATGAAGAGAGATTTTATCAGATGATCCATTGATGCCCAACGGTCTGAAAACAACAGTTTATCACATTCACCCCTGTGGGTTTTACCCTAATCTCTTAGTTCAGGGCAGATTCCACTGACATGATATCAAGACAGTCAGCTTATATGAAAATCAATATCACAAAGGGACTGGCTCTCAGATAGATACAACAATGAGTGATGTTTTCAAATCTCATTACATTAAGACTTGAAATGTGGAACATATTCTAGCTCTAAATCTCATTCTCATTCACTTGCCAAATCATTTGGATTTTGGACACACTGTAGCTTCTCGTAATGACTGGCGGCTGTTCAAAACAATGTCAGAAGGACTTACATTGTTCTCCATCTAAAGCCTTTAATTGTCATTCTACTCCAAAAAGTAAAATTGATGAAAGATTTTTCTCTTTGTTTATAAGAAATGCACAGCATTGAGTAATGACTTAAACCCTTGTATTAATAGTTTCTATCCACACAGTTCAGCCTTGAATGCTTTGGGTTTTTTTCTACTGCTAGAAATCTAAGCAGCACCGATGGACCATCCACAAAGGAAAGTGACAAAGTGTTCCAATAAAAGCAAATAACTTCAAACTCCTGCCTATCGTGGTAATTCTCTGTCTCCTCTGTTTCTTTTTCTGCAGTTCTCTGGATCAAGCTGCAAAAGTATTTTGTGTGCAGTTCACAGCTTAAAAATACATCATTTTACAATCTCGACACAACGTATAAATTTGGTGCTGAATGTTGAGCTGTCAATTCTTTTTTTATGCAGCTTTCTAGGTCAAGTATCCAGTATGTGATGTGCTCTAAATAGGATTTCAAGCTGATGAACTAGTGTGAAAAATATATGTATAAATGATCAAATATCTTGATTGTTTGTTTCTGGTGACCAGAGGAGCACCACAGAGGAACCAGGGGAGACAGGCAGACGAAGGGGTGGACACAGAGGCATGCAAACTCACATTCACACACACAGACGTTAACTTACATGAAAGGTAAGAGCAGGTTTGCATACACACACACACACACACACACACACACATACAGAGCGCTCCCTACATCCAACCCTATAGCATGCAGCATCTCAGTGAGGAGGAGACAGACAAGAGCAAATGGACATACTGTAGAAACCGGCCATGACGGAGTTTTGACAGCGGTCCCCCGTATAGTCATTGGGACACCTGATGGAGGGAAAACAAGACACAGAGGGGGGAAAGGGAGGTGAGGAGGGTTGAAGATATAGAGAGGAGAGAGGGGATAAAACAGGAGGAAAGAGAGGAGGAGAAGTACACAAAGACAGATAGAAAAGAGGGGAAAAGAGAAGTGGAAGGGAAGGAGGGAGACATAAGAGAGCAGAGAGATGAGGGGTTAGAAACAGCACAATCCACCAACTACAGAGAGAGAGATGACCTGCATACCGTGACATCACCGCCATCAATATGACATCACTGCTACAGTTAAGACATCATCACAGTCATGAGGGTCATGTGATGGTGGTGCAGGAAGTAGGAGGGGTCAAACGTTCAGTTGTTAACCTCCAACCCCTCTCACACACAAATACACATATATGCACACGCACACACACACACACACACACACACACAATTGCCTTATAGGAGATTATGGACTCTCATTGACTGCATCCATTTCTCAACCCCTGACCAAACCCATGAAGACATAGAAAAGCAAAGCAAAGGCAAACTTTTAAGTAGATCTAATTTTTAATGGACACCCATTATTTTGATGTCCATTTTAAAGTATGCCTGTAAAAACTGTAAAACAGCAGACAAGTTACATTTATACCGACCCTGCCTGCCTCCGTTTAATATTTCTAAAACTAGCTCAGACTCAGGAAAGTGTTTTTGCAGATGATATCATCTCAA
The DNA here is from genome assembly GCA_011952105.1 of Coreoperca whiteheadi. NCBI lineage: Eukaryota > Metazoa > Chordata > Actinopteri > Centrarchiformes > Sinipercidae > Coreoperca > Coreoperca whiteheadi. Next base: position 8,081,235 of record CM022490.1, read on the forward strand.
TGTCAAGTCTATGGTGTGAGCCATCAGGGACCGGCCGAAAGACACAATGGATGTGTCGTAAGTCGCACAAAGCTGAAGCAAAGTAAGAGAAAAAAAATGTTCTGGCATATATGCTGGCTGAGTAAATTATGTTCAAATGACTTGGCGGCCATTTCTTCATACCGTATTCAATTCTCCTTAATACATGCGTGTTCTCGTGATGCCTTAATTTCAAAGAGTCTGACATTATCCAAGATTAACAAATCAATCCAACTCACTCGTGGATTACTATTACAGTAACAAGACCCTTTCACTGACTAACATGTTAGCCAGTATATGTTAAGCAACGTGCAAAGAAGAAACGTGTTAGCAAACAGTTCTTTTTAGTTCTGTCTTTGCTCTCCACCAACGTCTGAGAACAATAACTGGCAAATCGTTAACTTTATCTGTCTGCTGTTTGGTGCTGAGCAGGTAGCGTACAGTGGGTTTATCAGAGCGTTTTCACTGAAAACAGCTGCCTGCTTTTGTTGGAAATAAAGCTGATGAGAGCTGTATGAGAGAACCCAAACAATAAGGTTTTGGCCCATGAATCCCAAACAATGAGTTTAAAAGGTGCAATGTGTAAGAAATGAGACTACTCTCCACCTGTCAAATTCAAACTCCAAAAAAATAGGGCGCAGTGTATCACATATCAGGTCATAACTGCTGCTATCCACCATTAGCTAGTTAGCTCAGTTAGCTGGCAGGCGCCGGAATGGGCACCAGAACTGGAGCGGTACCGGGCTCAGCAGCCTCCAAATGAACACGGCCGGACCGGGACCAACGGAGGCCAGTTTGACAACAGGGAATCCAGTACCAGGGTGGTTTACAGTGGCTTCGACCAGGACTCAACTCCGGGGAAGATGAAGACACGGGGGGCTCAGGCGGGGACAGGAGAGGCGTCAAGGGGGAGAGCAGCGAGAGTTGGTGATTGCTGAAACAGTGGAAAGACTAACCAGGAAAGTTTTGGTGAGTTTTATTTTGTTTGAATGAAGTTTTTTTTCCAATTAAACAAGTCAATTAAGCTGTTCTTGGTTCAGTGAAAGAGAGAAACGTGAATTCAGAAGGTGTAGGGTTGTATTTTTCAGTTTGAAAGGAAAATAGTTATAATATTTCCTTTCTTGACATTTTGTGAGTTTATTTTGTTTATCTATTTGACAAAAAAAGCTAAGAGAGCTTGTGTAACATAGCAAACTTGCCGCTCACACACATCTTACAGCTGGAACTACGGGGGTGGGGGTTGTGGTGGGGCTGAGCTGTACAGACTTTTGGACTATTGCTTTTTGAGGTACAAAGTGGCATTACAAGACAGGACAGACTGGGGCTAGCAAGGTTACCATGCTAACTTCAGTAGATACCTCTGCAACACAATACATATATGTCTTTGACATAACGTCAAAACTTCTTCACATTCTGTTGATAATTTTTTGTTAATTTGTGAATGTTTTAAACCCTTAAATCTCTTATAAATATATTCTTACACATTGCACCTTTAAAGAAACTGTAACGTCCTGTAGAGCTGAAGGGACAGTGCACAGTCAGGTGATAATTCTCTGTAGGTGTGTCACCACGAGTGTGACCTTTCACATTACACATAGTCAGTTGATCCTATATTAATATAAAAACATTGATTGGATCAGCTTTAATGCAGCTTTAAAATACTTGACATGAATATTAACATACCAAATGTGGATTTTCTGCTATGCTTAGGACTTTATCAATGCGATGCAGTGTAGAGTTATAGCTGTGGTCAGTACTCCAAACAACACATTAGTAGTCCGAATGTCTTTGAATGTGCCTTGTAGAGGTCAGTGTATTTTGAGGTCTTTAAGTTTAAGTTTAAGAAAGCGGAAACTTGGTGTGCAAAAACCCAGCAGGAAACCAAAGCGGTGCCCCATTTAGTCATGCACATGCAGTGGTTTAGGGGAGTGAAAACAACAGCCTTGCTCTGTGTAATGCTGTGACTAGTGTGGAAGCCTGGTAACCCATCACAAACTTTTAACGATAAAAAAAAAGCCTTAAGTGAACCCTGTAAACTAAGGCTTCAATAATAAGGACTTGTCAAAATGACCTTCCGACAAATGCTAAAATGGGTATGCAGAAAATTCAACTGGTTTTCATAAAGAATAGAAATATACACACATACACACACACACACAGAAAGAGAGAGAGACAGCCCTCCACAGCGTGTGAGCATGAAAATGGCTGGAATAGGTTTTGGTATTTCTTGGGCATAAATAACAGCAACAGTTTACATGCAGCTGCAGAATGTGGTGTTTAGTTTCTGGATGGGTGGCGAGCTGTCAGCGATACCACGGGCTGAATATGATTCATATTCTGGCATCAGCCATCAGACTCACAACACTGAAACTAACAAGTAGGCTCCTCACTGCATCACAGCAACTAGAAAATTGATACACATTCATAGTCTAAAATACTGGTATTTTTGATACTTTTGATGCCAAGTATTGATACTGCCATTCTTTTTGTTGTTATCAGCTCTTTAAATGAGACACTACAGGACCTCATTTCAATTGATGTCCTTGAGAAAATAAAAACTCTTTTTGAGAAGAGTGCTTCAAATTCTAAAATGTCTTGTATTGTGTGATATAATGGGTGTCATGGCTTTTACCCAGCCAGGCATAATTGATTTTTTATCTTTTTATTGCTATAACTGATAGTAAATCAGCTTTTACTGCAGTCAAATGAAAAACAGCCATGTTATAGAAAATGGGATCCAACTGCAGTGCAAATTATACTGTAGATGAATCCCAACAATTGATGAACCACAGTGTTATGATATTATGGATGTGGCCCTATTACAGTTATTATTGGATAACAGACGCTCTCTGGCTCTAATGACCATTTATTACAGAGATTTAGTATCCGGTCAACAAATGTATTCGGCTTAAATGCAAGGACCTTCATCTTAACCGCATGTATATACTGTCCATATAACTGACTGGGTATCCTTTTCTCCTTTTTCTCACTAAAGAGACAACTTGCATTTTGAATCAATTACAGCAAAAACCCTCGGAAGAGCCCACTCAGCAATTTCCCATAGAGTTATAAATAGAGCAGAGAGAGAGAGAGAGAGAGAGAGAGAGGTGGGAGACACTTGGAGCAGAAGCAGCCCTATGCCGGCAGAGCTTTCACTGTATATCGTTTATTTTCTCTTTGGCCTCTTCTCTTTCTCTCTCTGCTTCGCACGTCCCCTCTTCTCTCCACATTTCCTTTATCTGCCTATGCTTGCTTTCCCTTTTCCCCCCGACTGTACTGTTCCTTTTAGCCCTGAGAACGAGCACAGAGGGGGGAAAAGAGCCAGCACACCTTTTGTTCCAAACATCTGAATGAAAGCAAAGCCGGTGATTCATTTTGTTATATTCACTATACAAAGGCTCATCAAATTTAAGAGAAAAAAAAACACAGACAGCCATGGACATTATGTTCAGATATCAATACTAGCCTGAACTCATGGCATTTGTAGATTAGATTAGATTAAATGAACTTTGAAATTTGGCATTTTCAACCTAGCTGGTAATACATGGGCTAATGTTTTCAGCTGGCTGCCAGACGGGAGTTTACCAACGGAGTTCAGATGAATCAGAATCAGATCTATCTGCAACTCTACACAGAAAACTAGGTTTTCATTTTAACATAGGTTGAAAGGATCATTAATTACGCAAGACACACCAAGCTTTATCTGCCAACAGCTTGCCAGAAGGAATGTTTGTATGTTCTGATCTCCACTCAAACCTCCACACTGTTTTAGCCAGGGTGCCTTTCTGTGTGTGCTGTCCTCCACTTTAACCTACAGACTCCATTTTGCAGTACAGCATTACTTTCCCCTTCAGGGAAGAGGAGATTATACGTTTCCATGGTCGGCACAAAAGAGCTTGCAAATACCTCCTCAAATTTCAGGGATATTAACAATTTTTTGCTGCCTACCCTTGCCATGCAGTGCACTGATTTGCAGCTGCTATGCAGAATCATGAGTGTCTTCGTGTGTGAGTGCGAGCAGGTCTACATATCTCTAAAGTGAAAAGCCAGAGCAGACAGTCTGCAGACAGCAGTCTTATTTACATCCTGTTATCCACTGGCCCCTACAAACAGGCCAACAAAGGATGACGAAGCTGAGAAGCTACAGTAACTCTCTGGAAATTCCATGCTAGTCTGCTGTAGCTTCTCGAAATATGCAATGTGTTTGTATGTAGCACAATCATGCACGGAAGGTTGTACAATCCTGCACATTTTGTACTCCTAAATTGCTATATAGGCAGCTCGTAATGTCTATGTGCACCCTCTTCAACAAAGTTTTCTGCTTGTCAGCACCATGAAAAAAAATCCTGATTTATCCTTCAGCAATGACCGGAAGGTATATCAGATGAGAGATAGAGAAAGAGGCAGGGAGTGAGAGAGTGAAGAGGGGAAGCAAGGGATATATATATATATATATACACAGAGAGAGAGAGAGAGAGAGAGAGAGAGAGAGAGAGAGAGAGAGAGAGAGAGAGAGAGAGAGAGAGAGAGAGAGAGGGAAATGAAGAAACAAAGAGTGTAGATCTGAACAGACACCAAAGGATCTAAGGATGGATTTCCAGCAGATACATCCAATTGTACAGGAAGCATAACAACAAAGCTCTTGATCATGCACGACAATGCACGCCATCTGTTATCCACGCTGTCAGGGGAAGTGTTTGTTACACATCTACAAAATGACCCAGTATGTATGGCAAGATGGAACTGAAACAGTACAACCTCCCGTTTACCGAAATTATACATTTCACGAAGTGGAAAACAAAGACTTTTTCATAGGTTAGGTTAATACAGAGCACCATTTAATGTGTACCAAAGAAAGGCAGTGTTACCAGATAATTGCTAATATGATGCCATGTTCCACCTCTACTACACTAGAATAAGAAAGCAACAAGTTGCCTCTATGTTGAAGCCAGGGTTTTACTGTTAAACCACTTTGCCAACATTAACTTATTTTTACAAAATCAACAACTATCTAGTCTTAATGTAATTATGCACCTTGTTTAATTGTGTTTGCAGGAACTGTAACTTCTGACATGTTCATATAAATAAATGACTGTAATAAGTTGATATAACACAGCAGTGATTCATCTAATAACCAGTTCGTGGAAATTTTTGCACTTGCTGTTCAAAACACCTACCAGTCTGGTAGCTCTTTCCTGGGAAAAATCCTCCCACTCACAAGAAGTGATGCATTTTATGTTAACAGTTTATTTCAAATAAACAGAAGAACAAGAACTAGATACTTAGCATGCAGCGAACCCTTTTAACCACCCCTGGTCTGTGTCAATGCAGAAATAGTTATGGCATCCATACTACTACATTTCAGATCCAGCTTGCCATGAATGTGACTGAATAGTTTGTCAAGCAGCTCGTCGTGTCTCCTCCCTATGGGGAAAACACAAAACGCAACTAGCCACAGAGAGGAGAAAAAGAGGAAAAAAGGGAAGACTAATGTTTGTCAGGCCTGAGCTGTGTATGTCTCACATTATCCCTGTACAGAAGCCAAGCACCTGCTAAACGTGTTCAGACTGAAAAAGCTTCACCCAGGCTGCTCTCTGTCTGCGTGGGGTGTCCATGCCTGTGTCTGAGCTCCTGACATCCAAAACTTGAGTGTCGGCTGCCAAACAACAAAGAAATGACATTGGAAATTATTGGGATGATGTGGATTTGGTAGATTCTTCCATCAAAATATCCACATCAAACGAATCTCAAGTCTTGGAAGTCTGAGGTTGACACAGTGTATGAACACACCACAGCATAACATCAAGTGTCAGGTAAATAATCACAGAGCAACCTGCAGCAGGCAGCTTATACCAAAGGTAGAGAGCAGGATAAGTATGACGCTTTGACATCAATATATTGTAACAGTTGCGAGAACGCTGATGAATAAGCACCAATAAAATTACTGTAGTCATATGTTTAGCAGCACCAGAGCGGGACAACTTCAGAACAATGCATTAAATATAAAGCATCATAAAGCAGGTCGTGCCTTGCTGCGTGACTTGTCCTTTTGCAGTCGTTTTGCAGTAAACATTGTCAGATGGGTGAGGCTTCAGCTTCGAGCAATCTCACCGCTGACAAGCAGTTTTGCTATTTAGCTGGCTTCCCCACGATCCCCTGCATACTGTCAACTGTACAACTGTGAGCAGAGTAAAGATAAATCTATGGCCGAAAATCCAGTAGTAAACTGGTTACACCATATTTGGACTTTTCACTGTAAGGAATCGCACATTTGTAACAACAGATCAGCAGTTTTCGTTTAATTAATGCGAATAACAACTATCAGTTGATATTGTCAGACTATTACCTGAATCTTACAGTTAAAGTACAGTTCATTCTTGCAGCTAGCTATTAGGGATTAGCAATATTGTGAGTATGGTTGCCAAGCAACTGGGATAGTGGTGAGTATAACTGTGGCAATGACTAGTTCATAAAATGTAGACGAACACAGACTTAATTGTGCAGACTCACTGATGGCTGAATAAGTTCAGTCAGTCAATCATTTTCTACCGCTTGTTCCCGTTAGGGGTCACGGGTTACTGGAGCCAATCCCAGTGACTTTGGGCCTTAGGCGGGGTAAGTGGCCAACTCGTTGCAGGGTGGTTGAATAAGTTGAATAATAAAAATCCATAACATTCCAAATCACTGTACATTTTTTAAGTATTAAAATCTGTCTTGTCTGTCCCAAGTGTTTCGTGGTTAAATGCCAACAGAGTGACCGACAACAGACATAGCAGCTTATACTTTGTCAGCAGGACGTCCACTTTAACTTTTCATGCCTGTAAAGTTCTTCTGAGCAATACTGTTCTCTGCAGGGGGCTACAGGGTAAGCACAAGTAAAATCAACTGTCATGTTACACGAGTTAACCTGCTTGCTAACCTAGCAAAGACCAAAGATCAAGACTATACTATATATATTACTGACCATAACATCAATAGACCTGCCCCACATAAACTGCATATTGACTCAAAAAAAAACCCAAACCTACCATTTTCCCGGGTGATGAGAATGCTAATCATTTCCATTGGGTCCTACTAGCATATTGCTAACAGGTAGAACTCATGTCACCAGTTTTGGTGTAATTTGCATCTCATCTAAAATAGTTTGGGTTAAGAAATGTATTGGTGTTTAGTTTGAATATTAAAAGAATTTGTAAAAATCAGATTTTGTAAATCTCATTTGTAATGCAAAGACACCGTAATTTAACGGTTTATGCTTCTTTAATACCTTTGCATTTCTTCCCATTTTCTCATGACTTTCTGTTACCAGAAGACCTTTCTGAGGTGTCACGAGCAACCCTCACTCACTGTAAACTAAAGTGATCCGCTTGGAGCCGAATAAAACAAATGTTTAATGCATGCGGACATAATGTCCAAGTCAAGATCTGTTTAAGCCATCTGCTCTATGCAAAAAACATTTTCTTCTGTGACAATTGGTAAATTGCAATCAACCAGCCTTAGACATAGTGCATGGTAAGTGGTTAGGTGGGCTGCAGGTGCATGTATATGGGGGAGGTTACAACCAGGGAACAGAAGACGAGGTAGTGCAGTGACCAGCGACACAGTGTCCGAGACCAGAGAGACAGAGAGAGGCAGACAGAAAGAGAGAGGGAGGAAGGAGAGACGGGGGGAGCGACTACACAGTGATGACTGAGGGGACGGGGGCCGACTGAGCAACCAACTTACTTGCAGGACAGCTGGTTAATACCATGTATGAAGTAACAGTCTCCTCCGTTGACGCAGTAGGCCTTCTCTGAGTCGTTGCAGCGCCTCGCATGACTCACACCAGGTGACGGGGTGGTGGTGGTCACTAAGAGGAGGACAATCAGACAGGAAACACACGCAAAAAATGCTGTCACCTCTTTGTTAAAATAACAAGGTGTTCAAATGTTAGGGCAGCTGTAGTACTACATATCATACCACACTATGCCGCATACCTTTCAGACCTCTTTAGTGAATATCAAAGAGCTTAGTGTGACAAATCTATCTACTTTTTGGGCAGGCATCAGTCACTTTCCTGCGCTCGCTGCAGCTTTCCAGCTCACAGCTGCTGGTTTTGTGAGTGGAAAGAGCCAGGTTTAGTCAGATACACATGCTCCCCCACCCCCAACACACTTCGGTCTTCTTCCTTTCGAACTTGAAAGGTATATTTATGAGTAATATAATACATTATTCTGTTTTCTCTCATTTCTGTTTTGTAACTGCTTGGTTCTCCTTAGACCGATTTCCACAGCATGTAAAATAGCCTGATACAAGATACAAAAGCTGGACAATAATGACATACAGAGACACTCACTGATCTTGACAGATGCTATATGGTAACATGGCCACGTAACACACCACAGTTTCACCACAGTTCGACAAATTAAGTTTGTGATTGCAGATTCCCACATCTTTGATTTGAAATAGCTTTTATAAGGAACACATGCGATTCTATTCTATTCTAACTCTCTTATTCGGGAAAAACAGCTCCATAGGTGTGCTGTCAAATCTCAGTGGGAAGGTGAAGTTGCTAACAGAATAATTGCTGTCATATTTTTGTTCAAAATACAGGGTGATAGCCAATACAAGAGAGGTAGTACAGTAAGTTTTCGGTTTGCAGTGAGCGAGATGAAAGAAACTCTAGGAAAAATACATGTAGGAACGGAGGCTTGAAGAACAAAGCATATAAGATATAGTGATAGTGATATAGTGCTATAATAGTTAAAAGCATTTATTTTTTGTTACAGGATAGATAGATAGGTAGGTAGGTAGGTAGGTGATGTGTTGTTGCTCACAGATCTGCACGCTGATTATACTCGTGGTGTTTTCTTGTCCTAGTGAGTTTTCAGCCACACAGGTGTAGTTGCCAGAGTCTTCCACACGGACACGACTGATCTGCACCTTTGAGTTTTTTCTTCAGTGAAGGGGAAGGAGAGGCAGCGACAGATGAAGGAAAGAGAGAGAGTGACATAGAGCAGAAAAAAAAAGGAAGTGTCAGTTATTGTTTCAAAAAAGCAGCAGACTCATCCCTGACCGGAATGAGAAATTTAATTTTTGCTTCCAGCGCAGACAAGCAATAAACGACATCATTATATACAAATGTTCACGGTGAGTGGCCAGCAAAGCTAATGGACAATTTTTAAGTTCAAACCAGAACCAGGCTAGACCTAATCTTTACAGGATTACAGGAACTGATCACAAGAAATGGGACTGCACTCCCTTAAAATGCTGTAACAGAACTGAAAACACAAACCAAAGGCTAGATACTTAAAAGTAGGTAATAACTCAAAATTCTGTTTAAATGAAAAATGACATTCAATCATAGCATAAAGTGAAACACAAACGTAATATCTCTATGCAACAGTGATTAAGGGGGTGTCGTTCATAACTGTGTATAAGTGCAAAGTAAGATATGATTGCGTTCTCTGAAGTAACACAGTGTAATATATAACTTTAAATGAGCATTTCAGCAGATGGAATGATTGATTGAAAATTCTGAACAGGTGAAAGAATGATCTGTAATTATACCAGGTGAGTAATTTGTGTCTTTGTACATGTGATGTAACCAATGTTACAAAAATAGGACAACGCCTGATAACACTGCTTTGGAAGATATGTGTCAGTATGATCTGAACAGTGTCACATAAGTACAAAATGAAAGATTTCACTGTGCACATAAAAGGATAGGTTCAGATTTTTCCAAGTCTATCTTAATACAACATTCAGTGTATGTATGTATGTGTTGTGTATTGAAAGAGTTGTGGGTCATTGGATTCATTCCTCCTCTCCATACAAGCAATCCCTTTCTTAAGACGCTGTAAGAAATGGGGGACAAAATACATAGTCCTTTTATAGTACAAAAATGCATTCTAAAGTTCAGTTTGAGTTACCCGCACAGAGTGAATATCTTCGTCCTGACAGTCGCGTGCAGCTATTGTTGATGTTTTGTCCCTGCACCAAACCTACATACATGCAACTACCACCTCAACTACCAGGACGTATCCCTCCGCCATGGCTCAGCAAGGGAACAGTGTCCAGGGAAGCGAAAAAATGGGAATTTCATACTAAAAAGATTGTAACTTAACTCTAACTCAGACGGCTAAAGCTTGATATGAACTTTGACTGAACTTCACAATGTACTTTTACTCAGAACGAGGACTGTGGATTTTACACTTCACGGCCAATGGACGGCCATGGAGAGGAGGAATGATTAGAGCAACCGATGACTTTCTCAACAAACATATGGCCATGTAGGTGTTGTGTTATGATGGAAATCTGAACCTATACTCAAACTTTCGTTTCAGTATAGGTCCTTTATTGTCTGTGTTGATGAATGAAATTAAAATGGAAGTCAAGGAAACAGGAAGTGACAGTCCAATTTTCTACTAATAATAGTCACAATTTGGGTGCAGGGCGACGTTGCCCAGTGTCATCAAAACAGAGCTGCACGCCAGGAGGCATTGGGGTATGTACGGCATGTGTTTGAGGAAGCAGGCATTTTCATTAGTGTGGAGTATGAATATTAAGACAAATATCCAGTCTGACAGACTCACTTGTTGGTCTTTATTTTGAGGTCTCTGCCTTTCTGAAGCTCGTGTCCATCTTTGTACCAGCGGAAGGAAGGGCTAGGATTCCCCGACGCCTCGCACTTCAAGTACAGCTTGTCCCCTTCCATCAGAGACTGGCCTCGCATCAGCCGGAGCTTAGGAGCAGAGGCTGGACAGAGTGAGAGAGAGAGACACAGAGGTAGAGACAGAGAGGACAAGAGGAAGGGAGCAGAGGATGAAAATCAAAGCTTGCATTATTGAAATTAACTACAGACATTCAATTAATCTATCCATTTAATTGTGTGAGTGTGTGTGTGTGTGTGTGTATATCTTTGTATATATGTGGCTGTGACTGTGCGTGAGTTCATGTGTGTGGCTGATGAAAATCTGTTAGTGTGGGTTCAGATGCTGGGGTCAAAACCTGAGGCAACAGGTCAGAGTTCACATGAGAGATGGCTAAAGAATGTCGGAAAATCAATGATACAACACGTAAACACACTACACAAGCACTCGGGTATGGTCTGAATCCTGAAAAGGGAAGACAAACTGAAAGCTTATAGAGAAAAAAATTATTCCTCAGAAACTCTGCAGTAGATTTTCACTATGGAGCAATGTGGTGAGTTTAAGTATATGTGTGTGCGTGTGTGCACGCTTCATCCGTCTCGGGAGAGTTTCACGCTCTCTCTTCTTTTCTTAAAAACTACAACAGAGTGCATCACTGACACCAGCGCAGGCAACACAAGCACATAGAAGCTAAAGCAAAGAGACAACTCAGCACCATCTAGTACCATTTATACACAAGCACACACACATACACACACTGAAGCCAATGAAGCACCCAGCGTATTTTACACACATATCTGTGTGTACAAACCATGGGTCTAACACACGTGCATGGGCCTGCACGCGCACACGCAGACGCACACACGCACACGCACACACACACACACACACACACACAGTGTTTAAGTGATAGGACATGCTTGATCAACTGTGAGGCAACTGTTGTACAGGCCCACAGCTCCTCACGGCTCTGCTGCATCCTTCCATTTACTTCTCAGTAGATACTGTAGATGCTGAACTTCAACAAGACAATCTAGGTCTAGATACGTCTGTGTATGTCACGTAAATGTTGGAAATTGTACACAACATACCGAATACACTGTTTAGAATTTTACAGCAAGAGGTGATTATGATGAATGGTCTAAGTGTTAAATTCATCCCAGATTGTTGGATATTGCCAAAGTGTCTGCATTTCTTAAATTAAAAAAAAAAAGTGTTATGGCCATTTGCTTTAATTGGATAACTTTGACAGCAGAGAGTGACAGGAAACATTTGGTGGAGAGACATGTGGATGACATTTAAGTTATTTTCAGTGATTCAAACAGGTCTAGTGTTGTAGTCATTTTTGGCTGTTATCCCATTTGCTGTAAGCCAAGTTCTTACTGTTGCATATGTCTTTGATTTGCATGACAAATGTAAATTAACCACTCTTTGCACAAAAAAAGTTAACTGCCCCTAGCAACCACCACAGCACCCGATGTCGTCGATAGGTTGGATATACGTCAGTCACTACAGCTCGGGAAAAATAAGCCCCCTCCTAAAAAAAAGCAGATATAATGAACCCAATGTCTGACTGAATATTCAACTGAAAACAAAAATGGCAATACAGTCAGGTTACTGGGCCATCACAACGCCAGAGCTTTAGTTAAAGGCATGGATGGTAATATATTCTTAATTTTTCTTACTGTCAAATCCCATGAAAATACCAAAACCAACAAATAATTTATCTTACTAACATTTATTGCCATTTAAAGCCTGATATATCTTATTCCTCTCTGCCACAGACCTCCATTTTTGTCCGGAAACCATCCAAAACACATTAATGAGCCTCACTGTTGCGCTGGGTGACGTGTTTGTTTTAAAAAACAAAACTATATATTTGTGACCTGCTTTTACATCTTCAGTAAGGGCAAATGTGCTTCGGGCTGAGTACCACAGACAGGGTAGGGAAGTCAGAAGGTATTGCGAGACGGACCAATGCATTGCTGGTTTTGATCTTTTCATGGGAAATATTCACAGCCACAAAAATATACATTAACACCAGCCTTGTCCTTAAATTACAAAGCTGGACGTTATTGGGGGGGGGGGCGGGGTATTAGAACCTCTATGAAGTACCATCCAAACAGCTTTCAGTTATGTAAGTAGGATTTAAGTAGGATTTTTAGACTCATAACAGAAAAAGCAGCACATCTTTAAATCCAGTTCTCACATTGGTGAGATTTAGTCTTGTCACAGACTTGACACACACTGTTGATGTATAATTCCACGACACACCAAAGTAAATCATCTCAACATCACCAGATTCTCTCTCTCTCTCTCTCTCTCTCTCTCTCTCTCTCTCTCTCTCTCTCTCTCTCCCTCTCTCTCTCTCTCTCTCTCTCTCTCTCCCCCCCCTCCCTCCCTCCATGGCTCCTGGCTTGAAATGAGTTACGCTGAAGAACAGCACTGAGTGTCACTGTCATCATATATTTTTTTGACTAATTTGCCTGCTATTTTGGTAATTTTTGCTCCAGATGTCACAGTCTCAGTTGAGGCTAGATCCACTGTTGAATCTTGACTTGACCCCACTGGTCTTGGCCTATGTAGTATGTTGACTGATGAAGCCAAACAAAGAACCCCCAGCCCACCGTGTGACAGCCAGCTTTTCACCCGCCTTTGAGTGTAGCCAAACACCTTTTCCTTCCACTGTGTTCAGTGTCAGACAACACATTGTATGAACTACTTCTTTTGGAGTATTACGAAATCCTTATACTCCCTTATAGCCTTAAATCACATGAAAGATCACATTTATAATAATTCCAACATAGCGTGAATGCAGCATTTAACCTATGAAGCTGAGCCTTTTCTAGGCCCTGCTTCAGAAGGACAGAGCTGGAAGTCAGTACAGGAAACATTCTGTGTGTAGCTCACATTTAAAACAAGGATGAGTTACCAGAAGCCTTTACTATTTTGGCGAAAATGCATAAACTCACCAGGTTACTCTTTTTACTCCGTTCTTGACAAATAGCTTTTCATAGGAAAATGAGCAGACTCCTTGCTGTTTTCATCCAGCATTTTGGTATGGATATTTTGCAGGAGACAATAAGGAAATCATGGGAACTGTAATCTAATAGCAATGTACCATATGTGGAAAAGAGATGAGATTTCATTGTGGGAGGGGCGACTTTAGGCCAGTTCCAGCATTACAGAGTTGACATTTAGACTCACAATGACAAAATACCTCTGTGAATAATAATCTTTGTTTGTATTGCACTTTTCAAAAGCAAGTTACAAAGTGCTTCACATTCAGTAAATACATTATAAATAATCAACAGTAAATTAACTAGAAATGCCACCAAACAAAAGAGAAAGTATAGCAAGGGGAAATAACACAGTAGAGTAAAATACATACATAAAAAAGACTTGCAAAGACATTGATTCAGCTTTCCTTTCAGAAATAAACTTCAACATTTGTGGTAAAAACACATATGAATTCAATGTCTGAATGAGTCAAGATTGCACTTCAGAGTTACTCTACACAAACTACAGTTAACGTATTTGTATCATTTCAAGAAACATGAAGCACAATGGATGATACAAACCAGACAGCAACGATAGTTGTGACTTCTCCGATACCATTTAAAATAAATGTGGGAGAAAGGGAGTGAGGTGTTAAAATGAAATTTAGGTCTCCGCGGATTGGAATATTCTTCTAAAGCTTGGCAAAACACACACGAGTGAGAGGTTAAGACACACAGGAGGAGAAGTAGAGGACAGCCAGTTTGTCCATACATCCAGTGTTAAATAACAGTCAATCTATTAATCAATCCCTCCAAACTACCTCAAGTGGTCAATTCAATCCCATTTGCAGGAGCAATACACAGCTTCTCCTTTTAGCTGCTGTTCCCACTGTGTGGCCAGAGCTCGGCAAGATGCCCACCTTTAAGGAATAACGTCCTGAGATCCTCTTTAACCATTCATCTATATATAGATATATATCTCATATATACTTATATATATATATATATATATATATATCCAAATAGTGTGTGTTCATCAGCACATTTTGTGATAAAGTGTTGAAATGTATCTTTATACTCTATGGCAGATTTCCTTTTGACAATTTCCTAACAAATGCCCAAACTCCTGGTACTGTGCTGCTGATTTTTCACATGGAAGTGAAGAGAGCGATAGTGATAACATAACAGGAGCAGGGGAGCGCCACATTTTCCATTTAAGAGAAAGTTCCTGTATGATTGCATAATGTGGGTACAACAGTGAGTCCAGACAGAAGAACTAAAACCTGACACATTCTGCTATTAAACTCAGTTGTACCTGCTGGAAACACTTTGACATGTTAGTGTCATCTACATTTTGCCACGAAGCAAATTCTACCCTGTCTACTAGAAATTATATTTATATACTACTAATTTGCAACAGAAAGTATGTGTTTGAGCGAAATGTCATGCTTCTCAAATAATGTTTTTTTACAAACGTAATGAGGAAACGTTTTGAATGAATATACCTGCTAAATCGCCAAATGTTTCTACCAAACACATCTGCAAATATTGATTGACAACATATTTGTCAATATTCGCTTTTTACACACCATATCCACTCTTAGCAACTAAATCATGATTCATATATTAAGGGTTAGGTGTAATCACTCGGAGCACTTGTTTAAGGTTAGGGAAAGACTGTTGACGGGACGTGATTACTTGTTCTATATTCAACCAAAACCACAATATTTCCTCCACCTTAACCAAAGTTTTTTAGAAGCTTAAGTCTAACCTCACACAAGGATGTGAACCCAAGTCTCGGGCATCAAAGTCATGTGCTTTGGACACCGACCACCCACGCTAAATACCTCCATGTGACCTCTGTGCTGTACATGAACATGACACATCCACGACTGGAAAAAAACCTCGCCAGTGAACGTAATCCAGGAATCAATTACGTTTCCTAATGAAAGGTAACTGTCAAAGCAAATTAGTATAAACGTAATTTCTAGGAGAAACGGTTGCAGCAGGAGAGCCACAGATTTTTCATTAGAGATAAAGCAAGAGAAATGTATCACGTTTTGTTTTTCCCAAGTCCAACATAGTTGATGTTTTAGGTACCTAAAATATTTCCCGCTATTAAACTCTATTGTACTACAAGGAGTAGCTGCACGCTGGAATTACAGCTCCCTTTAATTTCATTAGCGACGATTTGACCAACAACATGGCTTCCTCAGGCAATATACCCACAGGAAGGAAATGAGGGATATGTATAGCAAAATGACCATTGACATCATAATTATCTAATCAACTTAACTCTATTGTACCTGCTGTAAATACTTTGACATGTTATAATGTCTCCTACATTTTACCATGAAGCTAATTAGACCAACCAAAATGGGTTTTCAGGGGCATTTATTTTAAGTAAGACTTAAAATTTCTTAAAACAAATTCAATCATTTTGCCAGCTAGATTTGATAATTTATCTAATTTATTTCCGATGCAAATTCACTTTCTAGAAACCAACTTTCCGAATAAGGCAAATAATAACTAGTATTCAAGGAAATACTTGAAACAAGATGGTTTGCATTGGAATAAGTGACATTATTTTACCCAAGTGGCACATATACTAACATACCTGTTTCAAGAAAAATAAGGCTTCTAGACTATATTTTTAAGATGGATACTACTGCTGCAGCTACACTTAACAACCGCCCAGATGAGACTCATCACCTGGTGAGACTGTCAGGCTTCTATGCAGTTAACTGTGGAAATGAGTGGTGAAAGTCAGCCTGGAGCTGCTCTGAGTAGCGAACCTGGTTACCAATGAGGTCATCCCTCTCTGGGACGCTCTCCTCGGGCAACATGGAAGTTTTGTCAGCCTGGGAACGTTAGCTGAAAACCAGAAGGAAATTACCCTTCATGGATGTGACATCCACATTTCATGGGTGTGACAGTGTCAGTGGTTGAATCACTACATATTCCCGCTCCAATTCTAACTAATTTTTTACATCTGACATTATACTTCAAGTCACTTTAGGTATTCAAACATCCTTGTGAGTTTGTCCTTTCAAAATTATTGAAGATGTTCCTGCATGTGTATGTGTGTTTATTGATAGTTATTTTAATCACACATCAAAACGTGTTCATCATCAAAGACCTTCTATTCTAATTCCCAAGTGCATTCATTTCAAACTAAATATAAAGATGACTGATCAATGCAGACCGTCACTGATCTTATTTTAGATGTGATGATTAATTCCTAAATTAATTTGGACTGGATGGGTTTATTTTTAATGGTTGAGTCTTTAATTACAGTTATTCATAGGTTTAAAAAGCTGTAAAACATATAAACAACCTTGCTGCACACTCTACTGTTGCTGCTTGATGTTCCAAAACCAAATCACAAATGCTGAGGAAGAGGAATTTACTGTGAATGGTTCTCCATTAAGTCTTAAAACCACTCTCACTATGCCAGAAACACATTAGCACCTATAGGGTACATTAGGATGTTGGACAGATGATGTTTTAAATAAGTAATTCAATTGATATTTCCATCTCGCCTCATTGACTAGACCTTCATTTTCACTGCATTAATTACCAAAAACACATGTAAGACAGCACAAGGATCCCACTAAAGGGCAAACAATTAAACTCTGAGTGTGCATAAAACACAACATCTTGTAAACATCTGGGACTCCTACTTTAATAAATACATGGAAATGTCCCAGTGCAATCGGAAACCGTTGTCAGATTAAATTGGGGAAAGGGATTGACTGATGTATGTTTGTCAATTAGACCAACAGTGAAGGGGTTTTAATGGATTTATAGGGTAGAACATTAAATACGTTTCACTTGTGAGATGGAAATATAGACATCGGCAATCAGCAACATCAACACAAATATATTAGAAACAGCTAAACCCTTTAAAAGGCTGACAAACCTCGATATTGCACCATATTGTTAAAATAATGGCATTTTACATTAGTATGTGATGTCGACCTTTGAATGGTTGTAAAATACAAAAAGGGAAAACCCCTATTTATCATCCTCTTTATAAGTTTTTACCTGTAAAATTATTCGTAAATAGACTGGAGAACATCCAAGTCAGCTTATAAATCCTGTGGGTGGGCCCCATCAAAACCTCTTCTAAGGTCTAGCAAAAAAAAAAAAGTGTCTATTTTTGGCAGCACTGCTTGCTAACAAGTACAGAAAAAAAATATTGTTGATGAAACAGAAATTTATTCTAAATTGACTTAATTTGGAAATGTGTTGAGGTTTAGTTTTGATAAGGAAATATTCTTACTACTGCAGACATTAAAAAATACATAAAAAGAGAGAGCGGGCGAGAGAGAGACTCTGAAATACATGGGCACAAACACAATTAGAGTAGATTCACACATCCCACACAACACATGCACCAAGCAAGCCCTAACAAGTCTAAATCTGCAGCTGCAATTTATACACAGACAGAGATTTTCCACAGCACTGTGAATGTGCATAAATGTGTATGTGTGTGTGTGAGAGAGAGAGAGAGAGAAAGTGCCTACAGGAGAACATGTGAGTATGTATGATGCACAGATGTGCACCTGAGCATTTTATTATCTGCACTATTGGATACGTGTGATTGCCTGTGTAAATGTGTATTGAATGTGTGTGTGTGTGTGTGTGCACTGTAAGTTGCTGATCCAAGCCTTCTGCATTACTGAGTGATGGGAGAATTCCTCAGTGAGAGCACAGAGGGGTGGGGGTGGTAGGGGGAACTACAAATGGACAGCAGCGTCTGCCCAATAGCCTGTGACCGGCCTGCTCTGCTAGCCAATCACACGTGACCAGCACTCCCATCGGCCGTCCATCAAGAGGTCCTTCTTTCAAGGTCAGCTGATGCTCCCTCCCTCCTCTCCTCCCTATCCCTCTCTCTCTCTGTCCAGAAAAGCAGGCATCAACAAAATTGATCTAATTTCTTGCTAAGCATGATCCATTAACAGAGAGTGATATGGAAGCCAAACCAATTAGGTGTGTTCGCAGACAGGTATGGCACCCCGAGAAGGCATGGCCAGCAACATGCCAGCACACATGGGCTGAATGTATGTGTGTGATACAGCTGGCAGACTAGTAAGTTAATGAGTGAAGAAGCATAGTACATAGTCATAAAATGTACACAGGAAACTGATGTGTGTGTGTGTGTGTCATATTGAAGGAATCAGCAAACAGACTGTCTGTATTACGTTTGTTGTATGTGTTGAGTGTGTGTGTGTGTGTTTGTGTGTGTGTGTGTGTGTGTATGTGTGTTCATGTATAAAAGAGAGAAGCTCCTTCTATCTCATTCTCCGATCAGTGTGATTTCTGCAGCGCACAGCTGTCACCATGGAAACCAGGGAGGGCGCAGGAGATAGAGAAAGAGAGAGGATGTAAGGCAAAAAGAAATGGGGGAAAAAAAGATTGAGAAAGAGTAGGAGAGAGAGAGTGTGTATGAGAGAGAAAGAGGGAGTGAGGGAAAGGGTGAAAGGGAGAAAGAGAGAGAGATGAGCATTGGTTGTTGAACGATAGAAGCCACAAAAGGCCTTCATACAGTATCACCCAGCTAACCTCTGCACAGCAGCAATACCGAGCCCAGGGCAGACCTCCGCGTGTGTGTTGCAAACAGAGAATACTTGGCCATGTGTGTTTGTGTGTGTGTGCCTGTCACATCCACATTTGATGACGAAAATCATTCAGTGTGGATGTATGTGCGTGGCTGCAAGAGTGATTGTCCATAAATCATTCTCTTCCTCCCCTTTCTGTTTTTGTAGTCACACAAACACACACACACACACACACTGACTTGACCTTGTCTCTCACAAGCTGGTGATGTGCATTGTTCTGTTGGCTGCAGTGAGATCTATTTAGGTATAAATACACCCTTCAGATTCAACAGAAATCAGTTGTTTTCAAAGACACACACACACACACACACACACAACTATGCACATACACACACGGAGAAGTGCATGTGTGTATACTGTAGTTAGTTGTATGTGTGGAAAGGGGGTGATATGGAAAAATATAGATAGATAGATAGATAGATAGATAGATAGATAGATAGATAGATAGATAGATAGATAGATAGATAGATATAGATAGATAGATAGATAGATAGATAGATAGATAGATAGATAGATAGATAGATAGATAGATAGATAGATAGATAGATAGATAGATAGAGAGGATGTGCAGAGTTGGTAATGAATAGTTAATGAAGGGCTTGCGGGCAGAACGGTGGGGAAAAGCTATTCTCTCTGTCTCTCCTTTCTCCTTCTGCTCTTTTTCTTTCTCGGGGCTGGGAGTCATGTGCAAGTCATTCTGCGCCCCACCTGTCCTCCATTTATCTTTTTTCTTTCCCTCTTTCTTCCTGTAAACCACCCAACACTTTCTATTCTTTCTGTCCTCTCTCACCTCTTCTCATCCATCCAGCTTCCATCCCCTCTCTCTCTCTCTCTCTCTCTCTCTCTCTCTCTCTCTCCTTTGCCTCCTTTCCAGTTTTCATCCATCCTGCTCTCTTGTCTCTCCCTCCTCCATCCCTTATTCTCCACCAGTTCTCACCTCTCATCTCTCCTATCAACCTCCCCCCCAAAACTGGCACACACATCATTAACTGCAGGCTTGTAAACCAGACTAACAGTCACAAATCTCCTGATAAGGGGATTGAAGCATTGATCACATCCGTCCTCCATGAGGACCTAAAGATTCTACAGAAGAAAGATGTACCACTTCCCCTTTGAGAGACACCAGTTAGAAGAAGATGCCCTACTGAAGATTTGAAAGACAAAACAAAGATGGTGAAATTTAATTCTTGTGGTGTACCCCAGGTTTCTGTCCTTGGTCCCATTTCTTTCTGTCTGTATATGCTTCCATTAGGTTCTATCATTTGTAAAAAAAAAGGGTACTGGTTTCCACTGTTATGCAGATGACACACAGCTCTACATTTCTGCTTCACCTAAATATCAAAGACCTTTTGACAACTTTTGTATTTCAGATATCAGTGAATGGATCATCTCACAAAATGTTTTTTACAGAAGAAAAAAAGTGAGATTATTACTTATGGGGTAAGAGGCCAAACAGAAATAACCTCATTGGACCATCATCAAGATTTATCTCTTGGGACAACTGTGAAAGTCTTTTCCACACTTTTGTTTACACTCATCATGACTACTGAAACACACTGTTTCTAAGAACCTGAGCAGACATCTACAATTGGTCTAAATGCTGCAGCCAGGATACTTATCAAAAACAAAGTGAGCACACATATGAGACCTACACTAAACTCCCATTGGTTGCTAGCTAAAGTGATCTCAGAAAGCAGCAACATCACTAAAAATAAGTGCAAACTAGCAAGAATTCAGTCAGTCTTTCAATTTGAAAACAAACTTCCAGGTTAGTCAAATGTATTTGAAAGATTTGCAACCCAAATTGTCCGTTGGGTTATTAACCTTACAAGCACTCTCACTTTTGTTTTTACCTACAAATAAAGTTTTAGCAAATGTAGCATAACTAGCAGCTTGGTTTCAACCTTTCTGCTTGTCTGACCACTCTTGTTTCTTGCCCCCTGAGACTTATTTAAGTGATGTTGCTGCATTTGCGATCCCAGCAATCACTGTGCTAAAGTACAGTGATTTTATAACCAATAGAACAAATGGCCACAGCTTTAAAAATAAAACCCAAGTTGAAAAAAAAACATCTCCAGGGACATGTACTGCTAGGCTTCACAGCTCAGGACTGATGTTTAGTTCACACACCCACAGACCCTGGAACAACCTCCATGTGGGTGCACTTTTCGAACAATTTGATTTGATTGTGAAAAAGTTCAAAAGCTACAGAAAGTGACAGCCTGCTAAATGTTTTGGTCATGTTTGCCAGTCTTTCTACAAAATAGACACAAGCTAAGAAAGTCAAATCTGAATCAGCTTATTGGTTCTTGACTAGCAATTATTTTCTTTTTAGAGGGTGGAGACTGCTTTTCCTCTCTGACACCACACACGAGGGTTTTTTTTTCTGGACTTCAATGTTCTAGTCATTCACTCTGTTGCCAACAAAGGGCATGTTTTCCTGGTCTGGAGGTAAATATTTTAGATTTCATTTAATTCATATAGAAATAATTCTAAAAACTGATGTGGTTGATGTATTCTTCCATGATGTTACACTTTACAAAACAATATCAAGTGCTTGAGAAAAAGCATAAAAGCACAAAGCGTAACTGTGAATTGCTTGAAAAGAAGTTCCTGCAGGAAATACCAAAAGTGTGATTTCAGAAATTATGAGTTTGTTAAGTACATGTGTGCCAGCTTTGCATCTATCAAGAGTTACTCCACTAGACATTTATACTTCTTTGACTGTGTTCTTTGAATGTCTGGGTTACATACAAATTAGCAAGGAGAAGAAACTGTTGTTAAAGAGGCTCACCTGAAGGTAAATGCTTTATGTACACTGGATGTATTTCAATTTGACACACTTCAAGGGTTCTCTTCTGTTTTTACTGAGGCAGAAATCTCACCATTCTGTATACATGACTCTTAAATTACATGTAAGATTAGAAAAATATTGAAGTCTCACTAGCCTCTTGGCCTTTTGTTTGACTGGCACTGCTGTGCATTGAAGTCCCACTGGCATTTCCATATCCACTCAAATGAATGCACTGCACTGACAAAGGTTTATTGAGGATTAAATCTGCACTTGGCAAGTTTTAATGTTGGCAGCACCAAATAGCAGTGAGATGAACCAGTTTTTTATGTTTGAAGTTGATTTCCCTGAAACCCTGTAATGTAACCTCAGTAAACTGATCACTGCATGCTCCTTTATCAGCCAGTCAGCCTGTGATGCTTCGGACTAAAGAGACAAGAGCGAAAAAAGATTTATTATGAGTGAGTCCAAATTTCACTGCACGAGTGCTTATTTACTGCTGCTGAAGAGACAGTTGGTGTCTCACTTTTAAACTGTGTTTTGTCATTTTCAGTTGGTTAAGACTTGCTTGACATTTGTTTCTTTTTAGCAAATATGATGCATCTATGGAATCTAAAATAAGGGGAATGTGATTTAGATATGATAAGATGTTGTATTTTCGCATACAAATCTTTCCTAGGTCTGGTTAAAGCACAGAAGAAAGGAGTTATTATTTTACTGGTCAAAATAAAGTGGGGGTTTACAACTGTTTGTTACTGTGACGTTAATTAAAATGAGTAGTAATAATTTATGAATATCAGAACAATATGGAAAAAGAGAACAAATGGTCTCTGTCTCAATCTTCCTATTTCAGCCAAACATAGCCTTTGACACCTCTGGCTTGTTTTACAACATGATTATAGTTACAGATAATATAAATACTATTAATCAAGGAGGTCAAACTGAACCAGGACACGTCTATATTTAAAGCTGAAATGTATGCACTGGTACCCCACGGTGACCAACGGTAGATAAATGGATGCAACTAACGAAGACAGACAGCAGACTAAATGAGGTTAATAAAGGTACTGACATCCTGGACCACTGAGAACAAGGACAACTAACCTGAAAATTGTCACGTGCACCCTGTGATTATTTCTTTCTGCCATCACTTTCTCTGATGAATTCTCTACAATTACAGGGGCACAATGACGTATTCAAATGGTTTACAAACATTACAAATGTGTTACCCAAATAGGATTTGAGTAAAACAGAGTGAAACACATTGGAAATATAATTTTACCTTTTTAAATAATCTCTGATAAAAAAAAATACTTGTAACAGTTTCTGTTCAAGCGCTTGTGGATGCATTAGTCTGTTGTTGTTCAAGTATAAAAAATATGATACATTTGACATGACATATAGGCCTATGTGGTTTTCTACCTAATCCTGACATGTCTGCTTGCCTTCACCTCAAGGTGAAGATGAGCTGCTAAACATAACTGGTAGCAGAAAATGAATGGCACAGAAAATACAAAATAACAGAAAATAGCATATTTCTTCACTTTAAATAGTCTAAATCAAGCATAAAAATAGGCTCTATGGAAAAACAGGGACTCAGCATCCAGTAGTGAGAATGGGGCTGCATTTTATATGTACAGCCACAGGTGAATTTATGCAGAATGCACACTGATTTTTACGCTGCCTGGTGGCTTTTGGTTTCATGTAATCACATTGTTGGTTTTGGTAAAATATGCACTAAAACCAGCCATAATGTTTTAAGGAATAATTTGTCTTTCCGAAGGCTAACAAGGAGACTTGTTATATTCTTGCAAAGCCAAACATTTAACAAGAATATTTGATTAAACTTTATAGCAACAAAATGTTTTTTCTGCTGAGAGATATTATGCTCTTCCTCTTAAGTTGCTATTTTGGTCAAATTATTATTGACTAACTGTGATAGATTCGGTGCTCTCAATGATAGAAATGAGGAAAAATCTATCTTGGGAGTTGTAGCATAATTGACCAAATCACAAATAAAAAAAACCCAATATCTCGAAGCAGGCTGACAAGGGAAACTGAAATATTGTCTCATAAGTTAGAATTAGGCAATGTATCACCAATATCTTCTCAATTAATGAGAAGAATGTTCCTTCAAAAGAAAATGAAGATCCACTTCTCAAAAGCAAATACGTACTATTTTTGCATGGTCAAAGATATGCTCACACTGAAGCATAAAAAGATGCTAAAACTAACATGTAGTACACACAGTATCTACCACGAGCCTATAATAGTTCCAAGATAACATCTAGGCAGAGGAGGACAACTGGAAGACAGATGAACATACTCCACCTGTCAACATCAAAGATCACCACAACAAAGAGAGATAAAGATAGCCCACCTTTCTGAGCCGAAGATAGCCTGATATAGAACCAAAGGGATGTTTTAACTCTTTTCTTGCCCATGAAATGTTTGCAGAGCATACATTCTCTGTTTCAGTAATACTGTTCCTCGTGTTTATATGGAAGTTGACCGGAACAGCCACAGTGCATCACCTCTGAAACTGGTTTCATTAGTTGGATGCCTTGCTCAAAAGCACCTTGGATGTGAGCAAGAATAGCTCTTGCTCATGAAGTTTTACCCAGAGTGACAGTTGAAAATGCCATTTTACAACTTCATGAATATCCGGCGTTCGCTGACTGCATGCCAAGCCCTTATAGTCAGGCACAGCAGGAATAGTTATGGAGAAGAATGCCAAAAAGATTAAAATGGCTTTCCAAGAAGAGAGTAGCGCCTCAGATTTATCAAAATGGTAGAAAACTTGTCATTTTTAAATGTTTTATCTGGAATACCAACTGACAAGTTCTTGGCATAACTATTTCTAATTATTCAGTTTTGAATTCGTTGTCTAATCTAATTCTGTGGTGAAATAATCTGAACACAGAAACAGAGAGAGCATTGGCCAAGTCCATCCCGTTTGAAACAGGCACTCTGCTGATGCAGTGAGGAGGGTGTGTGCAGCGGCAGCCACATTAGTGTGTGGGTGGCGTGTGCAGTACATCTCCATGTGTGTTTCTGTGTGTTTGCTGTGTGTGTGTGTGTGTGTGTGTGTGTGTAAATGGGGTTACACGAAGACCTCCCTCATTCACAAAGTGAGCCATGTGGCGCTGGGCTGGTCCCTTTAAAAAGCATGTGTCAGAGTTTTCTACTAAGGCAGACTGCTGGAAAAGGTGAGTGCTGATACATTATTCACAAGCAATGACACACACACACGCACGCACGCACACTCTCACACACGCTACATAACTGAAGGACATGTACTCGAGTTAGGCAGTCGTGAGCGTGCTGAGACACAGAGAAGTCCGCTAATACACACACGTCGACAAGCAAAGTTGAGCAGTATAATGTCAGTAGTACACAAATGAGCAAAAACATGGGTCTATGCATCCTCCCTCTACACACACACACACACACACACACACGCACACATGTATACAGAGGCAGCAGAGAGGAGAAATCCTCAGCCTTCTGTTATTCAGTGTGCATAATTTATAGCAGCCCCAGATCTCCCTGCTAATGACAGCACACTGGGGGGCATCTGCAGCACAGCAGCAACAGCAACAGCTAACTGGCATGGCTGTGTGTGAGTGTGTGTTTGTTTGTAGAGGTATAATGCTCTTTTGAGACAAGGACAGTGAGAGAGACAGAAGAGAAAGAGACACACAGGGTGTCTGAAATAGACATAGATAACGCAACAAAGAGTGGAAAAGGATGAGACAGACAAGTGAGAGACCTCTCTCGCAACACACACACACACACACGCACACACGTCTTGTCAAGTCACTGATTCAACCAGTGAATCTCCCTGGATGTGCATTCATATTAGCGTACAGTATGTACGTTAGTCTGGGTTAACGTGGAATCCCTCTTAATTAAAGAATTCACAAGGTATTGTTCCCAGTGCAAACAGCAGTGTGAGCATGTGATTCACATGCACTGAGGAGCCTGAACATTTACACCTCAGATTCTGTTATGGATCCACAAACACTTCTCTCTCACCACTGGCTAGTAGAGACAATTGTTCACCGCAGACCTAACGGTGTTAGCACCACCAAAGAAAGCCATAATGAAAAGCTTAAATTCACTGGGATTGGTTTAACGACTTGTTCAAGGGTGTGGCCTTGGATGTGTTTCCCGTTGCAAGGATTGTTTTGACATGCTGCCCCAGAGCTAAAATCTCCTAATTCTGGGATTTGGAGATCAATGCCACAGTGGTTCTGCCCTCCAGCTGCTGTACGCTGATGTGAGCCTGAGCTGAGAAACGGCAGTGCATGTTAGCCCAGAAACATTATACTGCTGCTGATAAGGTGCTGGTGTTAGACACACATACCAACACAGTCATCTACAGGCCAGGCAGTCAACATAGTCTCATATGCATGCACACTAATCTGCAATTACACTTTGTATACACATTCGGTACCACTTATACATAATTATACACATTTTGCATGCACGCACACACATCTACATGCGCTCCTTTTTTGTGTCATAACCGCCAATTTGGTTGATCATTCGAGAGCTGTGAGTGTTCTGAGATCCATGTCATAGACAGCTTGGTCCAAATGATCACTTTAAGAGGAATTCTTCCAATATATTGGAAGAATATATTTCCTTTCCGAGAGAGAGATGAGAAGGTTTGTACCACTCTCATGTTTGTGTGTCACAGTATGTAGCCTACAGAGCTGAAGTCACAATGTGGTTAGCCTAGCTTAGTATAAAGACTGAACATAGGGGAAAACCGTTTGCCTGACTGTCCAAAGGGAAATTAAAAATACACCAACCCATACCTCTAAAGCTCGATTAATTAACACAAAATATCTTGTCCGTTTAATCCATACATGAGCGGAAATACTGTATAAAAATGACTATTTGTGTTACGTGCTGTAACTATTTCACACAGGTTTAGAGTTTCGGTATCTGTACCGGCACAATGAAACTTGGCAACCTCACTGTGACAACAAGACTTAGGGAAACCCAGCACAGTCTCCACTCCAACAAGTATCTCCCCCTAAAACCACAAACTGATGTTTTGACATGTCTGTATATTTATGGATTACTCAAAGGAGATACAGCCTATCAATTAGTGAACTTTAGAGGAGCTGGCATAGGCATATTCTTTAACTAACCGTCCTACATGGTTAGGCTGACCCAAGTTCCATACTTGACACACAGGCATATGATTGATATTGATCATATAACTACAAATCTGAACTTACTGTTCTCACTCTCAATGAGTTGAAAAAACGGCCCTGGCTGTTATTGGAAGTTTTATAGTATGTATTATTGCGGCATCTATTTGTAATCTCAAAGCTAAAGATCCCCCCCCCCCCTCTGTTTCTCTCCGCCTCTGTGCAGCTGACTGACAGGAGGGCAGCATAAGTTGAACCACACAGTCCAACTACAGTCAGCTACAGCATGAGGAGAGAGACAGAAAGAGGGTGGTGGTGGTGGTGGTGGGGAGGGGGGGGGGAGGAGAGTTGAGGTATGCAGCACTAAATACAGCATCAGTGACAGGAGCATGTTTGGGCATCAGATAAAGCTATTTTAGGAAGAAACTGTCAATGTATCTCAAAAGGGATGCCAACAGCAGTGATCAGAGAAGACCTACATTACACTTTAGACTGCCTGGAATGTAAGATAGGAATGGTTTTGTACTTTTAGGAGGGGAGTGTGAGCCATCCACACACCCTAGTTATTTTCACAGAGTAAAACAGAGAGAGAGTAGCGAGGGAATGGCAGTGAAAGCGAGTTGAGCCCGGTGAAGACCTTCATGTGGTTTCAGTTGTTCAGGACAGAACAAAGATTCCCTATCAGTCACTCAACTCCTGTAGCCTTGGATTCTGTATGAAGAAGGTTTGAACTCCATTCTTTCACGTTGGGTGTTGCAGCCACTTCTACAGAGTCTGATCTGCAATTTTGCCTCATCAAGCTGGATTCTGTGTTTTGGTCAGAGGTGTGTGTTTGGGGGGGGGGGGTTATTGGATAAGCTATGGCAGACTCAATAAACAGTAGAGGAGAAACCTGACTGCTCTCCCCATTTAATCAAAGATGGCTCTGCTGTCTTTTACAGTGCAAAAAAGATTTACAGTCTCATAATTTCTCTCACAGCGAGGGGTCTGTGCTTCTAACTTTGCACAACCGTTGCTTGCTGTAAATGTCAACATTCATTCGCAGAAAGTCGGAATTAAAACTCGACACAGAAACCTAATAACCAGTTGTTTTAAACAGACATTAGCTTATTATTCATTTCATTTTCTGTATTAAAAGGTAACAAAGCTGACATCATGTGTCTTCTACATATTCATGTAGCCCAGAACTAGGTCTCTAAATTTCTGCAAGTCAGTCTGACGGGTGCTCGTAGTCCAGGAACATAGCAGGCAAGCTAAACAATTGCTACTTTTTTGTTTTTTCATACTGTTTTACTGGTTCATACGATTGCTTGCTGACACTTTTGCAATAAGGTAAAACTGGCAAATGGAAACGCATTAGTAAAGCAGTAGTGGTGTTTTACCAGAATAAACACAGTCAATGGTACTGCAGTATTGTAGGCTACTGTAACGTGTTATACTCTTTATGATTGACACTCTGGTGTTGCCATAGCGAATGCTCGCTTGTATTTAGGGTTTTGATATACAGTATACGCCAGAGAGTAGACTGTGTACTGTCATTGTGGAATAAAGTCTGACAGGTTTGTTAAGATGTGTCCCTCGTACCTAATTTGTGCCACCCAGTACATAGCAGCTGCTGTGTTCTTGTTCATTACGGAAATGTAGAGCTGCATCTTCTAGCTCTCCCCGTTCATTTTCCCAGCAGCTTACACCAAACACTCTCTTTTGCTGGGTCAGAGGGGGCACGTGTACCTCTACCCAGTGGGTACACCATTCAAACATTAAAATAACCGGTCGCTCAATTACAGATAACAATTTTAACACAAAACTTTATAAAATTGTCCGTGAAATTCTCAGCTATGAACTTGTATGCCCAGGACAACCCAAACACAGGTTTTTACAGTATAATATTGAAAAAATGAAACAGATATTGGCAGCCAAAAGCCCCACTACAATATAAGAGTGTTAACAGAAATTGGTAGGGGTGTGTACAGAAGGGGGCGTTCCAACAGTTTGGCTGTGATTGGCTGGCTGTGTTTAGACCTGGTTTGGGATAGGCTAGGCTCAGGGTGTGTGTCTAAGCAGCAGTTACTTCTGTCTCAAATTAAACTCTTCTACAGTATCCTCTCATGCACATCTGCAGCCTGATCGCTGGCCAGGACTCCAGCTCGGCCGTAGCTCATTCCCCCTGATACCCTGACATTACTGCATCCAGCCAATGAAAAGTGTCAGTGTAGCCCGTGAGTGAGCTACAACCGATGGGGAGTCCTGGTCAATATGCAGTTGTAGGCATTTTGCCGAGGGGGATTATTTTGTCATACTTCACACAAAGTTTATGTGTTTGAGATGCACTAAGCATGCAAGTAGACACGTGAAACTGCATTTGTGCTGCAAAGAGAGAGATATATGTCTGAACATTGGTTTCCTGCAGCTAACCTGGGTCACGACTCAACTTCACCGCGGCAGAATTGTCTGAAGAAACGGAGTACAAACATTTTCATAAAACATTCAAGGCTACTAGGCGCAAATCATTTTTTAAAGAAATTAAACATTTTGGGTCGAAGTGTTCCTTTAACCGTATTTCTGGGCATGAATTTTGCACTTCTGCGCTTAGTTTTAGCAGAAAGATCCAATCAATCCTAGGAAAGAAACAGAAGTGACGATAGCAACAAACACTGGTGTTCTTCTGGACATTCACGCTACTGGTTGCCACAGTGCATAGCGTCACCACACACTCTGCAGTGTCTATTTAGGTTGTGTCTCTCCCTGTAACTCTGGCTTTGTGTGTGTATGTGTGTGTATGTGTGTGTGTGTGCGTGCGTGCGTGCGTGCGCGCGGGGTGAATCAGCTCATAAGTGGGTATCTCCTCTCCTGAGCTTATCCCTGCCTGGAAAATGTGTTTTAGACGGAAGCCTGATTGCAACAGCACTGTCATAAATAAATGACTTGATAATTTTAGCATCTCACGGAGGTAAAAATAGAACATCACGTTGTTAGCTCAAATGCTGGATGAACCCTTTGTTAAGACATCTGAGTTACTTCCTATTAGGATTTAACCCTTTACAGGCACTGGGGATTTGCATGGAAATTATGCGGAGTATGGATTTGAAGAACTTAAAAATGTCTTCATATAATCACATTGTTTCAAAGGTTTCGTCCTCACACTCATTTGAAAAAGATGATGAACCGCAAATGGTTTACAGTGGTGCTCTTAAAGCTCGGATTGGATAAATGTGGGATACTTTGAAAGTTAAGATCGCATTCCCCTCTTTTTGTGCAGTAGGGGAGAGATTGGTACTTCCTGTCTGTCTGTGTATGTCGCCACCCAGGTTTACCATATGACACGCAGATACTTTAACGCAGTAGTAGATAGTACAAATTTTACTTACATCATCCCAAAAGCAGTGTAGCATTTTCATTATTGAAAACACAGGTGGAGTGGACCATAGAGATAACATGCCAAAAAGTCAGCATTGTCTTTAGGAAAAACAGTTCAAAGTAAGAGACCTGACAGCCTTTGCAACTAGCAGATTGAATAATATACAATATAGATAAATCCCACTGTGTTATGTCATGCTGTGCTCGGTTCATGTGTTATTTGAGCTGAGGCGCTGACCCTGATTCTGAAAGACCTTTGGTGGAAATAGGTCAGTTCAAGGCTTTTTTCCCTCCCTGTTAGGGATAAATGACGTGAGGAAATGTGAGACGGAAAAGAGAAAAGGTGCCCAACCGTCGTCTTTAGACTATAGTCTCAGGTCTTTTTTTCTTGCCATTGTGGTGACAATAAGTTAAACAGAGTTTCTCACAGGCCTGAAACCAGGAAGTGCTACAGGAGTTTCTGTTGTTTGGTCTAGCGCACGAAAAAAAAGCACAAACTCAGATATCCATGGTGGAAACTTGCAAAAAGTTTGAGAAATGATTTCAACTGTTTCCACCACCCACTGTCACTGCAGTCAACACTGGCACTGTCAGGATTTTGCCACAGTTTCTGATATAAAACAGCAACTGATTTGACATGCAGCTAATACTGGCTGTAACTATACAAAGTTTGGAAAGGAGGTTACCTCCAGACAAGGTTGCTGTCCCTGATATCACATGTTCTGCCTATCTATCTGCCTCTCTGACACACAGACACACACACACACACACAGGAGCTGTACCTTAAGACTCCACATGCAGGCTACTTCACTGAAATAATGCGATGATGTAGATCTTGCTGGAAGTTTCAGTATCCACTGATCATCAGGAGGAACCTGCTGTTAACTTAGGCTTAACTAAGACTATGTCTCTGTCGCTCACACACACACACACACACACACGCGCGCGCTCGCGCCCGTTCCCTGCCACGCTTCTCATTTCATTATGGGTGACCGGGTTATGGAGGACCGAAGTGTCAATCGGGTCCCGTGCGTGCACGCGCTGTACGCACGCTGACACATTGTATAGACTACACGCGCGCACGCGCAGCCAGAGAGCGGTGACTGTCTCCTTACATCACCATGGCAGCTTCAGTGGCCCTTACAGTGCGGTGCGAGTGTATGGCAGGTAAAACGAAAAAGCCTTAAACTTACCGCAGTCCTCGCACAACACTCTCTCCACATCCTTCTTCAGCTCCGGCTCGCTGACGTCCACAGGGGCGTAAGATGCCTTGAATACCAAGGGTTCGGCGGTCGGGTCCATGAAAAAGATATATCTGTGGTCCTTCTCCACCGTGGTGCACGGGGCCTCGGAACCGAAGTCCCCGACGGTCACGAGCTGCTCCTTCTCGAGGCCGCCGCTGTTGACGGGCCACACGTCCAGCACTTTGACATTCACACTGTAGGGCTCGCGGGAGGAGACGTTCTCCGGGGAGGAGCGCACCTCGCCCTCGATGACCACGGCTGATCGGTACGCCTGGTCCTGGAGAGAGTTGAGAC
This sequence comes from Coreoperca whiteheadi, assembly GCA_011952105.1. Classification (NCBI taxonomy): domain Eukaryota; kingdom Metazoa; phylum Chordata; class Actinopteri; order Centrarchiformes; family Sinipercidae; genus Coreoperca; species Coreoperca whiteheadi. The sequence goes on from CM022490.1 coordinate 8,113,361, forward strand.
TCGGGGCGTAACAGGCGAAGGAGACCCCGATGACCAGCATGGAGAAATGCACTGGATCAAGCCTCATGCCGTCAGCCTGTGCTGTGCTGCAGTGCTGCTGGGCGGCGGAGCGAGAGGGAAGAGAGAGACGGCGGCGAACGGGCTCCGGCAGAGCAGGCAGGGCAGAGCGGCAGACCTTGTGGAAGTGTCCATGCCATCTGTGTCTGCCGCTGCTTTCCCCATACGGCTGCTGGCCTCGGATGGGGGGGACACACCAGCCTAGGAACCGGAAACGGCCCGCTTCTGCATGCTTAAAAATGTGATTGCTGCATTCTCCTTCAACAACCACCCTCCCCCTCTTATCTCCCCTTTTCCTGAAAGGCAAAACAAGAGTCGTAAATTAGCCTCCTCTCGAATCCAGGGCTGAATCCTCTCTCTCTCTCTCTCTCTCTCTCTCTCTCTCTCTCACACACACACACACTCTCTCTCTCTCTCTCTCTCTCTCTCTCACCAGCTAATAGGCTAGCATCGCATGGGTGGGCGCATTGCCTCTCTGGAAGGAAAAAAAAAGCAGCTTGCGCGTACAGGGGAATCACAAGAAACGATACGCACTCCACGCACACGCACACGCAAGGTCGGCTCCTTTATCCACTTATTTCTATCGTCAAGAGTCCCATTCCTGCAAATCCGTTAGTCGGTGGGCTAAACAAAAAAAGAGAACATAAAACCGGGGAGGAACAGACGGACAGGATGAGATAGCAACGGTTATCCGGTGAGGCGATGCAACAGTAGCGCGCACCCTCCAGCCGCGTCCCCTGCGCCCCTCATCAAACGCGAGCGGCTTACGTGAGCAAACATCACCTGCCCGGTCACTGGCGTCGACTCGCCACGTCCTGCGCAAACACCCTAATGACCCGGGCACCCACCGGCACAGCGCCACAGACCCAACCAGCATGTGACCATGCCGGTCCCGACAAAACGTCTGCGGGTGGGTGCGAGAGAAATCACGCACGCAGTGCACAGATGCACAGACACACGGCACAGAGCCAAGCCCTGCACGGCGCCCACTGTGGATCTCCTGTGCAAGAGGTGCAAGAGAGGCTATAGGCGACTACTACACACACTGCGGATAGTTGTTGCGATGACTAACGCTGCGAAATTCTCTCAATGGATTCCTCAGCATGGCGAGGCGAGCTGGGAGTTTCGAGACTTGCAATGCCCTTAGACAAATATACGCTCGCTGCACGCAGCAGGAGAGCACACCCAAACCCTGACATTTTCCACAATATTATTCGACTCATTCCAGTCCACTATTATTGCCTTGGGACACTGTACAGTTTAACGACTCTGTGGCAACACGTGGGAGCATCAGTAACCCCAACCTGCGGGTATTGTGCTGGAAAGACACTCTACCCAAATATTTAGCAAATCCTGCTCAGCTACAGCCAATAAAACCACTTTTCTTTCATTGAAAACATCTCCACCAATGAATCGAGAGCTTTGCACACAATATACTCGGACTTTTTATGGTGACCACAAGAATCCCCTCCTCCCTCCGCAGCCAACCAGTCCCTGCCTCCATCTCTGTATCCATCATTCAAGCCATTCATAAGACTCGCCTTTCCCTTCCTGTCAGGAGCCTTGCGCCCTTCGCTAGAGGTCAGAAAACCTTTCATTGTCCACGCTGAGAAAGGGATAAAATGAAATTTCATTTAGGGGCCGCGAGGACAGTTTCTTTTTATCATACCAAGAAAATGTATGAAAGGCCATTTCATGCACAGCATGCACCTACATCATGGCCTCATCCACCCGCATCCCCATCAGCAGGGTCACGCCAGGGCTCTGTCCATGGTGCTGAAAGGCTTGACAGGTTTAATCAGGTTACCTCATACAGACTGAGGGCCACAGCCAGATTCTGCAATGAAGGTCTGTCTCCTCACTGCATGTATCCTTCAATGTAATACATTAACCTCAAGATCCAAAGAGTCTCCCTCTTTTAGCGGGAAGTACAAATACAGATTCAGTGCTGTGCGCTGTCCATGGCGCTAAACGCTGTTAACTGTGCTGGTTTTTCTCAGTCAAATATTGACGGTTTCACATTACTGGGATTGCTTCTCCAGTTCGGGGATCACCACAGCATTTCAACAGGGAAATACATCCCTTCGGAGTCTGTGATGCGTCCAGTGAACCACCCCCAACTCCTTTCCCTCTCCGCCCACTGCCCACCCATTCACCGATCTGTCTCTCTTTCATTCATTCAACCACTCAGAGACCCTATTCAGAGACCCCGCACACAATTTAAGAATTTCCAAATTAGCCTTGAAAGCAAATCATTTGCTGACAAAGCGAAGGGAAGTAAAAACCGATTCCTGTTGACTGACTCAGGGTGGACTGCCACCAATTACCTCCACGATTCCCCAGAGACTCATGAGGAACCTGTGGGAATTGTCAGAGGGGGCCGTTTTTGGTAATGCACCGGCATTTCAGCAGGGTGTTGTTGATAAGAACACTTAAATTGACCTCTCATGATACACTTGCTATCCAAACTGCTCTTAGTTACACAGCTGTCCTTGTAGTTATAGTTATAATATAGAATATGTCTTTGTACACTTGTTCCAGATTTCTTCTTTCCCCCATTTTCTACATCACCAGCAATATTTATGAGCAAACTCAAATCCCATCTGTTAGGGTTATGGTTAGGTTATTACCAGCTCATTAGTCAGATCAAACTTATATTTGGGGATAAATCATTGTTATTTATAGGCGTATGTGATGCTTGGGAGTTTTAAAAGAATTCTGCCTTTGGACTTATATTATTATTTGGCCATATACATTTCAGACATTTCCTTAAAAAGCCTGAACCACAAATGATATGCAAACAATTTTAGGTTTACAAATTAAAGCATATGATGTCGTGTTCCTATTGTAGATTTTGTTAATATTCCACAGGCGTCTAATCTCATTAAGATGTTATCCTGCCCGCATGCATCAGCTCGCACATCAACATCATTCTTCTACTTGAGCTCTGATCCGCCCCTCCAGGCCCATGAAGGCTGAGGGCCTCATAACTTCACCTGGGACGTTTGTTGTTGCTGTTGGTGTACTGAATATGACCTTTGACAGCGGGATTCAATAAAACTTGAGAAAACACTTTCAATAACAAAAAAAAACCTTAACTGAAATGAGTTTATAAGCTATATAAACTCATATTACAGGACTTTTATAATTTGTATAATTGTCTGATTAAATGACAATTTTATTCTAAAATTGAAACCCTATCTAGATGTTTTTTCACCTTGTATGTGCATTTATTGTACGTGGATTCCTGTAGTTTTTGTTTATTTCTGACAAGTTGATTGTCCAAGATAGGAGTTATTAATTAAACAGTTGGGTTTTTGAAGGCCATTGAGAGGCAAGTCCAATCATAGGGTAATGATTCATGATGCTTGACAGTGCATCAGTCCCCTCCCTCAGACTCCCACACAGCCATGATCTACTGTTCATTGAGAAAGTTCTCTTTCACCCCGCTCCCTCTCCCGGCCTCCTTCCACAGAGAGCGTCCGGGTTCGCTGTCCGTGGTGCTGAAAGCCACAAAACAACTGTCCATGGTGCTGAAACACCCAAACCAATAATCATCAGGTATGACTTTTGTTCCTGTTCCCCCTTTTATTAATTTGTAGACACTTTCCAGGTGAGTGTGATCTTTATGTTTAGCATCAATGTATTTATCAGTATATCTTGATGTAGTACTGCAGTGTTTACGGTTCACATGGGGGGGGGGGGTCACTTTCAGTTCCAATATACGGCTATACTAAAGGCTGAAGTGAAAATTCTGCGAAACGTTGCAAAAACAGCACGAGTGTCTTGAACGCAGCCCGCTTGGAGTACTACAGTAACACTAACTACAGTTGCTTTCATTTTTTCATCCTCTTCTCCTCTCTCGTCTCGCGATAGAGCGGCGGAGTGGTTTGACGGGCAGTCGAGGTTGCAGCAGGCAGAGGGAGACGGTGGAAGGTAAAGCAGGGAGGCAGCATCATGGCGGACAGAGATAGTGGCAGTGACCACGGAGGGCCCACCGCAGGCCCCGGCACACTGCCCCCGGGTGCGATGGGCGCCATGTCCCGGCTGCAGCACGACACCGAGGAGCTCGCCTCCAAGCGCGTCGACATCCAGAACAAGCGCTTCTACCTTGACGTGAAGCAGAATGTTAAAGGCCGCTTCCTAAAGATAGCCGAGGTCGGGGCTGGGGGAAACAAGAGCCGCCTCACTCTCTCCATGTCGGTTGCCGTGGAGTTCCGCGATTATCTCGGGGACTTTATCGAACATTACGCCCAGCTGGGCCCGACCAACCCGGACATAGTGCAGGATGAGCCCCGCCGGGCGCTCAAGAGCGAATTCCTGGTGCGGGAGAATCGGAAATATTACATGGATCTGAAAGAGAACCAGAGGGGGCGGTTCCTGAGGATCCGACAGACCGTTAATCGGGGGCCCGGATTGGGAAGCGCGCAAGGCCAGACCATCGCTCTGCCGGCGCAGGGTCTCATCGAGTTCCGCGACGCTTTGGCCAAACTCATCGACGACTACGGCGTGGACGAGGAGCCGGCGGAGCTCCCGGAGGGCACCTCGCTCACGGTCGACAACAAGCGCTTCTTCTTTGACGTGGGCTCCAATAAGTACGGGGTCTTCATGCGGGTCAGCGAGGTGAAGCCCACGTACCGGAACTCCATTACGGTTCCGTGCAAAGTGTGGTCCAAATTCGGCAACACCTTCTGTAAATACGCGGAGGAGATGAGGAAGATCCAGGAGAGGAGTAGAGAGAAACGGGCCTCCGAACTGGTACCCGAGGGCCCGCACGGCGGGGATGAGGGCGACGATGACTGACGCGGATTTTAAGAGAGCAGAAATGAAACAACAAAGACAAAACTGAAGTCTGAGATAAAACGAGACTTATAACTGTAAAATAGAGAGATAATTTCCAAGGGAATCACCCCACACACAACCTCCACAGACATGGCAGCAGCTCTGCTGTCTCCTCGCTCATTTTACTGGATGTCACCCCACTTACCACCCATGTTACAGTAAGCCGCTGCTATCAAGGATTGAACTGTAAGATATGAACTGTTTCCTACTTGATTTAAATGACAATGAGCAGAGTGTTTATATCTCTATCAAACGACAGATTTTGCACACATCAAAGCTATTTCGAAAAAAAAATGTTTAAATGTTTTCAAACTGGTCATATACTAGGATTTAATCAAAAATACAATTATATACTATTATATAAAATGACAGTCTTCATGTAGAACGAATATTTGACATCAGCACAAAGAGAATATATTATGGACTCTATGAAACCAAAATCTGATACCAGATGTATAGTTTATTATAAAAGGCAAGCAGAATAAATATGAAAGCGCTCTAAAAGTGTATGAATTGCAGAACACAGCACTACAGGCCTGTAAACACCTGTCAGCATGCGTGTAGGCTCATGTTTTGAAAAGAAGTTTGGCAACGTAGCCTGTAGTCTTTAATTTGACCTAAAACTAGTAGGCTAACGAAAACCTTTCCATCATGCCATTGTGGAAAGGTTGAGACTCCAAAATAAATAGCCTATTTTGTGCGACTCAAACAAATGGGATAAATCGCTCTCTAAGCTACTACAATGAATATCAACCCTCTTGCACCATGTCCACATAAACTGAAAAAAAAAGTGCTAACTTAGATGTACTAATTATGATTTTGTGAATCAGCTGTAAAAAAAAAAAATCCTTATTAAGATACCCACGTTTTCTGTGGGTTAAGTTTTTTCTTTGTTACTTTGTTGTTTTTTCCTCTGGGAAGGGGAGGGGAAGGGGGGGGGGGTGCAAAAGGATACGGTCCACTTGTGGGAGCGCCAGGCGCGGAAACAAAAACAAAAAAAAGACGCGTCAGCGCAGTGCGCGGCGAGGCAACGCATCCTCTCTGACGTCGATACGACCCGTGCCTTATACACTCCACTCGTTTACGTGTTCTCACGTGGATGGTCTGTGACCTCGACCGCTGTACGTTTTCATTTACGAGTGCAGTTATGTAGGCCGAAATATATACTCACCAGGGCTGCGGGATTCACACCCCTGCGGTGCACGAAGCATGGGTGGCAACAGCAAAAGTATGCTGAAAGGCTGTTGGGAGCTTGGGGGCCAACAATGGTGGTGGGCAGAAACAGAGCTCCAACGGAGCGGGCCCTTCAGAGAGAGGAGGTGCTGCCGTACACATTGGAGGGGGAGGGTGGGGGTGGCAGTGTGTTATGGCACCCTGGAGTCCAGAATCCCTAGCAGCACCCCTGGCCTGGTGGCCTTTCACAGAGTAGAGATGTGTCTCCCTGGAACAGGAGAACGGCCCAGGATGTACCGCCTGTGGCAGCACTGGGTGTCACCATGGAGATTCATCTGGAGATGTTACGCGTGGCTTTGCACACCATATGCACCATGATGTTAGAAAAAAAAAAAAAAAAAAAATTAATGATCAAAAACAAACAAAAAAAAACAGCAACAACTAAAAAACTGAATCAGGAGCGGCTGGATGAGGCTATTCGTCAGAGCTGAGATGGATGCTGTTAAAGAGCCAGGCAGTCAGCCAGCCAGGCCAGTCCCATGCCGTCAGTCTGAGTGCAGTCCAGTGGACGTAGAGGCCTATCAGTGCAGGGCCAAGGCAGTATCTATCTCTTTATGGTGCTACAGCCCCTTGGTCGCTTCTTGGGGGCCTCGCCGCTCAGAATATGTCACTTTTGCATTATTTTTATTCTGATTCTCTCTTTTGTTTTGTTTTTTTTTTCCTTCCAAGTTATTTTATCCACGTTATGTTGTCCAAAACGAGTCAGGTTCCTCCCCTCCCAGGCAGAGAGGAAGACGCCGACTAGTGCAGGACATTTCATGTTAGTGTGCAATATTGTGTACGTGCCAATCGCGGCATTGTATCACATGTATAGACTATTAAAAGACGAAAAAATGTATAGGCTAATGTGATCGGTAGATATTTGAAAGCATGATGATGAGGTTGATGCATCTGCATTATATTTCCGAAATGTGAAGTAGTCTTTCTTCTCAAGCACTTGCTCAAAGTGAAAAAAAAAAAAGTCAGACTCGTAGTGAGGTATTTTTCCTGTCACGTTCTGTAAACCAGTAGGCTGCCTTGTCCGTCTATCAGTGCGCGTAGACTAGTTCGGGTGTTTTACGTCCCCCTACGGAGTCACCCCAGAGAAAAACCATTTCCCTTCTCGTTCCTCCCCTAACACACACACACACACACAACGCAGACAGTCAACAAACTCTAACTGTCTCCATGTCAGCCACTCTGCAGTAGCCTACACTGAAGTTGAATAGTATCTTGATGCTTGGGTCCAGGGGTGGCTGACACACACACACACACACACATACATAGTTTCTCCCTGTTGAGGCCTCTTGTTGCTATCTGAGGGTTTGGGAGGCCTCTAAAGTATTTTGAATGGTGTCTAGAACTGCACAAGGCCTCCTGTCATTAGAAGCCAGTAAACTGTGTGTTTAGAGCCTGAGCACGACGCCTCTGTCGCCCGGGACTGCCGGTCACAGGACAGGTGAACTACGATTTGACTTTGGCTTGTCTGCGGTTTCACTTGAGTTAGGCGATAGGGATCGGCTGCAGCAGACCCAGAGGACAGAGGAGTTTGTTGTTGTTTTTACAATGAGGATCACAATCCTTCTTTCAGATATGGGCAGACTCTGATCTCAGGTCTGCTCCTCTTCCCCACTCGGGAATCAAAGCGTAAAAAAGGCCCTGGCTCATTGTCCATGCAGCAACACTTGCCCAAATACGCTCTTTCGGGCGCACAGTCCATTCCTTCTTTTTGACCCAATCGACCTCTAGGCTTACACTGAAGTGCTAGTTAACAGTCAGTATGCTCCAAGTGGTTAGCTCACCTATCGGCTTTATGGAAAGCAGGTTAGCCTACAACAGCTGATATGACTGAGCCTGGTCACAGGCCCTGTCAGAGTGGCGTGCCACCTAGGTGGCATGAAGGGGAAACACAGACTGCATGGATTGCAGCTTTAGAGGCCTCAGCTGGATAAAAGCTGCTAATGTAGTTACAGCCTGGGCCTACCAGACGGGGGATAGCTGAGGCTAGACTGAAGCAGAATTCTCCAAAGCACACCTGGGCAGAAGCTGTATCAGAAGTCCTACTGAATCCTTTCTTTAAAAAGTTGATCTGTGTTTGATTGGGCGTGCCTGTGGCAATAAAGCCAAGAAAAATGTTCCAGAAAATCCCATCTGTTTCACACAGGACGTTTTGGCCCAGGTTTGTCTCTGAGTGTTGGTGAAAGGCCTGATGAAGCCTGGCACTGCACTGTAGGAGCTTACCAGCAGCAGCCTGCCACAACCTACTGACCCGGCTGTCAGACAGATCCAGTTAGGACTCTTCTCTCTGTTTTGGAGAAGAACAAGAAATCTCTTTCCCCTCGTGCAGAGATGACTATATTTCCTCACACGGTGCCCGGTGAATTATAAAAAGCCTATTTCCATTAAACACACGTACAAGCCACCTATGACTATGTGCCCAGCAAAGCACATCGGAGGTCAATCCGAGTTCAGCTTGAGTTCAACATGAGCCTGGACTTTCGGTTTTGATACAACACTTATTCCCCGAACTGTTCTAGCTTTAGCTTGATTGAATTTAGGCCTCCAGGAGGCTAATGCTACATGAAGACTGGAAATACTTCCTTTCTCTTTCTCTAATGGCCAAATATAAGGAGAGCCTGAACCTGCCCATAGAGTTCACTTTGTGAAAGCCATCACTCTCTGATACGCACACCTTTTCTTAAAGATTAAAAGAAATGTCGTCTTGCTTTGTTATAGACTGTGGTCGCCAGGTTCTACTGGGTCAGTTGTGTTTTTAGTGCAGAATGATCCCGTCTTGAAACACGACTTGACCATTTTGGGTCGTAGCTGTATCAGAGTTACAGAGGAGGGGGGGCAATTGTGATTTTGCTCAAAACAGTGGGATCAAATCTGATTTCTCAGTTTATGAGCGCTCCCCCAGTCCGGCAGCGAAACCCTGGGTGACCTTGCAGTCATGTTGTGCCCGCATTACACGGCCATCCATTTCTGGGACTCAAATGCAAAATGGTGGGCAGATGTTTTTCGTCCTGTTTTCTGTTTAAAGCGTCAGTGGTCAAGCTGTGTGCTGTCCTCCGTGGCTCTGGCTAAGTTCAGTGTGCACGGGTGACGGCGGACTGAAGCGGTTAGCGTTGACAAGAATGATGTTTGGATCCATTATACAGCGGTAGCCATCGTAGCAATCCCTACGATGTTATCCTGCCCTTTGTCTGTTACTACTGCAGTGTTCATTTTATCCAGTTTAATTTAAAATAGCTGATTTTTTGTTGCTCAAACAACCGGTGACCAGACCATTCCTTACACATTTCAACTGACGGAAATAGAAGAAAAATTAAAGTGTGGACATAACTCAAAAGTGCAGCGGTAGCTACTTGTTGCATGTACTCCAATTCAGATTGCTATGATGGCTCCAGCTGTAGGTGCTTCGTCTGCTTGTTCCTCCTCTCTTGAACAGGGGGATTGTTTGTATTTCTGACTGTATTTAAACAGCCACATGTACATGACTTATAACAGCAAACTTCCACAATTGAAATGTGGGTCGTGGCTACCTGCCTCTACCAAACTGTACAAGTACCGACTTAAAACAGACTGAACTTCCATAAGTTGTTCCAGACAACCAAATCGGCTCTGTTTCTGGTTTCAGTGTTGTAGTCTTTCATTGGCCATTCAGAGTTCCTGGTTAATCACACAGCCAATCGCAGCCTCTGGTCAAAGCCAAGCACTATATGACTCATCACAAACCACTGAGAGAGGAGCCCATTCAAGCACGTCTTTTGTTTGCACACGCACCGAGTAGTAGGGTCCATCATGTTTGCAGGCTGTATAAGGCTACTGTTGTGTATAGTTATAAAGACGTTCTATCAGATGTTTGAAGATGCCGGGAAATGGATCCTGGATTTTAAGGGGTGGGGTCAATGCACAATGAACATATCCCATGTCACCGTTTGGTCTAAATCCCTTTACCATCCCCATATGAGATAATATGTTGTATCTTTCAAAAATATTTTATCTGTGGCGTGTGTGTGTGTGTATATATATATATATATATATGGTTTGTTATATATGATGCTCCTCCTTTCAGAAAACTATAACATGTAAACAGGAAAAACATTGCTGTTTTTTTCCTTTGTATTTTATACTTACAGAAAGCATTGAATAAAAATGGATAAATACTTGCACTTTAGATATATTAAGAAAAATAAAAAATCTGCATATTATTTTTGATAGGGATCTCACATTCAAAGAGTATAAATTACAGGCTTTGTGACTATTGCTGGACAAAGATGTATTGAGTTCTACTTATTGAAGTATATTTTGTCTGTGTGTCAGAAGGTTTACTAAAGTAAATTGCATGATAAAGTAGTGCTACACCGATATTGTTCTTTTTTTAGTTGGTAAAAATGTCTGAAAACTGTGATTAACAACCCTCTCGTATCATGTTTAACCTCTCCTCACCCCTTCTAGAATATTTCTTACTGAAATATGGCCTTTCCTGACTACATGACGATGGTGCTTACTTTGGCTTTGACATCAAGCTCATCCTATACATCTCAACATCATCATAACTCGCGTCCTTACACTTAATTACTTTCTGTTATGTACTCTCACTACCTTATTAAATTTCCGTTGATGGCAAAAAAAGGTGTGCTGTTTTGTACATTGCTGTTTGTTTTTTAATGTTGGGGGAGCCTTGTTGTCTGAAAAATGACTAATCGCGCAATAAAATGTCATTCCACATGTCCCTGTCTCTGCACAACTCTCTCAACACTACTGTCAACCGTTTGTAGCAGGGATAGGCTTGATAAGTACAATAAGACAGAAATATAAAAGAAAAATATTAAAATATCCATTATCTATTGACTGAATATTGCAAATCTTAAATTTTAGCCATTGCTATCTTTAAGTTAATTGACAGTGTTTTTATACCTCTATGCACACAGTGCAGATGCTGTATTGATTAATATGCATAAAGACCATGTGTAAATGCAATGTTAATTATTTGAGTTTATTTCATTCATCACTAAAACTACGTGTAATCATTTAAATCTGTAGAGGAATTATTGGTCAGATGAGCTTGGACGGCTTCTTTACATATTAATGCACAAAAAAATGCACCCACAAAGGAGGGTAGCAACAGTGGATGAATACAAAGATGAGATTTTAAACAGTGCTCCAGACATCTGCTTTTGACTTCCACGTGGAAATCAAAGGTAGCGTGCCAGATTGTTGCCACAGTAGGAAAGAGGAGACGCTGTGTCAGATTTGGTGGCGGCGATCTGGAGAACAGCGGGAGTTGGTGTTTACAAATTGGGCCAATACTTTAAGAAGATTCATGGCTTACGTGAAATTGTAATTTTAACAATAAAATAATTGTTGTGCATATTATTAACTAGACACTGCTCAATAATGAACAGACGTGTTTTGCAGGAATTCATTTGTGAAGCGCCAGAAAACTTCTAAGTTTCACGGAGGGACTTTGATCCTTCGCTTATTACACTGACAATATCATAGTGGCAATATGGTAGCAATTGGCACCTTGGAAGCCATATCATAACGTTCTATGAAGGTTTAATTCATAGACCTTGAATGTTTAATTTGAAAAATACAGTTCCTCCTTTTTAAATTGTGTGGCCTTTTTGCAGTCATCTGTGCCATATCAAATGAACCCCACTTTTAGGATTTTTGAAGCGTAAATGCGATCGCCAGAAGTAAAAAGCTAACGTTAGGCTATATACATGCTACACCGCGGTCGCATGACTTCAACATCCCCACCACTAAGCTTCCAACTTGTAATTTGATTTTGCACTCTTACCTCTTCCAGAAACACCTTTCCTCTTAACGTTTCCTAGAATACTTTGCAACAGCGCGAGTATAAACCGTGGCTACATCACACAAACTTTGCACAACGAGGCTGTAAAGGCGGAAAACGCGCAAGTTTTGGTTTCCATAGTAACCACCGGATTTGTGGAAGAGCTTGCCGCGCCCGCTTCTTCTGTTGCAGCCATGGAGCACGGTAAGCGGCGCTCAAACATGTGGCTTTATTTTACTTTTAAAAAACCTGACTCGGCACAGTGCAACACATGTAACAAACGTATTTCTTCCACGGGAGGATGCACTACAAATATGACCAAACACCTACGACTGCATGGTGTACAAATTAAGGCTTGTAGCGTATTTGACGTGTTGCACAGGTCTAGTCCTCCTCGGGCAACCCTGCGCTAGCCACCTTACCTCGTCACAATCAGGTAAGTGATTGTAGTGTAATAGCAAAGCCCTTGACCAAAGTGCTAATTGTGGTAAACAACAATATTACTGAAATATTTTTTTTTCCCCCGTAGATGAATGTAGCGTTATGCAAATTGCCCACGCTAGTAGCATTCCTAATATGACTTGGTGTGAAACTCCATTCACCTTTGCAGCAAAGCAGGCGAAAACGCCAGTGGAGAAGAGTGCCACAGAAAAATAACATGCATTATGCAAATGTGATGGCAATGAGATGGGTTTTTTGACAAGCAGTGCCGTAAATGTACATTTTTTTTCTTTCGTTATTGACAATGTTAGCACAACATAGCGCTGTAAATAAAAGGATGTATAAGTTTCTGCCATCGTTCTGTTGCTGCGATGCTTTGGAAATGACAAGAAAATGATATCTTTACTGATGTACTCAAACGCTCATATTGTAGCTAGCCCTAGCTTACATGGCTTTTGTAAGCTAGTTCTTCATACCGATTTCTACTGGCATAGATATGATTGGTATAGACCTCGGGGCATTTTGTCACCATGATCTATCTTAAGATAAGTCTGAAATGACAATATGTGTACGTATCGATGACACCATGTAGCCTAGTTTTAGTGTAAATGACAACATTGGTGTGAATCTACTGAGGCAGGTTCCTATATGTACCAGGAGGGGGCACTATAGACATTTGCTAACTCATTCACAGTATTTAACAGCCACAATATCCAGAGGTGTCAACATGTTTCACTCAGAATTATGTTGTTATTTAACTTGGAAAATGTGTTTCTGATTTTAAATCGAAGTCCCTCCCCTTCCGTTACGTGGGGCGGCCATGTTGTGTTGGTGAGGTATATTGTGTGAGGGAGACATGTAGGGTGCGTTCTTATTTATTTATTTATTTTTTGTAGTTTAATGTATCAGTGTATCTATTATTTATTGTTGACATTGCCTTGCAAATTATACTTTGTAGACTAGCACTTAAGATTCCTACTTTAATTTGTAATTGTAAAGTAAAACATAGAAAATGTAGGGCGGGTTCAGCTCAACAGATGGGGCCTTGCAGGCCTTGTGCACACACAAGCACGCTGTTTTTCCTTATGTGGCGCTGTTTGTATAAACGTCGCTGTTGATTGGGCAACACCTCTGACACGCCCACCAAACGAGAGAATACGTACCTGGAAACCATAGCAACTGAACGTGCCTGTCGTTCACTGCGCGGTTTCACGCAAACTTATGAACAACTACGGCAAACTGCGACCTTCTTGACGTGCACATTCAGCCTTTAAGTTGACAAACATCATGTGTGCAACTCATGACACAATTCAAACCGGAGAAAAACATTATTTGTCTCTCGCCATTGACAACGTGCATGTCTTTTTTGAAATACGCGCCCATGAGGGACACCGGAAGGGGAGGGACTTCGCCTCTCCATGGCCCTGATTATGCCATTTCACACTGATCCAGTGGAATCAACTTTTCCATTCCCTTCACTGAGTTTCAGAAGGTTTACTCAAGATAAACTTGACAGACTCCTTAACATGAAGCCTTTTCCTTTGTCAAAGTGAAACTTATTGTTTTAAAAGTAACAGAATAAAGTGTAAATCTTACCTCTGTGTTTACGCTTGTTCACACACTCTGCCAGCAGTTTCAGGGGCACAGACCATTTTCTCAGGTTGTTGGCCTTTTCTTTTAGACCTTTTTTGCGCTTGTCATCTTCTAGCATGACATCACAGCGCCGCCTGCCTGACGTCACAGCGTCCTGTTCCGGTAAAGGCTTTGGGAGGCGTCATTAGAAATGTCTCCATGAGAGCAAAACTGTTTAACGCGGGCTCGCTAGGCACTTTTGAGGCTAACAAACTTTTAACAGAACATGGACAAGTAGAAACTCGCTAGCCTAGCAGCATTACAGCTACAAACAACCCATAATGCAACACTCTCTTAAAGTAAAAGGCTCACTCTGAAGAACAGCTGAGCAGATACTGTCTCAAACCAAATACAAAAGAAGAGAGTCTGCTGTACACCTGCTTTTTCAAAGTGATTTCCAGAAAAAAAAAAGTGTTAATATACCAATATTGCAGTATGTTAATTTAATGTATTTATTGTCCTATACCCTTTTCTTACAGACACACACGGGTAGCTATATTACCATCACCTTATTCTTACTATGGTAAGGTACCAAGTTATGTCACAAGGGCCACTTCCCTGTACGACTTCTACAGTGTAGAGTTGTTCATGTCCCCAAGGCAAATTACTGCATATTTGTGGAAAATGTGGAGCAGTGCTAAATACAAGAAGGCTAATCATTGAACCTCGTCTCCCATAAATCACAAATGTTGTTTTTTTCCAAAGCAGAATGCTATTTTGGCCTGAGATACACCAGTATGCAGACAGTTGAACAAAGCATCCATTTGCTACAACAGCTTTGTGGCTAACATGTAATTATACAGTAGATCAGTCGTTTAACAGTCAAAACAGCTCTCAAATGGTTATCAACAGTCAGTAGCATGACTTAAGTTTCCAAATGTAATCAGCATTTCTCAGGCTGAGCTTCTCCAACATGCATGCTGATGCAGGAGAAACACTGCGGGACACCCGAGGGAAAGATTTAAGTGGTCAAAAAGGTGGTGCCTTTTTTAAAATTTAGATTTGATGCATTCAAAGAAAACAGGGAGATGGTACAGCGCAGTGAAAAACTGTAATTTCCTGGATGGTGCCGACACTCAAATGCTTTTTATTTTTGTGAAGTTAATGTAGTTTATGTGTTATGACATGATACATAATGTAAGCCATAACACATTTAATCTCATACTAGGCCTGTTTTGTGAATTTAGTTTTCTGACTTGGGTTGCAGCCCCACGCTGCGATACATACTGGAAAGATGAGCTGTACAAGGATTACCCGATCCAGGATGAGTAGATCGGACAAACAGAAAAACTGTTTATTGTCCAAGGCTATTAGGTACTTGAACGCTTACAGCTTTGGTTTAATTAACAGCTGTCTTATACTTAATATGACTAAAGTGCTAACTTACAAATTTAGCTCATAAGTGCAGGTTAAGCATATTAATGAGCCTCCCTCAAAAAAGAGCATTTTACCCGTGTTGGAAATTTTGTATAGCGCTTACGGTCTGACCAAAATTTGTTTGCACAATTACAATTTCTAAGATGTCGGTGGCACAGAGACGAGCAAACTGCTCTAAACCTTTTTTAGCACAGAGTTGACAGTCTTAATAAATCACAACCACAGCCATCTGTATAAAAGCTTACTTTATGAAGCACAGACTAAATATTCAGTAAATATGTCCTTTACATAGTATGAGCATCCTGTCAAAAACAGTTCAGATATACAAACAAAAAGACAGATCCAATGCTGACATCAAAGTGCCGAAGTTGTCATTTTTTAAATAAAACATAACAATCAACAATTTTTTTTTTTTTTGTCACAATCCTATATTACAGCACAGGCCTACCCTAGGACATCGGGAAACAATGGTTAGCACAACAGCCAAAGTGACTATAAGGGGAAGTCTCCCTGTAAGAAAGCAGTTATTTATCCTAACAATACAGCTTTAAAAAAATGGTACTGCCTCTCTGAAAACTCAGCTCCACTTCAGCATTTTGGTCTGTACAAGGATCCGGTTCCAGGATTCCAGCTGTGATTCCAGGTTTCCAGCCAAGTCCCAAAAGGATCTCAGATCCCATCGGTCACTATTAATACGATATAAGAAGCAGCAGAAGCGCTGTGTCCAGAGCCACAGATATGACTGTTCATACTGTCAATATCCACAGCTCTGGTTATGTCAACACGCTTCTGTGCCACACTGAGGCTGAGTGAGGGGGCACTAAGCTCACTGATCTACAGTTGTGTCATAAGCAAATTACATAGAAAGAGGAAAGGGGTGTGTGTGTGTGTGTGTGTTAGGGTGAGTTGGGATCAATTAAGGTGCTCACAAATAACGGTACCGCCACCTCCCCCTCCCACCACATCCCCACTTCCAACATTACACAAGTCCACCTTCCATGAGAAACAGACTTAATATGTTGTGTTCCTCTGAAAAATGTGTGCTGGATGTCTGTTTTGGCTGACAGAGACGGTCTTACTTAGAAAACCAAACCAGTCTCTTCTTCTCAGAAACCAAGTCTATTCTCCTCCTCACCCACCTGGAGGATGATCTGATGGCTACTCTGCTGGTGGAGTTGTTTTGCTGCTGTTCCCCTCACCATTCCAGTATGCCGACATGTTTCTTGACTTTAGCACGTTAAGCTGGAACAGTCCTGTTGCTACACTCTCCAATCAGCTAGTGTCTGTCTAACATTGTCCAGGGCCTGCTTTCCCAAAAACATCTTCATCTGTTAGGAAGGATGGCAGTGGAAGGAATACACCAGTACCAGTAAATGCTGAATACGAGGCCAAACAAGCTATGACGGGTCGATGTAACATTTTATAAATCAGGACATAGATCGGTTAGATTTTCTGGTTTAAGAGGTAAAGGTACATGTTTTGTTGAAAGGACGATGGCTGCCCTTTGTGCTGAAGATGCTTTTGAGCGATCCAGGCCTGGTTGTGAGGGCAGTCTTATTCAGCAGAAGGCCACTGGTTGTTTCTCACCAAACATGCTCAATAAATTCTTCATACAAAAACATGACCCTGCTATATTTACTTCTTCCTGTTGCCTAAAGCTTCAACATCTCAACTGCAACCACTTAAAAAAGAGCATGCCAACGCGCACACACACACACACACACGCATGCGCACACACACATACACATACACAGGCTGATCCACTCACACGGTATGCCTCCCACCCACACCTTCCTGTTCTCCCCTTCATTTCGATCTTCAGAAACCTCACACCCAAACATATATTGTTACATATCAGCTCTATCAGCTCAGTGCACTCTGTCGTGTCGTATAAGACGAGTAGTTTGTGGGATAAAACAAAACATGGCACAGTGCTTTCATCCAGTCACACGCCGTTCTCCCCTTCAGTTCAGATCTGAGTTGTAAGAAAAACAAACAGAATAATTGAATACATGTGAGTATTTGGGTTAGCGGCGGCTTACAAAATCTCAGAAACAGACTTGTGATCTGTCGGACAAGTGACCGACTAACACTCTCCAAATCCCTCAACAACTAGTGTCAAGGTGCCCTTGAGTAAGGCACTCAACCTCCAGTTCCTCTGGTGCAGCATCTTAGTGAACGCTTAAAAACTACATTTGTTCCACTTGGCAGCTCTTTTACACTTACAAATGTATGTAACTGTATGAATGTCAAGGAGGACCTTGCTGGAAAAGAGCAAGCACGCTCAGTGTAAACCCTTCCTGGGACGAATAAAGGTTTGGAGAATTAAATAAATAAATAAATATGCTATACACGGGCAAGGGACTTGATCCTTCTGAGAAGTTCTTTTGAGAGTTTTTGTAACTCTGGGACAGATATGTTGTATCTTCACACACCTCACTCCACCCATACCTTAGGTCCATACACATGCTTGTGAGTTGCTGGGTGTGTAAACATGAGTGGGGGGAAAAAAAGGCCAAAATGCTACAGTAGTACCATCTCCATCTGAATCGCTGCCTGACTCCTGGACTGCAGGATGAGGACAGGACAGAGGCAAACCAGTCTCTCTCTATCCGGCCTTAAAATGATACATACATATAAATTACGCAAAGTTCTGCTCATGACTAACAACACATTTCAACTAAAGACTACTGCATCCTTCTGAGTTTCATTTCAAAATAATACTGATGATGCTGTTATAAATAGTGATCACAGTTCTGATCATTTTAATGTGCAATAACAAAAGTTCAAAGAACTGAGGTTTGGCAGGGTCACTTGTTGGGTATCAAGCGCGGGGCTCTTCATCTTCTTCATCTATTGCTCAAGGACAGGAACTTATCACCAGGGTTAATCAATTCTGGGAAGGATAGTGAAGGTCATTTCTCCTGTTGCTGCCCACTCTCCTAATGGAAGTAACAGGAGGAACGGAGGAGCCCAAAACACAAAATACTAACAGAAAGGCCCAGTAAAAAGTACTAAGCTAGTTTGGCTCGGAGGGATGTTGTTTTGTGGGCTGTGGTCTCTGGTCCTCCTTCCTCCCCTCAGCTCCTCTGTCCCGGGGCAGTGCATCCAGCGGCCCTGCCGTTCAGCCCACCGTGAGCCTGACTGATGGACGGGGAGGACTGCGTCTTGCGGATGTGGCACTCTCGGCCGGCCAGGCCACCCTCCATGATCAGGTCACCCATCACGCTGGCCTCGATCTTCTCAAGGTCGTCCGTCTCTGCACGGATTTTGGCCTGCAGGAGGCTGATGTACGTCTCATACCGAGTCTTCTGCTCAGAGGGGGGGAGGGGGTGGGGGGAATTTATATTAGGACAGTTTAAGACTCTTAAAAACATAAGCTCCATCTATTTTCCCATTCACATGATTTAAATTTGTTAAACTGATGAAGATTGAGTTACCATGAGATTTTATATGTGATAACTGAACGTCTTCCTTGCTATTAATAAAAAAAAAATTACAAAATGATAAATGGTACACTTTAAAAAATAGAGTGGGTATGAAGAGAAAATAGCAATGCTTTTTGGTCTCTAAGCGGCCGTTTAACTTGAAAAATCCCCCCAATAAAACTCAAACGTAAAAAAAACAGCTGTACAAAGCCTGCACCTCGTACGTGAGGTAGTGCTCTTTGAGCCGGTACTCCTCCCACTCGCGGCTTTTGGGGTCAGCTGAGGGTAGGTTTTTCCGGTGCTCCTCCAGCTCCAGGCTCATCTGTTTCAGCTTGCTCTCATGACTCAGCAACTGATCCTCCTGCACCAATCACAGCCCAGACAAAAACCGGAAGACCCCCAAAACAGCCAATCAGATGCATGCGGTCACAAATAGAATTTGTAAAAATGCCCCGACCCTGTGTAAGGATTGTTAATGTAGAAGGATTGTGCATGCTGCTGTGGTAAACTGTATATTATGTACAATGCAAATAATAAATCATAACTAGATATTCATTATAGTACTGACAATAATATTTTATCTTTTTAGAGTAAAACCTAAACCCGTAGAGTGTGATAGTATAGTGATAGTGTATACCTGGTTGAGTCTGGTGGATGAGGACGGCAGGATGGGCCGACAGAATTTCTTCATGGAGCCGATGGCGGCGGGGAAGGCCGGAGCGGAGAACAGCGCTGCCACCAGGTTTATCCGGAAGATCCAAGACATCATCTCCTCCTCGCTACTGCGAAGACAGAGACAGAGAGAGACCGAGACAGAAAGAGAGAGTGTGAGTTTGCCACATTGACACAGGTTCTTCTACAAAAAAAAGCCTGTCTGGCTGCAGAAAATGACAAAAAAATAGACAATTGTTCCAATTTACCGAGTGTCATTTCAATTATGTCCTCATCTCTTAATAGTATCAACTATTATTTTGACTTATTATGCCTAAATTCACAGTCTTTTGGACTTCAATTACATATTTTAAATTTAATTAGGGTTTGTTTTTTTAGCAAAGAAACTGTGATTTTTAAATTGTAATGATTAGATTTTTGCCTGTTCACAGCAGCAGCACTCCGGAGTTTATACTTCAGCCTACATATCACCTGTGACTGCCAAACTCTGCAGACACACAAGAGGAGGCTGTATGACCTTCGAGAGGAGTTTGATTCATACTTTGGAACTTGCAAGTTTGATTATATCAAAATGAGGGATCAAAAAATACTCTATGAAGACCTTACTAGTTATTTTTCGACACCTTTTAGCTACAATTTGCATTATTAAGTACTTAAATAAACTCTGCTATGGGAGAAGCCCCACATAGAAACAGCTTATCATCATCACCAGCCATCTATCGTTTTTCTCCACCAGTTTATCCTGTTCAGGACATTGTTACGTGTCGGTCCACTGACAGCGTACATCAAAATGTCTCATGATCTTTGGACTGTCAAAAGATTGATGTATAAAATGGAAAATTCCTTCATATTTGTCTTATATCCTGTAGTTTTTCTTCTTAACTTTCTGAAGTGTCATCTCAAATTTGACTTGGGTGACTCACGGGGCCTGCAGCAGAAAGACTCTCCAGTCGGAGGTTTTGAGCTTCAGTACGTTGGCTCTCTTGCTGTAGTCGGTGGCACGAGTGGCTAAAGCGTGGTGGATCCGCACTGCGTTCTTCAGGTCCACCTCTGAAATGTCAGCGTCAGGCTTGTACTCATCCTGCGTAAATAACAGAAACAACAGGTAAACAGCAATTGTAGGTCTTCTGTTTTGAAGCCCATAAACGTTGATATGCTTCAATCCATAGAGTCATTTTGTCTCTTATAGAAGAGAATGGAAGAGAAGCTTATACTTGGTGTATATCTGTAGTATACTAATGCGTAAATTGACTTGAACCTGGGGAACAGTGCTCATTGAATGAAATAGTAAACCTATAAATTAGCAACTCTTTTTTTCCATACTAACATAATCAAGTTTAAAAATAGTGAAAATACCACAAGGGTTGTGACAGAAATAGAAGCTAACTCGATTCATTCAAGTTGAAGATTTCACAACCTTACATGTGGTCAGTACAGCCTTTCTACCAGCAGGGGGAGACAAACATGCAGTAGAGCAGCCATGCCTCATTTCCTCTCTTAATGCTCTCTATAGCTCACCCGCCCTCAAACACACACACACACACACACACACACACACACACACGGAGCAGAGCAGCTAGCAGCACCACCGCTGACATTGCGGTGGTGGATGTGTGTTCCTATGGTAACGGAGCAGTGAATGAGATGCAGTACCTTCTGGAGGTACAAGATCATCCCCTTCAGAACCGCATAGAACTTCTTCCAACCACGGCGACCCCTCGGGGCTGAAAGAGGGAAAAGTAAAGAGAGAGAAACTTTTCAGTCACATTTTTTGCAACAACTTTTTAGGAATTTGGTAACTTCAGTCAAACGTGTGTGTGTGTTTGTGTTTGTGTGAGTGTGTGTACACAATCACTCACTGCGTTTGCCGTCCATGTCAGCGTGGCTCTTGCGGGTCAGCACTCCATGTTTGTAGGTGACCGCATTTAAGAGAATGGGAATGGCGATGAAAGGGTTAGTGCCGTCCGTTACCCTGGCAACACGCTTACTCCCGCCCTCACATTGCTCCTCCACCAGCTCTGACAGACTCTTCCTCAGCTCCTCCTCCTCGCTGCACACAAATACCCATTCAGATAAACCTGAGTAGCACATATTCAAGTGTACTTACTTCTAAAAAAAACGTGCATACCCCAAATACTTTTCCTTTTGATGAATACAAAATGCATACTCACACTGCCCACTCAAGCTTCTCATTCTTGATTGAGTTATACAAGACCTGTGTGGGCAAAGCAATGTGAAAACATACTTCAATTCTGAGGGCTAAGAAAAGAAAAATAATCAAGCTGACAGATTCTGTGGTAGCTGTACTCTCTCAGGAGGAGATCCATACCTTTAATAAGTCTTTCGGGAAGTCTTCGCCATTGTTGAGGCCATCTAGGTTACTGATAAACTGTTGGCAAGACATCTTCTTCCCAATGTTCTGATGAGAGGAAACAAACACGACAGACACAGACAGACAGAGACAAACAAAACAATCAGTTCAAGTTTAAGATGAAATGTCACCCTGCTAAAATATTTAGCATTGATTTTTCTTTTATGCATGTGGAGCCATATTGGTCAATCTTTAGCTCAGCTCACTGTCCACAGAAGTCGACAGCTGATCATTTCAACCCACTTTTATCTGCCTCAACCTGAATGCAGTGTTGCAGCCGTCCACTGGGTGGCAGTGTTATGCTGCTGGTTCAACTGGTAGTGGAGGGGAGTGGGGTTTCACCTCTATCAGAGCTGATGGCGCATCAGCTTACCATACCTTTCGTAGTGTTTGAACCTCTAATTATGATGCAGCTTTAGAGGATGAAAACGTAGGGAGGTGTGTGTGTATTACTGCCCCCTTTCTGCCTGAATCAAGCCTGTAACCTAAACAGACACAGTTGTGGAGCTGTTTCAATTTGAACCCTAATTTAGATATTACACTGCACAGGAAAAAAAGGGGCAGATCAGTTACATTTCTCAAGGCTAATATCACTTATTTTAAGTAGAAGAAATATCAACCAAAATCTTTGTCTTTGTTAAACAATATTTAAGCAGCCAAATGTTTTTTGTCACTGAACAACAAATATTAAAAGATTAACATATCACTTTGTGTGCATCCTTTACTATGAGCCTAATATCACATACATTTTAAAATTAGGACTTAAATTCTATTGTTAGCTGACAAAAAGAGGCATGGATGTCAATGAGGACTGTGTTAGTACTATAATTATACTTACCACCTGCAGGGGCAGATACCAGGGGGCCAGATTTGGTTAGCAGGGGAATGATTTGTAAGGGAGGAAAAGGAAATTGAAAAGAGAAAAAGGATATTAGTTAGAGGAGGGATATTCACCAAAAGTAATTTGAGCAGGGACTGAATCGAGTTGAGCAGGAGGCTCGAGGAAATGCAAAGCACAGGACCTATGATACTGATCGTGTTATGTTGCCCAGACCACAGTGCTCCAGTTTAAAACTGAACAGATGAGACTATTTGAGGAGAGAAAAGACAGAAACAGGTCAGAAAGTAGGCCGTGGAGGAGAGAAACACAGAAAGACAGAGGAAGAACAAGAAATAGATGTGAATGGAGACATGCCATTGCTGACAAAGGACTGTCTTTAGACTTTTGTTTTGCAGGAATTCAGGAATGGGAATCCTGCACAACCAGTAAGACAAAGAGCTGCAGTACATACATGTCCGTGTAGATCGGTGTTGAGCAGCATAAGGGCACAGGTTAATGTGTGGGCTCCATCTACAACAGGACAATAAACAATGCCGAGGTCAGCTAAATGTCATGCCCTCATACCACTCCTCCACAAACACACACACACAGACACACAAATTCACGTGAATACAATCCCATACATTGCTTTATAGTACATGCAAACACAAATCAAACACACATCTAAAATAATCTCAGCTAGTGCCGCATCGCATCTGAATGGATTCAGCATTTACAACATGCTGCGGTCGCGAGTGCTTGGTTAACTGGGATCATCATGGAAAACTGTGACAGCAATCCATATTATAATTATAATATATTGTTTCCCATTACCATCGTTGTCATCATCATCATCACCGTCGTGGCTCTGACCTTCAGAGGTGGGTGTCTGTGAGTTGCAGTGGCAGAAGCGCCTGGAGAAATGTACAAGGACCCTCTCTCTCTCCTGGGTCTCTCCCATCAGTGGAAAGGCCTTTAAGAAGTTCCTGTCGCACACAAATGACACCAAGAGGTCAACAGCAGATCAGATGTTTCCCAGCAATGCATCCCTGGAAGATATATGATTTAATCACTTCCGGCAGTAAATAGAGTTTGCGGAAGAATGCAGCGGACAGCGTTGGTGGAAACCTTATGGAACAGCTTACTCTGAGAAAAACTACAACAGTCAAGCCTGCTTTTAAAACTCTTTTCTTTAAGTATCTTGTCATAAAGAAGGATTGTGTCATCTTTTTGTCTCTGTGTGTATGGTCTTGTGTAGTGAACTGGTTGCACTTTTGAACAGCAAATACATGGATTTGATTTTGTAACTGTATGCCAGAATCAACAGGTTGTCATATATGTCGCATTTTTACTTTCATCCTGCACATTTTGAGGTGAAACACTGATGTAGAGTCGAAATAAATAGCCTTTTAATCGATTAGTCCATTGACAGAAAAATACTCTGCAATTATTTTGATAATCAATTTACCGTTTCAGTCATTTTTCAAGCAAAAGTGCAAAATATTTGCTGGTTCCAGCCTCTTAAATGAGACAATTTGCTGTTTTTGCTATATATAATTTTAAATAGAATATGTGAGGGAACAAAACAATTTCTTTACATTTCATAGATTAAATGATTAATCCAAAAAAAAGTCTGCAGATGAATCAATAATTAAAATAATTGTTAGTTGCAGCCCTACATGAATGCTCCCTCTCCCAATTTTGAAATTAAGCTGCAGTAAAAAATAGCGATTAAAAGAAATTCTGTGCAGTCAGATTAGTGCTGGCAACTACAGTAACATTCATTAAACCATTAAGACGCACACGTTATGATGAGACGTCAACATGATTATTTCATTCTTACCAGACATTATAATGGCTGACTTTATTGTGAAGACCTGATGAGGAAAATGACATGGAGTCTAACTTCCCAAGATCCAAACAATACCCAAATTAATGCAGGGCTTTTATTATGTTAGATGTTACTCTCTAACAACAGTATGCTAATCTGCCCCAGTCTGAAGTGCATTAGGCCTCCTAACTGAACACCCTGGGCTGAAGGCAGCAGTTTGAGACAGCAACATGTCAGGTACAAGGCAGTCATGTACTCCGCAGCTGTCAGCTACACTAGCTAACTGTACTCAACACGACAGCTTGATTAGCACAAAGCTAATCCCTTGTGAAGAGGGAAAGGGAAGAATACACATTCGCTTGCATGTGTATCGAAGTCTACATCATGCATTCATCACTTCCAAGTGCTGACTGTGCATTACCTCAGGGCTCGATCCAGCGACAGGCCCGAGAAATCAAAGAAACTCAGGTACTCTGATGCCACCAACTGGCTGAACTCATTACTGCATAGAGACAGAAAGAGAGCATCAGCACATCGACGTGGCACTGAAGACAAATGAATGTGTTATATAAATGCTCTTCTACTAATGCTTTGAGAATAAAATAAGCTCGTGCAGATGTGTTTGATTATGTGTTTGTAAATCAATCCAGTATTCTTACATGTGCATCTATGTGTACATTATGTCTGTGTCTCTTCTACACATGAGTGCATGTTCAAATACTGAACATATGTAACTATGTAAACATGTTATCCTCTGTTTCTGGTGATTTATCAGTCTGTCAGTCATCATGTGCGTACATGTGTTACTGGGTGTGTGCGTGCTCACTTCTTGCCCAGGTGTCTGGCCACATCACAGCGTTTGAAGCCCTCGAGGTGATAAAGGCGCTTGGCCAGCCTCTTGGCGGCCTCACAGTCGGCTCGGCAGCCATTGGCCAGAGTGTCGGTGCTGCCGCGCTCCAAACGCTCCAGACTGCCCAAATCACACTCCTCTGAGTCAGACAGCACGTCTGTGAGGTTGGCATCACTGGAGGAGAGGAGAACATATGCACACGCGCACACACACATTCACACACATGCAGGTGCCCAGGTTAATGAGTGGAACACATGTCCGTCGTTACACGCCTACTCACTTAAAACTAGACAGAGGAAACTGAACTGCTGAGCATAAAACTCAATTCCACAAACATATGTGCACATACACACAGACAAAAGTCAAACGAGGTTTAAATGACTTGTTATGACACTGACCCAGTTTCACTGTCACTTAATTTCCTACTTTAATGCAGAGAACACTGATTATAATGCTGAAGCAGCTTTCACCTGCTACAAATCTATTCCAAAAAGCTCCACTTATCTCAGACTGTTAACCTCTAACGTAATTTGAATTAAAGTGCTGTAAAAACTATAACCTGAATTCTACTTTTCTGTTCCTCTATTTCAGTCAGAAGCAGCCAGGACATTTAAAAAGAGAGCTTTACGTTTTTAAAGGGTCGTATAGTGAACAAGTAAAACTCTCTCTGGCCTCAACAACAAAACAGTAGCTTTGCTCTAAGAGCAAAACAGTAAATTGCCCCACTCGTGCTTATTGTCTATCACTAGGCTGTCTATCCCAGCTGTGAATGGGTGTATCTGTGTGACTATTAGCAGGGCGTCTCTGCAAAAGGCTGAATGTACTCAATCACCCCTGCAGGAGTAGTTAAGGTTAAGAAAAAAATAAAATGGTTTGCCAAATAGTTGAAGACACGAGAGTGAACGCGCAGCTTTAAGTAATGACTTGCAAAGTCTGCATGGATGACAGATGTTCGTGAACACGATGCACCCCGTTTGAAGTTATAGACCCTCGCGCTGACAGTGTTATATAGTATTGTCTAAAACTGAAATGCATTGAAAAGTTGTTTTATTATACTAAATAATAAACTATTGGCTATGAAACCAGCTTCACTTGCAATGTTATTGAGTGAAAATAATGATTGCAGAACAAATAGCAGCTTACTCAACTAAAAAGAAAAGACTACTTGAAGACTTAACACTAAGAAACAAGGCCATCGCTGCAGACCACGATGCAGTGTCTTGCTGAAGGACACAGTTTGATGAACTTTCTAATCAGGCCAAGGCCTCACACTCTGTATAACTCTTTAATTGTCATCAAGAGAACAGAAAGAATCGATGCAGCGTATCAATTAGTACCATACTTATATATTTATGACTAACTGAGGTAGTTTGATTAAGATATCGAACTGTATCCACTGTACTGCACAGTCCATCAGTGGGAAGTTAATTAGCCTTTTTATTGTACACCCAGTACTGGTTTGGTTTTGATTACAAGTGAAAACAACATTTTGTTACTTTTGCTACTTCACTTGCTCATGAAGCAAGCCACTTTTCCAGGCTCCAGTGACAATTCTGATCAAAATGCCGTTTTCTCATTTTATTTACATTGTCCATGGGGTATTCATCCCACCCAACCCCTACAAACAAAACATCTAACATTCAAGTAAAATAGCACACCATTTAATATCATCCATGCCGAAAGTAACAAACATAGATTGCTATGTCTGCATTTATCAGCAAATCAGCACAAAACATAAAACTATCTATTTCCTAAGAAAGAGACTGCTCACATTCACCTCTATCTGTCTAAATGGCATTTCCTCATTTCTTGTCTGTGTGTGCATCTGCGTGGCATTGTCAGTGTTCTCACCAGATGATTCAGATGTTTTTTTGCATAATCTGATCAGCCCAATTGCATTACCCTCACAAATTCAATACATTACGCACTGTTCTCGAAAGGGATTTGCTAGTTACCATGGATACAGCGGAAGCCAAGTGTCCTGTACTAGAAGACGAAGTACAGGGATTGTAGGCTACCTTAAGGCTGTCAATCAAATTTTGCGTTGTGTGGCACAAAGGGGCATCAGAAAAAACAGACTGATACAAAAGACTGACAAATAAGCAAAAACACAAGCAACAACCGGTTTCCATGGCCAAGAGTCAGTGCCTGCTTTCACATGCTGAACGGCTGACTACGCACTACAGCCATCCAGCTTACCTCTACAAAGGTCCCTAATTCCCTGCTCCAGGCAAGGTTACATTGTCCTGTCTTGGCCGATTCCTTAGGCTCTAAGAATTACTCTTCATCTTGCCCCTGACCTTAGACCAGTTTGCCTTGAGAAACCCTACAAGGAGCTGTTGCCCCCAACAACACAGTTCCCAGGGTCCCAGGGATGTGAAAACCCTCCACCATGATGAGGTGGGTCATGCAAACTCCTCCATCTTATCATGGCAGAGCATTACTGCCACTAATGACAATAAGATTGCAGATACGGTGTGGTAAAAGCAGTTTCATTTGCAGGGTGCCTTGGCTCATCCTTAGGGAGAGGGTGGGGAGTTTGTATATCCGGAATGGGTAAAACCACCGCTCTTTCTTGTGGAGAAGGAGCTAGTTGAGGTGGTTTGGAGATATGATTAAAATGCTTCCTGTACAGCTCTCTCGGGAGGTATTTTGGACATTTCCAACACAGAGGAGACCTCTGGGTAGACCCAGAACCTGTTCAATGATGATTACATATCCCCACCTAACCTGGGAAAGTCGCAGGAACCCCCTTTGGGACCCAGAAAATCGGTTGAAAATGAAAAAATGGGTGGATGGAAATATATACATATTACACAAATGCCTTCACACACTTTGAAACATAAACACACACACACACACACACACACACACACACACACACACACACACGGACTCGCACAAAATAAAATGAGTCTGTGGTAATCCATCAAAACAATATCTAGCCTGGTGTTTGCAGTGAAATTGCTTTCGCTTGTCTGACCATATTAACTCACTTGGCCTCATAAATCATTCACAAGTCATATCAGTCATGGGGCTAAAATGATGCTGGGCTCCCCCAATTCACTGCTGTCTGGCAATAGAATAGAACCAACACACACAATAATAGTGAGAGAGACACAATATGAAGTGTCAGATATCTAGCGCAGGCCTTCTGTGCCAAGATACTTGGCGTTAGTGAAGGCCAAGTGGCACACAGTAAACCTAACTGTCTATCTAAAGGCACAATTCTGTATCCCCAGGCCACACATTCACTCACTGTGACCGCCACTCAGTCTGTGTGTGTGAGTGTGTGTCAGAGATAGAGAGCATGATGGTGCATGCCAGTGACTCACAAGGTGTGTCTGCATTCAAGGTGTGTGTGTGTGTGTTGGGGTGTTAGTCGCATCTTCCCTCTGGGTAACCAACCATTATGGGTTTAACTGGATTATGAAATTCGATTATTTCACAGACCTTTCTTTCATTTTCATATACTTTGATCAAGTGGTGACTGAGGTAGACATGATATAGAAACACACACATAGAAGAGCTCTTTGTGTGTGTTTGTGCATGTGTGTCAGCCAGGTCATATGCTGGGGCTTGTCGATACAATCCCTCCAAAAACCACTGTTGCAATATTGGACTCTTGAATGTGAAACAAGCAACAAAGACACCTCTAGCCATGAAAACTGTAAAAATGTATCCACATTACTTGCACAGTTTGTTTTTCCACACTATTACTGACACTTTTGGGTCATCAACTAAGGCCATGATGGGTAAAGAGCTGGCTAATATTGACTTCGTAAAAATTGCAGGTCGCAATTCAAAGTACAAGCAGATCATGAAAATAACCCTTAAGAGCAATTCGGCATCCTTTAAATAGGCTATAGCAACAGATTCTTATTTAATACCTCAATTACGTAGATCTGAAACAATAATCCATTGGACAAAAATTCAACAGCAAATCATTTTGATAATAGATTAATCATTTGTTATTCATCAAGTTAAAAATGTAAGGCTTTTTCATGCTTTTTCCTTTATGATATTATTTATATTAATTGTAAACTGAATAGCTTTGGGTTTGGGACTGTTGGTGAGGTACTGAAGAACCTGCGGTAAGAAGAACCTCATTCAGCCAAAACAGTCAGCGGTACACCAACAGACCCAACGTGAGCTCTGGGAACTTGCCATGGGCTATTTTATGGCATCTTATTAAGTGAACAATGAATTGATTAATCAAAAAATGATTGATTTATTAATAATAAAAGCTAGGCCTAATTGTTAACAGGAGCCCATACCTCACAGTTTACTGTACCTACTGATGGCAGACTTGTGAAAAATAACTATAGCAATCTCATACGTCTTGGCTTACTAACTTACATGCCATTTGAAGTTAGAAGTCCTGATAAAGATAAAATGGTTCTCTAAATCCACTGCGTTAATTAGCAGACACTTTGAGTCCCTATAGGAATATACCGCATGAGATAAAAAAAAAACGTTTAAGACACTTTTATCCACATTTTGATATCATAGATAAATCCCCCAAGACATATTATAGAAGTACTGTAGCGATTTTTCGTCCGATTAAAGTTACAGTAGGCTCAGTACCTCACTATTTCCATTTTGCCACGCAGCATAATGTTCCCACCCATTTGGACGTGAAAGCTTAAAACAATTCCTGGTCTGTAGAAATATTAAACTTACAGGAGATGCAGCAAAAAGTCGAAATGAACATCATATTCCTCTTTCCACATCGTTTCTCGGATCTTGGAAATCAGCGGTTAAAGTCGCGCGACGGTCCGACCGCCTCATCATCCAGGAGTCGGTCAAATCTGCATTGGCCCGGTTTGTTATTTCACTTCCAGGCAAATCAGATTTCTTCAAAGCGGAAGCCAGGTCATGTATAATTACAGCCTATTCGGAGATAATAAATTAGACTGAAGCCCTATTTCACCATAGTGTCACCAGGCAGGGAATGCGTTTTGAGTTTTTCCTTGAACTTTCTTGGCTGACTGAACGCGCCACAGAGGAGAGAGGATGTTGGGGGCGGGGCGACCGACTGGACAGACTTTTCCTGATGAATTTGACTGTTCCCAGTGGTGGCTTTACAATGGCTCTGTGTGTCCCAGCAAACACAACTTCCTCTGCATGTAAGTGAAGGGCTCTGCGCCAGCAGATCACTTCAATATCAGCACAACGTCCTGTATTTGGACTCTTAAAGTTCACAGCATGTATTCATTTTTACTGTAGTTGGTTATTTCTGTAAATTCCTAGTGTGTATTGCATTAATATGGCTTAACAACCAGAGATGCAAGACAGAGTAAAGCCACCTAACCTTAATATAACCTAAAAAAGGCATGAGCTACATTTTGCAAGCGTTTACTACTGATTTGGACGAATAATCAATTTTTAATCTCGAATGAGGACATCAAATTAGGTGCTGAGCTAAAATGTTACAGGGCAGGATATAAATAGTAAAAGAAGAATAAATATATTTGCTGTATTAAGGTCACTGGCTGGAGGTCAGTACATACCTTTTTATGCATCTCTGCATCAATGTAAATAATGTACAGTAATACAAGGGTACACAGACACACACTATGTGATTGATTATGCCCCCAGGACACGTGCACAAGCACACTGACACATCTCTGCATGCTAACCTCATCATCTAAATCCCTCCTTCCTCTTTCCAATCTGGTGGAAAGAAGAACAATAGAAAAAGCAGAGGACAGAGAGGCAACTGTAGCGTCAAAGTACAGAATTTGGGGGATGAGATGGAAGATGAGAATAGAGACAAAACCCTGGATGAGGTTTGAGTGGTATTTGGACAGGCGAGCGCTTGACGAGACCACTGCAACCTGGTTTTGTACATTATTAGGTACAAACAACAATAACGACTAAATTCCCTTGGCTTTAGGACAACAATAGAGAAATTCAGTCAGCACTGGGACCAGAATACTTTATTGGAGCAAGCAGATGCTGCTGAATACTGATCACACATCAGTTTTTTGAGCAGCTTACGACTGTGACTCATGTATAGCCATTGTCATTTACACATCATGGATTTTCACAGACAGCAGAATATATAAACCTGCTGTAGAACAGATGTGATGTACTCACGGCAGCCAACACATGGGAAAAACTGACTCAGGGTTTTGAGCAGCTGGAGGTTAGCTGGAGGAGGATACATGAGATAAGTGCTCCTCACTACGCAGTCTATTAAAAAAAATCCTTATTTGTGCTTCTCAATCAGTCGGCCATGCTTAATGCCAAGAGTCAAAAAGCAGTTGAGGAGGTCTTCTACTTGTGCTCCATCAAGCTGTAACCGAGAAACCAATTAACTCAATTACAGCAACAATCCCTGTCAGGCGAGAGACTACAGGGGCCCACTACCTGCATGGTTAGGCAGTCGGTAGGGTGCATTGTCAACCGGGTGGCAGGCAAACGCGGGGGCCTAGACGTGCTGACCCTGCAAGACTGGTTGTTGGGACGTAGAACGTCATCTCTCTGCCGTTGAAGGAACCAGAGCTACTGTGGGAGTTAGAGCGGTCGGCATTGCACTGGGTCAGGAACCACACTCCTGAATGGCTGGACTCTCTTCTTTTCCGAAGTTGTCCAGGTTGAGAGGCGCCATGCAGGTGTGGGGATACTCACGAGCCCACAGCTGAGTGTCGCTGTACTGGAGATGATCGACTTTGTGGTCATATCATCAGATCTGCAGCCATATGTCTTGGACACTCCAGTGAGGAGAAGAGCAGAGGTGTCAACTGATCACCACCTGGTGGTGAGCTGGGCTGTCTTGGCTGACAAGTCTTCAATGTCGCCTGGAGTTGGAGGACAGTATCTGCGGAATGGCAGATCAGGGTGGTGGTTCCCGTTTTTGAAAAGTGGGGATCAAAATGGTCATCCTCCCTGGGAAAGCTTATGACAGCATGCTGGAAAGTAGGCACAACCGATTGTCAAACCTCAGATCCAGGAAGAGCAATGCGGATTCCGGAGTTTGCCAATCCAGTCTACATGTGTTTTGTGGACTTGGAGAAGGCTTATGACTTCTTATGACTACCGCGGGAAGTATGGGGTACCAGGGCCGTTGCTACAAGCCATACAGGCCTTGTATAACAGGAGTGGGAGCTGTGTCCGTATTTCAGTGGGTTTTGAGAATTGCTTCTCTATGATGATGTGGCTGTTTTGGTTTCATCAGACCATGACCTTCAACACACACTGGGGCTAATGGCAGTCAAATGTGAAGCAGTCGGGATGAGAGTCTGCAGCCATGGTTCTCTGCCATAAAAAATGGTGGATTGCTCCTCGGCTCCTTCCTTTGGAGGTTTTCAGGGAACATCTAACTGGTAGGCGATACTGCGGTGTACTCAGAACATGCTGAAGAGATGGTATAGCTCATCTGGCCTGAAAACGCCTTGGGATCCCCCAGAAGGAGCTGGAAAATGTTGCTCGGGAGAGGGACGTCTAGACCACCTTGCTTATCCTGCTGCCACCACAACCCGGCCCCGAAAATGGATGGAGGGTACCTTAAAATGGCTTTTATAACTTAAGTAATAATAGGTGAATCCCTAATTGCTTTATCTAATTTGTGGATTTACACTGGAACTGCTGTTTGAATTTAGCTGTTACAGTTGTCTGTACCTAAGAAAACTTATTTCCATATCAGACTAATATCAGTAGAGACTGACCCAAGATAAATACTCATCAAATGTAACACTGAAAGTAAAAATGAAATTTTATATGAAATTTTATTATTGTTACACCAGCAAAAAAAAGGCTATTACTGATAAACAGATGCCAGTAATCTCATGAAATGCAATCAGTTACTTTACAGACCTGGGCACAATATTGTGGTATGGTTTGTTTTCTGTCTCCCTCTGTCTCTTTCTTGCACACACATAAACACACACACAAGACCCAAAAAACACCTACTCAGCGTCAGACAATGGACAATGGTGACCTCTTGCGGCTGGGAGAGACTAATTGTGGTCAGGTGTGGGATTGTGTTTGGTGAAACCCAGAACAGCTTCATCTGACAACAACTAGAGAATAACTTCTGCCTTAAAATCAGCAGCAGATTCAAAGAGGAGAGCAGGAAATGTAAAAAAAAAAGACACAAATGTTTTGTAGAGTCTGGCTTGACTTCCACTCAACACATACAGGAAGTGTTGACAGACGCCTCAGAGGAGAGAAGTCTGCGGTAAGAAGAACCTCATTCAGCCAAAACAGTCAGCGGTACAGTAAGACTGTGGGATGTGTCATAAAACATAGAGTCGAGCTATAAATAGACAGGGATAAATCTTTCGGTGCTGAAATGATTCAGTTAGTGTGTGTATCTGTGGTGAGAGGGTGAAAGAGAGAATTTGTATGTATTGCTGTGTTGCAAAGGTGTGTACACATATATTTATGTCTACGTGTGTAACTCTATGTGTGTGTGTCCATATCACTGCCTGACTGCTAGCCAGGAAAGGATAATCTGCAGGATGTTTCAGCAGCGCTATAGAACCGCTGAGGGTTTTATTCCCAAAGTGACATCCTGAAAGATGTGTGCGTGTGTGTGTGCAAGTGAGAAACAGAAAGAGGGGAAGACACAGAGTGCGAACGATAGATATGAAAGCTTTCTACATCTGTGTCATGAGCGAGAATTAGGGTGTACGAGCATCAAGTATGCACATTTTTGTTTACGCGTGCATGCAGCTGTCCTGTGTGTCTTTTATGTGTGTGTGCGTTTCTGCACTCGACAGTGTATATGAAAGAGATTAGTCCACACAGCAGAGCTGCTTCTCTGATATGGAAACAACTGTGCCTGGCTTTTATCTGCTCTGCTTGGGCTTAGATCTGGTAGGCTCACGAGCTAGGGGGAGGAACACACACTCACAGCATGTTTCCCACACAGATACACATAGAAACACATGCATGCAAATGTGCAGCCAGAGATATATTTACATGAGGAAAAAGCATGCATAAGTGAATAGACACTCATACTATACACTTCACATGCCATGACCTTTGAATATTAGTTTGTGCTCTGATGTGATTCTGTGCAATGGTCTAAAATGGCATATACATGTCAGTCTCACTCCTTTCTCTTACGCATTTTTCTGTGTGTGCTTGTTTGTGTGCACGGATACGACACCACAGGTTGCATTATCACATAAGCATCATTCAGCTAGTTGGCTCTGCTGGGTAGATCTAGCTGGCTATGTACAGTAGAAAGCTGCCAGAAAGACAGACAGACAGAGAGTGTGTTTTCATGGCGATTTCAGCAGCCTCTATGGATTAAGGTTAAGCCTCGACCTTAATGGCAGTTCCCACAGGGCACAAACGGACACAACCGTTAAAGTAACTGACTGATAGACAAACTAACCAAATTACCAAATGTGATTGACAGTCTAATCTCAAATACAACCTGACTAAGACACTGGCACAACACTGTCACTGACTGCTTGAAGGAAACCCTACACTTATTATTTCCATGTGTTGGATGGTTTGTCTACAACATCTGCAATATTTGCCAATGTTTTCTGTATCCCTGTGGCCAGCTGCCTACTTTACTTCCTTCATCCACTGATGTCAGAATAATCAGCAGTAGCAGGAAGAGGCTCTACAGGGAGAGTTTGGGTGAGGTAAGATTAGGTTTCTTCTCTCCACATCATCAAAGCTCTGTCTGTTATGAAAGTTGAAGCCTCAAGTCCGTATGCCCTAGGGTTGTCAAAAGCATTGATGCAAGGTTTGAAAGCCATCTGAATCTATTTGAATATTTTGATTAAATGAAAATCAATGGTGTTTCTTTTCATTGATGGACTACATAATGACAACTGTTTATACATTTTTAAAATCTGCAAAATACGATCACATCAATAGTAAGAATAATTTAAGTAAGACATGGAGTATTAGGATTTTAGTTGCATCCATGAAGTGCGTTAGACATGTGCACAAGTGATTTATGAGTCTCTAACCGTTTCTGCACCATTTTGAGACACATATGGTGATCCAACTGCTTTACGCTGCATACCAATGTTTTCCTGAAAAGACACACCACTCTGTCTCTTCCACTGTTTTGTCATTTACATACACTCTCTATCACCATTAATAACAAACACTCTTGCTATGTGGCCATGTTCAGAGCTGTGGGTCTTGCCAGCAAACCACCTTTGTTTATAGACTCTAATGTATCTGTACATCTAGCAGAAGAATGGCTTGTAACACAGTTTTTAGCCACACTAGTGATGTGGCTCTAGGGATGGTAGTGTCGGTCTTTTGGTCCACCTCTTTGATTCAGACTGAAATATCTCAATAGCTATTGGATGGATTGCCATGGAATTTGGTACAGATATTAATGACGTCCAGAGGATGAATCCCAAAGATTTTGGTGATCCCCTGACTTTAGCACTAGCACCACCATGAAGTCTATATTTGTGTTTTTTCCTGATATGTCACAACAACAATTGGATTTCCATGAAATTGACTTGAAAATGACAAGCATCCCGTCAGGATGAATTTTAGTTCAGTGATCCCCTGACTAATCCTCTAGCGCCATCATCAGGTCATAATTAAAATGTGTCCAATTCTTTGGTTTATGACTAAATACTGGCAAAACCAATGGCTACCATCCACCATAGCTGTACTTTAGGGCTGCGTATGGCTAATTAGCTCATGCTAACATGCTAAACTAAGATAGCGAAAATGTTAGAATCACACTTGCTAAACATCAGCATGTTAGCATTGTCTCTGTGAGCATGTTAGCATGCTGACTTTAGCATATACCTCAAAGCACCAATATGCACAAGTACAGCCTTACAAAGCTGCTAGCATGGCTGTAGACTCTTAGTCTTGTTTTCCAATGTTTAGACTGGCTACGCTCTGTAGCATGTGAATGGGAGCATGATTTGGGTAGTTCTATACTAGCAAACTATGTAAATAGTTTACTAAAAATATAGTCAGGGGTCATAGCCAACAACAAAGTCAACAAGTGACACCTTGGAAATGCAGTGTAAAAACACCTCAGAAACACTAGTTTAAACAATCTGAACATTCTTTTTAAATCCGGATGGCAGGCAAATACATGGACTGACTGACCCATAAAACAACTAAATGTCTGCCAAGGTGACTGACTGGCTGATTAACCTGCCATTTTTTATCCATTGCTTTACAGCTGCTCTGCCCTGCAGTGAAAAGGACTAGTTGTCCCTGACGCCTGAAGTGCCAAAATGTGTAACTGTGCCAATTCTGTGGCTACCCACAGGGAAGAATGGCGGTAGGGAGAGGAATGGAAGATAAGAAACAGCAGCAGGAGAGCACTGTAGGGGAAATGGAAGAGTAGGTGATGCAAAGAATAAAGGAGGACGGAGGGTGTGTGTGTGTGTGTGTGTGTGTGTATGCGGGGGGGTGAGATAAAGTGAGATAAGACGTATAAAGTGGAGAACTGAATACAGAGGGAGAAGGTGAGATGGAGCAAACAAAGGGATGGAGTGACTGAGTGAAGGAGAGGGAAGAAATAGGGAAATAAATGTTAAAATGGACAAGATAATGTATGTAGAAGCCTTTATAGCTTGTATTAATAATTGTTTTGCTTTGAGTCACACACATTTTTACAGACGTTGTGAATCACAAAAAGCTTTTAAGATGTGAATTTTAAAATTATAATAGCCTGCCTGTCTATTCACTGAGTTGTGCGTTCTTAAGAGTCCATCAAAATAACAAATCTTCCACTGATGATGTGGTGTTTTCATTATTAGCATTTTTTGCGATGCTACTTCAAGGTACTTCAATTCAATTGGGCTGAAAAGCAATTCTGTTAAAATTATGCCTGCTCCCAGACAACAAAACAAACTCTGACTGTGCTTCAACTGTATTTTATTTTTTACTGATTTGCATTAGAATTGCTAATGCTTGTAATTTCTCCCTTTACTAAAGTTGAATGGACATCAAGGACTTCTAGTTCATGGTAAATTGGATACTGTGAGTGCCTTTAAAACTTAAACTATCCCTTTAAGACTGACTAGCAGATGTATCCACTCTAGATTTAAGTGCTCAAATGTCTGGCAAGCTGGCTAGAATACAGTAATAATCGCTCACTTACACACACACCCCCCCTCACTCAAAGACCCTGCTGGGCAGAGGAAAGCTGAAGACGATGATGTCATGACATAAACAATAGCTCATTCAGCTTGGCGCTGGTGGTCAGGAAGCAAGATCGTGCTTAAAGAACAACATCTGTAGACGGGGGAGAAAGAGAGAGAGAGAAGGGAAAAAGAAGGCGAGCCGACATCTTAAATCCTATAAGTCATACTGAGCCGTGGAAGTACCGGGAGAGTTTCTGAACAAATCCCAGCAGTTAGCTGAGCTGATCATGTCGAAGGTTGTGCATCTATTTGGCATTCCAGTAGGTTAGTAAGTGAAACTTTGCAGGGCAGCAGTGCTGGAGAGCAAGCCAGTGCTGGAGAACAAGCCACAGGGATTGTATACAGGCCAGCCAGCCGAACCTATTGCCGTAGTTCAGGTTACATGGCTTTTCCCATATGGTTCCTGTTACCACCTCCCCCTTCAGAGCCTCTGCGCTGTCTTCTTCAACCCTCTTTAGTGCCATTAAAGTAATTAAATGTAAGAAAAGAGTGTCAGCTGTTGCTTATTCCCACAATTCCTTTGGGTCTATGCAAATGATGGACAGAGTAGATGAGTTAGAAATCATTGCGTAAAATCTCAGCGTTGTCCTTAATATCTGTTGGCTATCTGAGACGAAGTGAAGGACACACTGTTCAGTTCATTGAAGTGATCCATTATACTGATGGGCACCCTGTATCTTATTTTCATACTGGTGTATAAATTTCAAGTGTTAATCTCCCATATGAAACCACCACACTAATCCTACAAATTCTGTTTCCGTTCGAAGAAGGTCTTTTATCATGCATAAACCTTTTGTAATGTGGCAGTACCGAGGTTATCGCTCCCTACTGTGCAAATATGCTTTAAGCAAAATGGTTGCAGAAAGCAAATACCTAGCCACAACCTGCTTCATGAACTTGCTGTTTGGATTTACCAGGCTTTCAGTCACTGCCAATGGAGGAAGGAACTGTTTTATTTCAAATGCAACAATCCTGTTTAAACAGTCCCACTGACTCCATAAAAATGTAAAAGCTCTCCTACTGCAACTTTGCATTTTGTTTCAGCGCTGTCTTGTTGCAACTTTGGTTGTTGTTTAAGCCTGCTGTGCGAATGTAAGGTTCACGCTGAAGTGAACAAAACTATCCAACCATGTACAGTAACAGTTTCCCAGTAACAGGATTTTAAGCTGAGTAAACACGTATGGGTTGGTTGGGTAGATGGGTAAGGATTTGCCTGTTAACTGAGTGCATGTATGGACAAATGACCTTCTTTTGAACCACCAGACCACCACATTCATCCCCAACCAAGCCCCCTCTTTATGGGCCCACAGCTGGGTCTCACTATGCTCACGCCACCTGCTGGTTAAGCCAAGGTCACACCAGATTACAGTAATTACCGTTATATCTACACAAAGCTTCCAGCGACTGGCTGCAACAGGACACACACTGGAATCTGTCATCAATAATCTAAACTCAGTATCTAAGGCTGTGTGTATGTCATGTCAGAAAAAAATGTGTTGCGTGATTCACAATATTTAAAAAATCCAATGAAAGTAACATACCAATAAAATACAATAAATGATCAATTTCAATACATTGCCAAATTAATACTCAAACTCCTGTCAGTTGCTTCACAACACAACTGAGAGCAATTGATGATATTTTGATCCAAACAGGCTATAGTTGGAAAATGGTTATATTATTGGTATATTGTTGGAGTTATACTTTAAAGCCCCTATGTGTAGGATTTGAAAGTTTCTGGCTTTGTAATATCAAATAAGACACTGTGTCAGGCAGCAATGCACACTGATAACACCCCCTCTCTCCCCAATGGATCCGACCTGGAAAAACAGAATAAAGGGCTGAAAGATGTGAACTGCACCAATTTTCACCTGGATTGTCCAGTGTATCAAACAAAACTCATTCCTTCAGAATAAGTTGAAGGATGATGTAAATATACAGACATATCTAAACATAGGGGCTTAAATAACCTAAAACTGGCTTCCTTACCTGACAGAGTTGACCATGGTTCCACCACCTTCTATGGCTCCCTGGGAGTCTGTATGGTATCCATTAGGGATGGCCCAGCGTCTGTGCTGGCTCAGCACAAACTCTGATCTGCTCCCTGGGATGGTGGTTCTCAGTGGGCTTCCTCCTACTCCAGCCACAGCTCCTGCTCCAGTGCTCTCCCCGGCCATGAGATCACCACCTGGGACGTCTGGTCCAGCCTCAGCCCCTTCTTGCTCCTGAACAGTTGCCAGCTCCAGCTCCAGGGGTTCAGGACCCTGTAACAGTGCCCTCTGTTGGATGAGCGGCGTCAGTGGTGCCTCAAAGCTGACGCAGCTGTCCGTCTCATCTGTGAGTGACAGCACGTCCAGAGAGTCCAGGCTGCTGTAGCAGGTCCCACCCCTCAGCAGGGCAGACTCTACGATTCGCTCGAACGTGGAGCTGAAGCCGTCTTTGTTGTCCACCCTACCTTTCTCCCGCTCCTCCTCCAACTCCCTCTCCTCTTCCTCCTCTTCCTCCTCCTGAACATCAACCTGCTCAACAATCTGCTCAAACGCCGAGCTGAAGCTGTCCTGGTTTTCTCTCCCATCTCCCTCTTTCTGGATCTCCTCCTCCTCTTCCTCCACTTCTGTGTCAGCCTGTTCTACAGTAGTCTCAAAGTTGGAGCTGAATGTGTCCAAGTGTGTATGCGCCCCCTCCTCATCTCCCCCCTTGTCCTCCTCACCCACTTCATCATCGTCTTCATTCCCACCTATGCCATTTGCGAGTCTGTTTCAACATGGAGAAAGAAAAGAAAAGGAAAGAGTGAAATTATCTTTAGCATATGACTCAAAAATATGGCATATGGTTTCTTTGTCGAGACTGGCACACATGCATAGCAGATTGTTCATATTCATTGCTAAAATCATTCTTTATTCAGGAGAGGTACGCACAATGGGCAGATATTTCAGCTTCAGTAGCCACACTGACAATTTAGCAAGATGAAAGGTGAAAAAGCACTGTCCAATTTGCCACTTTGTGAATAGCTGGAAGCTCATCTCCCCTCGTCTGCCAAACCTCCACTATTTCATCCCTTTTATTTGTGAGAATACAAATCTATTGCGGTGCTCTGTGTTTGCTGCTGATGGACAGAAATAACCCATAAAATTTGTTTCATCAAACAGTTATGTAAAACAGCTTCATATGTTAACTGTATATTTGTACGGTATGTTCATGTATTTCTGTGCATTTCATAAAACAAGAAACCACCAAGGCGTCATTTTCTTATCTAATATTATATATTTTATTTTATCAAAATTGTTCTCATTTAGCAAAGCACTAATTGACAGACATGTTTTCCTGCCATATTTTGAACTTTTCACCTACTGCCCTATACCATGTTTGTTGCTTTGATATCGGTTTACTGGGTCCTCCTGCTCTTTGAAGATTAGACCATTTGCTCTCTCTGTTTGTTTTCCTTTCAGCTCATTTAGTTGAGCCTTTTTGCCTATTCATTTTGTAAAATGCAAATGAGGCTAATTATGTACCAGAGAACCGCACTGTGAAAACAAACTGCCATTAAAAATATTCAGCATGGAAAAGTGGCACTCTATTATGATATTACATGAACATGGTCTGCACAACCACAAAAGGCAGTCTTAGGTTACTATAATAAGTAAGTCTTAAGGAAGCTGTGTGTGTGTGTGTGTGTGTGTGTGTGTGTGTGTGTGTGTGTGCGCGCGTGTGTGTGTGTGTGCGTGTTTATCAGTCTGCTTGATGATTCTCATGTAAACACACATTTAAAACAGGAAAGGGTGAAAGGGATCTGAGGTGTCCAGGAGTCCTGCCAGTTCTAATTTAACATCATACTTTGACACCTAAAGATCAAAAGATGTACAGCAAAATATTTCTTGACAGAGTGCAACAGTAAAGATGGTTTAGTGAACTAACCGCCCAGCTTGTTGAGGGGGAGTTGCCTCTTCCTCTGTAGACAGTTGCACCTCTTCTTCTTTCATCCCCTTCGCCTCATGTGTTGCCCCCGTTGAACTTACCTCCACATTTATGCATCCTTCCCCTCTCGTCCCTTCACTCTCTCCCTCAGCCCCTCCGTCTGCCTGTTGATCCTCACCACCAGTGCCATCTACTCTCTCCTCTTTCAACTCACCCTCGCCTCCCTCATCCTTCACTTCTTCCCTCCCCTCTCCTTCCCCGTGTGTCTCCCCCTGTGCCTCCTCCTCTCCTTCTTCCTGTTGTTTCCCCTCCTCTATCTCGTCCGTCGCCCCGGCCCCCAGCTTGTCCTGCTCTGCCTGGCTGTGCGTCTCTGCGAGCGGGTAGGTGGTGGCGGCGGCTGTATTGGGCTCCACTGGGTTTTCTGGTGGGGTGGGAGAGGGCAGAGCCTGCCCCTCCTGG
This sequence comes from Coreoperca whiteheadi, assembly GCA_011952105.1. NCBI lineage: Eukaryota > Metazoa > Chordata > Actinopteri > Centrarchiformes > Sinipercidae > Coreoperca > Coreoperca whiteheadi. Next base: position 8,155,184 of record CM022490.1, read on the forward strand.
GTCATGGTGCTCTTCAACCAAGGGGAGGGGCTGTCCAAACCAGGGAGGACCCTTTGCAGAGAATAAGAAACAGAGACACAGAAGACAGAGGAAAATCAGCATGAAATGAAGACAAAGTACCAAGTGAAAATGAGGAGGAGGAGAAGGCAGTGTTGTAAAATGAGTCGGATAACTACGGCAGATTCTGAAACAGTCATTTGATTATTTCTAGTCTTAATTGCGAGTCACAGAGGTCACCTTCAAAAAAAGAACAGCTGTGTATGTATGTGTGTTAGAGAGAGAGAGAGATGCATATGTCTGGAACACTTTGTCCTCTGCACCAGATGATCCCAAAACAGCTCTGAAACGAGGGCAGGAAAAGGTAGACAAAGTAGAAAGCAGAGGAATACAGGCAGGCAGGCAGGCAGGCATTGAGAGAGATTTGTTTAATAAAGCGCAACAGATCCCTGTCAAAATGATCCTGCTAGCTCATCCGCTCTCTCTCTATGTGGAGATTTCACAGTCGAATAACTAACTCTCTGTTTCCAGCCATCCTGCAGTGACTGTGCTTTGTGTAAATGCATGATAGTAACCTGAGATCTGAACATGTATCCTAATGTTTCACTGTTACTCTCACTTGCACTGTTGGCAGAGCAGCCGAGACCGCTATACAGCAGGTCTTCCTCTATCCTTGCTGATGCTCAAGGGCAAATGGTAATGAACAGCTCTTAATTATGATTCGGCAAGCTAGTTATGTTTGAATTAATGCTGGCTGAGAGCTCATTATTTTGTGAAAAATTATATTTTCTGTGAGTGTAAAAAATGAAATGAATAATTTTTTAGATACAATCTGATGAATTGTGTGCTGAATTTGATGAGTGCTGAAGCGAAGAATCGACTCAAAGAAAATGTGTCACAAAACAAGCAAAACCATACAACATTTGTTGGTTCCAGCTTCTCAAATATCTGTATCAGGATTTACTCCCTTTCTCTGTTTTATATAATTGTAAATAGAATATCTTTGGGTTTGGGGCTTTTGGTCGGGCAGAAAAAAAGCAATTCGAAGACACTGGCATGGGCTCTGGGAAATTGTGATAGGCATTTCATTTTCTGACTTTTTATAGAAGGATTACTCAAATAATTGAAAAACTAATTGACAGATGAATTGACACTGACCGTTAGTAGCAGCCTACTGTACATTTAATGAGATGGGATGTGGTTGAAATCAATGTCTTCATACTAATAAGAATATCTTTATGATACATGGTACAACATGACAAATGTATGCATTTGGCACATTGTACTGTGCAGCGTTATCATAAAGATACATTTATAAAAATAAAGACTTTCATTTCAACCATGTCACCCAACCTAATAAACAATACTTTTGAATTAAAGTCCCCGGTCTATTGTTACACATTTCCTTTGTCTCAACTGGCTGTAACAATGTAATTGTAACTGTACAATGTCAGGACAGTAAACAATACTTGTGTGACAATAGACCTGGACTTTAATTCAAAAGTACTGTTTACAGCAACGGTAAATAAAGTGTGTATGTATGTAGTTATTATTACAATTTAGTTTGATATGGTGTCAATCAAGCTGAAGTTCAATTTGCATACAAGCGCACATCTTATTATTAAACACACACCTGGACTGGTGAAGTAGATGTTTGGATTCTGATATTGTTGCAGAGTGCAGCCAGGAAGCAGCCCTGTCTGCCTGACACAGACAGAGTCCTTAGCCACATCACATCTCTGCTCTGCTGAATCATCCACAGCAGGAGACTTCCAGCACAACTGCAGTAAAATATTTACTGGGATTCAAAGCTTTTCTGATGGCATGCCGATGCAGGTAAGGACCTAGTTAGGCTGAAATGAACGACAAAACTCTGTGGTTTCTCTGGGACATTTCTGGCATTTCTGCTTTATTTTGATTTCAAACTGTGTAGAAAAACCGGCCTCATTGTAGAGAGGAAAGATTTGTGGCAGGCTAGGATGAGATCCAAATGTGTGTCTATGATGTTGCAAATGCCTTGGCTTAGACCCTGAGAACGAGGACACCATAGGCCAACTAAATGTTTCATCTGAGCTGCAAAAAGATGATGCAAATTATGCAGAACCGAGCAAGTAAGGCAAATTGCTCCCCCATTTCAAGCTTGTCTCCCAATTACAGCAGACAGTTTTTAGAACTTTATGTTGTCACCCAAATGCAATGGCAGTATTGAGTGCGCAGTCTCAACCCCTGCGGCAAAAATGTTATAATTGAAGCACTCAAAGCCAAGTATAAGCCAACAAACACCTCTGCTTTACACTGTCATCCTCACATTACAGTCTGAATAAGTGAAAACTGCCACTGTCACTCTGAGAAATACAAGCAGTATTAAGTTTTAAAAATACAGAATAACATCAGCACTTTTCACAACCAAGCAGTGTGTCCCTCCTAGCGTCTTCTACTCCTTCTCACTCTGACTGCTGTTGATAGTGTGCCACTCTGACTGATCCCCCAACAAATTCCTTCTGAAAACGTGATCAGTGATTGGCCTCCTCATTCTTCTTTCTTTCTTTCTTTGTTTCTTTTTGCCAGAAGGAGCATGGGAATTATTTGTCTTATCTATTAGTCACCAGGACGTTTGCTTTAGTGTATTCCGTCTGCAGAAACAGCACTCACTTCATAGTATGGATAGTACATGATTTAATAACTGCATTATGACACACTAAGAAAGGTACATCTCAGAAACTGGCAGTAAATCTGAAAGATTTTCATGACTAAACTGTTCATGGATCAGTAGGTGCTTATCTTCATTAAGAACAAGTGATCAGTATGAGCTCAAATAATCCTAAATTCAGGTAGTGAATATTTGAAACTGGAGCTCATATTCACACACATGTACGAGGCATAGGCAGACAAGCACAATTTGCATCCATTTATGCCAATACACAAAGATGCATTTGCACATATTAACACACAGTTCAATACACACACACACACACACACACACACGAATAAAACAGTGACACATCTCCATAAATGGAAACAGTGAACAGTTATGAAACCAGACACGGAAAGTGGGAATCCTCTCTCTCTCTCGCTCTCCCTCTCTGCGTGTCTCCAGTGTCCTGTTTTTCTCCCACTCGCTCCTCTTCATCTGGTCCACATTATGTTTTCTGCTATCTCACTGTCTAACTCCGCTCTCTCTTTTCTCTGTCTCAGCCTCTCATTTTGCAGTAATTGAGGTAAATGAGTCTTAGCCAGCAGAAAAAAGAAGAGTGTGGAAGTGAGCAGCACTATGAATCCTGCTGCTGAGGAGAGAGAGCAGATGTGCTCAGACACCCCACATGGATGGATTGAGAAAGGGTGTGTGGGGGGCTATGAGACAATGTGTGCGTGTGTGAGTCTTTGTGTCTCTATGCATACATAGAGACACACACACACACACACACACACACACACACAATGGCTATCAGAAGAGACTGCATGCCACCTTTGTCAGCAAAACACTGGGGCCTTATCAATTTCCTTTAATTGCGATCGGACCATGTGCCAATCATGTGAACAACACACATGTGAAAACATGCCCATCCAGGCATATAAACCACCAATCCAGTGAGGATGACGTTGGATAAAAGGCCAAGTCGCCATTAAATAGCACTTCTTTGTCTCTTGTGCCTTTTATATCTCTCTGCCCGTCCTTCTGTCTCACTCTGACATACACAAACACTCTCCGATACACACACAAAAACACAACACAATGCACACACATAGACACGCATCATGGCGTCATTTATTGATCCCTGAGACACAGAGCCGCAGTCCACTAGGAGTCTCCAGTGATAAGCATGACTGGTCTCTATAGGCAGAAAGCTGCCAAATAAACACTACTGAGGTAATCAGACTGGATTCTTCAAAAATAAGCGGAAACACTTCTCCAGAGCGAGCAGGTCTTACTGGACTAGGAAGCCAAACTCTGCTGCGGCTTTGCGTCCTCAAGTTCAATATGATTCATCTTCAAATTGTGTGTGATGTGCTCTGAATGTTTATGGTCATTTGACTGTTTATGGAAAATACCATTTAACTTTTAAAACATAACTTGGTTTGAACTATGACCTGCAGCTAAACAAGTAACTTTGCTATGCCAGACTGTTAAAGGGTTACTTCAGCACTTTAGTATTACACTTCCATAATGTCGGGGGACCCATAGGAGACAGATTTAGCTCCTACATATCCCATACTGAAAAAATACTGTACACAGTATTGTTTCAGACTATAATGACGAGCAGCCAAGTCGGAAAAGACGTTCATATCAGCCTCCTAGTTGTTATTCTAAGTCCGAGATATTGAGAATTTCTGGCAGCTACGATATGTCCGTCACATGGTGAAAAGAAATACAGAAGTCAAACTGTCAGCAAAATAGCTGTCACCATTGCAGGCAGTTACATTTAAATAAAATAATAATAACACTAATCCAAACAATTAAACTAATTAAAATGACCTATACAGTGATTGTATCTAGATTCACATTCTGCTCCAAAGACGTGACACAGCAGAAGTAGCTAATTTTGACTACTTAAGTAGTATGACGACAAGGCTAGCAGTCAGGGTAACCATCTTGGAATAATGCGTGAGCACTTGCAAGTCGGAATAACAGATTCTTCCCATTCTACAGACATTGTGTGAAGCGTAGAGCCTCGCTGCCTAGTTAATGCCCATGCTTGTCAAACTCCATTCGTCCAGTTTGTAATACAGACTTTCCGTTAAAAATCTGTAGTCATCAAACCCTGATGATGTCTTGATCAGGGTCATTTTCTTACACTTGACAAAGCTCCTCCACAGAAGAGTCACAGAAGACATTATACAACTGTTTTTACAGGCCAAGCAGTCCTCTCAATTAGTCACATGACTTTCATATATAAGCTCCGGGGAGTACCCCTTCAAGCCCAAACAAATATAATAGCTGGATACTTTTTTTGCACCTTTTCTATTCAAGTGGAGTTCACCGTGGCCAGATGTTATTGGCGGTGACTGAATGTAACATGGCGCAGTGCAGCGGATTACCCAGGATTTCCTGAGAGTTAAAACGAATGACAGAGCTACACAATAGGGGAGAAAATCATGTTGCAGGTTTTCTGACACAATATGATATATTGCAGTATTGAAATATGAAGTGATTAAATTATAGCCTTTATATACACTATATTATAGAAACTCACGTTCTGCATAAAGCCTTAATCTATTTAATCCTTAATCTCTATCTCTCTATAGCTCAGTTTTCCATAGTAAGTCTTTTTTAAAGCACTATTCTGCCTGCAGACACTCGTGTTGGGCATCACTGCACCATCTTTTACTGAGTTTAAGTGGTGGAACAGGCAGCCAATTGGCCACTTTTATCTTGTCTGACCTCATTACATTTGTAGTACTGCCTGCATTCATTTTAAACAAGAAAACATTTGTCCAGGCATTTTGTTTGTGCTGTGTGCCACCGTGAGGGTTTCTTACTAAAGGCGCTACCACAGTATTGCCAAGTGGTGTGAAGGACACAGTGTTGGTGCTTCACTGCATTCATTGACATCGAGTTGATTATCTAATCTTCTAAAATGTAAATTATGTCATGAATTGAATAAGCAGTCCAAATAATGATACAAAACCAGTACATTGTTACATTTTTTTGGCACCATTTTTAGCTTTCACTAAAAAATAAACAGCTGAGAAGAAATCAGAGAGAGGGGGAGATGAAACATGACAACAAATAGGTTTCAGACATAGCCAAGGATATCATAATAGACACATTAACCACTAAGACCACCAGGACAACCCTCTAGATACTCTTCATGAAGCACTAATCAGTAATCAAAATTAATTTATGAAGCTATCAGCTGAACACAGATGGATGATAATCAGATCTGAATACAAAGGACACAGAAGGAACACCTCCTCTCCTCTTCCCTCCTCCCCTCGTCCTCTGAGACATGCTCAGAAAAGACACTGCAGGATCATACTATAAATGACCTACTGACCCTGTTCATAATATGCAGGCTGGGTGCAGCACTGGCACTGCAACCCGCCCCCAAGAGATAGAGTCACCTTTCAAAAATCCTGTTGTGTTACAAGCACAGATGCAGCCAGAGAGGAAGAAAAATCATTTCCTGGTTGTTCGCCTGGGACAGGAAAGCAGTAAAATGTGGAGTTGGAAGTACTCCGGTGTGTTTTCCTAGCCTGCCTGCCTGCCTACAAGTCGAACCAGCGTGACAACAGAGCCTCCAACTAGCCACACCAGCCTACTGGAGCGTAACAGTCAGCCAGCTCCCCCAAAATCACCCCAATATGTCACTTCTATGCTGTCAAGGTCGACCGTCCACTCGCATTTTATCACTCTAAACGCTTACATCTAAATACACGCTCACAGTAATGTGGTGATTTATCTTGTTTTGGGCTATTTCCCTGGGCACTTCCCTTTTGTCATGCAAATGTACTCTTTATTACACACACAGGCACACACAACATGCTCCTCCTTTTGGAATTTCAGTGTTAATATCAATTAAGTTTTAATGGGTTTCACATGTGTCCAATCCAAATCATATATTTTCTAAACATCAAGTAATTAGACGGATTAAAAAAAAGAGAGAGAAGGACAATGACAGAGAGAATCAGGAGAAGAGGAAGAGATAGACAGTTTGGTCTGCTGCTGGTGTGTCTGGATGTCTGTCACCTTGAGTTCAAGTTGATTACATTGGAGAGAGCTGCACTTTTGCCTGGGCCCTACAGTTGTATTGGGGGACTGAATTACAATGGATCTAGACTAGACATGTAAATGTCTATAATTAAGATAATAGTGACTTTGCTTTCGGGATGAAGAATAAGCTGCTATCAAAGACCTGTTTTAGAGAAGCCACCCACATCCTAGAGGCAAAGATAAGTCTAGGCCAGAAGCTCTGCCACTGCCAAAATATCACAATTTCTATAATATTTGCGTGTTTAGGCGCTTAGACTGTGCCTGTGGTAGTCACTGTTGGGCTTGTAGTGATCTTAAGGTTCTTTATGGTATTTTTACTTCAACTGTTGCCAGTATATAATTCATATGGGGGCTTAGAGTATACCTTTGCTTTCAAATGTGCATAGGATAATAGGATATCCTTTATAATGTAAAATGAGGTTACTATGTGCATGGTTCTTTCTCCAAAGTGTCTCCCAACACACTTAAAAAGACATAAACAAACAGCAGATAGACCAGGCTTATTGTCTCTCTCTCTCCCCCCCCCCCCCCCCCATGTCTGTCTCCTTGTGTGTGTGCGCGCGTGCGAAAGAGAGAGGGAGAGTGAGAGAGCACAGCGCGAGACAGCCATGTTCTCCCAGCCTCCTCGAGCCAGTAACCATGACAACAGGATGGCTGGGAGACACGGTTCAAGCTCAATTGAGGCCGGTGTCTTTCTTTTCCTCCAAAATAGACCTTGGTGGCGTTTCAAGATCGACTTGCCCTCCTTAAAGCGGAAAGCAAACGCTTTTCTCTTTCTCTTCTCGGGGGGACAGAGGGAGAGAAAAAAACACACACCTCCATAAAATCCCACGGCCGCACGGTGCATATCGTCCAGCCTATATTAGCTGCACAAACACTGCTGTCCTAAAGCCTGCCGGTGCGAGTAGGCTGCAGGCTGCGTGCACATTTGTGGTCACATAGGCTATTAGCAAGAAAAACAGGACGCGAAGCCTCAACGCAGCCTCCATGGGAAATGCTTTTGCTCGTCTGTGGGCTAAACTGAAATAGCCTACATGATATCAAAGCATGGGTTACGTTATAATTGTCAGTTAAACATATATTTTTTGCGCTAACACAACCCAACTAGCTTAAAAATTATAATACTTTAAACGTATGTCATATATAACAACGCATAGCCTATCGTTTCTTCACTCACCGGTAAAATGCGTTCAGTCAGAGGCTGAAAAGGAGAGTTTTGTGGCGGTGGTCCTCACTCCCCCTCTGTCTCTCTACATCCACACCGGGGAATAACACTGACAGACAGGCTCTTTTTTCTCTCCACGCTGAGCGTCCTTCCCAGCTGCCCCCTCTCCCTCTCGCCGGTATGCGCGTGCGACTGTTGTTCACGGCCGCAGCGGACCGACCGAAGCTCGTGGTGTAGTCTCGCGCCTCCGCGCAGGCTGGTAGGGGCACGCGGGAGGTCCAGCACGGCGGAGACCGATTACTGAGCGAACTGATGAATGGATGGATGAACGGAGGCGTCCTCCCCGTCTCCTCCTCTCCGTGGAGCCTCTGTGGGTTTGAATGGCAGCTGGGAAATTGTAATTCCGCTCCTCGGACTGCTCGGGAGCACCATCCCTCTCCTGTGGTTACTGCGCGGTGTGAACGGGACGTGTCTCCAGGGCCTGTTGATATCAGACACTGTATCCTGCAGTGAGGATTAGCGCTGGCAGTTGTGTTGACACCAGTCTCTCCCCTCTGACCACCGATGATATAGCTGCCCAGACCTAAAAAAGTATTACAATATCATTCAAATCGGTGAGCCTTTAACTTTATCACAAGAAGTGGATGCAGAGTAGGCTAGCCTATGTAAAGGGTGTCAAGTGGTTCCTAGATTGAGGTCCAGGGATGCCCAGAGGACCTTGGGAGGGCTCCAGGTTGTCCTCAGAAGGATGGGTTGTACAACTTTACTTTAACTTATTTCACCACATACTAGCATTGGGCACACATGTTGCTGGGGGAAACGTTTGGGAATTGAAGAGAAAAACAGTTTGTGCAAATAATTTACAGACAAGTCAAATAGTGCTGTCCAAGGTCTAAAGTCCTGCAGCTGTCATATCCTGGATGTAGCATTGGTCATGGTGCAGTTTGGTTAAGATAGGAATTTGATGTCTGCAAAGGAAAACATGACCCATGAAAGAGTCAACAGCCTGCTGTTATAGTTTATTAGATATGTTACTCAGTAAAACAAATAATTTAAAATCTAATTATGCCCAAAGAAATTAGATATATAAGTCAGCGCAACTGAGACTTACACTTAAAGCTTAGTTAGTGCTTGAATCATATTGTCTTAGCAACAAACACATATTTACTTGGCAGGAAACAGTGCCCATAAAATCAGTTTCAGATGTTTGTTTTACATTTTAGCACTTTGTAATTATATGTTTTATTGAAGCCACTGACCTTTGACCTGCTGGTTATTGTTAGCCTGTGGTGTTGGTGTTCCAGGAATTACAGATAGGCTACTTCTACAATTACGGTTGGCCAAGATAGCAGCAATGGTAATATTCCAAGAATGTTACTGTTTTAGAAAATAAAGTTTTCTATCTGTCCGTTCATTATCCATTCCCAGCTTTCACATACTGTACATCCATTTCTCTTGGTAAACTTGTTGTAAGCAATCGAAATTTGCCTTGACAGTTACTCTGACCACAGAAGACACTCTTGTGGTATTTACAGTATTTACTACTTTCTACTTTGTGAGCTCCTCTTTTCTTAAAGGTGCTAGTCATTCTGGAGGAGACTGTCAATACTCCTTCCTTTGTGGCGGGACTATAATTACAGCCTATCCAAAAGAGAAATACCACTAATTAAACCACTGTAAAGACGACAATCAGTTATGTAGGCTGGAGAACAAAGATGAATAGCTTTCAGTGTTAGCTGACATTTTCTGAAAAACTTTGATTTGCTATTAATAGAGTGTACATTCCTTTGTGTGTCTATATTTGTATTTGTATATGTGTGTGTTTGTGCCCACTTGCCTTTGTCAAGCTGGGGAATGGATTGGAGGTCGGATTTTTGCCCCAAGTATTAGATAGACCGAAAGAGCAGGATAAACAAGGCGTGGTTGGAAATATCTGTGATTGTGTTGTCAAAAAGCAAATGATGTCCACGCTGAGCCTGTGACGATGCCACCATGTTTGGTCTTCTGGATGGCAGAGGATGTAACACATGAACGGCTTCCTGCTATCTGCCAGCACATACTATAAATTAGCCTCTGTCCACACTGCCCTTGACAAAGCATAGAGGACATCTCTTCCACTGTACTAGCATATGCCCACCACCCATTTTTCACTCCAATTCAACCTGCTCTTTCACTCTCACTCATATCCCACGTGTAAAACCAGCATTGTCAAATCAAACCTAAAGCCAGTTTAAACCATTCGTATTGTCTTACAGTACAGTGCTTTGAGAGCACCTACATACTGGTGCACCTCAAGGTCATAAACAGAAGCACAGCAGCAGTATACAATCACACATATGGCTGTGCGTTGTCTTCTGCCAAAATGTTGCTGTGTTTTCTTCAGGGATCTTGAATATAGCCCTTACAATGCACAGCAGTGCCTAGCTTTAATGCAATGTCTGCATGGATTGAGAACCTCAGCCTCCAATCCAGTGATCTCCAGTGTGATCAATAGCGCATTAGAAGGAGACAGAAGAAGAGGGGAGTGGCTGAAAAGAGATAAGGAGAGAAGAGGAAGAGAGAAAAAAAGGGAACTTAAGAAGGAGAGAGAGATGAAAAAGGCAAAAGGAGTGAGAATGTGGACAGAACAAAAGAGCCTGGTGTTTGTGTTTGAAGACAAGCGGAGGAGAAGGTTAGAGAGGCGAGGCCCAAAGCGAGACAGGTAGAGGGGGGGTTATGCAAGGAGAGGGGAGAGCCAGAGAGGGGAAGGGTAAGGGGGAGCAGGGGGTTGAAGATGACAAAGAGAGTTCAGAGGATCCACAGATGACCGGAGAGAGAGTGGTGGAAATAGTTTCGGGGAAACCCACTGCAGACGCAATGTCAATCCTAATTACTAATTCATTAACCTTCCTGGCTCCCTTCCCCCTCTGTGGCCACACACACACACACACACACTGACAGACACACACTCACATGCACTCACTGCTCCCTGTTGTGTCCCTCCTCTGGGTCCCACGAGAGGCAGAGGGATGGATGGAGAAATGAAGAGGTGTGTCTGCAGCTAAGTGACATCTGCAGGGCCATGATGGTGGCAACGGGTTGGGAACGCTGGAAATCCCTGATGTGACAATTGGGGGGGTTGCTGGTGAGGAGAATAGCTAACAGCTTGCGTTTTGGTTTGTTGGAGTGGGTGGTCTCCTGAGATTGTGCACATAAGTGTGTTAATGTGCGCGGCTGTGGTGTCTGAGTACGTAGTTGTGCCATGATGCATGTGTTTACCTGTGTGTGTGTTTTGATGCACAATCCCAAGGTGTGCTGGCATGAAGAGTGTGTGTGTGTGTGTGTGTGTGTGTGTGTGTTAGCATGTTAAATGAAAGCAGGAAGAAAAATCAATATGTTTATGTTGTGCTCAAGTAATAACATTGTGAGTATAATCAAAGCAAGGGGGAGGCGCTAGACAGACTGATGGTGTGTGTCTTTAGCCTCTGCTGCAAGACTCCCAGCTCTTTTTGTGTGTGTGCATGTAGGTGACAGAAGTACACTCATAGATGTTAGCATCCACACACACCAAAAACCTCCTGCAGAATTCCTCTGCTCACAACTACAACTCATTATGAAGATAGAGATACAAATGTGCACACACAAGGACGCATATTCATGCGCCCAAGTGCACACACTCACACAAACACTCACACACACGCAGAAGAGGATGCAGTGCTGCTGACTGAGGTGGAATTAAATAGAGAAATCCTCCAAACGAGCATCGATCCACAGAGTTTACAGCGTTGGCTCCGTCTGCCACGGCAGGCCAAACAACAGGGAGCTCTCTGAGACAGCTGGGGCACACACACACACACACACACACAAGCAGGAGGCATTGCAGGCACACATACTGTACACACACAACACACACAAAGTGCAAAATGTGTGTGTGTGCGTCTTTGATTTTGATCAGAGGACTTCACAGCAGAATGTGCTTTAGGGTGTAAAAGCATATGTGCATCTCTGACATTTGATGTTAAATTCGTGTGTGTGTGTGTGTGTGTGTGCACAGATTCACTGCTGAAGATGAACACAAATGGCATGAGTTGCTTCAGAGTCTTTACAAGCTGCGTTCAGTGATCGCAAATCAAGCCTCCCATGACAACATTGAAGAAGTTGTTTCTTCTAAACATTTTAATAAACAATTTCAAGATCCTGTTTTGCAGCAATGATAAGTGATGTTACCCAGTGCGATCTTTAGTGAAAGCAAACAGAAAAGCGTTTACTATCTATTGAGAGTAATATTTAGTAGAGATAGTTAGATGGAGTGGAGAACAATAATTTGTCTCCAAGACGATTTAAATTTAAAGCCACTGTAATCAATATTTGTATTAACAATGAATCACATGACTATTTTGTATGTTGTAGTGACGAGCTTTTTCATCTGATTGTCTTGGTTTTCTGGCCTGCAATGTTAATGTTTTGGTTCAGATTTCAGTGAAAAAGCTCTAAAACACCCACTGTACGCTACCCGCCCAGCACTGACTGGCAGAAAGACTTGGTTAGCGACTAGCTGGGGAACATAGTGGAGCATTTAGCAGCTAAAGAGACAGATCTTTCCCTCAGTGAAGAGCAACACCGAGCTAAAAGGAGAGTGAATATTGGACTTACATTTGCCAGGTGGCCAGGAACACGGCTCCAAATGAATGCTCTGCATTTGCCGGATGTGTAAATGGGCAACTGACCGCTAACCAGTTGTTAACTTTATAATTTATGTCAGCATTGTGTTTACAGCTTGTTTCCACTGCCCCATGTGGCCAAAATATCAGCCATTGCAGTTTTAAAGGAATGGTTCAACATTTGTTCCCTTCTTTCGGAGAGTTAGATGAGACGATTGATACCACTCTTGTATCTGTACGTTAAGTACAGTATTGGACAACATACAATTAACATGTTGTATGTTGTTTGTTTAATTCATACACAGAAATGTAAAAATGAATATTTGTGGTTTTAAAGGGAGTTACGTGGTCTAACAATTTATTTACACTTAATTCGTCTGCCCAGCCATTGCTTCCCAAGAAATAGTTACACTAACTTCCCTCAAAGCACAAATTGACACATTTACATTTCTGTTATAGCCCACCGATTAAACAAATAAGATACGACACATTAATTAGTGAGCTTCAGAAGGGTTAGCATATTGTTTTAGAGAGCTAGGCTAGCTGTTTCCCCCTGCTTCCAGTATTTATGCTTTGCTAAGCTAAGCTAATCACCGCCTGGCTTTAGCTCAGTGCTTAACCCACAGACATGGGAGTGGTATCCATCTTCTCATCTAGCTCCCAGAAGGAAAGCAAATAAGCCTATTTTGCAAAATGGCAAACTTTTTCTTCAATGCTAACAGTAGATGACTGTCAAATTGTTAAATGCAAACCTGTGGATGTCGTAAGGTCACTAGTGCCTCCACAAAATGGACACCTTGTTTTTTTTAATGGTGGCAACAATTATCTAACAGAAGTGTGTATTCTGTTCATTTGTAACATTTTGGGAAAAAGGGAGAGCAGCAAGAGGCAGACATGTTAGCACTGGGTAAGTAACATAATGGCCTTGTTCCACGACATTTATCTTTCTCCTGAATGTAAAACATTCAGCAAAAAAAAAAAAAAAAAAAAAGAAAAGAAACATCATTCCTAGCTTCGGTGTGGACATCATTATTTAGCTGCACGGCTATGTGTTGGACTCCAGTGATTCCCTTGACTACCTCATCAGCATTCATTACCACTGAAGAGGAGGGGGACACGACAGTATCAGCACTGTGTGTGTGTGTGTGTGTGTGTGTGTGGCTCTCATCTGGGGCGTTATATCCACGGGCATGAAAAAGCGGGTCACAATGACACACATCCCTCCATGTGACAGAGGCAAAAATAGAGAGGGGGAGGGTCTTCATTTGAGCATCAGTCACATCCACCTTTGACCACTTAACACTGAGGTGGAATGTAAAGGTAACAGTAGAGATACAGCATCTATCTATCTATCTTTTTGCTTTGAAGGAAATGGAAGTGGCGATGAAGACTTGATTTCCGCGGGACCAGATTCCAAAGAAATTCCCCAGAGAAGAGAGAAAGAAAAATTGACAGACACAAACATGAGCTACATGCTTTGTTTTTTTTTAATGGAGAAACCCACTGTCTGTTTATTTGTGTTCACGTGTGTGTGTGTGTGTGTGTGTGTGTGTGTGTGTGTGTGTGTGTGAGTGAGAGAGAGAGAGAGAGATAAGAGTGTGAGAGAAAGAAGAAACACCGGCAACCTTGTCAACATGGTGACAGACTATGCCGTGTGTTTGTGTGTGCGGCGTGTGTGTGCCAATTATGAGTCTGCCGGGCAGCCAGGTCAACAGACAGGCCGGTCACCATAGCAACAGATCCACACTCGGCCCCTCTGTGCCAAGTTGTTAATATGGAAGTCGTAAAGGAAAATGGACGCCTGATTGTCTCTGGAATCACAAGGTAATTGAAAAGTTTCAGGACGGCAGCATGTTGATACACGGGAGGAGTGTTTCCCTCTGCTGAGCTAACATATGCCAACATATTTGAAGGATGCTATTACAGTATGTGAACCACCTCATAGGCAATTAAACCTTTAGTCCTGGCAGAGTAACATCACTGTAAATTGGGCTAAAGGAGCATGCCTGCCTTATCTGGTATACAAGAAATACAAGCCGTCAAATACCTACACAATCCCATCTACCTCTGGGCTTCGTGTTTTGACGAAAGAAACAGCATACAAGTTTTCTTTCACTCACTCCAATTCGCTTCAAATTACTCTCTCTGGTACATGACCCTTTGTCTGGCCCCAAAGTGCTCACTGGTCTAATTGGTGTCAGAGGAGATGACACTCAAAAAGCAAGTTAATCACATAATGAAACATCAGCAGCTTCTGCATAAACAGTATTGTGTGTACTTAAGTGTCCAAATGAAATTCGCTGGTGTTTTCCCTTCACTTTACATCTCGGAAAGATGTTCGCAGCTGCTATTTAAATGTGACCGTTTCTACAGCATTGTCTGCATTCCTCTATTATCCTGGTGGGCACAGTCACAGCTAACAAGCTGGATTTAGGCTAGTGTTGCATACTAGCTGCCAAAAGGAATATTTCTACTAATAGTCACGACATTTCCAATTGATATCAACGCATTTTTTTTTCATTATATCCAATATTTGTCTAAATATTGTATCAGGAACACTTATCTCAGACCAAACATCTGCAAATGAAAGCTGTACTAATCAGTATTTTTATATTAACAATGGATCAAATGACTATGTGTAATGTGAAAGGGGTTGCCCATAGTGATGGACGCACAGAGAATTATCACCAGACTCTGCAGTTCCCCTCAGCTATGTGGCGCTTTTAAGCGTCTTCCAGCTCGGGGTTTTTTGTTTTTACAGCCCACAACTGTTTTGGTTCACTCTCGTCGCTCCTGTCAACCGCTGCAGCAGGCAGCTGTTTTTAGCTAAAAAGCTCTAAAAACCCACGGCACGCTACCTTCCCAGCACCAAACAGCAGACAGAAAAAGATGGCGACTAGCTGGTGAACACAGTGGAGCATTTAGCTGCTAAAGAGTCAGATATTCCCCTCAGGAGAAGCTGAAGACCAAAACAGAGTTTCAATAAGACTCTCGGGATGTATAAATAACTGGTTGTTTTCATATTCGCCAGAATCTTTTTATAAGTTGGAATAAGTCACGTTTGCGTCTACATCTTGTTTCACTACCCCCAAGCAGCCAGAAAAGTCAATTCATGCTGCTTTAACTAGGCTGCTCCTTCCCTCATGTAATCAGAGAAGCAGCTCCCCTGATGATACCCACACACAACAGGTTTCAGGAACGTTACATTAATATCTACAGTGAATGCTGATATTTCTGTATGTGCCTGATAATAGCAGCCTATGCGGCGTAATGATGTTAAAGTCAGCTGAAAACGCTTTCAAATGCAAATTATGCAAAAATAGTCAACATGCGGTATCACGGTAGCGCGTTACATCGACCACCCAAGGGGTGTGTGCTCCAGCACAGCTTGTTCTGCCAGTTAAATTACTTTGGGGACTAAAGCAATACTTCTCTGCGCCCTGTTTAACCACATACATCTCTCATGTGAATCCATGCTAATGCACATCCTCTTCACTGAGCAGGCTCCATGTCGGTGGGGTCCATGCATTAAACATGGGCCGGTTGAAGGGAGAACATGCTGGAATACCAATAATTTTGCCACGGAAAATCTGCCTGACTATGTTGTTGAACAAGGCCCCCGAAAGCATGATGGGAAGTACAACCTTGTGGTTAAAAGAGAAAACTGACTTCCTCAGCAGTTGCTGTTGCTGTTGGTGTCACTCGAGACATTTTGCAATTCTAATTTTTGTATTGTATTTAGATATACAGTAAATGATGAACAGCGAATGGAGACACTGGTACAAGGTAGATTATGCAGATTTGGTCTCAGCAGACAGCTGAGACTTTTTGGATGCCTCTGCTTGATTTCTGTATTAGGATGCATGTTCGATATCAGATGCCAAAGGTCATGGAAAATGTTGTTGAATATGTATTTTTGGTGTCTGCCCCAAATAGACTTCAGAGCAGGGCTGGATTAACATGATAGGGGGGCCCAGGGCAAAAATGAGCTGTGGGCTCTAATTCATCCCCTCACTCTGTGTTGCCCAATTTACTTGCTACCTACAAACTAAAAACTCATTTTAAAAAAAGAGAAAGAAGCTTCTTGCACAATGTGTGCTGCAGAGCTAAGCCACTGGAAACTGCCAGAAAAGTTTTAGTGAATGCACAGATCCCTTGTCATATATTTTTATGTATTAAATTGTGATTTGGTTGTATTCTTTGTATTAATGCCCCGGGCAAAAATGCAGGAGCCGACCTTAATATTTTTTACCATTTTAGTTTATATTAATCACTTGATCAAACTACCACAAGCAAATTCTCACAAGTTGAATCTGTTCCAGTGGCCCCTGGGGGTCTGGGACCCTAGGGCTGTTGCCTGCTGTTCCCTGTTGGTAATCTGGCCATGTTTAAAAAGACTCTGAAAGTTCTGAAGAGGGCCCAAATGTTGACACGAGTGAAAATAGCAAAATTAGGAAGCATTTAAGGGAGTAGGTCACCCGCAAAATGCAAACTCAACTCAACTTCCAAGACAGTTGAAACTCCAGTGATATTCGTAAAATCCACCAAACACGAAGTTTCACTTCAGCCATCTTCCAAACAACATTTGTTGGGGGTTGTCTCTTTCATCACCAGATTTCTCATGCAGCATCACAATAACCAGTAAATGTAACAGTGAGGTAAACATTAGAGTTTGTGACTTACAGAGCACTAATTTTGCTATATAGTAGTTTTTATTCCAAAGACTATTCTTGACTATTCACTGTACTATTCATTGACAAGACATTCACAAGTGCTACAACACTTTTTTTTAATCATAAGAATCTTGATTTCAAAATTGCTCAGAACTATTTACAGAATGAGAATCAGTCAATGAAAAAAAACTGTTTGACTACAAACATCTTCTCATTTGGCGATCGGGTTTTATTCATTGCTCGTCTGCCCCAAAACATTGGGATCCTTCTTGACTTGCTATTTTCTCTTCCTCCAGCAGAGGGTGCTGTTCATGCACATGTCTAATCCTCTCCACGTGGATTCAGATATGATGACACGAGTGTGGATGACTGTCGGGACTTTCCCAAGGTGTGCTATGCCAAGGAACATCAAAGGTAAAACGGGAATAGGACTAAATGACATCCCTGTAATAAAATATTTCCTGGTACTTAATCTTTCCTGTTAATAGCACCAGTGGAATTCCATAGGTGTGGTCCAAGGTCTGATTAGAAAAAAGGTGCCATTACAATTACTTCACTGACCATGCATATAATTAAGTAACAACATGCATACAGTATATATGCACACATATACGGACAAAGGAAATCTCCTGCTGGTATATGATCAATGTGTTTATGTTCACCCATCACTGCAGACCTGACCATGACACCATGAGGGTTAGAGGAGGAAAGGAGATTGTGTGTTTGCTTATGCATGCATGCTCTTACGTTTATCGTTTTGAGAACCACATGTCCTCAGACCAATATTAAGAGACGAGTAAGTGAAACCCAACAAAAAATGACCTCACTGTGACCAATTTACCTTAAACCTGGGTTATTCCTGGGCAAAACGTACAGTTGGGCGCTATGGTTACACCTGGGGTTAGGCTAAGAAACCAAGTGAGGTGGACATTAAATTTAGGTTCAGATTTGGGGTTAGAAGTTAACTTTAGGCTTAAATAGGGGCTGTTTTATTAGATTGTGGGCTACGTTTAGAGTTAATCTTAGGATTGTTTTAAGGAATCGTAAATGACTCCAAAAACTAAATAATGGTCCTCACAACAACAGCAGGACAAAGCGGTGTGTATTCATGTGTCTGTGTGCGTAGACCTTGACCTTTCTGCCCTGATACCAGTGACAAACTCAGAGATAAACAGGTGGGTGTCTGGTATCACCGAAAGACTGGTTTTGCGGGAAGCCAACCGATGCTGCAGTTTCACGCGTAATGCTAAGTGAAAGTGGAACTTTGGGGTAAATCTCACTGAACTGACAACATCTTGTTGTTTTCACTCCAACTGAAACACACCAAAAGTCTGTTCAAATTCTTGATGCTCTTTTCAAGTGACCTTTTCTTGATCAACTTGATAATGCTATTTTAATGGTCCATACTTCCCAAATAACTTACAAATAAGTTCCCTAAAAAGACTAAGCTGATAAAGGAAAAAAGCCCAAAATAGTGTAACCTAAAGAGTCGGTGCACAAAAGGTCGGCTGAACGTGCGAAAATGTTAAATTTGTCTACAGGCAAGCGTACAATTCAACAATTGTGGAAAATAATAAATGATGAATAAACACGTATTTGGTTGTAAATGAGTTTGCCTTTCATGGAAAAATAACTTTTTCTGGTCATTTGTGTCAAATGACAAAGTTCTTTCGAGGAAACCATCATGATTCATAAATTACAGACCCATAACATTAAGGTTATCCTCTCTGCTGTTACCGTCATGTGTACAGCAAACATCAAGCGCATACTGAAACAAAAGAAAACACAACAAGTGAACAAGGAGCAGCTAATATTTACAAAAAGATTTCATTTTACGGTAGAGACTCACGTCACAGCCACATAGCCCGGAAAGGTCATGAAAAATCCGAAGACAGGTTAGTCACCTACACAGGAACTGAACACACTTTGATGTATTTAGCAATTCTAAATATAGCTAAATATCACGCAGAAGCATATGACTGACATTTACTCCACCCAACTGGACTCATCTAATTTGGCACCACGGGGCGGAGTAAACACAGCACAATGACTGCTGGCATGATAAGTGTGTCAACAACCTGTTGACGGAACAAAAAACCCGTGGCATAAATTTCCAGATTCCTTCCTGCACATGTGGTGTTGTGATCAATGGTTTCATACAAAGCCAGCAGGACTTCCTGGAGGAGGAAAAAGAAAGAAGGGGGGTAAACACAGCTATGCAGAGGCTGCCAGTCAGATAGAATTAAAACAGTGACTACAGAAAAAGACTGAGAATCACTCCCATTTCCTACGCTGCTACACATGGAAAGGTTACAGAGGGTGTCAGGGGAAATTAAATTCATAGCGTCCTTGAACATAGTTAAATGTCCCAAAGCAGCAGATTAGAAACATTAAGCTATGAAGTTATTTCTAACAATGGATACACAGTATATAAATGGGGAAATATTTTTACTTGGTAATATTTAATCAGCCGCTGTTATTTTATTTCTTCGAGGCATTGTAGAAATGTACATGAGAGAAGAGAGGAAAGTGAAGCAGAGAGAAGGAAGGAGGAGAGAAAAAGACAAATGCAGTGATGTCAGTCCGTCCCACTCCTATTCAGTACAAATGCAGCAGCGCGGGGCTGAGCCTGCATACCACTGCTGCTGACGACTGACCTGATCCCACACACACACACACACACACGCGTACACAGGCAGACACAAAGGCACACTCTTACACACTCTCACGTCACACACGCTCATCATAGCACACTCGCAGAGGCGCTGAAACTCAGACCACTGCAGGGAGATGCTACCAGCTGGCAGCCACTGAGTAAGTCCACTTCCCCTCCGCTCTACTCCTCTTTCTTTCTCTGTCTGTCTTTGTTGCGATTGCCATTCTACGGCCCGCCTGAGTTCATCTATCTCTCACACTCTCCCCTGTCGCTGTGCAATGGCCAGTGTTTTCTCAGACTGAGAGACTTTTCAAACTTTTCTCTCAGTATGCCATGCACATGCCTTTCTGTCCTCTCGCTGCCTTTCTCTCTTTTCTCTGCATGTGAGTGGAGGCAGAAGCAAATCCCGGGCCTATTTGCATGTTGGCGCAGAGCCAGACCTGGATGCCTTTATATTCCAGTGACAGAGTTGAGCGCGTGGCTGTTGATCCGCTATATTCTCACGTTGTTCTTGTGCGATCTCTGTTCCCTCAGGTGTCTACGTGGGTTGTTACTGTCTGCGATTAGTTTGGCACGTTTATGTCTTGATTTAAATGATTCTTTTGTGCTGCCATGGCTGAGTTCAAATGTGCCCAGTTCATTTTTAGGAGCAGGTATAAGACTGCTCAGAGGTGGGACTCTTTTATCGAAAGATTGAGCATTTTGCCACTGAGTGGGCTGTTTGGAAGTAAATCTTCAAGTCCGGTCCCGTTAATTTGTATTGCTCTTAATCACAGAGTCTCAAAGGGCTTCACAACTCCTACATTATGAAAAAATGAATGAAAACCTTTCCATCTTTAGACAATAGACACTCAAACAAGAACATGGAACCTGACTTGGAAAAACTATTGAAAGCGCCTTGAGAAGTGCTGCACACAGTAGCACAACTCAGCTGTCTATTTATTTAAAAGTAAATTAATTGAAACCACAGCAAGCTTAGAGTATGGCTAAAGTTTTACTATTTACATTTAAAAGATTAGAAACGGTGAACCGAGAACCTGGTGCCTGGTCCAGAGATTTATGAGCTGCTGCGTTTTTTAATACCAGAACACAATTCATTGTAAGTATCCTTCTAATATCTATTTAAGGCGAGACACTCCCTCCATGTTCTTTATCTCTCTTAAAGTAATAGTTTGACATTTGGGGATATAAGCTCATTTGCTTTATTGCCAAGAGTTCCAGTAGGAGAAGAGCAATACCACTCTCATTTCTGTATGATAAATAAGAAGGAACAGCCAGGAGATGGCTTTGATGGCTTCGCTTCAGACAAAGACTGGAAGAAGGCGACAAGGTTCATAACCCCCCGCTAAAACCACGATCTGTCATTTCTACACTTCAGTCGCTGTACGGATTAAACTAACAAGAAACAACGTCTTACTCAGTGAACCTTCGGCGTGCTGGTAGACTGATTTTTTTTAATCAGTGGAAAGAGCCGGGCTGGATTTTTTTTCCAGTCTTTATGCTAAGCTAAGCTAAGTGTCTCCCGGCTGTAGCTTCACATTAAGGATACGGACATCTTCATGTAACTCGGCAATAAAGCATATGGCCGCATTTCCCAAAATGTCAAACTATTCCTTTATAAAGAAAACACGCACAGAATTGTGCAGGGTTTTTTTTTTTTAGCTTTGCACATGGGATTTAAAGTTAATCTTGTCTTTAACATTTTTACCTGTCAGAGGCATACATTATTTGTTTTGCTGCTCAGTTTAGGCTAAAATCATAGAATTATTCAAGTACAAGTCTAGTGTGAGGTTTAGTATGATTCTATGGTTCCGCCACGCCTGAAACACTAACTTAAAGAGTGATATTTCACTTTTGTAAGCATCTACTGCTTTCCTGTAATATTAGACCGCCCTCAAGTGCAGATTGGGGAACTGTTATCACAGACACAAACCGTATTGGCTCCTGCTCAGCGACTCGCTGCTTCACATCTTTCAAAAGTGTGCGCGGGGTGGAGACTGCTTTTATGCGGTGTGTTTACTCACAGTTTAACGTGAAGGTTGTTTTCTGGAATTTCACCCTTGAGGACTTCCTGACTTCCTGAGTTATAACTAACCGGACAGGCTGTTGATGTCACGTGTGTTGATAAGGCGCTAAAAGCAGTCAGAGTGGTGTGTGTGTGTGTGTGTGTGTGTGTATGTATGTGTGGGAGTGTGTGTGTGTGAGAGAGAAAGAGAGCGAGAGCTACTGTCTATGAAACATTTTGCTCTCTATCTGTGTCTGTTACCCCCAGATAGCAGTAATTAACGCCCTATATGTATCAACGTGTGTGTGTGTGTTAACATACTGAACCTGTCCCTGTTTGCCTTTCAGTGTTTGAAAGCACAGCAGCATTCTCGCTGCCCACTGTATGCAGAGTAAACACTGCATACACCAACACACACACACACACACTACATTTGGCATTGTGGCTTATTTGCTTAGGGCCTATTGTGTTCTGCCAGCCAGAACAGGATTGAATAGAGGAGAACAAAACAATACAGTAGATATAATCTCTCTCTCTCTCTCTCTCTCTCTCTCTCTCTCTGTGAAAACCACAACAGCAACCTTCAGAGCTCAGTTGATCTGGACACACTGTGCCTTCAGCTCCAGAGAGCCCGACACACTCCTACTCCTACTGCACCGAGGAAGAGCACTTGACAGAGGACACTGCAGTGACCTCCGGCAGTTAAGAGTGCACCTGATCCCATATCCTTCAAAGAAAAGGGAACCTGACTCTGGAGCAGGAAAAAGGAGCGATCACACCTCACCGTCGAAACACGACCCACTGGAAGGAGAGACAGAGGGGCTGACTGGCAAAAAAGGCAGGATGCTGGCTAAAATCCTTAAGGACATGTGGGTGGAGCCTGAGTTGCTAGAGGCCCTCAGCGAGGATCAGAAGAAGATCCTCTTCTTGAAGATGAGAGAGGAGCAGGTACGCCGCTGGAGAGAGCGGGAGGATAGGGAGGAGAGGGAACAAAGAGATGACAGCAACACCAGGCCAAAGAAAGGTAGAGTGTACACACTGTACTGGTTACACTGGTGGGAAGAACCAGTACACAGAGAACACAAGCGTCTCATTCCGTTACACTATAAGATGAAGATGATTTCTAGTAAAGCAAAAGAGGGGAACCTTGAGTAGCAACATAGTTTTCTGGCAGGAAGGAACAAAGTTTCTGGGAAATGTGGCCTTCATGTAGACTAACAGTAACATAACTCCGACGTGAGGTTAAAGCTGCTAGAAACATGGTTTCATTTCTTTACAGTAAAACACCAGGGTGCCACAACTAATTTGACAATGATGTATTGACAAAATTACAGACTGCAGTGCATTTACAGTTATCTGTAAGTGACCTTCAGTCAGATATTCTTTCAACATGCAAGTGTAAGATTACATGTAAAATCTCCTTTAAAGCAATAGTTGGGAAATGGGCTTCTTTGCTTTCTTGTCGAGATTTAGAGCAGAGGATTAATACCTCTCTCATATCTGTCCTTAAAATCAAGGCTACATCATGCAGCCGGTTAGCTCAGCTTTAACAAGACTAAACGGGGAAACAGCTAGCTTAGCTCGGTCTTAGGGTGACAAATTCCACCAATCAGCACATCTAAAGCTAAATAATTAACACATTTCATCTTATTTATTTAATTCATATAAAAACCGAAGTACTAACGCTAAGTTGGTAGCGTCACCTGGTAGAGCGTGCACGCCATGTTCGAGGCTGAGTCCTTTCTCACAGACCGGGGTCCAAATCTAGCCCATGGCATATGTGCTGCATGTCATCCCCTCTCTGTCCCACATTTGCTGTCTTTCTTCAATTGTTCCTATCAAAAATAAAGACAAAAAGCCGCCCCCCCAAAAAAAAATAAATAAGCACAAGTTGCAGTTTTAAGGGTTTTACTTTCCGGACTATTTCTTGGGTGGGCACAGTGACTTTTTACAACTAATTCATGTTGACCAGAACTCTTCAAAACTCTGAGTGCACATGATACACAAGCGGTGTAGTAACACCCACTCAGGTTACCAATCTGAGTAATGTGTTTGAATTAAGGGATCTTTTCATTGCACTGTAGGTAGCCCATGTGACTGCTCTGCCTTTCTGTCTTACTCATTTCACACACCCTTCCTCCATTTAAGGTGTTTATCTGACTCACTGAGAACCTATCACCTCTACTGGTTCTGCTGCACAATGAGAGAGTGTGTGTGTGTGTAATACTGGGGGCGACAGACAGCCTCTATCGCCGCCAGTCGAATCGCTCTATGGGCTGAAAGCTGAATAAGATTGAGTAAGCCCTGTGGTTTGGGGCGTCGCCACGCTTTAAAAGACTTATTAAGTTACCGTCTTTGTTTACCCAATCTCTGCCAAGTCACCTGAGAGGCGACCGAGTGTGTTTGTCTGCGTGTTTGCGTTACACAACAAACAATCCAGTTAGACATCTTTCATTCTTTGTTCACTGTGCTGTGGCCGGGAAAGACAATCATTATGTACGCATGCATGCCTATAAATTTCACATAAATACACAATGAAACATCTATTAGGTGCTGCATTTCGGGTTATTTTGTAGGTGTGGTAGTAATAATGACAGTTCTGTATTAATGGCCTCTATGTCTTGTAATCACAGTTATAACTCAGGTGACTGTGTGAACGTAAAGGTGTTGCACAGACAGAACAGGACCTCTGTTAGAGATTGGTCATCAGACTGAGACGTCTACACAATGCGGCCTTATGTACTGGGTGACTGTACGCAAACACAAGTCATTCCCTAAAATATGCACAGAAACAGAGCTGCCTTTGTTAGCTGGTTTCTAAGAAATCTGAACAGTCAGTTCTCTGTTAGGAGGTGATTGTCTCTATGGACTCCTACAGTGTCTGTTCGATGAGCCTACTGTATCTTTCAAAGGGTGAATCTGCACTGAATTCCAATTGTCAGAAAACAGCTGCTGGATTTGAATTTTCAAGCCACACCCCAATCAGTGATGTCATGGCAGGTGTTTTAACCTTTATCTGGTACTGTACTGTCATGGAAAGCACTTGTTAGCACACATTGGGGTGTGGGGTTTATTTCTGCCTACTGCGTCATGATGAGGCAACAACTAAAAATACCCTGAAGACAGAACGAAAGCGTTTTGCTCCTCAATTCAGCCGAAGCAGCGCGCAACAAAACTAAACGTTGGCACAACAACACGTTGTTGGCGGTTTTCAATTCAGACTTTAGAGGGAGTTTCTGTTAAACTGCCCCAGGTCGGTTTCATGTAGCCCTGCCTGCTCACGGACAGGAATGAGGTTACTGTTAATTACTATTTTCCTGTCCTTTTTGTAATGACCCCACAGCATTTAAACACGGTTTCCCAATATTCTGCTTTGAGTAATGCTTTGCAAGTAGACACAAGACACAAAAAGACAGTGGAAGGAGACAGAATAGGGACAAAAGAATAAAAGAGAGGGCACGAATGGGGAACAGTTGAACAGTAAGAGAGAACAACCGCAATTGCTGTTGTGTGATGTTTCCCAAGCTCTATACTTATAGGACAGCTCCACCTTCTGGATAAAAGCAATAATAACAATTTATGAGACGACAGCTTTTATCAGGATCTTGCTGAGAGAAACTACCTGACACTCTGAGATGAAAATATATCTCCAGTAAGCTTACCCATTTTTTTTTTCTTATCCTTCCCCCTCCCCCAGCTTACAATAAACATGTGAGGTGGCTGCTCGGTCGGGACGGAGATGTGAGCGTGAGTGTGATCGGAGACATGGACGAGTTCAGGTCCTCCAAACTCCTCCAGAGCCTCATGAGCAACAGGTAGACACACACAAAAACCCCCCACAAAGAACCCCTTTACAAATTTCACATGGTATCACTGATTGACTGATTTTGGCTTTTTGGCATCAACCTAAATATGATTAGGAAGTATAAAAGCAGACTCTGTGTGCAACAGTATCCTGTTGCAGGCTGTTAAGTTGTAGAAGTTGTGTAACACAGGGCCACTTTGTTTTGCAGTTGATGTTTTAATTCATTAACTACTACTTGTGTCACAAAAAGTGCAAAGGATTAGTAAATAAACAGTAGACAGTAAATAAAACCCATCACCACCACCATGTCCAGGCCTAACCAAACAAACTCAGAGAATGATAAACTCATGCCTTGCATACAGTAAATAATTAGGTATTTTGTTATTTCAACAGGACATAAAAGTATTTTTCACAAGAGCCTGTTTTTTTTGAGCGATGGACTGACAGCGTCGGGTAGCTCATCCACCAGTGCAACATGTTACTGAACCAACACATAAGAACACATAGGTTTCTGCCACCTTAATAAAGCCTTTAGTCCCTTCAATAAATGACATAACTTATTGGCTTTGAAAAGATGAACAATGAAGTAAAGAGTTTCAGTCAGCTAGCCGTCTCCTTGTCCCAACTGGATTACAGAAGTTATTTTCCATATTACTAACGGGAGCATTGATTCAAAGGTTGGGTCGGCTCTCTGTGGGACTAAAAATGGACGTCTTTGTCTTCCAGAGTCCCCAGTGATAAAATGAAGGGCATCCAGACAGCAGACTTGCTGCCAGGAAGAGAGGCCCAGCAGCCCGGCTTTAAAGAAGACATCCAGCTGTCCCTCACAGATGTTAGCGTGAGTTCATGTGCTTTGTATGTGGGTGTGAAGGGAGGGTGAAATGTACAGCGTATGAGAGACCTTACCATCGAATTGTGTCCCACTTACGCACAGGATGGCGCAGCTTCGCCAAACGGCCAGTTATCTGAGGAGGACATGGACTTCTGCAGCTCTGAGGACGACCCGAAGGACCCCGCCGTTGACAGCGACAGTGAGTCAGGCAGCAGCTCGGACAACCACGGCGACTGGACTCCACTCTACAGGCCCCATCTTAATAGCCATGGCAGCCAGCCGCCACTCAAAGCCCAGCTGTCAGACACAGAGAGGGTCGGCCCACAGGACAGAGGTGACAAAACAAGAGACGACGGAGGAGGTGGAGGGAAACCTGATTTATGTGTTGTTGTGATAAATGTAAAAGTCTATAATAATGATTCTAATTAGGCACATACAAAGGTAGAAATATATACGCCATTACAAGAGAAAGACCTGCAAAAAAATAAACTATTGAACAGCAAAAGTACTTCCATAGCAAAAAAAAATTAAAAGAGTATAAGAATTAAGAACATCTACTATTTACAAAATAAGGCATGAAAAAAACCCAAATAAATAAAAGGTACTAAATACCATATACACCAACATAAATGTATTGTTTAAGCAGAATACCCTCTTTCATAGTGCTATATATTTTATTATTGGATTATAATCACTAATGCATTAACATGTCAGCAGCATTTAATGTTGTTGCTGGTCGAGGTGGAGCTCATTTGGACTATTTTATATACTGTTGGATAGTTTAATCAATCATATTTTATAAACTGATCATATGTTTTGTTTGTTAAATCTTTATCTCCTAAGTAACTAATAACTATAGCTGTGAAACTGAAAGGTAGTGGAGCATAAAGTAGCAAAAAGGGAAATACAGAAGTTTACGACCCTCAGAATTGTACTAAAGTGCAATACTTCAATTAATGTACCTCGTTACTTTCCAACACTGCTTGCATCATATGTGATTTGTCAAAACAATCATCTACCTGCTTATCGCTGTTGTCCAATGAAAACCATGTCTCTCTTTTCAGTTTAGTTTTTGAATAAACTGAAAGATTGCATGTGTCACGATCTTAGTGTTGGCAACAGGAAAAATCAGGGGAAAGGACCCAAACGCAGACCGCTCTGATGATGATAAGTGGGATGTTTATTCTGAGGTGACCCGCCAGCAGGCAGACAGCTAAACAGATTATAGGTAGGCATAAATCCAGAGACGGACAGGCAGACAGAACCAACACATCAGGGATGATGAAGTGACACAGAGACAGGGAAACACACAGACTAAGGGAGGGGAGCCAACGAGACACAGGTGAAGACAATCAGGGAAATCACAGACAGGAAGCAAAAGTAACAGACACAAGAGGGAACAGACATTACAAAATAAAACAGGAACTAACAGAAACTCAACCCAGAACCCCTTATAGGTACAGACATTTTCAAAATAAGACAAGAAATCACAAAACACAAAAGCATGACAGAATGTCCTTCATGGGTTGAAGGTTTTTAAGATAAATAAACCATTTAAAACCCTATTGGATTATCTGAACAATGCATTGTCACAAAGCTTAAAAAGAGGTCTGTTTCTCTTTGCTAGTGAAAATGTAGGTACATCGTTTCCACAGAACAGAAATGTTATACAGAATAGAAATGATTTATGTTGGGAGAGTAGAGCTGTTAACTGGAAGGACATACTGAATACAACACTGAATAAAATGTATTATTAGACTTCCAACTTTCAGCTCGGAGGGAACACTGATCCTGAATAAAACCTGTAGACGTGATGTTACTCAGGTTTTGTGAATTCACATTGTTCCTTTCTCCCCTTCGCAGAGATTGTGTGCTGTGAAGAGAAAAAGTCCGAACATGGAGGTCGCGTGGCGCAGCTCAGGAAGGCATTCACTGACGACCCTCGCAGCATTCCGCCTGCCTACATCAAACCTCCTTTACCTGCCAAACCTGCTCACCTACAGAACAGAAGCACACCCTTAATCCATTAAGACTAAAGGTGTGTCAAGCCTGCTATAAGACAACACGTGACCCCCAAAGAGACTCCTGCGTTACACTGAGTGTAACGAGCCCTGTGCAGACAATACTGGCTCAGTTAGACAGTGTTGGTCCAGGCTGAAGCCACAGTGGAAGAAAAGGATCCTTACTTGAACCTAAAGACAGAGAAACGTCTGGGGGGGTGGAGTGAGAGAAAGATTTGAAAGCTTTTGAACTGAGGTCAACCTGAATGATAAAACGAAGCGCCTTTGATGTTGCTGAGTTCAAATAGGCTCACATAGTTTCTGTGCTTGACAGGCAGACGCAGACAGAGAGATGTCCAGAGAGACACGCACGCACAGACTATTGACTACAAGTGAAAAAAACTACTGTGGTTCACCTGTTAAATGAGTGCTAATGAAGTTTTATTATTCACATGTCATAAGCAGAGGTTATCGGGAAATGAAAGATTTATTGGATACAAATCATATTCAGGCATTCTGTACTTTAGTAAATGTAGTCAATGTAACTTGTCACTGTGCTGTTTTAACACTGACTTTCACCAGCGTTGACAACATCTTCATCCAGTATTTCAGCAAAAATCACAATGGTGTTTTGGGGATAAAATAAAAGGATACTACAGCGCAGTATTTGTCAGTATTTGGACAGTGACACTGTTTTAATGATGTTAATAAGAAACAATAACTGTGAGGTTAAATAGTTAACTCATATCTTAACATTGAAGGTGTTTACATCCACATGAACTGAGGAATTGTAGCTCTTTTTCTTATCTATTATATTTATAGGTTGGTCCAGACTAAAATATCTCAGCTACTATTGGATGGATTACCATGACATTTTGTACAGACTTACCCAAAGGATGAATGCTCTCACTTTTTCTCTAGCGCTACCATCTGGTCCAATACTTTGGTTTATGACGAAGTACCTAATGACATTGCCATCACTCTCAGCTGCATTTGTGTTTAGCGCCAATGACCAAATATTAGCATCCCGATGCAACAGCATTGTCATTGTGAGCATGTTAGCATGCTGATATTAGCATTTAGCTCAAATCATGGCTATAGATTCTCAGTTTTGTTATACAAATGCCCCGATTTTAGCGGGCCAAAAGTAATTTGAGCTGTCGGTAGAAAGAAAATAGTTCCCACATGAAACTGCTCACAACAAATTAGGTCATGATTTCTGGAAAGAGACATTGCCTTTGAGTTTTTCGAATGTATTTTTGGCGCTTTGAGCACCAAAAAAAGAGCGCCATATATTCCCATTATATTCAAAAAAAGGCAGACATCTCTACGGTTGATATCTCCAAAACTCGGCAACTCATACCAAAATAATCTAGATGCATACATAGCAGTACAAGTAAGGATTTGGGGGTGAACTGTCCCTTTAAACAAAGGTATTATATTAAATTGACCTTGTAAATCAAATTGTTATATTTAATTGACCCACGTAGGTTAATTGGAAATATCCCTGTTTAAAAAAATGCTAATCACAAGGTCCACTCGCAAGGTTTTGCCAGAGCTTTTCATCCACATCTCACATCTGTTGTCATGTGACCGAAAATCCGTACTTATGTCACATGATAACAACTAAACCATCTCCATGACAACCGCTAAGAAAATATGTGGCTGAAAGCTGTGGAAATCACTTAAGTGGACCTTGTGATGAGATTTTGTTTTGTTTCTTGTCAAACATCAAATTTAATATTCGGTTGCAAATCTTACGACCCAGAGACATCAACAGACACTTCCATTGTTAGCATCTTAACATCTTGCTTGTTTGGGGGCCTTTTTGCCTTAAGTTAGTGAAACACATGATCAGTTGGACTGAGGTCAGCTGATAGGGCATGGTCAGGTGACGGACTTGGCTAGGCAAGAAAATTACAATTTTTGGACCTTAAAACCTGCCATGCTTAGGATGACTGCATTGTTATGAAACTGGAGGGACTGTGTATCAAAAGAGCTCCCATGCTCTTCAGCCAACAAGGATTTGAACATCCTCACACAGCTTTGAGTCAGCACTTTAACATTAGTGTTTCATTTCAATTCTTGTGTCCTAAAGTACCGGCCTAAAAGAAAGACCTCAAAGAAACTAAAAGGTGTCACTGGACAAATACTTACAGACTGCACTGTAGCTCTAAAGGGATATCAGGTGCAAGAAACTGCCGAAAAAAATATTACAGTCAATCATTCTTGTAAGAACGTGTTAAGAGATGTAACATTACTTCATTTTTAAGGTTTGGAGTGTTTGAGCCGTAGTTACTACCTAACTATTGGGTCACATATTCCCTTTACTTGGTCACTAATTTCGTGCTAAAACTCTGCTCCTGCTGACACACTTTTATTTTACCTTCTATTTGTATTTGTAGTGTAGTAGTAGTGTATTTGCTTAAGTTTATATGTCTTTTGTTGGTGTGAAAAAGAACAAATGAATGCAGCTAGAAGACTGACATGATCTTGTTTTTTGCATAACAGTTGAATCTGTTCATATGGTTACAGCATGCATTCCGTAAGGGAGAGGGGGGGGCGCTGCTGATAGGGGAAGACACAGAGAAGTTGTTGATGGTGGTCACTTACACAATGATTATCTAGTCAGTGGGATGCGTCACAAAACAGCCCATCAGAGATCAAACGGAGAGCACAGAACGCTGATTACCATGTGGTTTAGCCTGAGACAGAGGGCGAGACGCTTGGGGAGCCAGGTCACGGGAAGCAACACGTCAGAGTCAACTCAATAAAACTCCTCGCATTCCCTCACTGCCTCCACACCCTCAGCCCCTGTGTATGTGCTTCTGTATGTGAATGAAGAGCACGCGTGTGCGTGTGTGTGTGTGTGTGTGTGTGTGTGTGCGTGTGTGCGTGTGTGTGTGTGTGTGTGTGTGTGCGTGTGTGTGTGTGGGTGTGTTTGTCTGTCCACCCATATATCTAGAGTCATGTGACGTGACAAGAGCGGTCATGCACAGTGTGAAAAGCCCCGCTATATATAGTAGGACAGTGTTGGGTTTCCCAGCAAAGCATTGTAGGAGCCCGCTCATCTTTGTCGCATAAGAAAGTGCATGTCGATGACTTGTAATGTTTCTATCTACTGTCAGTGTTAATAATGTTTATTTTCTGTCCAGCCTGACAGGTGATATTA
The DNA here is from genome assembly GCA_011952105.1 of Coreoperca whiteheadi. NCBI lineage: Eukaryota > Metazoa > Chordata > Actinopteri > Centrarchiformes > Sinipercidae > Coreoperca > Coreoperca whiteheadi. The sequence goes on from CM022490.1 coordinate 8,186,841, forward strand.
GGACACAAGAAGCCCTTACATTTGTGCTGTTCATGTGCTGACTAAGCGCCTGTATCACAGTAAACTGGGGTTAGATACTACATATCTGAGCGCAATAAAATATCATATTTCCTTTTCTGAATGAACTCATTGTGAAGAGATATAATGAGTCAGGAGATCAGTCAGTTAGAAGCACTGTCTAATAACACCTCAGTAGTGATAGCATTAGATTTGACTCTAAAGGGCAATGGTTTTCTAATTTGTAACCTCAATGTTGGTCAATTAACTTGAAAAAACTTCAGGATGTCACAAGATAAACAGTTCAAAGAGACTAACCGTTAATGTGAGCATAAAAGTCAAGCTACGAATTGTGCATTTGGTCACCAAGTGTACAGTGTTTTCTTTCTCAAATGTAGTAAATGGTCAACGAAAAGTTTTAATAATACATTATTATAGGGATTTAGTATTACACTTTCACAAAATGGCGGCTTGTGATTACAATAAAAAACAAAACAAAGAAGAAGGTCAAGATCGAAGCAGAGGCCAAGATATCCTCACTTTTAGGCCCTACCTACAGTAGTAGGGGTCAAGCGCCAAAAACACTGAATCCTACATTTCCCAGAATGCAATAAATAGCATCTCTTTGACAGGCCACCCAGGTAAATGCCCATGTCTTTCAAAACCCATGACCTCAGCTTGCAATGCAGGCTCCCCCGGGTTATTGCCTCAGACTTGACAGAACTTCTCCAGAGACGCAGAAGACATGCAAATGTTTCCAGAGGCCGAAAACCCATGACCAGTGAACTGACCTTTATGTGTAAAATTGGTGGAGTTCCCCTTTAAAACCCAGGAAACTAAAACAAAACCTAAGAAAACAGCTGCAGCAACATGTCTGGACTAATCTGATGAAAATACATTTTAGCAGTCACAAAATAAAGGGCAAGACGCCTTATTGTGTTAGAGAAAGTAGTAAACCGTTGTAAATAACACAGTAAACTAAAAAGGTGAACATGGTAAACATTATATCCCTGCGTAGCATCAGCCCATTAGCATTGTCATCGTGAGCATGTTAGCATGCAGACGTTAGCATTTTGCTCAAAGCACTGCTGTGTCTAAGTGCAGTCTCACAGAACCGCTAGCGTGGCTGTAGACTCTTAGTCATGTTTACTTAAAACAAAACGGTTACACACCGCGATGGGACTGGAAACATCCCAACTTGAGCCATTTAGAGTCTGTCGCTGTATTGGCATCAGAGGAGATTAAATGAGGTGTCAGTAAATGTTCTCGCAAGGTATTTGATTCTAAAACGATGTGGATATTATATTGAAAATGCCATAATAAAGCTTCTCTCAATAGCCTTTTAATTATGAATGAGGTCATTCCAGCTGTTCCAGTTGTTGGGATTATGAGAATTAAATGACAAATTAATATTGTATGACATTTCTCAAGTGGTGAGTTAGTCATTGCTGCAGTTCAATGCCATTGATTATCAATCATTTAATTCATCAATAATTCACTTGAATACTTAAATTCATAGGCGATTCCATAAAAATCTGAGTTAAAGAGCTCATGCAACCGACATTACAGCTCTGGCTACACTGATTAAAAGGTGGGAATCATGCAAATTAAACATTGCAAGCAAATTCTAGCTGAGTACTCAACGGCAACAATCAATTCCACATCACGAGGTGGCGTGAAAAGGGGCCATGATGAAATATCACTGCAGGCAGACTTTATCACCATGCTTTGCCCGACTTCCTGGAACCACTGTGCCTTGTTTGAAATCAGCAGCGAGCTAAAGATTAACAGAATTTTGTGTACACATTACCTCCAAAATGAACACCGTGTGAACCTGCCTGAGGACCAAGATGTCTGAATGTTTTGAGAGCTAGTTTTATTTTGTACCTGATTTTATGGATATGTTTGGGTTTAGACTGATAGCAACCCAGGAGAGTCCTTTTTAATTTCACAAGGAACGAAATGTGGAGGTTACATGTTTAACTGAAATGCTATTAAATAGCCTTTGTGATTGTTTTTCATAGGTAAGACCAAACCAGAAGTAGATGGTGCTGTTTCTAGAAGTTGGTCTATTCTGAATCCACCTTTAAAAGCTTTAAGGGTCAAAGGTCAAGAGTCCCCTTTGACCCCAGTGTCACCAAAATACAACCTGAGGGCAGATGAGCCTGAGCTTTTCAAGGATGGGAGAAACCATTGTATTTCTGTTTGGGAGTAACATGTTTTCCATGTGTATGAAAGTGAACACAAATGAATAACAGAGGCGTAATGAGGAGTGATCTCAGAAAGATGCTGTTTCTGCAAAGCTGTTACACATTTTCTAACACTGGGGATACAGCCAATGGAGGAAGAAAAAAATTCACAATGAGACACAGTGTCTCCAAGCAGACGCAGTGGCCAAAATTTCAAAGGTCTGGCTCGTGAGTGAGGGTCCGCCCAGCTCCAGCGCAGGTTGCCTTGGGCTGGCAGGTTGTTCCTCTGCAGTGAGCGTGAGAGGAGTTTTTCTCCAGAGCGGGCAGGGCCGCCGGTGCTAACATATGTAAGCTCCACAGGGGTCTGTGACGGCACACACCGGCTATCTGGACAATGCATCCATCATTAACCCCCGTCTCCCTGCGTCTCGCTGCATTTCATGCGGCCTCCATCACTCCACTCGCTCTCGGATCTCACACTCATCTCTCCTTCTCTCTTTGTCTGGCCCACGTTATCTTCATCCCCTGCTGCCCATCTCCACGTCCTCCTCCCTGCATATCTCTCTTTCTCTTTTCTCTCCCCCTGTGGCCTGCTTTTCATCTCTACCAGTTTCACCCACTCTTTCTTACCCCCCCCTTCCCCTCTCTGCCCTTCACTCTCTTTCTTCCCCCCTTCACCCTCTCCCTAGATCCGCTTTCCAACCCCTCCTCCTTCCCACTCCCCCATCTCTCTCTCTCTCTCTCAACCCTCCCCCCCCTCCTCCTCTTCTCTGTCCTCCGTTCAATCCCTCCTCCTGCCCCCCTCCTCATCCCTTTCTCTCCTGCCATCTTGCAGGCCAGTGGAGCCAGACTGCAGGCGTTCAGGGAGTCACTGGACCTGCTGGGCAGCGGGTGACACAGATTTCCGGTGTGTGTGTGTGTGTGTGTGTGTGTGTGTGCATGCGTGACGAGAACAGGGAGGGGGGATTAAGCTTCAAATCACTAGAAAGGCACCGAAGAGAGAGAGGCGGGGGGGGGGTGGGGGGGGGTGATCCAAGAATTTGAAATTCCCCCTTTGTCTGGGAGATGAAGAAACACTAGACTGTGGACTTTAACTAAAAGACTGTGTGTTTCTCATTCAGTGGGAGCGTTGCACTAGCATGATGTTGGAGCTCACTGCTTTTCTCCATGAGTTGGCAGTGTCCTGCGTTGGCTGGCATGCTGCGCTTTCTCTCTCCCTGCCTGACAAACACACACACACACACGCACACGCACACACAACCCCCACAGATGCATGCACACACACACACAGTCCCCCTGCGATCCCCCTGACTGAAGGCACACAGGAAGTGCAGCCGTGGCCCAATTATAGCGTGACACCTCGGGCCGGCCGTTGCCATGGTTACGTCTTCCCTGCGGTCCCCTGGAGTGTGGCGCCGAGGAAGAAGGTCTTATCACATCAGCCATCGTTACGGCAACAAGCAACAACCCACCCTGTAGCCTCAGTCCAGCTGGCTGTGTATTTGGTTTACAACGTGTGTGTATGTGTGTCTGTATATGATCTATATAAAAAGGGAAATTGCGTCAGTGTGTGAACAGAGGCGCGTCGGTGTTTGTGATAGTGTGTGCATGTCAGGTTAGGTGTGTTTGAGTGCATGCACTGGACAAGGCAGCGTGTAGGTGTGTTTGTGTGTGTGTCTGTGGGGTTGCGATAAGACTCTCAGCCACACCATTAGGTGACTCATAATCCACACAACCTCACGCACACACGTGAACACACACGTGTGCGTGTGCACGACCAGAAACACGGTGGCAAACAGACACACACACCCAATTAAATATGAACACACACACACACACACACAGACGTAGTATAAACCCAGCCTGTAGACGAGTGCACGTGGCCAATTTCTTTTATTTCAAAAGGGCAAACAGAGCTATACAGTACAAGTTGCACATGAAATAATTTAGCCTAGGCTGAACTCATTCATTTCTTACTGATGCAGTGACGTCAGAACAACAGAAACAAAACTCCCCATTGGAAACAAAACATTTGGCTCCTTTTTTTATGTTGAAACACAATACATCCAAACTCGAAAGGGATGTAAAAAAAGACAATGTTTTCCAGATATTTACAGTCTATTTACAGCATTTTTGTCTTCATCTAAATATTGACACACATTGGTATCCTTCTTTCTCTCCTCTCCAATTCACTGATTGTCAAAAGAAAGGATGGGAACGAGCGTGGACATTCTTAGACGGAACTGCAGCTCCTCACTAAAACACAAGATCTGAAGATCTTTGAACCATAGTCTCCCTGTTAACATGGTGTCCTGTGTGTTTGTATTAAACTGCAGCTCCTCAACAATCATCCAACCAGGATCCTCAGACAAATGCTGCCATCACATACATTACTATCCATCCAAGGCGCTGTTGCTTCTCTCCTGTGCCAGGCCCAAAGTAAAGTCGGAGCCCCTTAGATCAAACCCAGACACTCTGCTCTCAAACCCAGGACCTCCCGGCTTCCTCTTCAGCTCCTCACACTTCCTGTATTTACAGATCTGGTGTCCCCTCTTGCGATTGCGGCAGCTGCTGCACTGTTCGCAGTTCGTCTGACGCCGACAAGGTACGCACTCCCCGCACCTCTTCCTCTTCCTCCTCCCTCCACTGCCCCCGCCCAGGGAGCCAGGAGAGTAGCCCTCGGCCACCAGCCCCTCGATGCCATCGGCTCCCATGGCCGCGCTCCTCCAGTGGCCTCCTCCCATCTGGAAGCCTGCCAGGGGGAACAGAGCGGGGCTGAAGGGGAACCAGGCACCCAGGAAAGGTTGGAAGTCGGTGCCACATCCAGAGGAGTCCTCTTCCTCCTCCTCAGGCCCGGATCCACCTCCCTCCCTGTCCCCCTTCCCCTCCTTTGCCTCTGCAGCCTCCCTTTTAGCTGGCTGGCTGCTCTGTGCACCCAGGCTGGCCTGCTCTGTGGTGGCGGGGGTCAGAGCCAGCAGCCCGGCGCGCATCAGCAGCTCCGCGGCGTGGGCCAGGTGGAGTCCGCTGGGCGACTCCCACATGTCGGGCCAGGAGGGGGCCCGGCGAGGCTTAGTGAGTGCAGGCTGGGCGGCCCGCTGCTGGGCCGGGGAGGGCTGGATCAGGCCTTTGACGTCCACGGCCGGGGAAGGGGTGGAGATGTAATGGGAGAGGCTGTAGGGGTGGTTGGAGCGCTTAAGGCTGGGTCTCAGTGGCTCATTGGGGATTTTAGCGCTGCTGTGGGCCTGATCTGGGGAGGAAGGGCCAGCGATGTCTACGGCGGTGGACATAGCAGTGGCTGTGTGTGGGGGTGTCTGTCCTTGTGTGTGTGTGTGTGTGTGTGTGTGTGTGGGAGGAGAGGTGAGGGAGAAGGGGATTGAAGCCGATGCGGGGTTGACAACCGTCCTGCTGTTACTTCAGCCAAAATGGCAAGCCTTGGCCTGTGTCCCTATTCCCATTCTCTGCAGCAGCCTCAGAGTCCTGGAGAGCTAGAAATGAATAGGGGATGAAGAGAGGAAGGTTAAGAATAGAAATGTTGGAGAGACGAATACAGAAAGAGAGTAAACAGAGGGGATGAGAATGGAAGATATTTCTCAGCCAGAGCCACTAAACACTGTCAGAGAATCAGAATGTAGAGAATCTGTGTTTAAAAGAGAAATAAAACATATGTGCATATACATTTAAAAATAAGGCTGCTTGAGTAGAGATGAACAGACCAATGTATCAGACAGAGTGCATGGCTTGCCAATGATTTCCGCATACAGGAGGCAGTATCCCTTTAAGAATTTCACGGTATATCAATGCAATCAATAACAGAGCGACAACAATATGCAAAGATATGCGCATATGCGCAGGTCAAATGTGGAGCGCGCTTTTCAAATACATTTTGACGACTGCTGTTATGTGTGCCAGCCAAGGCTTAAGCTAAACAGAGAAAGACTATATAGTGGACCTTAAAAAAACAGGCTGTCTTTTGTCTGGTATCGACGACGAGGAGCGAGGTGCGCAACGATGCGGTTGCTGTGGATAAAAAAAAAAGACCAGGCTATATTCCATAGCCACATTTGTAGGAAAACTACTCCAGTGATTAAACACAGGACATATATGTGCTTACAGGACAACTGTCTAAACCCTTTGATGGGTCGATCGGGTCGCCCTATCGATCATTTCACCGTCATTAAGGTTAGGCTACCTAAGAAGACGGCGCTCGACCGACGCCACGGCGAGCTGACCACAGTCCGAGTGGTCGCTGCGACACGGCGCTGCGCGCAGGAAACGGCGACAAAACAAAACCAGCGAAAATCAACAAGAAGTATTGGTAAAACGTCTCCACTCACCTTCTAAATACGGTCCAAACTCTCCTGTCAAAAATGGGATCAAGTCATGAACTAATGGCGTGGCGATTGTAGCGTATATGGACGGCGGAGCTGCCGATTCCTCCTCCACCTCTCCGTCCCGGAGGGTCTGCAAACACTCTGCACGGAATTTGGGGGCGTCGCTCAAAATGCGAAGTGGACTCTGCAGCCGAGTCCGTGGTCAGAGCGACCCCATGATATCCACAGGAACAGTTCAGCACGCACGGGCAGCTGTCAGGGTGAACACTATAGGGTGGCAAATGAAACCCAGCGTTAATATCCGCCCGTGCCACTCACCCAGTACACTCGGTGTCAATTAACATGTGCCTGCAAATGCTCACCAAGGAGCATCTATTATCCTTAATTTAGACTCATATTAGAGGTACCCTACAAATTACACAAATATCCACACAGCATGAAATGTAAAGATGACAAATATATCAAAATGTCATCAGGTCCTTTTATTACCTCCCTGCTGAAGAACACATGCATCATTAAAACCGTATGATGTTTTTGTAATTTATCATGATGTGGGCATTTTTTATTACAGCAGTCTATCACAGCAATGCATATGGCTTCATCTCCATACATTGTCTTTAAGGCCTAGCCCAATGAGCCCAATTCATTCATAATTCTCGGTTTAGTCAGTGAAAGCAGTTCTGTGAACTTGGGCTATGTGAAGTCGAATGTCACCTCTGTCACCACCCTATGAACTTCATTGAAAACATTAACTTACACATTAATTAACCAGCCCACTTTTGTCCTGCAGTCTTTCGGCAGGCTGATGCCATTACTTGACGCTTTAACATTGCATACGATATTACAACGGCAGGAAAATAAGCACTAAACTTGCTGTTAGGGACAAGGTGCCCGGAAAGAAAAAAAAACAACTTTTATTTTCTACGGTCTTCATTCTCGGCGTTATCCAAACCGGAAGCCCGTGCCATTACACACTCACGCCATTATTCATACGTAATGACCGCTGAACTCAATATCCTGGCGTCCCTCTAACAATGTTGTCGACATTATTAAGTCGCCTACGCTTTAAATAATGAATAAAAAAAAATAATAACAATAATAATAATAGTTTAAGAACAAAGTTCAGCACACATGGGCCTACTCGCTCGGAAAGACACAACTTCATACAGTGAGCGGTCAAAGTGTGCTACATGCTAACGTGCCACTAGCTCCAAAGCAACGGAAATATACTGCCCAAAAAATAAATAAATAGAGGGAACACTCGGAGTTACATTGTGTTGTTTAAGTGTTGCCTTCATTTTTCCGAGCAGTAATATTTTCCGTGAGCGCACGCTGTTGAGCTGTCTGTGAAAGGTGACTCCTCACGCAGGGACAAGCGAGTCCACTCCGCCTCTTGTGAGAGTCCTCGGTTGCAATCTGGCACGCAGCCAGACACCTCGTGCTTGTGTGCTTGTGCGTGCGTGCGTGCGTGTGTCACTATGGGAGCAGGGGCCCCGCCGTACTCGAGCACACTGTCTGGACTGGACTATCCGTGTAAACACAGCGTCTTCTAGCGGTCACCACCAATACTGCCACATCTTAAAATGGCCACTGGTGCTGGTGGACACTGCAGCACGCACGCAACCCCCCCCCCCCACACCCACACCCACACACACACTCTCCCTCCCTCC
>CM022490.1:8195060-8215339 GCA_011952105.1 Coreoperca whiteheadi
CTCCCTCCCCCTCCCCCCTCAACCTCCAGCCAAGGCCTCTCTCTCTCTCTCACACACACACACACAGGTGCCACTGCAGTCACCACACAGGCCTGTTTACCCATTATCCCTGTCCACTGTTAATCCATAAACACACTGCTCTGCCTCGCCACTAACAGCGGTGAAGTGGTTCAACGAAGTGCATTCGAGACTGGTTTAAAAAACAAAAACAAATGTAGAGTTTGGCCCCTGCCTCTGCAGCAAGAGACGCCTCCTAAAAAAAACAAACAAGTGAGGCCTACAAAATCAGATCGCTCAACAAGTTTTATTCACAATATACAGAACAATGAATCAAGTCAGACACGCGGCCAGTAGAAAATAAATCTAATGAAAAAGCAAAATATATCCTTTATAAGCAGAGTTTTTACCTTTGAACTCTTTACAGATTAAATACAAGTTTCCTCAGAAAGCAGACTTGTTACAAACAGCAGGTAGTGTTTCAACACGGCAAGATTGGAAATTATTTCATCAAAACATCGCTTCGATTTCCTCGGACTAAGCAGTTGTGGAAAAATCTTAACATGTAACATTCATATGGGTTGTGTGTGTTCAGACTCTGGGTTGAGGGCTGTGGATTTAAATACAAGGCCTTCGCTGAATTCAAATTAAATACTGGACTGAGGTAAAGAGCTGCCAGTTCATTATGTTTCGAACCACGTGCTCCACACCTAGAGGAGTCCAAAAAGGAAGGGGACACAGGTGACACCAGGCCTGAAGGTACAATGCACGCGTGGCGAGATATTTCACTTGTATATCAGATCCGGCGAGAATTTTAACCAAACTTCACGTGAAGTAGGTCAAAATGCAACTGCGCAGTCATAGTACCTCCATGTCTGACCGTACCGACCGTCAGAGTCCCTTCCTTATCGCTCCTCCGATGACCTTTGATTTCACAGTCCTGCCGGTTAATGTAGGAACAGTGTCGAAAGGATGAAACCAAAATTCATCGCTTTTAGCAACTTCTGAGTTTCTGTCGTGGGCTATGACAGTGTCATACCGTAACCGTCAGCGTGACACTGCGAGGGTGATGATAAAAAAGGACAGGACAAACTGGGACCCGGGTGCGTGAGAAGCAGAGGGGTGGGCGGGGGCCTCGGACCGGTCAGCTTAAGCATCCTTCTTTTTGATGATGAGCGGTCCGACGTTGTCCCCGGTTTCCTCGTTGTGTTTGGTGTGGGCTCCGTCGCAGTAAGGGAACTGCAAGGCGAACGCACAATGTTAGAAAAAGTGGCGCTTGTCAAATGTACGCCCTGTGTACGTCCTGATGGGAGTGGACACTGTTAGCCAATCATGATTTAATGTCCCCGAAGTCAGCTGAAAACTACGACAAAGAAACAGCAGCACATGAGATCATTTTGATCAGCTTTTGAGCAGACATGTTAGCTATATTACCCTACTAACTAGACTAAACTAGAACTCTGTGTCACCAAGTGTTCACTTTACGCCTGCAGAGCCCTTCAGCCTACACTAACGCCTGCCGTTCAGTATTTAGAGCTCTCTGGATTGGAAGAGGTGTTAGAGCTAAGGATTTCCATTAGCCGTCAAAAGAAAAAAAAACACCTGGCTGTGCCATCGCCGACTGGGGATGCGATCAGAAGTGCAACATGTGTGAAAGTCTGGCCCCACGAACGGCAGCAGGACCTTTACTTGTGGACGGCTAAGGGAACTTTGCACCTGTAATAGGCTGACATGCTAGCTTAGAATGTCCAATAACAGTTACTCAAACACTAAGCTAAAGGGCAATTATGAATGCCCCCGACGGAGCCGCTGAGTTCTGACCTTCTTTGACTTCCAGCAGCGGCAGTACACAGCCTTGGTGCCGATGTCCTCCATGTCGAAGCTGTGCACCACTTTGGGACTATCTTTACTGATGGACGCGTTCACCTGGCCTTTTTTACAGCTCCGCCCGCTCAGGTAATGGCTGACGAGGAAACCTCCGACAGCCGCAGCCACTGCGACCGGCACCGCGACCACCAAATGCTCTGGGGAGAGAGAGAGAGAGTCACGGCGGCGGCGTATGGAGACAGAAAAGTTATTTTGCCAAAATAACAGCTGCGTCTTTACTGCTTGGTAAAGACATTAAAGCCAGTGTTTCCTTGTATACCACAAAGTGTGGGTGGACAAAATATTAGAATATTAGCCCAATTTAATGCAATTTCAATCCAATGTGAAACTACGCCCTCCAAAAAGGACCAGAGATGACTCCTCACCTCTCTGAAACAGTGTCAACAACAGTTAAACATTACAGGGTACACAAAAACAGGATTTAGTGCATGCCTCTACTTAAGGACAGGCGTACGAGATAAACGGGCCACTCGGAGTGAATCGCAAGGGTTTATGGTGCCCAACTGCCCATTTAAGTACCATGTGAATGTTACGTTTTAATGGAGAAGTCAAGGTATGTCTCACTACGGGTTCTCTTTATGCTTCTGTGGGTCAAACCGCTTCAAAGTCTAAAAAGCCTAGAAGTCATATTTTCAGTACTCGGACTGCTTCTAGTGAATGTAATGCACATGCCTTAAAATTATAATTTGATTTCTAAGATTAGTGTTGGACACAGCCACATGTTGCGTTCCCAACTTTGGATGGTTCACCCAGGTAGTTTTGGACCATCAGCTAGGCCTCAATTGGAGTAGGAGTAACGTGATCTTAAGGTTTCACGGCCTCTAGCGAGGCAGCTGATCACCGAACCGGCTGATCCGGACTGGCCGCGGGGCCCCTGTTCCTCTTGTTTTACGACTCTGCGTCACGTGATGCTCAGCTGGTCTGGACCATCCCCGTCATTGCCTCGCGAAAACGGACACTAACAACTCCTGGTCGCAATGTGAAGCCACCGCACGTACCCCCCCTCGGGTTTTGCTTCAGAACTAGCTCATTGGCGTTTGCGCATGCGTCAGGGGGGCGGTAGTGGTGTGACAGTCTGACCGTGGCCTGCCACTTTCAAGCGGCACCTGCCGTTAGGAAGCGGTATCTGCCGGTGGAAGACGAGGGGACCACCTGTGGCACACCAGCAGCCAGTTTTGTCTAGTTCAGACAATGACCGGACATCCTGGACGCAAAATAAATCTCTCATCATCAGAGGCAGGACAGGGCCTGCCTATTAGACACAGAAGGGAAAATCTAAAAACCCGAGGGGGTACGTGCTGTGGGTTTACATTGCGACCAGGAGTTGTTAAAGTGCCCATTTTCGCGAGGCAATGACGGGGATGGTCCAGACCAGCTGAGCATCACGTGACGCAGAGTCGTAAAACAAGAGGAACAGGGGCCCCGCGGCCAGTCCGGATCAGCAGGTTCGGTGATTAGCTGTCTCGCTAGAGGCCGTGAAACCTTAAGATCACGTTACTCCTACTCCAATTGTGGCCTAGCTGATGGTCCAAAACTACCTGGGTGAACCATCCAAAGTTGGGAACGCAACATGTGGCTGTGTCCAACACGGCTAACTGGACAGTTAGCTAGCTAAATTGCGCTTAGCCAGCTAACGTTAAGGAATGTTGACGTTGCAGCGAATACGTTTATAAATTAAACTATAATGTTAAGGCATGTGCATTACATTTACTAGAAGTAGTCACCACGGATCCGCGCTGTATCCTACAAACAATTTTGCCCGTAAGGTTAGCTGGTGCTTGGCTGGGGGTAACGTAACGTTATGTCGCAGACATGTTACGTTTACATCGGGAGGCAGACGAAAATGCTCATTTAATGCTAGCATGCTATTAGCTAGCTTTAATGTTTTACCTTTCGATAATCTGAATCCCGAGCTGGAAATTGGAGCCATGGCAGGTAAACTTTGGGTTGCCATGATTTCCCTGGACGGTGTTGTGTGTGTGTGGTCAGCTCTCAACAGCAAGGTCAACCGGGGAGTCTGAACTCGGTCCGCTCCAGAAGGGCCGTCCTCGGGCTAATACGTCACGGTGCAGCAACCAATGAGGTCTGAGGAGGGAGCGCGATATTGTGACACGGCGAGAGGCTTCACCCCCTGTCTCCAGCGTACTTCCGGCTTCGCTTTAGCGCTGTCTGAAGACCGAACCGCAACGATAGTCTGACATTTGATCCACGAATTTCCTATTTTCTTATTTCTCTCGAATCAAATAAAGGCGATGATAAGCCAAACATACCTTTCTGGATTTAATTTGATAAATTATTTTGAGAGAAAACTCTTGTTCCTCTTCAGCAACTAACTGTTGATATATGAACAATGGAATTAAGTGCATTTTTTCAAGGTAAGGCTTCTAGGAATAATATGAATGCAATTAATATTACTCTGTAACCACATTCTTTCAAACCCATATATTTGAAGTTCAGCTTCCTGCTCATGAAAAAGCACAAGCAGACAAATCATGTGGAACTACATCTAACACACTTCCAATGTTTAATTTCAATCAACAATTTCAAACCCCTTCAAGATTCAGTGATGTTTTACTTATTAATCAGATATTCCCCAATGTCCACAAAGAATGTATTTGTAGTGATTTACTATCATATAATAGTGGTAGCGTGGTAATGGCAGGTCTTCTTCATCTTGTTAAATTCTTGTAAAACTGGGTCATGGATGTGAATGCTCCACATGTCCCTCTGCTACCTCTGTATGTCCTCCAAAAGGGCCGGAGAATGAGTCAGCACAGGAGTCATGGGTTTTTATTACACAGTTTAATCAACACACAAAGCTCAACGAGCCTCTCAGGTAATTCAATATACAGAGGTTTTGTGCAAGAAGAGTGGGTTCTCCTCACACCCAGAGCCCAAGCCAGTCCCATAGCCGTTTAAGATGTTAGCCTCTAATTTAATAGCAAAAAAAGAAAACAAAAAAAAAATAATAATAATGCAACCTAAAGAATTATTGGGGTGGGGGGGTAAAAAAAAAACAAAACAGTAAACTAAGAAAAATAAATTGCTTAAATACCTGGTCCAGAACCTCCACTTTGTGAATAAAGAAAAGTTGGTGGTAGTGGTGAGGGTGACATGGGGTTACATTTGTGCGTGCATGTGTGTGTGTGTGTGTGTGTATATAAAGGGGTAGACTTGGGTAAGGTAGGGTGGGAGGGGGAGTCAGGAGCAGGTGTGGGGATAAATTCAAGTCCTTTCATAGAATCCAACCGAGGACCAAAATAGGCCATGTGCATTTTTTTCTATTTTACACAGCCTGCAGTGAGTTCTTTTAAGTATTTATCATACAAAATACAGAGTGCCCTTCGACTCGTGTGCGAAAAACTGCTTTCTTGCATTGTCACCTCTACAGATGGGAATTACAAGGACAGCAAAACAAGAAAGGGTGTAGAGTGTAAAAATCCCTCCATCTTATTGTCCCCCACCCCCCTAAAAAATTAGGCAAATAAAGAAAAGGAAAAAAAGATTAAGGTCCCCTCAAAGTTTTACAGATGCTCAAAGGAATGCTTTTAGTGATTGACGTCTGGGGAAGGTGGGTGAGGATGCAGGCGTGTAGGAAAAACGGGGAGCTGGAGGGGCTGCAACAGCCCAGCCTGCATGGTGACAAAGTGTAACGGAATACAGAAGTTAGGAGATGGGTCAGAGGTCACAAGGGAGGGAGGAGGTGAAAAAGGAGTAAGGAGAGATGGGTGTTACCGTTGCATGTTGACAATATGTACACTGGAGGGTGGGCAGGTGAGGGGAGGGGGGGGCCAGAGTAAAAGAGAGAGAGAGAGCGAGAGAGCAAGAGAGAGAGAGAGCGAGAGAGAGAGAGAGAGAATGCAGGGAGGTGGGCCAGAGGGAGTTTGACAGGTACTCTGGTGAAGGGGAGGCGTGGCTCAAAGAAAGCACTCCAATGGAAACCAACAAGATCTTGTTTTAAACTTTTCATTTGTTTGAATGGTTTTTTGTTTGTTTTCTCTTTATGTCTGAAGCTCCCCTAATTTAAAGTCGTCGAGGTGGTTGGCCATGATTCTACCCCAACACTACATTGCATACTTTTGTGTCCATTCCCGAGCTATTTTGTTGTACCTGTGAACAAGCAGACAGACAGAAAGACAGAGAAAGGGAGTTGTTAGTTGTTCAGCCTTTTAAAGACCAACATTAGGATTTTGTTACATCTTTTTACAAAGACATCTTTAGGCAAGTTGCAACACTGTCACCAACATTAATTTCCATGTGTACATCATAAGCTTTGCTGCTATCCTTGCAGCAGCAGCAGCAGCAGCAGCAGAGAGGCCAGCTGGATGGCACTCAACAAGGGCACATACAGTTCTGCCATCTTGCACAGAAACGCTGCAGGTTTGTTTTTATTCACTATTCCCGCTGCAGAAGACTGCCAGAAGTCAATGCTGCTGGCCAATTAGTAACAGGAAGAACAGATATGGCACAATAGCCAGTCCCACTGTACTGATTATGTTTATTAAGCTTGTTGGTGCGGGACACTTAGTGTACCAGGGGATACCAAAAGGGACAAAGAGGCAAAAGAGCTAATGTTGGTTTGGATTCCCTCTTTTTTCTGTTTATCGCGTCCTGTGAGCGGAGAGGTGTACATACCTCACAGCAGAAAATAATTTGGAAATCTTGTGTGATTGCATCATACTGAAGCAGAGGACACAGTTAAACAAGTTATGTTGTAAGAGACACATTGTACACTTTATATAATAATAATAAAAGACACCACGTTTTGTGAACAAATCTGATTTCAGGGACACATATTATTAAGGGCTGCCCACTTACAGGGTCATTCTGGTATTTACGTATTTTGGGGTCTAAATGACTAATAGGTACAAAAAGTTTGGAATTGGTCCAATAGATCTCCTCAGCCACTGCAGATATCACAGCTGCAGTGGTATATTTTTTAAAGCCAGTTCCCAGAATTTAACCTGTGATGACCCTTCCTTAAAACCTGCTATCATTTTGTGCTTTAACTTTCAAACAATGTAGACGAGTATTGTGAATACGAGTTCTTGAATATAACAGATATTTGGCTAACTCACAACTGTCTTTCAAACTTTTGTTCCATCCCTTGTGGTTGCTGCACACAATATAGCAGAAACAATGTTTTGAAAGTCAATAATCACTAGCAAGATGGTGCTTCTGTCCATCAGCAGCCGGTTTGTGACGCTGACTTTGATCAGGACAGGCTTTAGCGCAGCTCCACCCAGGCCGGCAGAGACTCAAAAAGAGAGGCTGGTAACCCAAAGCAACCGTGCTGACAAAGAGGCACGAAGCATGGAAACACATCCGAACACACCCCAATGATGCACGAAACAACGTGAAGCAAATAACGTACTTTTCCCTGTCCGTCTTGTAGATGCGGGCGATCTCGGGTACTAAGGGGTCATCCGGGTTTGGGTCGCACAGCAGAGAGCAGATGGACAGGAGGACTGGAATGGATCAGGTCAAGGTTAAGAGTTAAACAATCAGTATTCACAAAAAACAAACAAACAAACAGACATTTTCAGAATTTCTGGCATTTTCCCTTTGCATGAACCTTAGATGCAAGTTAGGCTGAGTATTTCTCACGGCTGTAGAACTGTTGATAACACATTAAATTAGGATTTTAAAAAAAAAAATAAAAATGTATTCTTGTGCATGAGTGACACCATTTCTAAGCATGCCCTGTAATAACCCAGACCTGGATGAAAAGAGTTGAAATTTACAGAGCTAAATACTGCAGTTTAGCTCTGTAAAGGACCTCTGCGTGAGAAATGTTGTTATACATCATTTGTGGGAAGCGTTTTCATTTTAAAAAAAGGAAACCAACATGTTTCCCCTGTTCCTTTATTCTTAACATTCTGTGCCATTTATCTGTAACCATATGTGCAGTTAAAAGTCTGAAGGCCAGTAAGAAAGAGCCTACCTTTGGAGATGGTGAGAGCTGGAGACCACTGTGATCGCAGAATGTCAAGACAAATGCTGCCGTTGCTGTTGATATTTGGGTGGTAGATTCTTGTGGTAAATGCAACCTGAAAACAGACAGAGAGAAAAGAAATGTAGGGGGATGGGGTGAGAAAGAGGGCCAGGTGAGAGGAACAACAGGAAACCGAATGATGTAAGGCTGTAGCATGTTTTAGCAGGCAAGGGGCCCTCTATGTGCCACTGTTACTTTGTTTATGTATGCTGCTTCTTTGTATGTCTGTGCGCTCTCGCTGTCTTGCTTACCTTTGGCGGTTTGAAGGGGTAGTCTGTGGGGAAGTGTATGGTCAAGAAGAAAACCCCGCTCTGGTAAGGACTGTCATTCTAATGCAGAGAGAGACACCCATTCGTCTCATTAGTGACCGAAGTGAAAGGATGACAAATGTAATAATCTAAAATTAAATACTAGTGTGGACTTCCTCTCTGACTAAATTGATTAGGGAAGCAGTAAGTTCAGTTGACCGTAGCCCTATCAGACCCTCTAATGGTAATGCATTGTTTGAAGAGCACAATTCAAAGTCAAGACATTAGGTCTTGAGTAAAACATAACGACAAGACCGTTCTGTCACCACGTGTGTGAATGTTAATTCCGAGCAATAGCGCAAGCAGTAAACCAACTTGCATACTTACAGGTCCCATTATTGTGGCTTGCCAGTGAAACACTGAAACAAAAAAAATAACAACACAGAAATCGGTTATGAAACACTAAGAACACAATGTGTGGCAGAGAAGTGTTAGAATAGATAACGCCACATGAGGTGTGTGCATGTTTATTTGTACAGTTGAATAACAGGCCCTTACATAAAGTGCAGGACAAATATTCTTGGAAACAGGTTTTTTTTTTATTGTAAGTGGTAAGGGGTCATTTAATGGCAGACTCACATTTACATTCAGAAATTGGTTCTTACAAGAACCAATATCAAAAAGTATTGCTTAAGAGGAAGTTGTTACCCTGACCCGAGGCATAATTTAAAAAAAAAAATCTCTGATAACACAAATTGTGACAACAAAAACAAACCATCAGAATTTGATTTGGCAGCATTTAAACCATTCTGATTCAAGCATCCTGTTGAGGTCTGAGGACAAATGTCACGTCAACCGCAGCAATGACGTGTTACAACACTTTCTCTATAGTTTCTAGTGGAGTGGTTTATTTGCTTTTGGGTGACAGGAAGCAACACGTAAAGAGCGATGTTGCTGCTACTGATTTTACTGCTACTGCTGTTTAAGTGTCAAAAGGCGCAAAACGCACGCTAATCGACTCACAAATATGTTGAGTGTAACACCATTGAAATACATATCACAAATGAATCCAGAGTGAAGATGGTAATTAAGAACTGACTGCCAATTTGGAGGAGACCTTAATGGTCAGATGTTTTAGCGCCGACTCTACCAATTCCTTTTATCAATACTTGTACACTAATTACCCTTATCGCTGGCCACATGTGCTACAGAATGCACGCTCACTTTGAACAGCTTTTTCTTAATGCCATTAAAATGTCCTGCATGAAAGCAATCAAATACGTCGGCACATTTTACCAAACTGATTTCAAGCGAGGACGCCAATAGCACTCGTACGGTTAAACATTTGTTGGCAAATGATGTTGAAGAAAAGCTGTGTTGGAGACAGCTTACAAACAAGTGCTGCGTTCCCTCAAGCTAATGCCAGCACCTCTGTTGCCCTCACGTTAAATCTACTCTTCAAATGTGGCGTGATCAACTGTGAACACAAGAGTCCGTTTTTTTCCTGGAATAGTACTACCTAAAAAGAAAAATGTGTATTTAAAAACATGTCAGATTCGGAGTAGTGGTTATAAGCGCCGTTGATTTTCTGTTTAGAACGTAATTAATGCAACTAAACCAATTTGTACTCGTCGAAGAATTTATCAAAACCATGCTAAATGAACATGCACAAAGACTTGTGAATTCCTGTTATGTTTTCTAAACATTCTTACTCAAGCTGCACAATGCACAAACAACCAGTATGTTCGCACGTGTAGCATCGCAGCCGCCTCACCCGGCAGGAGTTGCACGTTGTCACACACATGTAGCAGCAGTGTGGGTGCTGGTCCCTTGTGGAACACAGGTGCTTCAGCAGTGATAAGAATCAGCTCACCCCTTTACAGGCAGCCCGAAGCATTACTGATCCTCAGCAGGTTTATGTCAACCTTTGTCGACTACCGGCCATATAATTTAGATGTCGAGAACTTTATGTTCCAATCATTGTGTGTGTAACATTTGACGTATGTTTTTGTTTTGTTTCTTCATCGGTATGACGATCTAGCCAGGTGAGCTTGTTAGCTGCTCGCAGTTCGTTGATGTCACTGGAACGAGCTACTGCTAGCCAGACATACGTGTGGAAATGTGGAGGAAAGAACATTCGACACTGTATTAGCAGAACAGGACAAGATGAACCTTCAATTGGTTAAATACCCAACATATGGCAGAACAACTGCAACGCAGCTCTCGCGTGTGTAAACCAAGTTTCAAGATCTCCACAATGTAGCAATCCCAGCATGTCACCACAGAGAAGGAAGTGATCACATAATTTCTAATACAACACAAGACGTCATCAAAATAAAAGCTTAATGGTGTTTCTTTTGAAAAGCAAAGAATTGACTGACAAATATTTAAAAAATAACTGACTGAGCAAATGGGGAACAGAACTAGACGGATTATTAAGGGCACAGTTTTGAGTCTAACAACATGTAATAGCCTAGTTGTGCGTATATTAGGTGAGTGGTACCACATCTGTGTGACCGTCGCTGCCATTATGTTATTAGCAGCAAGTTGCCTTTCTTCAGACAGGAAAGATGTGGCTCTAAGGACAGACAGTGGACGCAGTCAATATAAGGGTTGGTGTTGAAAAATAAACAACCCAGAGAACGGCAGTGCAGCTGACAGTATAAACATCAGCACATTGACGGCTGTTTGTTGTGGATCAGCAGAGCAGAACAACAGGCGTAAAAATATCCACGAATGGAAATGAAAGTTACACATCTACCTGAATGATTAAAAGATGAAATTATATGAGCTAGTTAGAACGCTCTCTTTGCCTGTGCATTGCACTAGATTAGGACAAAAAATCTTGCGGCATGTTTATTCTTTGGCCTAAAGCCTTTTCAGGTCCTGTTACTGCATTTGATTGTACAGGTGTTCATGATATTGTGCACATCCTCGTACCCACAAATATATAAAAAAACCAAAAACAACAACCATAACCTTATCTACTATGGTATACTAATTACGCTATGGACAAAGAGCCCCCCGAAACAACTGTTGCTTGATCATTTTGAAACAATACAAACTTAGATAACACACACTTCACATGACCTACATTACAAACTAAACATATTTATATTGATCTCCTTCAGCTCGCACAATGCTAGAGTGGTAAATAATCTTTATCAAATGAGACAAAGGTGTAAACAAGTTTCTACTGCATGTGGCTAGTGTGTTTATAGGAAGGTAGCTGATGAAAAGATGTCATATTAAAAGTGCCACCCTGCAGTCGTTTAGATACTCCCATAATTATTACCTGGCCAACATTGTTCATGTAGAAAAGGTGACAGGTGCCCACCATGTCATTTTTAGCCTAACTAATTATTTGCTGTAAGCCTGCTCAGAGAAAGAATTGGTTTAACAGTAATTTGGCTCCATAAATCCACATACTGTTTCAGTGTCCACTATTTATGGCTACCAGGAGATTCTGATACCTTTAAAGGCATGCCACCCATTGAATATCAGGTCGAATTATTCACCAGTGCCATTTCTTCTTGATAACGTACAACTAACACTTAAAATGGTAAAAATACAAAACATAAAAACACCACCATACAGACCATCAAAAGGTGAAATTGTGGTTGTTAACCTGATAAGTAAGTGTCCATCACTGAAGGTCAGTGTGTATTCTAAAAACACCGGCTTGAAACAAAGATAAAAGGTTCTGAGTGTCTGCATTTCCTGTCCTTTGACTTGCACACAACCGTTTCTACCATGCAAGACACACTCGAAACATCACATAATGATGGAGATGGACAGTGATCTTTAATCTGTTGACAAACGGGTGAACAACAAGTACGTCGACGCAGAGACACAGGTGGCGGGGATGTTAAAGGGAGAGCTTTAAACTGCTGGTCGTCAAAGACAGACCGCACACTTCCCAGGCTGCACACAGCCAGCAGTTATACTGTGGAAATACAGTAGATCGTCAATAAACAAATATGCAGCAATTTTGCATTTCTCTGTATTTGAATTATATGCTGTAACCCAATTCAAGCTGATTCTCATCAGAGATATTAGGTTCAGAGGATCATCTGTCAAAATACAATGACATATTTAGAAGCTAACCTGTACCATTTTTTTGGCGGTATTAAAACTATGTTAAGATGCAATGAATGTGATACGTTTATTTAAACAACGTATTTATTTCTCTGTTTTATATTTTAAAAATCTATTAATTTCTGTATTATATGACTGCTGACAGTAGCAGTTGACACTAGTCAGAAAAACTTCCTTTCCATCAGTCCTGTTTTTACTGACAACTGTTAAAATAAAATATTTGTTTCCAAGGAAATACCTGGAGTATGTGTGAAATGCATTTTATCCTATGTACGTAAATGAACAGAAAAAATTTGTTCATGATTTTTATTATTGAACCAATCTTAGGATAACAAATCTAATGGGTAATGGATGGTGGATAATGAATAAAAATCAGTCCCTATTTACTCCTTCATAATAAAAGAATAAAATACTAGCCAGACGAGAATTCCCCTTACATTTTCCCAGAAAGTAAACGTTAAACTGACATGTAGCAGCGGAGTTGGGAACATTATGCCTTTATAATGAACCAGTATTTTCAGACGAGGCCAGCCAGGTATTCCCTGAACCTGCTTGCTCATAAAACAGGGGTACTTCCTTCATTCACTTAAATGCAGTGGACTCCAGACATCAAAAACCTGCACCTTCACTGATGCTTGTACTTTCCTTTGGCTTGTACGTATTCAATTTGCATCCAAACCAAACACAATAATCATAAACTTTGACATGAGAGAGCAGATCTAGAGACAGTTCATGTCAAGCTTACATGCTAAATCTACATAGTCTGTAACAAATTAGAATATAAGACATTCCCTTTGGGGTCATTTGTGAGTATTTTGACTGATACTTTTGAGTTTTTTATTAAATGATCTGGCCAAAATAAGGGAACGGTAAACCAAGAATTTGTTTTGGAGTACAGTTCAAATTTGAGCCCCAGTCCCACACAGCTACCAGTACAGTGTTGGTTTAGATAACAAACTTACTGTCATCTCCTACTGGTCCTGCAGAACACTGGGCTGGTGGGTCCCGTGCCAAGTCGTTCAACTCCTGAGACAAACAAATGACAGGTCAGTTGACCAGGCCCTGCAGTATGGTGCAGGGTTTAGAGTATTTCCACAAACAATAACCTACATAACTGAAAAAAAAGTATATCTTAACTGGGAATGGCAACACAAAAACATCACAAAAAAACGAATTTCTTGGAAAAGATATTTAATAATCTGATACTCATAATCTCATGGAGGGGGGGTTATACTACTTAACCGGCCCCCTCTTTATAGTTGACTAAATCACTGTTTGTAAACAGATCTAGAGGCGGGTGCCACTGCATTTGCTACGAAGTCTCACTGCAATAGTAACTCGAAATGCAATTACAACTGACAACACTACGGTTGCACCGTGAGCTTTGATTACCGGAGTAACCGCTATTACGTAACAACATTTCTCCAGGTAGTACGGGTCCCAGCCAAACGGAGATCACATCACGACGATAAGGCAACTGAGGTTTTTCCTATAACGTGAACCAACATCAAAGTCTGGCAAACTGGATGCGAGCTGCGTGTAGCCCAGTGCAAACGTTATGCTGCAAACGTTAGCTAGGTGCTTCAGGTTCGACCACAGCACGGGATGTCAAGTCACAGAAACATTATGGCTGGCTGCTCTGCCACACCATGGCATGGGCTATCGTTACTGGAGGGACTGACACCAACAACACAAAAACACGCCATCCAGCTAAGTCAGTCAAAACAAACGGTATAATAACGATCTACTGCTCGCCTGCTGTCAGCAACATGGCACCAACGGCGAACAACGCGTGGGGCCTGTTATAAAACCACAGCGACACACTGCTAAATATCCCTAGCGTTTCCCTATGTATTGCTCTCTTGTCGAGTACACCAAATTACGATGTCAAAGTCAAACAATAACACGCCTATTTTATCACGACTACTTTAAATATCTACAAGTCGTGCGTAACGAAGAGACAAAATACTGGGGGGAAAACAGGGAAAAGATATACGCTAGCTTAGGTTACATCCATCCATCCACATCTCTGGGCTGCTCCAAGTCCACTTAACGTTAAATGCACACATTTGCGATACACCGGACAGAAAGAAAGTCCAAATCGCTTAACAAAATAAGCGCGAGACTCCTCTTAAATTAAGCTACCATTAGAGTTGCAGCTAGCTCTATACCTTAACGTTAGGCTATCTGTCAAATCAAGCGGCGAGCTAGGCAAGCTTAAGTTACGTTAACTGCAATAAATAATGTTAGCTACCTTCACTATCGTACAGGGCGGACCACCAAGGAGACTCCGGACAACTTAAAACACTTGCGAATGGAGTCTGCCGTGTCTTTACTGTGAAGATTTAGCGTTACTGTAGTGAGCTAGCTTGACCAGAAGAACCCTTTAGCTTGTCCGAGCTAGCCAACCACCGGGACAGATAATGTTAGCAAGAAACAGCTAACACACCGCTAATATCATCAACTAGTAAACGGCATAGCAAATGTTCCAGTATGTCCAGAATCAGAAATTAAAATAATAGTGACTTAAAACTACCGACAGTGAGCCTACGTGACACAACCAGGAGCAGTTACTGTAACGTACTTGTAAGTCTAACGGTTCAGTTGGCCCATTTGTGGCAGCACTAGCGAACACAGACAGGCGGCGCATTGCTGCTCTCACTGTCGTCCCCTAGCTATTCAAAGACCGTTAGCTGGCAGTTGAAACCCAGCCTGAGTTATTAAGTCGGTATTTTCAAAATATTCTCAGTTTAATAAACTCGACAACGAACATAAGATGGGCAACCTTGGAACTAAATCCCTGACGAAACTGCGAAATCCCGGGCCTCGTCGTTCACTTCCTTACCTTGTGAATTCTTTTCAGAGCCATTGTTGTGCTAGCGGTTCTGTCAGGGAAAACGTGCAATAAAATGGCGATTGATGTCACTGTCCGTTGGTAATACTACAACTTAGTTATTCTAGAACACCGTTACTGTAAACTCAGCTTACTGATCGCTACCAGAAGGGATCACCGATGAAATTTCGACGCGAAACTGAAAGATAGAAGGGGTAGAACCGCGGTCCTTCCTCCTACTGCAGCGGCTACCAAATCACTGCGGCCTGTGTTCTGCCAGCAGCAACAGCGACAAGACTTCCGAACCCGACTCTTCACAATAAAAAGCTCATCGCCATTGCTCTGACGAAAACGTTACTTTTACACAAAACTTCACAAATTGTATGTAATAATTATCCTACTTGGTGTAATAATTATCCTACTTGGCAGTACTTTATCCTCACTCAAGTTAAACTACATCAGTTTAAGAGAAAACCTGCAGGCCCTCAAAACCAGTCACACTGTTCACAATTTATCTTGGACTGTACTATGTGTAGCCAAGGTCTCAATAAAACGCTGCCCTTGGGCTGCAAGTTACCATTATAATTCATCATTGATCAATCAGATGATTACTGTCTCGATTAATTGTTTGGTTTAGAAAATGTCCGAAATAGTAAAAAATGCCCATGACAATATTTTGTAAAAAGTGGTATCTTCAAATAGTTGGTTTTGCCCGACCAAAAGTCCAAAACCCACACAAATTCAGTGCGCAATGATATAAAACAGAGGGCAGCAGCAAATCCTCACATGCAAGGAGTTGGGCCAGAGAATGTTTGGCACTTGCTTGAAAAATGACTTAAACGATTAATCAATTTCTTGACTAAACCGACTAAATGTTTCACCTCTACATATTATGGCATTGTAATTCATTTTTTCTGACACCAATAAATTCATTTAGGGTGTATGGCGAAAATACAAAATGACTTTACTGCACTTTAAAACCGTTTCAAAAACGTCACAATCGTAACCACCCTTTTATTCTGAAGGCCATCCCCCGAAACCGGAAGTCCTATTGTTGGAACGCATCTCTCACTGCGCTACCACTAGAAAGCCTTCCGCCGAGATGCGCACGTAAAGGGCTCACAGTGCACGCTGGCAACGTAGTACTGCAACTGGCCTCATTGTGGCTCCGAGCATGCAGCGGCAAGGCTGTGTTCACATGGTTCTGACGGAGCCAAAATGTCTACCTAGCACGTATTTTGCATGAGGTAAACTCCTGGGAACCTGTGCTAAAATGGTTTACTACTACCATTACAATGTCATTTACATATTTACAGACAATTAAATCAATATTGTACAATTTCCAATCCGTTGATTATATTTAGGCCTCTCGATATACTTAAAGGTTTTGGGGGTAGTGTCATACAGATGAACTACACGGGGGGGGGGGGTTCAGCGCGGAGTGATATGACTACAAAGACTGTGCAGATCGTGGGCACCTTGCTCGTTTGTAGGTATTCCATGTGTAAACCAGACTAACAGTAACTACAGATTGTATGTATTTTGTATGTCTTTAATAATGTTTTGAAACAGATTTTTCTTAACTCTAGTAAGTCCAGTATGTCACTGGGTATTATGTTCGTGTAGCAGAAAATGCTCTGCTTTTTCATTTGCTGGTGTTAAGAGGAGCCAAGGGATGGCCAGCAGGCTATTTCACCTCGACCATTAATAATCTCAGTACATCCGCCTGACGGTGAAGCCAACACGGCACAAAGTTTGAAACAACTAGCTACTTCTGTTTATTACAGTGATGGAAAAGCAAACAAGTCACTGCAAACACCCCGTGTCCTCACCGATGGCCATGGTCCGCTCAGCTGCAGTAGTGTACAGAAAAATACACAATAAGAATTTCTTCTTCCCCAAACTCATAAAGATAATGCATTTTCCATGTAGGAATCCACTGAAACTGATAGATTACACCAATAGCCCACTAATTACAAATCTGAATGTTAATTCAGTCAGAAAAACATGAGTGGTAATTCCCATTACACCATCAGTGCACATTTGCTCCATCTATAATTTTTGATAAATTCTATGGAGCACAGTTGGCTGCAGAAACTCTTCACATTTACTAATTTCACAGCATATACAGCAGTCTTTTTAGGCTTGAAGTGTGGCATTTGTCACAGGTTGTTATATAGGCCTATTATACTACAGAAGGTTTAATGTACTAATAGGCTATTATACATGTGCCTTACCTCTCTTCAACAGCACAGAAGTCAGCGTAAGATTAAAGATCATACGAATGTTTTCATCCCTCATAATTGCTCTTATGAAATGTGTGGACCATCATCAGATGAAGCAAGAAAAGTAGTGTGAAAAGGCACATTGCACTGACAAACCAAGCAGAAGGGCTTAGGACTGTTTACCGATTAAATAAAGATCTGATTTAAAGGTTTTACATATTTAAAGAATGAGCCTGTCCTGAAATCGTCATACCTTCCTTCATCCAGGCTCAATTTTACTCTTGCCCTCAGGGTTGTAACACATTATTAGTGGTAGTAGTAGGAGTATTAGTAGCAGCATGTTGCAGTAAAATTCAGAGATCTAAGATTTCAAACTGGACGTTTCCCTACGCAGATTTTACGGAACTGTTAGCAACATTTAAAGAACATTTCCACAGCATAGGGTTTTTTTTTTTTTTTTAAGAAATCTTTTTGTATAAATGTTTCCAACAAATATACATGCCCTTTTCATCACATATTTTTTGAAAAGCATATAAACAGCATGTGGCAAAACCCCTTCCCTCCTGTTTCCCTCATCGTCTGACTACTTTTTTTACCTCTTGCATACACCAAAATTATTATTTCTTTAAATTTTCAACAGCATTGACATATACAGTGCAAAATATCACAGTAAAAGTAAAAAAAAAAAATATATATATATATATATTTATATACCCCACACAACTAAATAAATATAATCCTTATAAAGTATACCATAAGAAATATATTCAAGCATGACCCAGTTTTCAATTCATGAGAAGATTTCCAACATCTTCTAAATGGTGTCCAGATTTCTTCATAAACATGCAGTTTATCTCTCAAAGTGTATGTCGTTGTTTTTCCAGTCCCATGCAATGTGCCATATTTGTATCCTGGACACCAAAGTTTGGCTGAACACTTTTTTTCCAGTTGAGAGAACGTGATGCTTTTACTTGTAATATACACATCTATAAACGAACAGTCTTTTGCTCTCAAATTAGAAGATGGAGGCTAAAAGGGAAATAAAAACATCTGAGGTTCACAAATACATACATGAGATACCTAGACTGCCCTTTTTAGATTTTCACATATGTGAGCAGTTGAATAATTTACAGTGAGACATTGCAGTTTCCATAGCCGCATTTTTGCCCCAATATTGTCCCTAATTGTCAGATATGAATATGGAAAAAAGAAACAATAACAACTCCTTAGTTCAGAGTTACAATCTAATCTTATGTAACAAAAAACATTTGTGCCTAATTAATTCGACTTGTCATAGGAAATGCACAGGTGTAAGTAAAGTCACTAACAACGGCTCTGTTCTATGTAGGTATATCAGTATATCAGAGCCAAGATGCACGATACGTGGACGATGGAACAGACACATATAAATGGAATATAGCCTCATTAATGATATGAATTACACCTGCTTTTCCTGCCCATGTCAAAATGTCTGCTGTAAAAACAGGCCGTGGTTTGTAGCATTGTTCGATTTTGATGATGACTGAACTAAAACTTCAATTCAACGGCAAAGAACAACTGTATTTGGTTCTATGTTGAGTTAAAATTACAACTGCTTGAAACATGATAGTAATTAAAAGAAATACATTTCAGTTTTTGACAGTGAGGGATGGGAACCAGGAGATGAAGAAACACACACTACTCTAAAAGGAGCAGCTGTCGAAGTTTTGTGGGATGGTTTTTTACAACGAATGAGTTCATCGTTTGTCTGCATTATGTGCGGATGTGGTGACACCTGCTAACCATGCTAACATTAGCATGTTATAATGTTAGCATTAAATAGTATTAAAGCCTCCTATGTGTAGAATTTTTCCGTGCACATTTTTCATCTTTCAAATTGTTCTGACGGCCCAGGTTTTTGTTTTCAGACTAATTGGACAGTAGCAGTGAAAACTGGTGCAGTTTATAGCCTATGTTAGTTTTAGCTCAGGTCAGATCTGTGTGGCGGTAGGGGTGGTGGCACGCAATGGTGTCTGACATGGTGTCATGTTTTGGGAGTGGGGCATTTTAAAAGCTTATATCACAGACAGTAGAGAGATGCAATGGCTGAACTCGATATGGAGACCTCGCAGGTCATGGTTGGCATCTTAACCCCTGAGCCAGGGGGGCACCTCCACAGTGTTCTTTTTGATACCATAAGGAGTCGCAGAAGTTGGAAAAATGCTATTTAAATCCTAGAGGCAGGGTTCGAATTTCATCTGAGCATTGGTGCAGTTGATGCTCACAAACACTATGCAGATGTGGATGATATAATTTGCGCTTTAGATTAATGTCAGTTGAGCCAAATCTGTAAAGCTGAGAGATGTACTAACTGGCCACTGTACAGAGACCCTCAGGTATAAACATGGCCATTCCTTTGGGGCCACCTTCTGGCCAGACTTCACAGTTTTTGCCTCTTTTCTGGTGCACTGTGCATTACAGCCTCACAGCATGTTTAAGTGCACATATTCTTATTATATTACTATAGGCCTATTCTATTATGTCACACAGATCAATATTATGGCCAAAAGACATTTGATCAACTCCCACGTCTCCTTTAGCCTTTGGTTTATTCTACATTCTATCTCATAAAAGAAAACAGTATCCTATAGGCCCACGTGATCTTCTGTCAAATAGCCGACTGAACAGCTACATGCACACGTGCACACACGCACAAACACACACACACACACACACACACACACACACACACATTTGTTGTTAAAGAGGAAAGCCCTGTAATCAATGCCTCCACAGGATGGCAGTATGAGTCTGAGAGTACGTATGTGTGTGAAGGCCTATATGTGTGTGTGCGTTCCCGCGTGTGAGTGAATTTGCGTGGGAGTTCCTTCTTTCGCCATTCCGGGGTGTTGCCAGCACCGCTTGCAGAGGCGTCCTGGAGAGGTAGAGCCTGTGCGTCTCTTCTCTCTCCAAGGCGTCTCTTCGCCCTCTAACCTCCAGAGTCCCCCCCCCCCCCC
>CM022490.1:8215364-8269565 GCA_011952105.1 Coreoperca whiteheadi
CCCCCCCCACCCCCCGGGCCCCCCCCCCCCCCCCCCACCGCAACACCAGCACACACACAAGCCCCTCGCAAAAACACAAACTTGGGATCCAGGCATGCCACAACGGCAGCTAGGTATCCGCCTACCCCCCCCCAAAGTCACCGCAGGCGCAGCAGCAGGCTTCCCCCGTCCGAGAGAGCACGGAGACTCCACCGAGTGATGCCACTACTGCAGCAAGAAAAGCACCCAGCAACCGCGCATATTCTCCACGCCTGCCGGAGGACCCGACACCACAGCCTCGGCCCTTGACAGAAGAGAGAGCCCCCACCCCCCTCCCCACCCCCCTCGGCTCCGGCTCCGTTCCCGTCCCGACTCCAGGATGTCCGACTGCAACGCAAGTCCCGCCGACCGGGTGATCAAATGTAGGCATGCCAAATCCTGCACGGCCAGTGAGAGCTACCTCTGTGCCAATAATTCTGCTGCAACTCATCCTTTTTCTTCTGTTTGCATCCCTGTCGTGCACCAGTGTCTCTTATTCGCACGTTTTGTTTTCTGTTCAGTCCATCCCTTTTTATTATTATGCCACCTTATAATAATAAAAGGAGCCTATTTGGCTGGCGACTCACCATGCATGTGCCTCTGAACCTTTTAGGGGAGGGAGGTGGTGATGGAGGGGAAGGGGGTGGGGGGTATCTAGTGCGATACGCCGTATTCAAGGTCTTCCCTCGTTATTCTACTAGAATTCACCCCCTCACCGAGGCATTACCCCATTTTTAACGGGGGGATGTCTCTTCCTCTATGTATAGCCAAAGCTGTTGTGCGACACCCAGTGCTGCATGAGCTCCACTTACGCGCTCCACTCCTAGCGGTGGTTTCGCGTTACTGAATAATACCCTACAGAGACCGCCGAGAGAGTGATAGAGAGAGGGGAAAGCAGGGAGGGAGAGAGGGAGATGAGCATCTTGTTCCAATGAAACATCAAGCAGTGTGACGATGACAGCGAAAGGCAGACATAAAGGTAAATAAATGTTACGCATAAGCTGCGATCTTTGGTGTTGTGGTTCTGCTGTGGATGTAGATGGTGTCAACGGGATGATGTTGCATGTAAGCACCGATGTAAGGAGAAAGAGAGGGGGAGAGAGGGAGGGTAAGATGCTATAGGGGGACTTGTCACTCGGAGACTCAAGGATTTTGAGCTTTCTGTCTTAGTGTTCATGTACTGTACCTCTTACCGCACGTCTTCGTGGTGCCCAGGTGTTGGATGTGCCGACTGCCTCTATGGGGTGGCCTACATTTGCGATCTAGTTTGATTTTTCACCAAATCGGAGCCAGAGGTAATCGAATGGTTTAAATGGCAGGTAGGCAGACAACTTCGCCAGGCCGAGCGCGCGCCTCCATACCCGGGAGTTTGGTCTTAAATATATAGGCCACGAAATCAGCCTGATGTTTGCTGATGTGACGTTCAAAAACCGCGAGTGCACATGATGGATTGGCGAGTCCTTTTAAGTCGACGTTTCCTCAGTAAGGCCCGAATGCCAGCGGGTGATTGCTTCTCCCTTGCGTATCGTTCTTCCACGTCTCCGTAAAGGTCTCCCTGGCTTCCCCCTTTTGTTTCCCCGAGTGACAAATGAGAGACACAATTGAGTTTAGGGATCCTGCGCTGCCTATCCGAGCCTATTGCCCGGCGATGATTATGCATACCGCCCTACTGGTGTAATTGCATCACTGGATTATGGGATATTTAATGTGTTTATGAGAGTGTCTGTTTCTGAATTACGCGTGGGCGTCTATAGGGGAGGCGAGGCGAGGAGGGGCTCCGCTCGGGTTATGATCCGCGGAGCGCGCACAGATTGTCGTGCTTATCGGGTCACAATAAGGCTGGCATGGCAGCGGTGCGTGCAGCCTGTCACATGCGACGATGCCTAGCTGGCTGTCTCTCCCACTGGCTCCCCTTAATAAACTCGCAAGGTCTCTCTGCCGGAAGAAGCGGAGCTGACAGTTGGATGCGTCGCTCGGGCATGCCCCGGTATTCCGTGCGTGCGTCGTGCTTGGGAGGGGGTGGGGTTGGCCGGGGGCTCTTGCAGTTTTTGCACGTAGGACTTCAAGACTGCATGTGCATATCCCTACAGTATGGCTGTGCCTGTATGTGTCTAACTACACGGATGCAGGGGCGCTGCGTGGAACTCGGGGCCCCATGAAAACCAGCCAAATGAACACTGGCCCCTTGATCCATCCATTAGTTAGCTAAGTTACTATTACCCCCCAAAGGAGTCGCCCCCCTGCGCATGTGTATTTTTACATCTTCAGTTTGGTTTGCATGTGTTGTAATGCAGCTGGGCCACCTGAGCTCAGCTGCTTCAACACTGGAACTAAGCAGCCTATATCCTCATGCATTGTCCATCTCTCTCTCTCTCTCTCACACACACACACACACACACACACACACACAAATGCACTTTCTCTAACAAACATACAACAAAACAACACAGCAATTCATCAGTCAGTGTGAAGGATTTGAAGTTGTGTAGAGGGATGGGGGCATCAGTCAAAGAGACATCACTTCTGGCGGATGGACTGTGCCCGGTAGTTCCCCACTTTAGTGGTAGTTCCACTGAGATTTTAGTGATACTCAGTGGAGAGAAGCGCATGGAGATGGAGCCAAAGGACAAAGCATACCGAAAGGAACGGACAGAGGCAGAGAGTGTGGGGGCGAGGTGAAGGAGAGGGGGAAGGAGAGAATGTGACAAGGCCACGGAGGAGGTGCAGTAGCTGGAGCGAGAGAGAGAAAGACACAGAGGGAGAGAGAGAAGAAAGAAGAGGGAGAGAAAAGAAAAAGACAAGGGAAGTAGTGTTTCACACTGTTGAGCGGCAGGACAGCATCCTCTGACTTAACCAATGGACTTCTCACACCCCTTTTTGATTCACTTATCATGCAAACCCGTCTGTGTGTGTGTGAAAAACAAGCACGATTCAGAGCCACAATGTGAGAGTGTGACTCTTACTTAAAAGTTTGGCTAAATAATTTCAAGTAGTCTCCACTAAATATTGCCTTTTGAATTGTGCATAGTGTAGAAACATAATGGAAGCTCTGTCAATGCTACTTCATGCTAGACCCACAACCATATCTACAGTAGGGCTGCATGAATCTTAATTTATTATTAGTAACAGAGAAGAGACATCGTGCTATCAATCTCCTTGTACTATTATTTTCTGGTGACAAAAGGGCAAACACTGCCCATGAGTCAACAGCAAGGAATCTTGGGTGTGCAAAATTTGGACTTAGTATTAGTAATAGACTACCGCATGAGTACTACCAGCAAATACAAATACATACACACAATGCATAAATAGAGGCAGGTACAAAGCTTGGTAGGGCTTAATCTCCCTATTGATTTCCTAGAATCCTGACGTGAGTGTCAAAGCACAGTATTGTATAGAAAGACCCACTGAACAAGGTCAAAGCACACGTGCCGTGAAAAAAACGTCTATTGGCATTGTTAACTAGGACTGGTGCGACTAGCAAAGCCATGACAAGCTTGATCAAATAAAAGTACTAAACATTTTGTGGTTTCAGCTTCATACATTTGGGGACTAGCTTGTTTTTCTCCATTTGATATAATCGTAAGTCATTTTTGACATTACAGATCGAAAATAATAGTTGTGACACTGCTCATTGGATGCAGCAGCCCATCAGAAGGTGGAAAAACCAGTTGAAACTTACAAGTTTGCTTGATAAGACGGTTTTTCAAGGGTGCACTCCCTGTGAATGTGAATGTGAATGTGGGTGGGCAAAATATTAAAAATACCTTTCAATTTATTGCAATCCAATAATCCTTTCTCATGGTGGATATTTTGTCACGTCAAACACAGGTGTGACTAACAATGTTAATCATGGCTGTGTTCCAATTTAGCTGTTTCAGTGTCAGGGCCCTGGTAATGTGCATGCTGGCTCACTGACATGCCCTACTGGTTCACCTAAATGGAATTGGTACATTATTAATGTTACTAGTTACACCTGTACTTTTCCTGCAGTGACAAATCAAACTGTACGGTGTGAGAACGGCCTACAAAACCTCAAAGAGGACAGTAGAGTTGAATCTAAACCTTTCTGAAACCATGTCAATAAAAAATGAACATTATAAGCTTCGTAAAGATAGAATTTGTTGCATCTGATTTCACAGGTGTACCTAATAAAACTGCAATGATGACTGTATTGCAACTTAAATGATCACTTAGTCTTGAGTATATAGCAACGCACATATAAACTAAGCCTAACTGCACGTGTTTACCTTCTTCTTTTTCTGCTCAAGGTACACCTAATCCACAGAAGTGGACTATTTTTGCTGATATTGTTAGTCTTTATCCCTTAAACAATTCACGAGAGTTTAAAACTAACAAACCATCCGGCCTCTGTTGCTACACTTGTCACTTTTCGGATATTGCCTGTCATATGTTTACTTAGTATACTGTGTGTGTGCTAACATAATGCAGGACAGAACTACACTGGGATAATTTAGCTGCCAAATGTCTTGTCATATATCGGGTAGGGTGCTAATGCTCTAAACTGCCTGATAACACAGTTTAGAAAGAGCAAAAACGATGTGATAATAATAATAATAATAGTGCTAGCATTTTTAGAATTCCTTGTTGAAACCAAAGGCCTAGCCCCCGTGCCTCACATTGAGAAAGTAGTCCCTATTAAGAAGAAACGTTTTTAACGGTGCAAAGTTGATATATCTCGTTTGGAAGTTGTGACCTTTTAAACGTATCAATGAATGTGTGAAGAGTATTCACCAGAGATGAGTGGAGCCATATCCAATATGCACACATGCATATATGCATTCATGCATGCACAAATCTCTCTCTCTCTCTCTCTCTCTCTCTCTCTCTCACACACACACACACACACACACACACACACACACACACACACACACACACACACACACACACACACACACACACACACACACACACACACACACACACACACACACACACACACACCATCACCTCTGGCAAGGCTCAGGGCACACTGGGCATATTTCCTTTTAGTGTTACATGCTGTCCCATTCCCTCACGGTTCTGTCGGGAGCCCTGTGTGAGCTGTGTGTGTGTGGATTTTGGTGTTATCCTTGTGAGCCAGGGGTCCCACCTTGACAGGTCCACCTTGTGTGCCCTGTGGGGAGGGTGGCAGGGCAAGGGGCTATTTATAGAGAAGGTACTCCAGAGAGAGAGCGAGAGCGAGAGAGAGAGAGAGAGAGAGAGAAAGGATTGTCTAATGAGGACAGGCTGTTATGGGATGGGCCGTTGTTTCTGTTCGTGTGTGTGTCTGTGTACACAGATGGTCCTTCATGTGTGTAGTGTGCATTAATTGAAGAACTTCAAACGCATCTTTACTTGTCCCCCCCATCACCACCACCACCTTCAAAGACCCATATGGATCTATGTTAGCTGATCTGGGTCAAAGATTGCAGATAAACACAGACACACACACAGGAACACAATACGCATGTGAACAGTCGTAGCGCTCCTCACTCATACAGCCCGATTTTAGCTTTCCCTCTCTTTCTTCTCATTCGCTGTTCTCATTGTTATATCCTTGTTTCTCCTTCCTTGATGTATTCATGCAGAGACAGCCAGCGGGATGAACTGATCTTGGTGGAGTTGTGTGTGATTACTTTAGATGAGGTCCTGTAGAGGGCAACACATCTAACATACAAACACACACAAACATACAGGCATGCCATCAGTTCTGGTCGATGTCACTGCATGAACACCAGACAGATACAGTCTGGGCAGGCAGAGTACACTGTAATGAATGATGTAGCCTGCATGTAGCACATATAAGACTGTATAATCTGTATGTACTTCTGTAATTACTTTTTATGTAAAAATTAATAGCAGGTGCATTATTGTAGTTTAAGTTCTGGCATATATATTGCTCAGCATCAAAGATGATTTCCTTTCTTTTCCATTATCTGAAAACCGGTTGATGGAGAAGCACACGTTTGAATTGTTTTATACCTGTCTACTGATATTTTCCAACATTTGTAGGACAGACACAAATGAAGACATATGGATCATAGGTGACTTCTACAGTCATTTCTGCAATGTGTCTGTTCTCTCTTGCTGTCACTTCCTCCATCCTGCACCAGGCCCTCTCGTTGTGAATGGTGTCCCTGCGTTATTAAAACTGATGAAATATCCCCACAATTAACTTTTGCCATTAGGGAGGATGCGCACAATAACAAGATGATTCTGATCAGATTCTGCTCCAGTTAGGCTATTAGGCCAGCCCAAACACATTTAGGAGATTTGGTTGAAAGCTATGTCATAGATTTTCTCTCAGGCTCCTCCTCACTGCACTGTGATGTGAAGATTTTTGGCTGCGCTGGCAGCTTTGGCGCTTAATAAATTCCACTCTGGGGACTTCAGTTATGGAGAGTGGCCCAAAAGACAAAAGCAGTACAAAGTACACTAGAAAGAAGCTAAAATTGCTTCTCATCTTTGCTCATCTTACACTCCTTGGTCCAGCTCACCTCACACGCACGCCATGCAGTGTGCGATTGGTTGTTTCAGTGAAAAGGACTGTTCTGGATGAATTACATTTTTTTCACTCCACTTGCCTGCACTTCGGAAAGTGGAGTTCACTGTGTTCGTCATTTGTACTCAGACAAGGGACAGCTTAGACCGTACTGTCAGAAAGTAAAGGTCCCTCACAAGGTTGACGCACTTAGCAGCATCACAGTGTTAAAAATGCCTTAGAGCAGCATTTGAGAGAAATACTATCCACCATCCCTTTACTCAAGAAGTGTGGCATTGGTCTGAGCTTACTGTATGTCAAACTAACACCATCTTTCCACTCCTGATATCTGTGTAGGAGAAATGATGTGGAACTCCCTCTGACACCATTTTATCACCTATCATCCAGTATTTTGTTTATTTAATGCATTTATGTACTAATCAATGACAAAGCACACTAATCAACCTTTCTGTAAATGTGCTAGCTGGCTAATTTTCAACTGCAGTCCTTTGGCAAGATCTTCTGAAGCCACACCATTTGGTTTTCACACTGCTCAGAATGGACCTGTGAATTCACAAAAAACGCCCTGATTCAGAGTTTGCCCATAGCTAGCCTATTAGCGGTTAGCTATGCTTTGCTGATTTTTCACGCAAGTTAACCCTGGTCCTTTGTTTCGAGTTGCTGCAAAATGTAGATTTACAGTTTGTCCCAGTCGAGGTGATTTCCCTTGTACTACTTTTTAAAATATTATTAATAGCACACCCTGCTTCCTGTATATATAAATATCAACAATGAGAAATAGAAAATTATAATTAATCCCATCCTTTACATTAAAAAAATGTGGAGTTTTATCAGTAGACTGTGTTTCCTGGTGCGTTGTGCATAGCTACCATTTGCCTTCTGGGTCTGTATCTGAATAATTAAGCTTGTGAACCGCTTGTCATCTTTACAGAGAATCTTGAGCTAGAACAGTCCCTGTTTTATGCCATTAGTATTATTTGAATGCATAGCATCTGAGTCTAAAGGAATTGACATTCATCCTTAAGTAAAGACAGCACTCGTGCTACTTTTGTTATTCTAAAAGAGAACTGTTGCCTAGTGTGTAGTCAACTGTCTCACAGTCAAACAGGATGACTGTATGAGATGTTTCAAACTAGAGACGTCTGCCATACTGTCAGCTAGGGGAATTCTGTACAACAGTGCTTGTGTGTTAGTGCTAGCTTGAGTGTGGGTTGCGTCAAGCGAGCAGTTGTCCCATTAACGTTAGCCACTGTAAGTACAGGGTGGTGTTTGTCAGGCAAAAAGGGCAAGCACTGCTCACATGTATGTTGACCGACAATGTTAGGGGCTCTTCAGTGACAGGCAGGCGAATACTTACTGACAAACCCGGCCCTTACACTTTTTTCCCCCCTGATGTCTTGTTTGCTAACATCAGGCTAAGTTGTGTAATAGCAAAGTTCTCTCTGGCTGAGAAAAACAAGACAAGAATATCACAATGAGCTGAAAAAAAAATGTTTCATTGGACGAGCATGAAGGTTGAGTGAAAGATATCTTAGGGGTGTAAACACGACTGAGCAATACTGTATGTTGGAGTTTGAGCCAGGCCTATCAGATGGCCCACAAACTGGTTAACATGATGATCAGTTGTACTGATGAATGTATATACTGTAGATTATAAATGTGGGTGCTTCATTAAATGTAAATGCATTTCTTCTGCATTCATGTTGCGCTCCAGGCCTACAAATTCTAATGCATAATGCAGAAAGCCTTCCATTATTATTGGTGAAAATCCTTATTTTTGCAAACAAAATTGCTTTGAGGAAGAAAAGGCTGTACCGACATGTTTCAGAGATTCATATCATGATTTCAATATTAAATTCAGACATGGTTTCTTCATAATTTACAGCTCTAAACCCCAGACAGCTTTCAGACTTCAACCTTTCCATGTGTGCTCGGGTCTCCAAGTTTGTCGGAAATCCAGCAGTATTCCCCTTGAAGTGTGCGCTCAGTAATTGGTCAGTCTTCAGGTGCAAAAGACCTCCTTGGTTTGACTGTGTTGGTAGTGAACCTCTCCTCTTTCTATTCCCTAACTGCCAAGTATAGTTTTCCCTTTGCCAAGCTCTCTGTCTCTGCTGCTCTCCACTCTCTCTCATACCTGCCCTACTTTCACACTGCTCACACATTTTATGAGTTGCACACTCCTTCCCTCTCTCACTCTCACACACACGCCTCAAATTAGAAATATACATACACACTGAGTTCATGTATATATGCAAGATTCAAAAGAATATTGGAGCTTTTTTTCTACTATGCTTACAGCTTTTTGGGACTTGTGCCAGCATCATTACAGTTTGTAGCACAGTACAGTGTGGTTCTGTACAGTAGGGTACCGTACAAGACAGTACATTATGTTACAGCCTAATGAAAGAAGAGGTTTAGCCACATACTGACTGAGCCCTGTTGTTTCCCTTATAAATACATGTGAAGTGAAATACCGACATGCATGAGAAATTATTTTTCTGGCTTATGTTCTCTGACAGCCTGGGGTGCACTAATCTTTTAAAATATTAATCAGCCCTAACCTGAAAGGCAAAACTGGTGTTAACATGTAGATCTGCTGTTCTCAGTCGATGGAAAACAGACCCTTCAGCTTGGCAGCTCGTGGTGTCCTGGGATGTCTTAGGGCGCTCTTGTGTGTTGTATTCAGTATGAAGGTGGGTAAAAGTGTCTTGGGGTGTGATAGGGGCGACTCTATAGAGCCCTGAGGTGCCATTAGACACTTTAGGGTGTCTAAATATGCATTCAGGCGTGTCTCTGAGTGTCCCAGAAGGCTTAGGGTACCCTGAGATGCATTTTGGTTAAAGTGTACTGGGATGTTCTGGTGTGTCTGCATGCTTAAAGTGCTCACAAGCATCTTTAGTTTGATCCAGGACAAAAAGGTTCATACAATTCCCCCCTTTTTTCCATGTGAGATCCAAACGGCTAGTTGGTCCTTTAGTCCGAAAATAGCTTAAAACCAGAGTAACGAGTCAGAAGCAATTTTCATCAACAGGCATCTGGCATATTTTAAATTATGAGTAGAATCCTCATAATTACACATAAAGTGTTGATTTAGGTTGATTGTAACTGATTTGTCCAACTTTTTTTTTGTGCCCCTCCTGACGGTTCATTTAGCAATACTGGCTAAATGTAGCTTATGTTTCAGTGGTGATTACATAAAACCGTGCTGTGTGATTTCATGTGGTTGTTGAGCTACTTTTACTGTAAAGGAATAAAATGTGAGTATCACATTAAAATGTAATGGTGGACATCAGTGTGAAAACTCACTGAAGAGACTGTGGCCTGTTACAGCGCCAGGAAGGGGGAAGAGGGAAACAGCAAGAGAGAGAGAGAGAGAGGAGTGAAGAATTAAAAAAATAAAACAGAGAAGGGGCAAGAGGAGAGGGTGCAAAACAGAGACAAAGTGACAAGAGAGTGAAAGTGTGTGTGTGTGTTTAGAGAGAGAGAGAGAGAGAGAGAGAGAGAGAGAGAGAGAGAGCCAGGCCTAGTTTTTAGTTTGTGATCTAGGCCATTATCTGTGTTAGCACTGGTGGGGCTCCAACAGACTCTGTGGATCCTGCATAACAATACCTTTTATGAGCTTTTATGTGTGTGCGTACCACTGTAGGCTCACACACACATAGGCGACCATGCGTGTTAACACCATTGTGCCATACATGATGTACGCATGCGCCCCTGCGCCTCTGCCTTTTGTTTCTTGCCACTGAGTTTGTGCCTGTTTGTTAAGACCGCGCGTGTCTGCATTTTGTCGAGTGTGTCTTCGTATGTGTGTATGTGACTCCTCACGTGCAGCTGTGCGCTCTTGCTGTATAACCCCCGTCGTCAGTCAACCCCCCTCTCCGGCAGCGCCCTGGGGGCCTTCATTATGTAAGAAAGGCATTACTGCAGAACAGAGGCAGAGAGGCAGAGAGACATTACTGCAGAACAGAGGCAGGCAGCCCTGATAACTCTGGCAGCCCCTGGTTCAGTGCAACCCACCTAGGCCTCTTACACACACACACACACACACACACACACAAACACAGTCTAAGCCTGCAGCAGAGGTGTGATCGGATAATGGTGAGGATTGAGGGCTTCTGATGCTTGTGGGCAAGCTTGTTGAAGAATACAGGAAATATCAATAAATCATGTTCGGCATTATAATGAACATTCTTTTTTCTTTTCTTCTGCATCAACTTCTCTCA
Organism: Coreoperca whiteheadi; assembly: GCA_011952105.1. Classification (NCBI taxonomy): domain Eukaryota; kingdom Metazoa; phylum Chordata; class Actinopteri; order Centrarchiformes; family Sinipercidae; genus Coreoperca; species Coreoperca whiteheadi. The sequence continues at coordinate 8,226,114 of CM022490.1, forward strand.
TTCCCTCCATGATCTAACTCACCATCATCCGTATATCTATACACCCATTCACACTCTCCTCCCCCATCTTAATTTCAAATAATATCTGCTATATTATATCCCCCTTTCCTTCCTCCATCATTTATTATCCTCTGTGTCCATCTCTCTCTACACCTTCTCACTTCCTTCTCTTCCGCATCATTTCCATCACTCCCAACCTCCTCCTCCAGCGGTCCCCTTCCCCTTGGCCCACCGGCTTACCATGAAGGAGGTGTTTGATGCCGAAGGCCGGCCGCGGGTGGACCTGCTCAAAGCTCACCTCACCAAGGAGGGCCGGCTGGAGGAGGCCGTGGCCCTTCGCATCATCGATGAGGGCGCCGCCATCCTGCGCCAGGAGCGCACTATGTTGGACATTGAGGCGCCAGTCACGGGTATGGTATAGTGATGATGAATGAAGGAATGGAGTGTGAATTAACCTGTAATTTAGTGAACAATTACAGTGCAGTTAGTAGAAAATAGTAGCAAAGTTAAACCTGATGTCAGTTAAAGGAATGGTTTGACATTTCAGGAAATTTGTGCATTCACTTTCTTGCCAAGAGTTAGATGAGAAGATTGATCCCACTCTCACGTCAGTATGGTAAATATGATGCTACAACAGCAGCCAGTTCAGCTTGCCATAAAGACTGGAAACAGCTAGCTCACTAATTAACGTCTAATATCATAATATCAATGGTATCATAATATCATTTGTTCAATCTTTGCCATTTTACGGGGGGCCATGTGCTAGACTATTCATTGGCGAGGAGCAGTAACTTCCTGGAGTCTCTGCTAGTTGCCTGGTAACTTACTCGTGACCAAGAAGTAGTCTGGTACATAACCCCTGTAAAATGTTTTTTTGTACAGATTAAACAAACCAGATATATCGTGTTAGTTAGAGAGCTTTACTGGTGCTGGTAGGCAGATTTTTTAACCTTTGGACAGAGCAAGGCTGTTTCCCCCGGTTTCCAGTCTTTAAGCTAAGCTTAGCTAACTTGCTTCATAATTACCTTACAGACAGGAGAGTGGTATCGATCTTCTCATCTAACGCTTGGCAAGAAAGTCAATTGCCTTTCTCTCAAACTATTCGAGGCCACCCGCACCAAAAAAAGCTATGAGTGTGTTTATGTTTTTGCATGAGTGAGGAATGAATAGATCGCACACTTTAACAGGTATGGCACGGACAGCAACAGTCAAACTGAGAGACCGAGGAATGGAGCTGCGCAAGAGGCAGAAAGATCAGTAATTATGTATTAATCAGATTCCATTCATCGATTCATTAATCTGCCGTATGTATCTGCCACCCTTTTAATATGAACTGTTGTTCGGTCGTGCTTCACTGAGAGAAGCATTTGGCACTAATGCACTTCACAATAGCGGACACTAGCTTTGGTAATATCTGCATGTATTCCCTTGCCGGGGAAATGGTATGAACCGAGGAGAATGTGGAAGGGAGAAGGAGGGGGCGATTGAGATCGATGAAGAACAAAATGGAAAACAAGTTTCTGAGACGATGACACAGGAGACAGACAAGCAGGCAGGCAGACTCAGACACTTTCGACCTGTTGACACTGCTTGGTTAATGTACCTGTGTATCTCTGCATGTGTGTGCGCGCATTTATGCAAATGCAAGCGGTGAGATAATTCTGTGTGGGTTGCTGTGCCCACGCAGTGTGGGAACATCGCTCGGCTTTCACAGGTACAGATCCCCGGGGACGAGGACAGATAGACAGGCAGATGGCGAGACAGTCGATCATAAGCAGCTTAGTGCAGAGGTTCTCAAACCTGCTCATTCCCACATATTGATCCCTGTTTCCAAGTTTCTCCACTTCTACAGATTCTGACCCAGAAACACCCACCTGAGAGGATTTTGTTTTTGTCTGAGTTAGCTATGATTGGAAATAGCCTATAGATCTCAGAGATAAAACCACAGAAACATAGTTCAGGTTCTTGTTGGAAAGGCTTTGAGGCCAATATAATGTTGAGGAGATATTCTGAACAGTTTAGCACTTTGATGGCGTCGCTCTGGAAATGCTCTAAGATAGACTAGTGAACAGACAGACAGGTGGATGGCTGAAATTTGAACTGACAGGCTTTTAGAATGTCACATGAAGGCTTCTGGGAAAATACTGAGGCAGGTCTGAGGAGGCAGACAGGTATGGTTCAATTTAACTCATGCCATTTTGCATTCCCAATTCCCATTTCAAATTAAAGTGAATGCTTAGGAGATGGAGAGACAGACAGACGTAACCGGCCAGGCAGATGCAAAATGGCCATCGTAAAATGGCTGCAGAAGGGAACTGTGACATAAACTAAGAGTGAATGAAGATGCCGGACAGATGGTGAGGGAGGCGGATGGGAAGATGTGTGCTGCCAGATCATACAGGCAGACAGCCCTGAAGTCTTTCAAATATGAAGTGTTCAGCATGTGAAGCCTGATCTAAATTAGATCCAATACACCTGCATGTGACTTGGAATAAATCTGTGGGAAAATTGTTGGAAACACAGCCATTGAAATGTGTACAGAATCAGACCGTATGATCAAGGAAGCTATATGTCAAAAGTCTGACTGCTGTAGGTGTGAAGTTAGTCACAAAGGTAAGTGTTATGCACCATAAACAAAGTTCACCTAATGTAGTGGCGTGATGGGTGCTGTTATGTTAAAACTCACATTATTTATAACACAACAGTAAGTAATATTATTAGAGCTACAATTATCAATTCAACTGCCAAAAAATGATTTTCTTGATGATTGTTTTGTTAATAAATTGCCAAAAAATGCCAATCACAGTTTCCCCAAGGAGACACATTCAGATTGCTTATTTTGACCAGCTAACAGTCTAAAACCCAAAGGCATTCAGTATAATATCATACTGGAATATCTTAGTAGTTGGAACCAGCAAATGTCTTTACTTTTTTGCTTGAAAAGCGACTCAAATGATAGGGTCAATGTCAATCAACTAATCCACTAAGTGTTTCACTTCTAAATAGTATGTAAGCATAGAGATCATGCGTTTGGGCAGAGAATATCAGGAGAGGGCCTTTTCTAGCTTCTAAACCGAGGGCTCTAAATGATTGCTATAGATTCTTTCAGGAGGATTTGTTTTGTCACTTATTTTTGGTTTGTTATTTTTTTTCCAATTGGGCAGATGAATGATGTTTCTAGATCAGCAGACAGGACAGATATACCTCTGCAGATGCAAATGAGGCCATATGGAGCTACTGAAGCAAATATGGTCCCACATGTTTTAACTGAATTGTGGAAACTTGCCATGTGGCAGCTGAAAACTGCTGGTCTGTATGATCCTAACATTGTCATGTGCTTTTTCCACAGTGTGTGGAGATATCCACGGCCAGTTCTTCGACCTGATGAAGTTGTTTGAAGTGGGAGGTTCCCCTGCCAACACACGCTACCTCTTCCTAGGGGACTATGTGGACAGGGGCTATTTCAGTATCGAGGTGAGGATGCACATATTTACTGTAACATATATCTGAATACGTCTCCATTTTACTGGGTGTGTATTCACTCAAACATTTTGTAAACTCACTGTACAGTAAGCTTACAACTAAATCAATGTCCATTATAGTGTATATTGCCCTGAAGTCTATTATACACTTTACAGGAGCGAGGTTTATTTCACTAATGAGGTATACAGTTACAACACTGTGCTGTATTTAATGTATTATAAATGTACAAAATGTACTTGAGATTAGCGCTAATACGCCACATGTGTCTGAAAATGTACAAATACCACGGTGATGTAATTGAAGATTCATGGATGACTCAAGCTCAGTAATCACTAACAAGAGTATGGTATGCTGCTTACTGAAATATGTATAAAAACTGAGTGGAGATATCCAGAGGGCTGTGTGGACATTTGATTCATTAAAGTAGACACATGCGCAATAAGGTATTTTTGTGATTACTTTGTCTGGCAGAAATGCAGCACAGATCAGGAGTGTGACTTGGATCCATAATAACACGAGCTCATGGTGAATGTCTTAGCATGCTGAGCCACCGTGGCATAACGGTTGTATCGTTGACATGGAGTGAGTTTGGAGGGGAGGGAGCAACATTTAGGCCACCTTCCTGAAACATTTCAAGGGCACACAGACTGGGGACTTAATTTATAGCAGGGATGATACTGTGTAAAGGTGAGAGAACACCCGCTGAGCCATTTGTGTGCTTTACAAAGTGATAACAGTGAAAGCATGTTGCCTGATTTTATATTCCAAAAGATGTCAGACCCAGCCACAGCTGTTTTCAATTCATGTTTTCCTGTTAACTCAATTATCACGCTCTTATTTGGGATGATTCTTGTCAAAATCCTGTTTACGTCTATCTTTGGACAGGGGTAAGGATCAATTCGCCTTCAGCTCCATTTATTTGGGAAGTGGATGGTTCATTCAGAAGGAATTCCTAGTAACGGCTCCATCGTGATTCTTTGTGTCTCACTTTGCATTTCGAGTTTGAATTTAATGAGGGGAACTGAAAGTGAAATGACTCCAGCTCAATGACTTACTAACGATGATGTGCTAAAGCAAAAGTGGCTTTCACTGTATTGTGTGGTTTAAGACATTTTGGGAAATACCGTGCTGGTATGACTGGACCGTATTTCCTAAAATGTCGAACTAGTCTTTTGAGCCAGGCAATATAAGAAATATATTTCCAGAATAGTACTGTGTACAATAAATATGGGATTTGCTTAATTTGTTACAAGATAGTATTTATGCTGCAACGGCTTACCATAATGCATTATAAATGTACCCTAAACCCTGAAACTACTCTTTTTTTTGGCAGGTTTTATGATGTTGTTTCTAATGTAGAGCTGTTTTATCTCTGACCAGTTTGTATGCTTTCTCTTCCCATGGCGAACCTTTAGTGTGTGTTATACCTGTGGTCACTGAAAATCCTCTACCCAAAGACGCTCTTTCTTCTACGGGGAAACCATGAATGTAGACATCTGACAGAATATTTCACCTTCAAACAAGAATGTGAGTAACTCTTGTGTTTCCTCCCAATATGCTCCTTTTGGCTCTCTACCTTTGTGTCAATGCCTCTCTCGCCCTCATATTTCTGCTGTTCTTCACGCTTTGAATTGGGATGAAAACTCAGAGTCAGTTGGAAATGTTTTTTATGGGTGCTGCTGACTTTGTTTGTTTGTATAAGAACCCTGTAAAGGGGGGGGGGGGGCACAAAATGTAGTAAGCTAATGAAATGCTCCTTGAGCTAGTTAGCCGGACATGCTGCTGTTTGCAGCTTACGTCAGAGCAGACAAACAGACTCTCCGGTCCGTTCCTTACTCTTTTGCTCTTGTGGTTTTGGTTTTTGAAAGGCTAAAACAATTACACCATCCTCTAAACTCTTTATATACCGAGTATCACTCTTACTACAGCCCCATGCACACCGCTTCAACATATGTAGGAATTCAAAGCTTGGGAGGCCTGCCATGCCTAGTTACAGTTGCTACGGTAGGATTGGACAATTTGCTGCTCGAGGGAGGGGTTTAGCGAAGGGTCACTTGTTACGGAGTCATTTTCTGTCATACAACTAATCGATACATCATCGACTGTTTTCTGTAGGATCTCTTCTCCTCTCCCTTCCTTCCCCGGTTCCTCCCCTGTCTATCCTTCCAGGTTGTAAACTCCCTCTTTTCCCACACTCCCATCCATCCCTCCTCTACTCCTTATTTCCTATTTGTCTCCCACTTACTCTCCAAGTACCTGCAGTCTTTTCCTCCCTCCCCCAGTCTCACTCTCTGTCTCTCTGACTCCCTCCCCTGCCAGTGAGTTTCAGCGTCCTGTCCGAGAGTGGGTGATTAGCAGCAAATTAATTTGGCCCTTAATGATTGGCTAAGGGACTTACTCCTCCGTGTCTGATTGGCCAAGGGACGAGGAAGCTAATTTCCCCTGGTGCTCATGGCGAATAGTGGTCGCCCTCAATTACCATCTGCTGTGTGTGTGTGTGTATGTGTGTGTGTGTGCACCACAAGCATGTGCAAGTGCATGCACTATGACTGCATGCGTGTGCAAGAGTGTCTTCATAAATATTTTAAGTGTGTGTGTGTGTGGAAGGAGCTGAAAACTGGTGTACTAACAATAATGAGCTCTTGCTCTACGCAAGGCAGATGGAGAGGTTGACAAACACACTCCTTGCTGTCACACACACACACACACATATTGGCTGGCTACTGTACACTGGTACTCCACAATACTAGCTTTGATTTGTGCATGTATCATTCTCATGTCCTCAGACTCTCACCTCTCCTTCCGCTCTCCCTCTTACCGCTCTTAACCTCTCCTCCTTCTCCCTCCCCTTCTCTTTTTATGAAATTGTGATTTTTCTGTCCTCCCAAAATCCACCCTGCTCTCTTTTTCTTCGTCTTCTATCTTTCTCCTCTGATCTCCTTTCAGCTATTTTAATCCTGTGATATTGTTTTGTGTCAGATGTATTGTTATGGCCATGTGTGAAATGTACTTGAAAGATGCTGCGCGTTGGATGTCTTCATTGATATCGCTGCCAAATCAAAAGGAGTTTTTCATAAAGCAAAAATCCGGCCTTACAGTGACGCCTCTACGCTGCTCCATGCTTATATTTGGGTCAGATTTTGTTCACTGGAAACAGAATTGGAGCCTTGGCATCCGTATGTTGCCTGTAATGATATGCTATGTACTGTAATATGGAGCATTGTTTTTACCAATGTACATTTCTTCTCTTGGAAGTGGCATTCTTAAATCATCAGAGAGGAGAGAAAAAAGTCATATGCGAGCGCTGGAGAAGAGATAGCCACGTAAACTAATAACATGTTATGTAAAAATCCTACATGTTACTGCCTTTACACACAAGTGAACTAAATTATGTTTTTAGGAGGAACCGTACAAGTCTGTTTGAAGTCCATGTAAAAGCGCCATGTTTGTTTGTTCTCTGCATTCCTTGTTGCAGTGTGTTTGTGTGCGATATGTAACAGTCACACTCCAAGTGACAGGCACTGACTGTACGCTTGCGGGGATGGTGGCTGTTCAAAGCATGTCAAAACACGCTCAGGCGCTTCTTTGTCTCAAGCCTTGAACTCTCTCTCCACCCCTCCAACTAACTCCAGGTAAGATCAAGTACTCAGAGCAGGTGTATGACTCCTGCATGGAGGCGTTTGATTGCCTACCCCTGGCAGCCCTGATGAACCAGCAGTTCCTGTGTGTGCATGGGGGGCTTTCACCAGAGATCCACACGCTGGACGACATCAAGAAGGTAAGATAAGAGACACACACACACAGTTTTGAATTAACAATGCAACCCTACAAAGGCAAACACAGCAGTGTTTCCCCCCGGATTTTTTGAGACTGTGGTGGGTCATGCTCCCCCAGAATTTATTTTTTGTACATTTTCAAGTTAAATGCATCAACCTGGTGCACTTCGAGAGAAAACATTAAGAGGCTAGATTTATGAAGAACTTTACACTCTAGTAAACAATTTAAACACATTCAGGGTTTCATATAGGTTTCTGGAGGCCTTAGATGCTCTGGTTGTTGGGGTAAAACTATGCATTTTACATAATTTTAGACTATTATCATTGCAATATTAATTTAGGAAAACGCACAGGTTATAGTTTCTCAAATTCCAAACAGACGTCAGTAGGAAAAAAAGTGAAACAAATATTCTCACTTATGAAGTAAGCGCGAAGTAATCCTTCACATTTCTGTGAGTGATCCCGCTGTGTGCCATAAAAATATTAATCACAAAATAACACTGGTTACAGGAGGCTTATAGTGAAGGGATCTTAACCGTGATTTGCTCATCCTCCCAAAGTCAGGTGAAGCCACTAACCAGTTGTGTGTGTGTGGGGGGGTTGTATCATAAGGATTGTATCCTTACTCTTATGGGCCTGGTTCTTTATCAAAACTCTTACTGGTTCTTTTTCATTGCTGAAGAATTAGTTGTTTTGTTTTTTTTAAATTATCATTTAAAAAAAACAATACATTCAGAACAGGATCAGAATTGATTTATATTTTAAACATAACTAAATATAGTTTCTAGAGCAGCGACAGTAAAGTTCACAACAGCAAAGTCACAGTAAAAATAATATCTCGCTGGAAACACATCTAAAATGTCCGGCAAATAAATCATACTGCTGACATCAAAATATGAAGAACACAGACGGCCAGTATCAGTCTCCCTCTGCTGCTGCTGTGATCACGCTTGTAGAGAGACGAGGGGCTGGTTTGTCTCGGCCAGTAGCTACAGCAGGTTTGTACAAATTATACTGTAATGTAGGGTTTCCACTTTTCAGCGTGGAAAAATAAGGGACACCTTGCCAGTGGCCCCATTCCCGGGGGACACAAAACAAGCGGGGGGTCCGGGGGTCCTCCCCCATGAGATTCTGAGTGTCATTTCCTGCATTCTTGTGTAGTTTCATGCACCAATTTGTGCTTTTTATGCATCAATTTCAAAGTCCTCTGCTACTCTCAACATGAATGTAAAGGAAATAAAGAGTCCCTAAGAACATTTGTAGGCACCATAAAATAAATCTCATTTTAACCGTCAGTCCAAAACCTCTCACAAAGGAGCCTAGCCTTTGGCAGATTAACATCCACCAAGTGACTTATTGGTTAAATTTCTCTCTCTCTCACACACACACGCTCCAGGGGGATAGCACAGCGTAGCTAACTATCACATGATGACTCCAAAACACAGTGCGATGTAATAACAACAGTGCACACATTAGCGAACAACGACTTACTCTGGGGAAGTCGGGGCTATCATGAATTGAGCGATTGGGATGTGGAACTAGACGTCACTTACTGCTCACTCTGCTACAGAGAAACAGCAAACTAGACAGCTGAAGCAAGAGAGCTATGTTACTGGGAGGCGAGCTAGTGCAATAGCCACTGCTAGCCTACCAGTATATATATATATATAAAAAAAAGGCTTAATTCCCACATGTAGCAACTGTAAATGCAGAGAATCTTTAAGAAACCAGTAAATACAGTATACCAGTGGAAGAGGCCCACACACATGCTGTATGTATACAGTTCACAGCAACACCGAATACAAAGGCACACACATGAACACAGAGACATGAGGACACACACTTCCTCATCTAATGGCAGTGTTTCCATGGTGAATCTACTGGTGTGACATCTTCTCCCTCCTGTGTGGTGAGGGTTGCCATGGTGATGCTCTGCTCTGACAGTATGTTTGTGTGTGTGTGTGCGCGCGCTACGTGTTTGCTTTCCATTCTCTTATGATTTATCATATATATGCTGGTGCATGTGTGGGTGCGTATATGGTTTATATCATGTTGTGTATCTGATATGTTTTTTTTTTGTGTGAGGGTTTGGATTTCTATGTGGGACTGAGCATTTGTGTTTCTTGTAAGCGGATATTTTTGTGTGTTTCTGTGTGTGTGTTCGTTGTATGTCCTAGTTGGACCGGTTCAAGGAGCCCCCAGCGTTTGGGCCCATGTGCGACCTGCTGTGGGCCGACCCCCTGGAAGACTTTGGCAACGAGAAGACCCAGGAGTACTTTGGCCACAACACAGTCAGAGGCTGCTCTTATTTCTACAGGTACAGGACAAAATTACTCCTCACATGGCCCATCCTGACACCAATAAAAAGAAATATTACATAAGAGTCCTGATAGTTTATTTTACAAGAAAACCAACTTGAAGGTGAGTGAATATGGCCTGGTAGCCTTGACACAGTAGATCCCTGTGCTTATGAAGCTCAGAGATATGAACTAACCTGATATTCAAACAAGGGTGAATGCAATATTCGGAGATACAAAATACACACTAGGACCAATATTCTTTGAAATTAGCCGCTGAAACATGCAGCCAGAAATAGGACCGATCCTCAAATGTGCTCCTGTCTGTGTTGGGCTCATTCGATGTGTTGTAATGATCCAGGCGCTTTGTGAAGGGCCTGGCGTTAGCAAGATGTGACTTTCATCTACAAATCAGTAATTTAATAAGTTTTAGGTGGACGTCAGGCTATTGGTTTGGGATTTTAGTGGTGAGAAGAGAGAAAGAGAGACGCTTCCTGCACGGTTACACCACATCCAAGATTCAATAACAATCACTGGGATTTGTACAAGAGACAGAAAATCTTGGCCAGTTTACACACACACACACACACATTCAGTGGGATAGGAAACACATAAACACAGCACATTCACAAACACATACACACGATATCCCACAATCCGCAGGGAGACTGCACGGTTCTGTTGCTATGACGACTGGCTACTCCTGCCAGATATGGAGTGATATTAAGATACAGTGAGAGAAAGAGGGAGAGCAACATAGGAGGAGGAGGGTGCTGGTGGTGATGGCGGGGTAGAAGATGAAAGCTGGAAATAAAAAAAATAAAAATGGAGGAACGTAAAGACGTGGGGCAGAAGTTGAAAGACAGATGGAGCGTCGGTGCGGCCGTAGCTGCGTTCCTCACGTGTAGAAGTCAGTGTTATGATACGTCTGTGGAGAACACAGTGATTTTCTATGTTTAGCAGACACAGCACCAATCGACCAACTAGTGTACACTCCCACAGCACTGAGGAGGCCATAAGCCCTGCTCAGCCCTGCCTTGTGCTCACTGATTCCCCCTGCTGGCCGTAGTGAGACATGACATTAAAAAACAAAAGGCCCACTCATCTCCCACCGCTAGACTTTAAATACTTCCATCTGTTTTGTGGTTTACAGCAGTCTTGATATAACAACATATGACATGTTTGCTATGTAAAGTGCTTTTTATTGGTTCTTTTTGGATATTTCTTCCCCTGCATGTCCCCGCCCGCCAATTTACTTGCCCTCACTCTTTCTCCCTTTGTCTCTCTTTCTGTCCCCAGTTACCCAGCAGTGTGCGAGTTCCTACAGACCAACAACCTGCTGTCAATTATCAGAGCGCATGAAGCACAGGATGCTGGGTAAGCTGACTGACTGTCGCGGCTCAGTCCTTCCCTCGGCTTAAAAGGGAGCACCATTTAATTTAATGGCTTACCTTGACATTTCATGTTCTGAGCTGTTACTTTTCTTTGTCAGGGAATTGGCACATTACAGGAAAAGAGGTTCCACAATTTTCCTTCTGTGACTTAAATTGTGTTATTAGCATTGTTAGAGTTTGTTTGACAGAGAGCACCAGCCGGAACAAAATTCAGGTTAACTAACTCATCTCTTGAAAAATCGAACGGTGTACCAGAGAGCCATGTTAGGTTTTCACTACTAGTCTAAATATAATAGTGGGGGCAAAACACAATTTTATGATCCACAAATCCATTCCTGACATCTGTTATCTTAGTGTAAATCCTCTAAATATAATGCAGCAATTAAGGCAGCACTATTCTGAGTTGTGCTGTTTGGCGAACCCATTAACATTACTTTGTCTGTCATGCAGCTGGCTAATACTCCATGGGTCCTGGTGTACTTTCACAAGGGCTCGGGAAAAGAAATTATAATTTGAGTAGTTTACACTTCTGTACCTGTAAATAGCACCTATTGTTGCTTTAAAACTGCTGACACTTTTAGACAACGCATAATCAAGAAACGTGACTTCATGCACTGAAATAAGCCGCAGCGCAGAGACATAACTAATAATAAGCAGGTTTTCGAGTAGGTTGTGTGTTCACACCGAAAAAGTGTCAAAGTAAAGTATTCTCACAACAATCAGTATGCATACTAAAAAGCAATTGATCTTCTAGCACAATACAATGCACAAAGGAAATGGAGCACCTGATCACAGCTGAAATAAATGAAACCTAATTATGGATGGTGCTGCTCCAGGAGCGCCTCAGAAAACAAACAAAAATAACAACTATCACATACCTGGAAACTGTCGGTTTCTCTTTGTGGAGAGTAATTGTCTGTGGTAGAGCAGTGAAACAGGCAGCCGATCAGGAGCCTTTTCGATACAGAGCCATGACTTTGCCTTGATTTGATTGGCTCGTGGTCAGACATAGGGTACGGTGGCCAGCCATGGACAAAGTTTGCAAATAGGCCAAAAGACCAAGAGAAGAACCAGCCTTGTGCTGATGACATTGATTGCATATTGGTGTTTGGTTATACACAGGTTCCTACAGAGAATAACATCCTTGACAAAGCAACACAGGACACTGGCACACTGGCAGCACCATAATAAAAGACAATATGAAACTCACTCTAACAGGAAAACAGGAAACACATTCTGATGGACACATAAATTATATTTGTTTACAATAAATAAAAAAGATTGTTGATTACTGATGAGTTTGGTAATTAGTTTATGCTCAAGGGAACCGGCTAGTAGAGGCTGCTTTTGTGCTTTGTGTGTGGGTACAAATGAAATATGTCATGTCTAATCTCAGTAGGTTGTTTTTTATGCATGAAAGAAATTGCTCTCAAACTTGTTTATATTATGACAAAGTCACTACATCTGGGCCTAAAATGTTAAATTTGTGCTTGCAGCTTCACTCAGACACAGCAGGCTTTCAGTACCCTGCTCAGTGGCATGTCATTTTGCCCACACAGTTTCCTTCTTCATTTGTTTTTAAATGCGTGGCTGTCTCGCCTTCAACCATTCTGTCTGGTTTTAAGACCTCTGAAGCTAATCCTCGGTTTTCATCCACAACGTGTTTTTTTTTTTATAGTAGCTGTAACGTGGGCGGCTTGTTTGTTTCTCTTTCCTCAGGTATCGCATGTACAGGAAGAGTCAGACTACAGGTTTCCCCTCCCTCATCACCATCTTCTCTGCGCCAAACTACCTGGATGTCTACAACAACAAAGGTCTGACACACACATGCACAAATACGCACGCACATAGGTATACACACACGAAAAGCTGAAGTGTGAGTGCTGCCGTGCACTTATTTTATTATATTATACTTATTTTATGTTGTTCTTCATCCAAGACTGAACCCGGAAAAGAAAACAGAAATCTTCTGTTGAGGAACTTGATTACATGACTATACTATACGTCTTTAGTGAACATTTTTAAACCAAATAATGTTCTTCTCTTAGTATAACTGTATGTATAACATTATCTTTGATGATTCATATATAGGAAATATTATTGTCCACTATCTGACCAAAGTTGAAAAGGCTTATGTGTGTGTGTGTGTGTGTGTCCAGCGGCGGTGCTGAAGTATGAGAACAATGTGATGAACATCCGTCAGTTCAACTGCTCTCCTCACCCCTACTGGCTGCCCAACTTCATGGATGTCTTCACCTGGTCGCTGCCTTTCGTGGGAGAAAAGGGTATCTCGTGCACACACATATCTCTTTCTTTAGACTCTTCCACATAAAATACATTAAATTAAAACATCATAAGGTGAGATTATCTTCAGGGATGTTGTAATAATGAAAAGGAATACTCCTTGTGGTTTGGAGAATCCAGTTCTAGACTTAAATTGACATGCTGGTCCACATAAACCTACTGCAGGCTGAATTACGTTATTTTAGATTCTAAACCTGATAGAAATGTGAGTTTCCTGGGGTTTGGGGAGTTTTGTGCCCCCACTCAGACAGAGCTCTGGGCTGTGAAGGGGCTCAAGGAGGATGGATCCGTTTTTTGAGGCTGACGTGACTCTGTGAAACATCTTTGATTTTTATTGGTGTAGTGTGAAGAAGCTCAAGAGTCACAAAAGACAGAACGTTAAGCTATGCATAAGTTGCTTTATGGTTTCATTGTGAGGCAAACACTCCCATGTAAAGTACTATAAAATAGCGGCTGTCATGGATCAGTTCACACATGTAGAATAAATTAAGACAAAGAACTCTGATTGACAGAACTTGATAGCATGCGACCCTTCTTCTCTTTGTCCTCCAATGAACCTTTAACACCTCCTTAACGGGACAGAATAGTTCGGTCAGTGCTGCACAAGTCAGAACAACTTAGAATTCTAGCTTTGACACTGCCTGTACAGTGATGACAACGCAGACAATAACATGTCTTTGTCCCTGCTGGATCTGTGTACATACTGCACCGTGGTTTAAGGTCTACGCCGCAACCATCTTCACTTCCTGAGATGTGATCACCAAGGACACATTAATGATTTTTTTTGTCAATCTTTGCATTTGGTAAAGTGTTGAATAACCCAGTGTATTCTTTTAAAAACTATGGACACCAATCAGCAAACACAACTAAAGCAAAAGAAGTACGAGGGATAATCTCTATAAATGTCTTAGTTTAAAGGAAGATCCTTTTTATGTACTTTTATATGGTTCTAGTACGACTTTATAATGTTCTCTAAAAATAGCACTTATATCAGATTAAAAAGGTGTACAACCCCTACTTACAGGATTAGGGACTTGTGGGTAACCACAGTGTAGTCAGATTTGAGGCATTTTATGCCTTTATTGGACAGCAACAATAAAGAGATGACAGGAAATGAGGGGAGAGAGAGATAGGGAATTTATTGCAACAAGGGTTACCAGCTCGACGCGAACCAGGGGCACTGCGGTACATGGTTGGCGTCTTAACCTCTAGGCCACCAGGGTGCCCCTATGTCCCTGGTTAAGTGTGTGTCTTTGTGTCTCTGTCTGTCCTGCAGTGACTGAGATGCTGGTCAATGTCCTGAGTATCTGCTCTGACGACGAACTCATGAACGATGGAGAGGAGATCTACGATGGTAAGAAACACTCACCGCTGACATCAAGGCACTGTGATTCAAACCTATGTTAGTGTAAATAACTGACATATTGTAGTTATTACAAACATACTTTGGCAATTTCTTTTTTTAATGATGACATCACAAGACGTCCCATTAAGTTCGTGTTTGACTCTTTCACAGCCAGTGCAGCAGCAGCCAGGAAAGAGGTGATCAAAAACAAGATTCGAGCCATTGGGAAGATGGCTAAAATGTTCTCTGTGCTACGGTGGGTTGAGTTCTGGTTTCACATGCTGCATGTGTGTGTGTGTGTGTGTGTGTGTACAGTATGCCTATACATTTTAATTTTAAATTTTGCAGAAATGAATCAGCAGTTACCAGATTGAGCGAAACCGTTCAGTGTTTTAACCCACAAGCATGTGTTTGTGTTTGCAGGTGCACAGTGAGGGGAAGTGTGTAATTCTCTGTAATTCTCTCTTTATCACCTGCTCTCCCATTTTATCCACACTCACACACCTGCCACACACACGCACACGCACACACACACACACACACACACACACACACACACACACATTGTCTCTGTCTGTCTCTCAGGGAGGAGAGTGAGAACGTGTTGACCCTGAAGGGACTGACCCCTACGGGCATGCTGCCCAGCGGAGTGCTGTCTGGGGGTAAACAGACCTTGCAGAGCGGTGAGGGTTTCACACACTTGCACACACACACACACACACACACACACACACACTCTCAACCTTAACCCTGGACACACCTTTAAAAAACAGAAGTAAAACACACACAAGTACACACGGACACAGTTTAAATATCTGCTTTGGACCATCATCCGATTTCTTCCTGCCCTCTTTCCTCGTCTCCAACTCTACTGCTGTTGTTCTCCTCTCATCCCTCTGCCTCACTGACTCGCTCACTCTCTCCACTTCACCTCACCGGCGCTGAGGAAACTAACAGCCTGCTGGCTGTATGTGTGAGAGTGTGTGTGTGTGTGTGTGTGTGTGTGTGTGTGTGTGTGTGTGTATGAGAGAGAGAGAAAAAGAGAGTTTTAGAATGACAGAAAGTAAGGGGCAATGATGCGAAGAGACAGACACTTTCAGACAGGTGTGTGTGTGTGTGTGTGTGTGAGACGCGAGTGTGAGCTAACACCAGCTACTGCTAACACCAAGGGCCCTCTGAAGCTGCCATGGTCTCAGTGTTGCTCTGAAGGCTTCACATGACTAAAGCCTGAAACATGCCTCTGAGTCTGCAAAAGTGCAAGTGTCATGCGTACCCACTCGTAGCGGTGTCTGCCAACACAAATTGCACGTAACGTTAATGTGTATAACAGGGGACTGTGTTGCATTTACCAAACCGGAATGTGTAAAAAAAATAAGTCCTTATTATGTTTTCTTTTAGGGCCTTTTACTAATAGTGTTTAGTCGAGAGGCAGACAGGAAATGTGAGGAGGCAAAGAGAGGAGTGCAACAAAGGTCTCCGCCCGTACTCAAACTGGAACATGGTGCGCTTCTCAGCCCCTAGGCCATCATGACACCCCTTATCATAATTGGGGCGATCTGCTTCAGTTTCTGTGTGCATTCGTTTGTGGTTAAATTGTTGATATTGGACCAACCCAAATACTGGCTAAACTTTTTCAGTGTTTATTGACAACATTTAGCTTTTGAGAACATTGAGATCATGAAGGCCACGCATGAGCCACGGTCACCCTTGTATGGGTCCTTAAGCCATGACGTTTTTACACGCAACTGCACAAAAGCATGTTTCAGCCTCCACTCCTTTCTTCTTCTTCTCTCTCTGTCATCTTCCTCTCTTTCTCTTCTTATCTTCTCTTTGCCCATCCTTCAGCTACCATTGAGGCCATAGAAGCCATCGAGACAGTTAAGGACGCTGAAGGTAAAATCCCACTCATTTCACTGTGTGTGTGTTGTGTGTGCGCACATGTGTGCACTTGTGTGTGTGTGTGTGTGTGTGTGTGTGTGTGCGCAGCATGGCTGCGCTCTCAGCCACTCATGCTCATAAGGTCATAGATTCTTCTTACCCACAATGCACTGAGCTCTTCCAACCACATCAGCGCTCACAACGAAGCCTAAAACCGCCGCACGCTGAAGCCACCACATCAGAACACACAAAACAAACACACACCTTTCTCTTTCCTTCTCTTGGGAAACAGGAAACACCACTACACCTTCTCTCTAAACACACAAACATTTATTTACATCCTATTCATATCCAGCACACGCTGCACATTACACACAACATTTTCTTACACACACACCCACACACAAGAAGAGCAGGGCTGTGGGTGGGAGTGGGTGTTGTGAAGGTGGACAAGGTCACTCAGACCCCTTATAGTCCGCAGTGTGTTACTGTCTTTTCTTAATATTTCATACCATAGTTGTGTAGAAGATATGCAACATGCAATCAATCTGTTTCTCGACAAGCTATGGCAGAACAAGAGTCACCTGTGATGATGGAAACAAATTCATGCAAAATGCTATGGGAATATTTGAATTCATTTTACAAGCCAATCCCTATAATGTCATCTATGGTAAAACTCAGGTTTTCACTGACCTTTCAGCCATATCCCATGGCCTTCTTCAACAAATGGTCACATGACCAAAGTACAGAAATTCAGTCACGTGATAATAGGTGATGTGACTTAGGTTTTGCACTTTAGAAATCTCTCCGAAACGCTAAGTAAGGCCACCTTGAGTTTACACATTTCATATATGGAAGGAAAATTCAAATGTGTCTAGATGACGGACTGAGGCCAGGACAAGTCTGCCAGGTTCTTCTGTGCTACTGAACAGATTGTGGTCATGGTATTTGTGTTTAGTGTATTATATTGTGTACACAAGGCTAGTTATTACTTTGCATGCTTTAGTTGACTGTAGTCTTTTGTGTTTGTACCTTTGTACCTGCTGTCTTTGGCTTACCTGAACTACAGTCCATAATTTGTTTAAGCAAATAAATTATGGGTCTCTCTTGTGTTATGTTTTTCTATTATGTAATATGATTTGTAGCTGGGTGTTAGATGTCCACTGTGTAACACATATTTACATATATTTTGTAAGTAGCTGCATGTCTGCAAAGGCAATATGACAGTAGTCGTTGTTCAAAAGCGATTTCTCCAGACAGACCTCCTCATCAGTTCAGGAGCATCTGTCGACACAGAGACCGCAGATCAGCTGATCTCAAAGCTTCATTTCGAAAGGGGTTTTCGTCATTTTGGGGAAATTAATTTTGATGACACACGCCATTACAAGTGGTGGCCCTCATTGTTATCTGTATCTGCTTTTATCTTTTTGAGTCTAATTTAAAGGGGCACTCCAGCACCATTATAGCCCTTACATAAATTGGGGACAGATTCAAAAATTGTTAAATGGCTAAAACTGACGCATTAGAGCTGGACTTATCCTGGCTTTTAATCCATTGATTGGTTTAAGCTCCAAAAAATGTTGGATCCTACATTTCCCATAATGCAACCAACAGCATCTTTTTGTTAGACCCCCTCGTGCTTGGTAAACGTCCATGCCTCTAAACTCTATGCCCCCATCGTGCAATGCATAGGAATAGTTGAACATTTTGTATGTTGTTTGTTTAATCCGTACACAAACAGAAATGTAAAAAGTTGTGGTTTTACGGGAAGTCACTGTGCCAAGAAATAGTTCTGGCATACAACTTCGTAAAAGCACAACTCTGTACAAACGTGATACAAACGTGTTAATTTGTGAGCTTCAGAGGTGCTGGTAGGTGGATTTTTGTTAACTTTGGACGGTGCCAGGCAAGCTGTGTCCCCCTGTTTCCAGTCTTTATGCTAAGCTAAGCTAACAGCCTGCTGCCGCTTGCTTCATATTTACCGGACAAACATGAGAGAGGTATCAATTTTCTCATTTAACTCTCTGCAAATAAGCGTATTTCCCATGACTATTACTTTAAACGTTTGTGGTGTCTGAGCCCAAGCCGAGATAACCCTGATGACATCATCCACATGACTAGCAAACTGACCTTTATGTGTAAAATCGGTGGAGTGTCCCTTTAAGAAATAATTTCTAGTGCACCAGCACGTTGCAGAAGAGGAATTGTGGCAAATTGTGACTTTTTTCTTTACCTTTAATTTGTGCTTGTAGGTTACAAACATTTTTGGGGAAGTGGTAACCTCCAATAAAAATAGTTTCAAACAAATGGCTGATTGTCAAAAACTCTTCAAAGAGGCGAAACATGTTTTGAGGAGTTATGAACGACCGCTTCTGTGCTGCTGTGCTTTGTTCCATACTCTGTGTCACATATTGGCTTATCTACCAGGTGTCTCAGACTACTGATCCAGGATCGATGGCCAAGTCGCACTGACTACTAATCCTAGCTCATCATTCAGACAACACTGTCTGATATTTGTGGATATTGGTATAAGAACCCTGTATATCTGCATATATGACAGAAACTTGTTTATCCAAACCCCAAATGGCCTTCTGCAGGGCTCAATCAGGGTCAAAACTCTTGAAATGCCCTTGCTGGTGTGCTCAAATGAAAGCATTTAAGAGGTGGATCAAACCAGACTGAATGCTTTGAAAATGTGTACACATACACAGTTCATAAATGAATAAAATGTGGTTTAGAATTTCAATCTATTTCGGTGCTCTGAATATTTCCTTCAAAGCTCCCAGGGATTTGGATACACAGGATTATACTAAATGTCTTGTTAAATATTAACTCTGTGTGCACGTATGTATGTTTGTGTGTGGGTGTGGGTGCCTGCTGTCTCCGCAGCCATCCGAGGATTCTCCCCGCAGCATCGGATCAGCAGTTTCGAGGAGGCCAAAGGTCTGGATCGGATCAACGAGAGGATGCCGCCACGTCGCGACGCCGTCAACAGTGTGGGCCTGTCGATGGGACGCATGAACATGGGAGAGCCCAATGGGACCGACAGCAACAGCAATATACAGTGATGGACATACACTCCCAAATGCCCGGACACATACCTGCAGTTACAACTCTGATATGGTACCATATTTATAGATCCATGTACATAAGCATATATATACAAGAAAAATGCATCACACACACAAACACAGTATTTTATACACTGAATAGGCTACACACAACATCACACACACATACAATCACACACACACACGATTACCTTCCCCCTTCCCGTTGCCCTCAGCTGTATGTAAAGGCTAAGTCTCTTCACTGAACTGATCAGCCGTATTTAGAGAACTACAACTCCCATGTACCTCCACAACAACAGGACACAAACTACAAAAACACTCCCCATGCAAAACAGGAGGAGCTGCTGCTCACCATGTATGTTGGGGATCACCAGTGGGTCGACAGTGTCAGCATGACGTGGCTGTGTCGGTGGTGTATGTTGTGTCGGATGGGGTCAAGTGTTTGCACGGGGCGGGGGGGCGGTGATCAGGGGCTCGGGCATTATAGATATGTATGCTTCTTTTTCCTGTTTGCGTCCCAGCACAGGAAGTGGAACCAAACTTTCGAATGGTTGATTTTATAGAGTTGTAGATATGCCTGCCTGCGTGCGTGCGTGCACATGCTTCAACATGTAAATGTCCACGCGGTTATATTTGAAAATGTGTTTTCGTTTGCAAACGCGAGCAGAACTCGCCATCAGCCAGGCAGCAGCGAGAAAAGTTTCGATGGTCGTGTGGTGTGGTGGCTTATCTGTTGCCGAGAAATGCGTGGATATAATCTCACCTGCGGTCTAATCTGAGCCCTCGCTGTCCTTTTCTTCTTGGGAGGAGATTCCCGTTTGCTTTTGTAGCATTACACTGCACCCATCCTTAAATCAAGTGGAAGATTCCCCCCCAAAAAACTCTGGTCCCAGGCCCGTTAGCTCTCGGGAAAGGCTTGAAACTGGGCCTGTATCAGATTGGAAGCAAGTGTTTCTCCCTACCTGTTGCGTGTAAATAGGTTACATAGAGAGATTTTATTGCACATCTGATGCAAGATGCAGTATAGCAGAAGTAGGATGCTTTATGAATGTGAGGCAGCTGGGGGGAGTTGAAATGTGAAGTTATACTCTATTCAGTCTCTTTCTACATCCTCCTTTCTTCCCGCGTTGCTGTCCGCTACCAAATAGCAGTGATGGCCGCGAATCTCTGGCTTGAAAAACCAGAAAGAATATTTCACAGTGGAAACATAATCTTCTGATGAAGACAGCAGCCAAGACAACAGGAAGAAGTCAGAGGAAAAGCTCTTTGTAAAGCATTTATATTAACGCATCAGTGCATGCACAGTTAAGTTCTTTGATAATAATGTGAAGATTATATTTGTGCTCTGTGTTTCACTATGGTAGGACTTTTTTTTAAATGTTTTTCTGGATAATATAAATGAACTGAGGAATAATGAATACTTTATTTTGTACATAATGTTAATTTAATTTCTTTTTTGTATTCATTTTGTGTTATATTTTTGTTTTTTCATGTTTTCTTGTTTTCTTTTTCACAACCTGTGTTTCCGGTTTCTTTCAACACTGTACAGAATGACAGTACGCTTCTATTCAAAGTGTCACGTCCACATTCTCTCCTCTCTTCTTTGTTGATGTACAGGAGTTGTTTTTAAATGATAAATATGAATAACGATAAACAAATATTAAACGAGCATTGATGAATGACCATACTATATACAGAGGCACAGGCATTCAGGCAGCCAAATGCATGATTGCATGGTTAAAATTTGCGCTGTTCAAAGCAAAAAGCAGCAAGACACATTTTAACAGAAGAGCCGGTGTGTTGCCATCACAATTTAAAGGAAAAAAGTGTACTCACTCTGATCATAATTCTTGATGATTCCTCTTGTTATTTGATGATATTTATGATTATTATGATTCTATTTAATATGGACATTATTCTTAATCTTTAAGCTCTCTCTCTCTGCTGGTTGCTCTTCATGTTGCGTTGCTCCTTGGTTGATCTTGTTGTGCTTCTTTGGGAGAGGTGAACCCCCCTGGGAGACCCTGTGCCATAGAAATTGTGCCACGGTTCTTACTTTCTCTCTCTCTCTCTCTCTGTTTCTCAGTCTCTCACTCTCTTTCTGTTTTGACTCCCCAGTCACTAATACTGTAAGCATGCCCCATGGGACGATCCACTTTTTTACTCTTGAATAAATGCATGAACCTTTGGTATGGATACCGAGCCTTTATTCCCTTACCGCTGAGCATGGACACACAAATCACAATACAAAAGAACGACCCCGATACTGAGAAACACGTCATCAGAGATACACAAACTGACCGGATCTGTTATACATCTGCCAAATTACAGAGGAACATGCTTACATAACCTGAATGATTCTGATATATTCACAGTGAATCAATATGAAGAATCTGCTTTGTTCAAACCAAGGAGATCTTAGTCAGGGAAGACGTACAGTATGTAATTATATTTAAACATATTTGAAATCATTCTTCCTGAACTTTTTTTGCTTTCTGCAAAAACGGATAATTTAGTGTGGCAGAAAGTTTTTTAAATGTCCTATCCAGGATACCCCTTAAATTAATTTGACCCTTTGTTGGGGTCCTGACCCCCAGGCTGGGAACCCCTGCAGTAAGTGTATTTGGCATTCTTCTTGAAACACTGGAGGTAATTACAGCTATGATAGAGTGAAAACATAACACATAAAAGAGTCAGAAGCAACTTCTTGCATAGGCTATGTCATGTTGAAGATGCAATGTGATTCTAATAATTACCATTATTAAAGGCTGTTGTGAGAGTGAGTGGCTTTCTCTTTCATTTTGAAGAGAAAGTAATGGTATAACCTAAACTATTTCTGAAATTAACCCCCAAATTTCCAAAATATTACCAAGGACATACCATCAGTGTCCTCAGTGGTAGTCATGGCCCTGCCTAGTTTCGCAACCAGTGGTAGCCTACTTCTGCAGTTTTCAGAGTTTAAGAAGAAAGACTGTGGAGCGCCTTAATAACCTATATTTACATACTAAGACACCCAAACACCATGTGTCGCAATTGAGAGTACATAAAAACCTTTTTATATGCACAGTCTATTATAAAAACTTAGCGTAAGTTAGTTAACAAACATGCAGAGAAATTGAAACACATATAGCTACCTTGCTGAAAGTATATATAACAGTTAAAATATTTAGCTAAAAGTAGTTAATGGATAAACAGTTTAAATAGTTCATGTTAGTTAGCTAAAAGTAAATGATAAACTGTTAAAATACATAGCTAAAGTAATGGATAAATGGCTGAAAGAGATTGCTTAAATTGTATTGATAAACAGTTAAAATAGCTAAGAATAGTTCATGGGTAAACAGTTTAAATAGTTAGCTTAAAGTCACGGATACAGTGAAATAGTTAGCTAAAAGTAGTTCACGGATTAACAGTTTAAATACTTATCTTAAAGTCACGGATACATTGCTGAACTAGATAGCTAATTGATAAATGTTAAAATAGCTAAAAATAGTTAATGGATAAACAGTTGTAATAGTTAATGGTAGTTGGCTAAATGTCAGGCATAAACAGTTAAAATGCTCAGATAAACAATGCAGATAGGTCTGGAGACACAACCTACAGCGCTCACCATCTTAACGCTACGTCTCCCCCAGTTGTGTCTGAAGTTAAGGAACAAAGCGGTTGGTTACATATTCTCACACCCTGTCATACAAAACTCTGTACTTTTCCACACTTCTTTGTCTCCACACATTTCTATTCGCCTCTGCCTTGGTCTGGGCCTTCCCCCACTTCCTCTCATCTTATGGCCAGCTAGTTACGGTCTAGGGGGTGTTACAGCTGCTGCTATGCAAGGTTACATGGGACTCTCTAAAGTGAGTAAAACATCTTACATACAGGTTTTGTAGGCCATAAGCTATCCATCATAATAACACCGCTCAAGTTTTTGTATCCACAATATCCGAATGACTCAACAAAAGGGGGTGCAAAATGACCACTGCAACACATATGCATCGGTTCTGAAATAACTAACAATAGTTTAACTGGAAGCAAACTTATATTTACAGTGAGAACTTCTTTTCATAATCCTTTGCGGGTTCTATTCATCTGTCCCTCCCACTCTTTTACTTTAATGTTGAATGTTTGAACTGAAATTGAAACTGAAAGTGCTGGATGTGACTAAAGGGGTTGGGAGAAAGAGGCAGAAGGAGAACAGCAGACAAAGGAAGCTCCTCTTCTCTGGATCACAGCAGACGCACCATGGTGAGTCCCTACATACATTTCTTTCACTTGTCTAGTCATGTAGCTAGGCTAACCTGCTAGATTAGCCTTTTTTCGTACCCCACACGGTAGGAAATGTATTTGAGAAGCATGTTTAAAGAGAATTTGTTGAAACTCTCTTTACATCTCCACAGCAATCAATAAATCAAAAGCTCTGGAAAAAGAGCGGGGGAAAAAAACGGTATCCTTGGCTGTCGCAGGCATGTTATAAGCCCTACCTACCTGCCTACTTGAGCGCACTTTGCCAATATTTTAATTACTTTTATATTATCATTACAGCTTTTGAATACATTTTTTTCACAAAAGGCAACATTTGTCTTTTATAGTTATTTTTTTTTTTTTATACAGCCTTATCAGATGACCAACACACTGATGCCAACAGGTATAACTTCTACCTAAATAGTAGGGCTAGACGTGTAGAGAGAGAGCAAGATTATCATAAACACAGAAACTAGAAACACCTTATAACATGTCTTTTGTTGGGAATCTATAGAAAATATGACTTTAGTTATACATGTTTGATAAATAAGCTCCAGAGTACTAACATATGCTGGCCACTACAACAGTTCAAGACCTTACACACAGCATTGGTTTCCAAGTGACTTCTAAAAGTCACTGAAAGCGTTTCAAAGATAGATTAAAGTGAATCCCTGCCTTTCGTCTTCTTTACATTGAAATTTGGCAGCATATTGTGTGTCTTGCCACACCCCTGTCATTGATGTCACAGACCCTGTTTTTCTACTAACAGGTGATGGAACCAAACAAAAAGACACACCGACGTCACTGAGCTAGATGTGCAACATTAATATTTCAGCCCACAGAGAGTAGAAAAACAACAGTGTTCAGTTTAGAATATATAGAATATATTTAGCTCCCCCTAGATATTTGAATCCCACACTTTTGGCTTGACGCGTTTACATTTATTGTAGTGACCATATTTTGTCGTTAGATACAAGCTCCTACAGTATGTGACAGCTGATGATGATGATGTCTTTTGAGGTTGTAAAACCTAAATGGAGATTTTTATGTAATATTTTGCTGTTAGGTGAGAACCTTGAATGTCTGAAATTAAGTCTACAGGAAACAACACAGCCATATTTTTCCCTTTGCCACATAGTTTGGACTTCATTACAATGACTTTGAACAGTTGTCTGGCTGAACTAGCCGTCTACGCATTGGGAGATCGATACATCTGGTTTTATAAAAGCGCTCTCTGACAGCACTGGATGAATGTTCCCTGACAGATGCAGTGCCTCCAAGATCAGGATGCTCTCATCCCTCGGCCTCGTGGGACTTTGCCTAAGGTGTGTGCTGCAGCGCTGGCTGCCATAACAATAGGAGGCATCATGGTTCTGTCTCCTGAAACGTTATTTGGCTGGGTTGCCATGGTAATACTCACCCTGACCCTTGGCCCTCTTCTGCACGGGCTCTGTCTGCTAGCGGAGGAGATGATGAACCATTCAAACACGAGGTGAGAAAAAGGCGGGGTTGTGTGTTTTAAATCAGTCGGAGCAGGAGGAGAGAGAGAGAGAGTGGTCGAGAGTGTTTTTCTATTTTGGAAAGAAAAAGAAATCAGGGCAACATTTTTTAATTTCATCGCTTGTGGTCTGGGTAGTACTTGGGGTTAAGTGTACCTTTCCTTTAGCATTGCTTCAAGCTGCTCTAATCAATATTTCTATTTTAACAATGGGTCAAATGACGTACCTGTTTTCACCAGGTACCGAGGCCGAGGGCTGCTGAGCCACGTGCTGCCAGCCTGTGGTTTGGCGGGAAGGACTCTGCTCGCTGCAGGGCTGGCAGGCCTTCTGCTCTACCTGGCTGGACATCCTCTGCCACACGAAAGCCAGTGCTGGAAACTCCTCGTCCTGGCCTCGGTTCTTTACGCACTGTTCAAAAGCCTGGGGGTCCTGGTGAGGTCCACACCTGGCACACGAACGCCACTGTCTTTGTTTTTCTGGGGTATCGGTCTCTCCCTTCCACTGCAGTACAAAGACAAAACAACTATCCATTGAACATTACCAGGCAGATGCAAGGAACACGCTAGTGTCCAGATACATTTCGAAGTTATAGTGTTTCTCTGTCCTTCCAGGCCGCCAATAGTTTCCATTCATATAGAAATGAATGTAACTCAGGACGTGGGTAGCTCACCTGGTAGAGCATGCGCAGAGTCCTCACCTCAGCGGCCAGGGTCCGATTCCAACCCATGGCGCTTTGCTGCATGTCACCCTCCCACCCTTCCTGTCTCTATCAAATAAAAAGGACAAAAAGCCCAAAAAGATCATCTTTAAAAAAAACAAAAAGAAATTAATGTAAACCTTTCACTGTCATGGCGAACACACTGAAAGATCTAAAACACAACAGCATGCTTTGTAAAACGGTAATTCATAGTAGTTCAAATGCTCAATGGATGAGCCAAACAGGGCGCGCGATGCAAACGTTAAGTGGATCTCCTTGTTATGAGCTTGATGAGCGTCGGGGATCGAACCAGCTGGCCGCCAGCTGATTACAGCAGGGGCGAACGACTTCCGTGTCCTGCATGAACTAACGCAAAGCTTCATTTGATGTCAGACAGTAGGCTAAAACCGGCAACATTTAACTGTGAATCTACTAAACTAAAAAACACACTCACAAAAAATAAAGAATTCTATACTCTAAAACAATGTCTTTACAAGTAAATGTGACAAGTGGAAAAACTGTACAGAGGGGATTTCTTTCTCTCTCTTCAGCATCCTGATCAATTTAGACAACTGACTTGATCAGAGAGGTCATCGTCTGAGCGCTTACTGTATTGTTACAGCACAGGGCACCATGGTAGAAGGGAAGAATAGCTCAGTTTTAGCATAAGGGCACTACACTTAAGACAGAACAGTCCCAATGTGGGAACACTTCCTGAAGCATCAGTTGATAGTAATTGATTTGGCATTTCTGGAGTAAAAATAGGCTCAAAATGTGTCTTCATCAGCAAAAATGACCATAGCACTCACACTGTCCTCAAAGAATTGCTGTATAATTCTGAGCTCACTGTTCCCTCAGACTCTTTATAGAAACTGGCAGCCTTATAGATTCAAATCCAGCTTGGGTAGCTGTAGCTGTCTCTGTCCCCTGCTTTTGCACTGAATTATATCTAAAAATACATTCGTCCTACATAGGAAAGGGCAGCTTGGGTGCAGGGATGCCCTTTTCTTGTCAGGCGGCTCCTGAGATGAGGTGAGGTGCCGTGACATTCTTCTGGCTGATTCTGTGGTCGGTGTGCAGGGTCCGTCAGAGGTGGAGGTGTCAGACATCTGCGAGGGGAGGAAGATGAACGTGGCCCACGGCCTGGCGTGGTCCTTCTACCTGGGCTATCTGCGACTGGTGCTGCCACGTCAGTAACATCAACACACACACACACACGCACACACACACACACACACGCACACACACACGCAGTCCATTTGGTTTGTCTTCCTTTTATTTCAAACTACCCACCGGTCATTTCAATACCAGTATGTGGACTTTACTTGTACAATATAACAATTTAATTGTATATACTGTGTATGCCTGTTTTAAGATAATCTCTAAACTGTTGTGTATGCTACACCCGTGTCAAATATTAATCTTTGGCGATACTTGTGTATTCTCTGTCCATTGTGGGTTAAAGGGTATTGCACCTTGCGCTGCATTCTAGAGATATGAATTTGTGTAAATAAAGAGATATGAATGAATGTGGGTGTTTGTGGCCGTTCAGATTTGGAGGATTCCATCGCAGCATTTCGTGCCACCCATCAGGCCAGCAGCCCCTCCTGGGGCCGGGGCTCCAGGAAACTCCTCATCCTCATACCTCTCAATGCCAACATCTCTCACAAGCTGGAGGATGAGGACAACAACATCCGTTTCTATGACAACCTCCCCAACAATGAGATGGACAGGGCAGGAGTCCGGGGGCGGGTCTACAAGCACAGCGTCTACAGAGTACTGAACGAGCACGGGAAGGTAGGCGGGGATGTAAAATAATAGTTACACATTGTAATGCAGGTAGACTGAGAGGATACCAGGATTTAGATAGTAAGAACACAGACACTGAAGTGCTTTCACACATGTTGACATAATAGCCTAATAGCTGTATGCCGTCCAGCCATCCATTATCTGTGCTTTTTAGATTCATAGGTGGCTGAAAAATATCCCAGCATGCATTGGGCAAAAGGCAAGGAAGCGGGTCTACAGTCTACCTAAGACCTGTATCCGTTTATTATTTTATAAGTTATCGATCTTAAACTGGATTGCTAACTGATGAGGGTACCCGTCACATTTTAAGTGGGTACTCAGTAGCAGATGTATCTCAGTTGCACAGCGAAAATATTCAGTCAGCACTAAATAAGGTAATCAGAGAACCTGCAGTCTGAATGCCACTGAGCTACTTGTGCTGCAATTCAACTCCGTGCTGGTCTTGATTTTGCCAGTGTGAGCTGAAAGACTTGGTGTGCTGATATTTTCTCCTTTGATCAGATTTGTAAAGACTGCACGACAGAGAGAGAGAGGAAGTCACAGTGAAGTGACAGACTCAAGGGGCTGTTTCTGTACCTTTTTTTTTCTTCAGTATTTCAAGATAGCACGTCAATGTGCTCTATATTCAATATATTTTGATGTAGCAAATCTAACACTGATTGTACTCAAAACCATCTCTGTAGTTTAGTCGAGGGAAAGGAAATTTGGACTGCATGACAGCATCCTGAGTTTCATGTGAGACCAGAAATAGCCACCAATTATATCAAAGTGATTACCACACTGAAGTCGTGGTTTTATTTTACACTCATTATGCAGAATAAAGTGATGATGAATGGTGGGACTTTTGACTTTTACTGCAGTACTGTACGCAAGTACAATTTTGAGGTACTTGTACTTTACTTGAGTATTTCCATTTTAAGCTACTTTATACTTCTAGTCAGTGACATTTCAGAGGGAAATCTTGTACTTTTTACTTTACATTTGTCTGACAGCTATGATTACTTTACAGATCAAGATTTTACATACAAAACGTGTGACCATTTTCTTAATTATTCAAATAATTTCTATAAAATGTCTAAAAATAGTGACAACCGTCCATCACAGTGTCTCAGAGTCAAAGGGGACATCTACACTTGTCACGTTTGGGCCAACCATCAGTCTGAAACCCTAAGACATTCATTTTACAATGATATAAAAATGAGAACGTACATTGGAGAAGCTGCCACCAGAGAAGGTTTGGAGTTTTTGCTTGAAACGTAGCGATTACCTACTACTAACTAATTACTTTTGATACTTTAAAGGGAGACTATGTAACCTTTGAAAGAATGAATAACACATTCTTCCTCTTACAAAGGAAAAGTTTAATTCATAAGCAAAAAAAACCGCACCAGTACAGTCGATACAACCTTACTTGGTCTGTTATAACCGGTAGCTCATTAGCTAATGTTAGCCAACTTTGTTCGATATTTCTGTATTAACCGATGTTACAGAGTCATTTTGCTGACTTGATAACTTGTCTCTGCTTTTGCTACTGTTACAGTACATTTACCATTATTACATAACTGCCACTTAGCTGTTTAGCAAAGGTTACATAGTCTCCCTTTAAGTAAACATGTTGCTGATAATATCTATTACTCTTACTACTATAATGCAGGAATTTTACTTGTTGTGAAATATTTGTACATTTTTGTATCACTTTTACTAAGTAAAAGATGAGGACTTCTTCCACTGATGATGAAAACTGAGAGAAACGGTCTGAGCCTGATGTTCAAACTGATATGAGTGACTGGCCTGAACCCTGATTCCTATACTGTCAAGGCTGATAGCTTTGTTGGTAGATTTATTGATTAGAATTTAGTTCCACTCTAAACATTACATCATACAACTCTCTTGTCTTAAACATATTTTGAGACCATAAAAGAAATACTGAGACTTGTGATGCCGTTTCCGCAGAGACGATTTTCACTTAGAGATACAAAACTAAAATACTCACTTCTGGCATAGTGCATCGCCTCCAGCATGCTGTTTCCCTGCCACAGCACAGCGTGAGTACCACCTCCTGGCTAAACCTGAGGATTCACATGTGGAGACCTAATTTAGTAAAGCGCAGTAACAGCGCCATCTACCGCTAAAACATGGAACATAAACATTTCTGGTGCCACAGTTCCACAAGCTTTTAAAGGATTATTTGTCCACGTGTGCTGTACCTATCTCTGGCTACCCGTTTTGTTAATGTGTGTGTGCATGTGTGTCAACAGGCCCATAACTGCGTGGTGGAGTATGCTACGCCTCTGCTGACGCTTTACAGCATGTCCCAGGAGAGCAGCGCTGGTTTCGGGGAGGCCGAGCGCAGACAGCAGGTTCTGCTCTTCTACAGGACGCTGCAGGACATACTGGAGCACTCGCTCGAGTGTCGCAACCGCTACAAACTCATCCTGCTCAATGGTAGGAAGAGCCGTGTGTGTGTGTGTGTGTGAGTAAACCTAATGCACACCTCCTGGCATCAGACAGACCGCTTTTAGGGGGATTTCAGCTTTTAGCTTATCCGCTTCTCCACAATGTGTGACAATCAGCATTTGTGTATTTATGGTTTCTTTTGCAATATATTGGTTTTTTAAAAAAGGTTTTGTTGATGCTCAGCGGCGTTGTGCGGCACAGTGTATAACTGAAATGAAGGATGAAGGTCAGAGTAGCAGTGTTGGGATGTTTTCTAGATTTGGTCCAATTATCGCTGCCCTCATATGAACTCTTTATCTTTGTATTGGCCCCCAGTTTCAGAGCATAAATACTCCACCATGTGATTGTGACAAAGTTATTAGATTATTACGGTCTTAAGAAGGATAGACGTTTGAAAAGGAGCAAAAAAAAACAATGACACTGATTAGAGGCAGGATGCTCAAACAAACCATAGATCAGGTTTTCTTCTTCTTATAGATGAGCATGAGGACGACCCTCACTTCCTGTCCAAGGCCATCCTCAGACACCTGCAGCAGCAGGAGAAAGAGGAGTTCTACCTCCCCCCACCCCCTCACCAGGAGATGCCACACCCGTTGGCGAGTACTTCAAGGGCCCCGCCAGTAAACACAGACTGGCACCACCCTGAGCCAATGAGCAGGGAGCCCACGCTCATGATTAGCCTGGAGAGACCTCAGCCTCTAAAGGAACCTGTTGAGGACACCCACTATTATCAAGGAGAAATATAAACACACACACATAGAGTTGTATGAAAATTGACACTTATCATAGTAGATTTCTCTTATCGTATTGAATTCTACTGTATAAATATCTTGTGAAAGGATCATTGTCCCTTTTCTGAGACGGTTATTGTACTGTAAAAACCTCATACCGTTGCAACCGTACACACACACACACACACACACACACACTATCACCACATTCTTGTGCTGTGATACTATGGTCTTGTTACATTTATATACACCAACCTGACATATAATAGCGATGCACAAGCTATCCATACCCCTTCTAAAGCACAACATATGTCAAAAAAATATTTCATGCATGGCTGAAAGTTTCTGTGCTATATCTTTTTAAATCACTGTATTGCATCATTTTATTTTCCAACTAGTGATTCAATTTCTTGTTTTTGATTATTTTCATTGTTCCTTTCTTACTTGATGAACAAAAATAGTTTTAGTATTTCTGCATCAAGTTTACACAAAAATGACCCATAGGTGTACGTGATTTAAAAAAATAATAATAATACTACAACAATAGAGGTGTTAAAATTATTATTTTAGCAGTGATTTGGACCGAACAATAATACATTTAATATTTGAAATATGTTTGTCACACGTAATAACCACATATCACTGCTAATGAACTGTAGTGACCCACTGAGCAATAGACGTCATTTCAACATCACCTCTGTTTTAGGTGATTTTAGGTTTTAGTTTTTGGGCTACGTATAAAACGGTTTTGGACCATATTTTTCAGATTCAATTGAGAAATTTGCATCTCATCTTTTTGTTACGTTAGTGACAATAAGCTATTATTTGCACAAAAGTGAATATAGCGATTACTTTGTTGTCTATCAGACATGTATACACAGACATGTAGTCGTTCAACAGCCGTCTAACTGATGGCTAGGCTATGGCTAGACGTTTCACTTTTGAACCAAATTCAACCACATTTTAGACTAAACAGCTATGTACCATTTAAACGTCTTTGCACGGTCGTGATGCTGTCGCAGTGACAAAATCTGTCCACAGACATATAAACTCCTGCCAGCGTACTCAGAGCAGCCTCTGAGGTAGTTCAGTAGGTGTCTCTGGGACCATATTTTCTCAGGATGAAACACACACACAGACTCACAAGCTGAGCCACACGCTGTCGCAGCTGGTAAATGTCAAAGGTTCCTATCAAATTCCATAGTGAATACATACAGTATGGGTCAGTGTTTACCCATGTGTCTAAAAGTGATGTAGAAATACAAAACCTGTTTGTTCATAAAGAAAGAAACAATATAAAAAATAAAAAAGTGTGGTAATCAAAAACATTGCATTGCACACTACGCATTCTCTAATAGGTTTAGACAACTATCATTACAATATTTATTTAAAAAAAAAAAAAACCCACACAGGTTGTGGTCACATTACACGCAGACATTAGCAAGAAAGAAAGAGTGAAACAAATATGCTCACTGATGAAGTAAGCGCAATGGCCTGAGGTAATCCTTCACATTTCTGTGAGTGACGCCACTGTGTGCCCTAAAAATATTAATCACAAAATAACACTGGTTAAAGAAGGCG
Organism: Coreoperca whiteheadi; assembly: GCA_011952105.1. NCBI lineage: Eukaryota > Metazoa > Chordata > Actinopteri > Centrarchiformes > Sinipercidae > Coreoperca > Coreoperca whiteheadi. The sequence continues at coordinate 8,258,672 of CM022490.1, forward strand.
TATAGTGAAGGGATCTGAACTTGATTTGATTTGCTCATCCTCCCAAAGTCAGGTGAAGCCACTAACCAGCTGTAGGGGGGCATCATTAAGATTTTATCTTTATCTTAACCATACTCTTATCAGCCGGTTCTTTAACAAAACTCTTACCAGTTCTTTTAACAAAAAACAACCAATGTCCATTTTGTTTATTTTCCCAAACTACAGCGCTCGCTCGACGAGTGAAACACGTGACTAAAAGGTGCTTTGTCATTGGCTGAGGGTGAAGCCCTGAACTTTGTGAGAGCTGTCCTTTCAAAATAAAGGCCACATTTTTTATTTTTTTAAAAATCGAAGTCATTTCGTGAACAGGGTGAATCGAGATCACGATTTTATAACGATTTATCGTGCAGGCCTAATACTAGCAATAATATTTCAGTGGAAACGAGTCTAAAATGTCAGAAAAATAAATAGCTTCATATTCCTGACATCAAAATGCTGAGTGAAGTTTAGAAAGAATGAAGAACAGTCAGTCAGGAGGAGGCAAGGCTCATACTGCAGGACCTCCTGTCCCTCGGCTGCAGGTGAGGAGGGGCTGCCATGTTCACAAGAATTTTAGGATTCGTGGCAATAAGCTTGTTCGTAACAATAAACTATAAGCTTAAGAAGCGTAGCTGTAACAACACTGAACAACACTCAAAGCAGGTGGTAAAATTGCTTTTTGGCCTTTTCTACTGTTTACTTGAGTAAAAGGTCCCCTTCCCTCCCCCGGTTCACTGTCTCCACCGCGGGCCTCGCGGCTGCCCACAGTCTGAGCTGAGAGGCCCGTCCTCCATCCAGTGTGCAGAGGACAGTAGACCAGAGAAGCAAACACAGATTTAGGTTGAAAAATCTGGAATTCTGTACTAATCCAGAAACAAAAGAAACCAAACCCTGATACATACGGAAAACAAACCACAAAATGTAATACCACCGAAAATGGCGCTTAAATACTTAATTGTAAGGGCCTTAATTGTAGCTAAATTCTTTTATCAAGCTTTAATACTTTTTAAGACCCCACAGACACCCTGACAACTGCAACTGTGCGAAATCTTCTAAACAAAAATGAATATGTACCGAATTATCTTTAGAAATCGCTCTGGGCGTAAACTGGTGCATAGATCACTCCACAGCATTGACATTCAAACTATGTGTGTGTGTGTGTGTGTGTGTGTGTGTGTGTGTGTGTGTGTGTGTGTGTAGGGAAACACCCTGAACAGATTGCATAAACAGCTTGCTGTAGTGTTGTTTAGAGACCCGGACATGATCCTCTGCCAACATCAGCCCATCCAGTTAAATATGTGGTTAAATGAGTCTGGAGTGGAGCAAAGTTGTCCACTAGTTCTGTTGTTGCAACCAGTTGGTTCATTCAATAGTCTCGGCCTCATGTGACAGCATTTACCTATGTCACCTGTTTTAATTTAACCCCAATGACCTTTCAAATGGATAGGGACAGAGCGGCTAGTTAAAGTGCAAAAGTCTTGTCTCAGTGTTTTAATTGAGGCAAATTCTGTTAAAGCAACAGAAAGTATGAAAACATAATGATTTGCGATGGGAAAATGAGGCATTTATTATTAATGGTGAAGTAAGGTTGTGGATAGACCAGGACAGTGAGATTGTACAAGTGTGTTTTATAGCTGTATAAACGAAAGCAACAGTCACAAGACAACCTGACACCACGCCTGTTTATCTGCGCCTCACATGCGCGTGCACACACACACACCTCATGACCCCGCGGAGCCGTAGCTGAAACTGCTCGGCGAGGTTGCATCAGATATGTTTACAGCCCATCTGTCTTCTCGCCAGGGCAGAGGTGAGAGGAAGGACAGAGGGATCGGATCCAAACCATGCTGAATTAGCAACACAGTTTTGGTATACAGCATATTCAGGTGATTTATAACGTGAAAATGTAGCATGTACACAATTAGAGCATATGGCCAATCAAGCACCAAACAATGGATCGTTGGTTTCACCTCAGCTGCACTGTGCATGAAGTAGGCTTGACAGGTCAACATGAAGCTCTCTGTGCCAGTGGTTCTCAACCTGGGAATGCGACATTACATTTGGTTTATTTCTCCACACTTTTCCCAGTAGTTTGCTCGTTCTTGAGAAATGCTGGATAACTTTACCTTTCCAGACCTCTAAAATCCTTCACATGAATATCACTGATAACCACGCAGGCCTGTGAGGAGGGGCCACAACTAAACCAAAAGTCAAGAAGGTGCTGCACTATATGGGAATTGCCTTCCTCCAGACCACATGTGGACTTTATACAATCTAGTACCCTGGTAAACAAAACATGCTTTTGCTTTCAGCTACTGTCGTGCAGCTGTGCAGTGGTCACAGGCCCAGGACACCCCAATTACCATTCAATAGTTGCCTTAGCCCTGTGTAGATGACAATATAGTTTCATTTGATAGATTTATAAAACAAAAAACTCAACAGCGCACAATGCATAGTGGTACTCTTTTGGTCATGCTAATGACTTTCTTGATCCCTTTCATACTTTTCATTTAGTACCACCAGTAACTCAAAATTGTTGTACAGATATTCATGGTTCCCAGGCGATCAATCCTAACACTTTGGTGATCTTGACTTTACCTCTAACGTTAGAGCCACCAGCAGGTCAGCATTTAACTGTCCAATACTTTGGTTTATGACTAAATGGCTGCGACTCAGTTGTGTTTTGTGCTAATTAGCAAACGTTAGCACGCTAATATGCTAACCTAAGATGGCGACCAAACGTTACACCTGCTTAGCATCAGCATGTTAGCATTGTAACCTGTGAGCATGTTGACGTTAGCACTTCACTCAAAGCACCACTGTGCCTAAGTACAGTATTACAGAACCGCTAGCATGGCTGCACACTCTTGGTCTTTTTGGGGGATGTTAGCCCCCACACCCACAGGAATTATACCACAACCCCTTCTAAACTGAACTAGCCACTGGGCCACTTTGGCATGCCCTGTTGTGACCTGGCCCTTGTGCCCTTAAAAGAAAGTTGCGGCTTTCCTCATTTAGAAATACATGCGACGCAGCAAATAGACTCACGTTTCGCAGTGTCTCCGTCATCACGCTGGACGTCATGGTCAGCACGAGATTTCTCCCGGAAATATAACGTTAGCTGTTAACGTGAACAATTAGCATTAACGGGCTAACCCGCTAGCTAACATTAGCTAACAATTAACGTTATGTGATAAGCACAAACAGCTAAACACTGTACAGTGTAAGTATTAATACATGTGTGTTTTAAAGTTTACCAGTACTAGATGCATAGTCTTAACGTTATTGCTAATGTTGCATTGTGAAAAACAAATCCGTGTTGAAATAATAGAAATTACCATGATTAAACTCCGCTGTCAAAAACCTTGTTCTTACCGTCTGCGCATATATCTCTCCAGCACCAAACGGGGAGCAGAAAACCGGGTAGTTACTTTGGTAATACTTCGGTCATATACCGTCACACACACACACAATATACAGTGAATGAACAGTGGTTTGAGTCGGTGTTTAATTCGGCGTGCATCTGATTCACCAACCAGCACGTATTTAAGTGAGAAATATTACTTTTGGAAACCGTTCGCGCATCATTTCCAGTCTTCTCCCACTAAAATAGTGCAGCCTTACAACGGAGGCTGGTAGCGAACTTTGTCATTTTTGTAAATGCCCCAATTATCTCAGACTAATAGGCCAGTGTACAGTTTAAACAAATTCAGTACTGTGTTTAAATACACTGACTCATTATTGTTGATTGTATCAAGGTTTTGTCTTCATATAATATAATTATCACTTTTTGTTACAGCACCATTGGCTTTGGCCTTGGCACTATAGATTTTGGCTGCGGTGTCCCAATAAATTTGTATTTATCAAAGGCCAAAGTGGTATCGGCCTAAAATGACTTGATTTCAGGCTATATAAGTTTGTATAGCATTTTGCCATTGCTGTTTCTCAAAAATTTAACTTTCTCTCAGTTATTTGACTGTTTGATTTTTGATATTTTATATAGTAAAAGATTGATCCATTAATAGAAAAAAAGCTTACAAAAAAATGTGGATTATAGTGTAAACTGAGCGAGGTTCTCTGTGGGAAGGAGTCTGTGTGTCAATGAAATGAATGTGTTTTGACCACGTTCCTTCGGTAGATAAGGATTTATTTAAAACAACTCTCGGCTGCAGATGCGAGTTTTAGTCGTTGCCATAGTGACGGGTGACGGATGACGACCAGAAACAGGTCTGACTTGTTTGCCACCAAAAACATTATATCCCAGGCAGCTGACATCAGCTGACACATGATGGATAACACTTAGAGCATTGTGACCGAGTTTACTCTGGCTGTTTAACCAAAGTAGATGTAGAACACTGAACATCAGTGATGGGAGCTCATCTGACCTGGTGATAAATTGGTTTCAGTTTATGGTATTATTGACACTTGTTAACACCAGAACTATTAAGGGTTTACTGCAAACATATCTAATTAGCTTTAAGATCCTAAGAATCCCACATGTTTGGCACAGTGTCAATCTTCTCTTCCTTTGACTCTATAGAATCTATTTGCAGTCTGGCAAATGGATGCATGTCTGCATTGCATTTTCACTGTGGCTCACACAACATAAAAAACACCTTCACTGATACACTATACATTAAAGTAGGCTTTTATTTGGAACTTACCACTGTGGGAAGGGCAGACTTGTTTGATAGTTAAATATACAGTATATTGCAAACACAACTGTGGTTCCCCTGCAGTTCCACGGAAAGACACTTCCTCCTTGGTGGTAAAGCTTTCTGACGACAGCAACTAATCTGAACGTGAATGGTTAGCGGCGGTGGTGTCACAGCAGGAAGATTTCCCAAGTATGTGAGTCAGGCGAGGGGGGTTAACCTGCAAAAGATCTAGCTTCCTCCTCAGTGTCTGCTCTCATGTCAGTCGGGAGGACTTTAAGGCAAACAGTACTGGCTATTTGTGAGTGCGCGTGTGTGTGTGTTAATTGTGTCTGAATTATGGCCCCAAGATGAACAAGACACTGTTCGGCTAGTTTTACTATAAAAATAGCCAGACAAGTGAAGAGAAGGTTAATGTGACTATTTCAACTATAGTTTCCACCATTAATCTACATCACAAAAAGTTACGTTTCCATGTATTAATCAACAACGAATGTGTTCTCAGATGCCGCAGATTAGTCTCGATTAAACTACGTGGCCTTATGCATATAATACACTTTATGTACATAACACTGTAACAAATGTGCTTTACTGTAAAATAACAATTAAAACTGATTGGGAGTCAGTGAAACGCAGCTAAAACCAGTGTGATCCTTTATATTGCCTTGAACAATATACACATAACTACTTATTTGATACTTGTAATAATGATGTCGAACTACAGTATTTCTTATTCGTGTTTGCTAACCAATTGTGGATCTCATTTGGGTGAATATTTGACGTGGCGGTGGGAGTGTAAATAGTAGATGGAGAAGAAAAATACTGTCCTGTGTTTGGTGGATACACTTCCGATGCTCCACCAGGTGTGTGTGTGTGTGTGTGTGTCTGAACGCCGTTTGTCAGACCACGTTACTCACTTGTGAGTAACGCAGGGCTCATGTCACCATGTCTAGACCTGCTGTGTTCACACACACACACACGCTCACAAGAATCCTGTGTTCATGCACTGAAGGCAGATATGAAAGTTGGATTTACTGGCAAATGACATAAAGAGTAACGTGGCTTTTAAAAATCCAACCAGGAAGATCATTTGATGAAGTACATTTTTTTCCCTCAATAAAATCCTTGGAAAGTCAGATTTATGTCATACAGGTTTTTACTCTAATACTGTAAAATTCTAAACACTCATATCAATATATAATAATAAATGTCACGGGTATGTTACCTGATCAAAGTCTGCACTATTTTATTAAATGTCAACATAATTATTGTATATAAAAGCGTATTCATTTGTGTTTGAGTCATGCACTGTTCTTTTAAAGTCAGTCTCTCTATACCTTTCAGTTACTCAGCATTTATGGCAGATTAGGGGTTAAACTGTTCTTCCCATCTGTGGAAAACTGCCTACAGCTTCAGTATTTCTCCATCCTGGATTTTTCCTTCATGCCAGAAACGCGAGCGGGCCTCTTTTAGACGTATTATACCGGTCCACGAACTAAGAACCTGATAAACGAACGCATGACATAAACGCCTTTATCGTTCAGCAATGCTAAGGGATTTTCTGCAATAGTGGTTGCGTGGTTGTCAGGGGGGGGGGGGGGTCGGATTTGCGTTTTGGAAAGACTGTAAGATCAGGCTTTTGTCAAACAAAAGAAATCAGGTGGGGCACTTCCTCACTGTCTGGCCTTGAGATTTATATAGATTAGCCTTTTTCAATGAATGCCCCCAGACTGGACAACAGCCTCTCTGAGGAACTAAAAAACAACCACATTAAAAATACCCTGGAGGGAATTCAGTACTTACTGTAAGAAACATCTGTAAGTAGCTGCATGCTGATGTGCTCACTCAACACATTCAGAACATGTTTAGATTTTAGACTCTTTTAAAAGCTTTTAAAAAGCTCCAGTACTTTAACATGCGTTTTACTCCATACTTTCAGATTAAATCGTGTTGGTTGAGGTGGAGCTAATTTTAGCTGCTTTATCTGCCTAAAGTAGCTAAAGTTCGCTACTTTATTGGCCTGCAATTTCTTAAGAATGTTACAGGAAGTTTGAAACTTCTTGGAAGAGGAGATGTTGGAGCTGTAACATTTAGGGTTATCCTGTTTAATATAGGCTACCGTTGGGTAGCTTAGCCAATAACACGGCATCGTATTTTATCAGCTAACTATATGTTTCGGGCGAGATTTTTAATCTGTAAAATAACTACTTTTTGGATAAATGTAGCTAAGCTAAATCCCCTCTAAAAAGTGTGTGGAGTTACGAAAGGTAAATAAAGCACAAGCGCCTCGAAACTGTACAGCACCCGACGTAAACGCCCTTCTCCACCAGTCCACCTCTAATATCGTGACTAGTCCGTTGCGGAGGAATAGGAATTCGTTTTTATTCCCCTACTCGTAGCTGTCTGTTATCCCTACGTGACAGGTGTCAGCTCAGTCCTGCTACCTCTGCGCAATGCCCGGACATGTTGCGTGAGACACTAATCGGGAATTTTCTCGATTGAACCGGTGAGTCCCGCCCACACGCGCGGCGGCCTCAGCTGATGCAACCGAGCGCTCCTCCGGTATAAAAGCTCTGCGCGGAGCGGCACAGCGCCACTGACCTGCTACATGGAGAAGACACAGAGCCGACGCTTGGAGGAGATACCGCAGCGACACGCACAGGTATCAGGATGGTCTATACCACGGCCCTGCTCTTCGGACACGGAGTGCCCGTCTTGTCAGAAGAAGAAAGTGTCGTAGACATGATAGGGAAGTACTTTACCCAGCTCACGTCGCCGGGCGGAAAGGCGAGCGCAGCCCGGCGGGGGAGCGTGGAGAGCTGCGACGAGAGGGACAACAGTTCGCCTTGTAAGTTGTTTTTAAAAAGTGCTTTTTAAAAAAAAAATCTTATTTTAATGTTAATGCGCGCTAACGCTAAAGTAACTACAATCGTTATAGGATCTAGAACTACATAATTCGGCGGAAGAACAAATGAATTAGCTAATCGCCTTGCTGGAGAGGTTTCTGATGTAACCTGAGCCTGGTCTTGGATCAGCTGATGGCCGGCTGAGCTGTTCGCACAGCGTCTCCTCTCAGCCTTTTATTCTGCTCACTTGTATGTTTAAGTGCAGCATTGCAAGTCATTTAGCCAAGGGTCAACCTCTTGCTTTGTTAATGATACACTGGAATTGCATTTGAGTGTCAGTGGCTGTCAAATCCAGATGTATTTAAGTATCACCCTATACATTAAACCCTTGAATAAAAGTGTAGCCTACTTACTCTTATGCAGACTGTGAAATAATGCCACTTATTCTAAGTCCACTCTTGGCCTCTTTCCACAGCCAACTGTGTTTTGGAGCAGGGGGAGCGGCTCCTTCAGCAGGATGTGACCCGGCAGATAGAGCGCTGCCTGACAGAGGCCAAAGCTTCCACGCTCCACTGCCAGGTACTGCTGCTGCCTCACCAGATGACCACCAGGGTGGGCCAGGACGTGGTGCGCTCCTCGGCCGATGAGCCGTGCGGGCTCCGGGGCGCCTCCATCACCGTCTACGTGGAGGGCAAAGACGGCCTGAAGTCTGTGGGGAGCATCTTCCCAGACCCAAGTGTCACCTCGACCTTTGAACTGTCTGTGATCTTCAAGGCAGACAAGGAGGACTGCTGGCCGCCCCTCATGCACATCTTTGATACCAACAAAGTGTTGAAGCTGAGACCGGAGTACCGGCTGGTGAAGAGGAAGCTCTACTCCTCCGCCAGCCCCGTCATCCATGACTTCAACTAGGGGCAAAGCTGAGACCGTAAACCCATTTACCTCTTTGTGTGTGTAATGCTTAACTTTATCTTAAAATGTCAGGCTACATCCACAAGGTTTGGACTACACTGGAAAATGCTGACGTTTCCCTGAGTTGTATTTTAGCACTAAGGAAGAGGACTGTTCTTATGTATGAATGTCTCACTTGTTTTCCTTGTAACAAACATGACCACAGAATTTTTGCACAGACTGGTTGAATGTTAAAAGTGTACACTGTAAACAATATTCCTTCCAGGACTGGGCAGGTCTCTCTCCTGAATGTACTTTATTTATGCAATTTGTAAAATAAACTTTTTTTACACTTCTATTTGTCCTGTGCTTGTATACAGTATTGTAGATACTTTGTGTGGAATATGAAACATTGGTTGTCTTCCCACCATAATCACTCACGTTATTGGCTGCCGCTACTCAATGACTTGAACAACTTCTTAAATTTGGAGTTGTTCACGAGTGAGGGGGAAATTACACAAGGTTCAGTGTGCCAGACCATTTCGGTAAGCGCCTTTAGAAAACTGAAGACTTCCAAGAACACTTGTTGGAAAACAAATCCCTCTACCACACGAGGCGACTGACCATGTTGTGAGCAAGACTCCAACTAAATTCCACAGCAAATTACTCTGGCAAGATTTACACTTAGATCAAATCTTTATTTAACAAATGTACAACAGAACACATGCTACACAAAACTACATGAGCCATCTCACCGGTACAAAACTTGTCTTTGTACGCCCGTCTAAGACACATTACACCAACATGTTTCTTATTAACATAGCACACTGGCTACATCAATACTACAACAAACTCCACATACTATGTTTTAGCCCATTGACAAACAAAACCCCTGTATTTACATTACTGCCAACTATTTTACAAAGGATACAGTGTTTGTGTTTCTGATCCTCTACCTTTAAAAGCAGCTACAATGGTTTCCATTTACTTCTCTACAACATGAAAAAAGAGCTGAGATTTATTTGAGGTTAAGGGAATTCATCAAGTCAACAATTAGTTCATACTTACTGTTTTTGGCCCAGTTATATCATTACACGGTGGTACACCTAAGAACAGGAACCGTTTGGAAAACTGTCAGTGCTTCCACGCACACGCCGACATTTGAGGTGCAAAAGTGTGCTCCCGAACAGCAGACCTATAAATGCAATAAATAAAGAACCCAATATGCATTTCACCACTTCCAGGATAGCTAGCTTGTATTCTGGACTTGGACAACATACTTTCAGATGCCTGAATGCAACACCAAGGTAGAAAAGGGTTCCTGCTCACAACAGCGGTACCACACTGTTTATGTGACTTTAACAAAAGGCAACACATTGTTTTCAGTGATGGATTGTATCTATGCAGCAACTTTCACATCTCTGCTAGTTAGAAGGGTGACGTCTGAAGTTGAATATTATAGTACCCTGAATTTAATGGAAGCTCAGGGCTGCCTGAAGGTAGGTAGTTAAATCTAAAAAACGTGCGTCTTGCGAAAGCAGTCAGCAGAAATGTAAATGAAATTTGCGGTTAATGGGCTAAAATCATGGACAACACAGAGGGGCATTCTCACCCATTATTAAGCAAAGCGGACAAAACCCACCAGTTTGGTGACGTCATCAGCTTTTCTTAATGAAGACAGCCTTCCTTTCTTACATTTATGAAAAAGGGGGCAGAAAATCCAGTTGTTCAGATTTCTAATAGGTTTTATGTGGATCTCAATCATATTTTCGCAGTGATCCAACTGATATAGATTCAATAGCTTGGTTGCATCTGGTGTTAGCCCAACATGACGTACCAGTATTAATGCATCCGCGATTCAGCATGATCAAATCTGACAAGCAGAACTCATCCTGCCCTCTATGGTTTGCTGGTGACAATGTTTTCTGATCTCCTCGCTGTTCCTCCTCAGCAGAGGGAAATGATGGACTACTACCTTCGCTGGTGAAATGATACTTGGGGAAAATGGTGCACAGCACATTAACCAATCGTGTGAACTGGAGAAGAGGAAGCTTGATGCAGCTCTCTCTCACTCACACACACACCGACAGACATACCCGTCCACATATACCCTTGTCTACGCCAAAGCACGGATGAAGAAGTGTGTATTCTCAAACACACACAGAGACTGCTCAGTCCCCTTCAGAAAACAACCAGGGTGACCAGAAAAGTAATCAGCTCCAACTTCTCAGATTCCAAGAGTGGCTCTTTGTCTCGTTCTCTGAAATCTCAGTCTATTTCTTCATTTTGAGGTCGGCCTCCATGGCACTACGGCGACCCCTGGTGCCTCCGTCCTGTAGCGTAGAGACAGACGAAAGAGAAACAGGGAAAAAGAGAGGGGGAAACAGGGAAAAAGAGAGGGGGAAGCGGGGGGGGGGGGGGGGGAAGGAAATTAAAAAAAGGGGGAAAAGGGAAAGGGCGAGCGGGGCCTGCCCTTTTACACCA